>CM042689.1:56702428-57302428 GCA_023614405.1 Avena insularis
CATACTCGCCAAAAAGGTCGATAAGCTTCATCCCACTTTTCACAAAGCTAAAATATCTTATATTATTTTAAAACGGAGGAAGTAATGAAGAACGAAGGCATCTGGGTGGTGACCTGGTGGAGATTCAGCTCCACTCTGGATGCCATGGCCATGGCCGAGCCCAGGGCCTCCTATGTAGGTCCGTCGTTGGCTGCGAGCGCATCCCGGACAACGCATCCGCCAAGAATCGATAGATCATCACACGGTAGTGGCAAAAACACTTGACACACACAGCGAGCACTCTGGTTGCTATCGGTCAATGACCAGACTTCGATGCCGGGCATACGGAGCAAAAGGCAGCAAAAGAATCGAATAAGGGAAAGGAGACAAAGCAGCCCAAATAGACAAAACAAGCAAAAGCACTCACCGAAATTACAAAGAACGTCAAAGCGTCATTCGCATCTTGACCTTTTCTCCGCTGGCCCAAGGCTCTTTTTGAGAGCATCAAGCTCATGAGGCGATTATTCTCATCTACAAATTGATTTGGCGCCTCAAACAACCAGGGTACATTGCATCTCAGCTAGCAAGCAAAAAGTAGAGGATTAGTTAAGCATGTACCTTGAAAATGCCGAGGCTGGCCTCCAACGTTAGTCTTTGCTTCACCTGGTTACACCTTGCACAAAGGGCTGCGGGAAGAAACAACAGGACCTAAGGGCATTTTTTTCAAATTCCACCGATATATTAACAACACACGAAACACGTCGAGGGCTGAAAGAACATGTTGGGCCCCCATGTGGTTTTGGTAATTAATGACAATCTTTATGGACTAATGTGTGTATTAAGTTATACTTGTAGGATTTGTCCATTGGCATCGCTTGGAGCATGTGTTGGATTCAAGGTCGATGAAATGCAAAGAAGATATGTTGGACATGCTCAATATGCGAGGTCGATGATGAGGAATTAAGAAAGGCGTAAAAGTTATAAAAGGTCGATGGACCACCTAGCCGACTACAACAGTAGCATCGCGCTCCGTCATTCCGCTCCATCACCGGAGCTAGGCAAAGCTTGAGCTCAAGTGGAATGCTCAAGGCAAAGGTATAATCTTGATAGGTTTTCGAGATCGGCTGGACACACAACTTTTCCTCCGCTACTGGATGCACCAACGAGCGACAATAGGGCGTAGAAAAGCTTATTCGACTCAAGATATAGCCTTCAAGATAACCGTACTATCAAGAGGGGCTCTCGTATGAGTAATTCGGTCACATCGTTCGGAGAGAGCTCAAAACTTTGCATACTTGCATCATCGATTTTGGTTGTTATTTGGCCTTGTCCATGTGAGGATATAGATCTTGTGGTAATCTCCATAACAATCTCTTGTTCATCAAAATCGGATCTCCCATATATATCTTGTTGCGATTTTGATTTATGCGGCTTTTCGGTTTCTCACCAAGTGAGGTATATCACATTATTCTACTTGATACTTTCTCACTTGGTGATAATCAATATTTAAGACACGAAAAACAAAGCTAAACAGAAGAAAAACCTCCGCCAACAGAGCCGTGGTCCGCTCCTTGAGGAGCCGTCGCCTCTAGTCTCTGTGGAGCACACGTGCCGTTCGGTATGATCCAATAGCTTTGCCCCATTTTCATTTAGGGTTACTACTTCCTCTTTTTCTTGCCCAAGCTTTGCCCCCATTTGCTCTACTCTTTAAGCTTGATTTCTACACACCCCTCCATTGATTCTTGCAAATATTTGAGGGGTTGTTGGAGGAGATCTAGATCTACGTTTTGACCAAACCAAAACATCTCTTTGTGAGTGTATCTTTGGGGATCTAGATTTTGGGGATTTGTGTCTCTCTTTGATTCCTCCTCTCTTGTTCCCCCAATAGCTTTAGTAGCTTTGTTGGAATTTGAGAGTGAGGGATTTGAGCATCTTTGTGGTGTTCTTGCCATTTGCATTTGGTGCATCGGTTTGAGTTCTCCTCGGAGGATTTGGTTTGAATTGCTCATTGGAGCTTGTCCCTCTTGGGTTCTTGGAACCCTAGACGGTTTTGTGGCCTTGGTGGCATTGTGGCCTTGGTGGCATTTGTTGAGGCCTTTTGTGGCGTTTGTTGGGAGCCTCCAATTAAGTTGTGGAGTTGTGCCCCAACCTTGTGAGAGGTTTGGTTGCCGACAAGTGCACCGATAGTGGGCGTGGATCGATCCCATTGGGGTGAGATTCACGGAGAATAAGGAGGCCTTTTGTGGCGTTGGTGGTTTGATACCACCCCTCTCCAAACGAGGCGTACTCCATGTTGGGACTTTGTTTTTTACATGTACTACGCGTCCCGGGATATTTCCCTAAAATCCCGGGTCCTCCTGCTAACACGTGTCCCTATACACTTTACATTGTGATAGCCTTCGTGCTTGAAGTAATATATATCTTGCTATCACTTTGTTGCTTGTATTGCTTAGCATAAGTTGTTGGTGCACATAGGTAAACCTTAGTTGTTTCTAGGTTATGCTTTACAAAGTAAACACTAGTTTTATTCCACCTTTGTTAAGCCACTCTAGGAAAAGTTTTAATCGCCTATACCGCTTTTGCTACAGAT
Source organism: Avena insularis (assembly GCA_023614405.1). NCBI lineage: Eukaryota > Viridiplantae > Streptophyta > Magnoliopsida > Poales > Poaceae > Avena > Avena insularis. Next base: position 56,704,998 of record CM042689.1, read on the forward strand.
AGTCTCGTTCAATTGGTATCGAGACGGTCTCTCATATTAGGCTTCACCTTGAGAGTAAAGATGTCGGCTAGAGGATTAGTGCACAATGACATGTTCACATTCGATGGCACAAATTATGATATAATAAAATAGATCGAACCTCGCCGAGATCTCGTCGGAGACCTCGGCCATGACTGCAGTAGCAAGAAACTTGTCAAATTTGGGTATTGTAGATATAGGTTTTCTCCTCCAATGGATTTCAAAATCTATCTAGTGAGGATGAGAAAAACTTATATCTCGATGCTCAAGCTTCTAATGTGCTTGTTAATGCTTTGAGCTATGTAGTTACATCTTCACAAAAGCAGTGTAGCGGAATAATTTTGTTATGGACAAAACTTCAAGATAAATATGTCGTGTCCAACATTATTGAGGATGATTGTGTTGCTTCCACTTCCGGTCGAGATGAGTTCTCATCCTCTACCACGTCACCAACATGTGACTTTTCACAAGGTAATGATATGGTGAGTGGTGATAGAAATTGCAATTTGGATAGTGTGCTTACTATTTGTAATCCCTCATCCCTATCGAGTTGCAATGATCTATATATAGCAAAAATAATATGCTAAGATAGCAAAACGTTAAGAGACAGAGACAAAAGTAGCGACATCGATTCTTGTGTTAATAGTCCTTGCATATCATGTAGAAAGGACTTGAATAAATCTCATGATGATATGCTTGTGTTGTCTTGTTGCCATGATAAAAATGCTTCCATTTCCTCTAGTGCTTGTGTTGCTAACCATGTAGAGGAAACTGAAGATTCTATGGTCCAAGACATGGTTTTGAATGAAGCCACAAATGCAATCTCATCTTCAACTTCTTCCGGTACCCACCTATGCCTTATGGCTAGGGATTCTAAGGTAACTCCTACTTTGGAACCCATTACCTCTTGTGATGAGGAGGATGTGGATAATGTGGAAGAAGAGCTTGATATTGATGATTTATATGAGAAGGGTGAGATTGTTTATCGTGCCCTTGTTAAAAAGGATATTGCTTGTTCTAACTTTGTTGAAGTCTTGGACTTTGCTATTAAGAGCAAAGAACATATTGATAAGTTAGAAACACAAATTGAGGTGCATGATAACAACGTTGATAAAATGTGTAGTCTTGAGCGTGAGTATGCTAATATAATTGCAAAGCTAAATAAAGCTCTTGAAGAGGAACAAACCACCAAGGAATCTCTTGAGGAGACCTTTGCTTTAGAGCTATCTAGAGTAAAGGAATCTCATGATAGAGATCTTGAGGTGGCAAGTGATCTCAAACATAAAAATGATGAGACTCAAGTTGCTTATGCTAAACTCCTTGAGGATTTTGAGCACCTCAAAAATGGCTCTAGGGTCATAAAGGGTGAGCTCATCAAACTCACCGAGTCACATGAGCAACTTAAAGCCTCATATTCAAAAGATCTTGACAAGTTGCCCTCACCTCTTGCTAATAATAATGATGCTTGTGCTACTAACTTTATTTCTTTTGAAGCATCTATTTTGAAGGAGAATGTTGAGCTAAAGGCTCAACTTGCTTTGCTAACTAGCAACTATGGGAAATTAGAAGAAAGCCATGTTAATCTCTCAAGCTCGCATGAGGATCTCCTAGTCTCCCATGGTAAGCTAAAGTTGGCTCATGAGGCCATCATGTCAAAGGTAACATCTTGTGGGCCTCATGTGGACATTAGCACTATATCTACTCCAAATGTTATATTGCCATGTGCTAGTCCTTGTAATTCATCCTCTCACAACCATGATATATCTAGTGATGAATTACATTCCATGCCTTGTTGCTCTAACAATGTAGAATCTACTTCCTCTAGCACTTGTATTGAAACTAACCATGTAGAGGAAATCAAAGAGCTCAAGGCTCAAGTCACTTCTTTGAAGAATGACTTGAAAAAGGGCCATCAAGGGAAGGCCGCACTCAACAAAATCTTGAGTGTGCAAAAATCCCCCAATGACAAGAGTGGGCTTGGATTCAACTCCAATGTCAAGAACAAGTCCACTATCATGTTGAAGCACAAGGACAACAAGAAGAATGGCCAACATCAAGTCAAGAATCCGGCCAACATTGTTTGCTTCAAGTGCAAGGAAGAAGGGCATCATGTTAGATCTTGCCCATTGAAGAAGAAGTCTCCTAGTGTGAAGCAACAAGGGAAGCGGCCTCAAGCTCCACCTCAAGTCATTAATGGGCCTCTTCCTAAGAGGACTACTCGAGCTCTTCCTCTAGTTGTGGCTTCACCTAAGAAGAAAGATGGCAAGAGTAGAACTTGCTACATATGCCGTGAGAAGGGACACATTTCTTCCGCATGCACTATTGGTATCTCCTCATCCAATCCTATCTTAATTAATGATGCTTATTCACTTTATAAGGATGAGGTTGGCAATGTGTTTGCCAAGTTTGTTGGTGCTCAGTGTGGTTTCAAGAAAAGAACCATTTGGGTTGCCAAGCCTATTGTGACTAACCTCTTAGGACCCAACTTGGTTGGGGACCAACAAGCCAAAACTTGATCAATAGGTATTGTTGGAGGGCATTGGAGACTTGGCTACATCATGAAGATTTAAGGGATCTTCATTATTATATTTGTCAAGCCAAGCCATTTGGATTATCATGATTATATTATATTCCTAATGTTCCTCCTTGCGATAACATATGATTAACTCATTACATTGAAAGTTACTCGCCCCTTGTGCATGTTTTGGTTTTGTATCTTCCATGCTTTTGTACATGTTGTGCTTTCCACTTAATTATCTTGGGATATCAAGTATATTTTTGTATGATTAGGTGGCACTCCATGTATGTGTGTTTCTTGTGTTTGAGCCTTACTTGGTTATATTTGGTATCTTATTTGGCTCTTGTGAGAGATTAATGGATTATCCCATTTTGGGGGAGTGTTATGCTTGGGCATTCCACAATCCTAAAAATGTGTGTACATGAGGAATACCACCTAATATTTATATTGGATTATTGTCTTGTCTCTATGTGGTATAATTCTCATGAGAAATTTAATTTTATAATGTCCATTAATTATCTCTATTTGTATTATTTTGCCTCATGTTGGTTTTTATGGGAGTGTCAATCCTAGAAAATGTGAATATTCGAGGTTGTGTCACTTAGAATTGATATTGATAATTATCTAGCACCTATGTGACATATTTGCTCATACAAGTTCCAATTTGATTGAATGGCTTTATTGATCTTATGTTGGATCTTGTATATGAGAATGGTTCTTGGTATGTGTTTCCTCATATTTAGATATTTATATTCGCATGGAAACCATTTGCTTCAAGTTACTCTAATCACTAGTGATTGTGTGACTATTGGAAGCTACCAAGAATCTTGTTTGAAGTATCATGCTCAATTCTTATATTTAGTTATATGCTTCTTGTTGTGTGTATATGATCTTGGTTATCATGCCATATGTAGCGAAAGTCGTCCGTCATCGGTAGCATCATTTATTGTCCTTGGACAATGAGTACTCAATTTAAGGTAAAATTTATTGATCATATTCACTTTGGCCTTGCTTAATTTTATCCTATCTTTGGCCAAGAAAATGTTTTGTGTTGTCTCCCAAGCCTTCCTTGCTTCTTGTGGATCTTATTATTTTATTGATATCCTCTTGTGTTTTACTTATCGTAGGGACTAGTGATGATCCCATTTGTGTGCATTTTGCATTTAAAAAGAAAATCCTACATAATGCACTATCTATGGGGGAGCTCACCTATATTATTTAGAACACTCATATTTATGCTTCTTTGTTTGGTCCATATCGGGTTTTATGTGCTTGGAACCTCAATCTTTTCGTTTTGGTATTTTGTGCCATCATGAGAAGTTTGGGGAGTTTGGTTTCTTGTTGGAACATTTCTCCTTTTGGGAGTTGGTTTTGTCTCATTCCTTGCTTCTTGATTTGACCATTTTAGAATGAGATAAATCCTTGAGCATTTTTATTTATATCTATTTTTGCTCTTTTGGCCTTAGCCTAGTTCATTTGTTGAACTTGTGATCGTTCATGTGTTGAGTTGGTTCTTTGATACAATTTGGACACGCTTGTCTTGTCAGACACACGGGCTGCAGGGGCGTGTGGCTAGTGGAGATGCATGCGAGAAGGTCGTGCGACCTGCGGGCTGTGCAGCGATGTGTTTGTTTTTGTTCAAATTGTATCTCCTTTTGGTTCTTGAAAGCTTTATGCATGCATATTTACTATATGTTTATATTAAGGCATGTTTGCTTTCTTTGATCGAACAATGGTGCACGGCGTGTAATCGACGGCCATGCTCGGGCACAACGCTGCCAGGAGGGTACCACGCCTCCATGAAATTCAATTTCATAACAATGTGCACATAATTATGTGGAGTCTCTCCTATGTATTGTAGTTTCTCTAACTACTTTGGACCCAATAAGTTTGGGGACCATTTTGTACTTAAATGTGTTTTAGGTACATTGGAGATATATTGGACGCTTGTCTCTCAATTTTGAAGAAGTGATGCTTAGAAGAAAATTTGAGACGGATCTAGTCTGGGAATTCCCTTGCTGCTCCGCCATCGGCAGCGGAGCAGGCATCTCATGCTCACATATCTTGATTCCAACCGTTTGTCGGTTGCCTTCTAGCATGAATTAATGTATTTGTAATTATTGTAGTTCTAGCCATGGTTTTAAGAGGACTCTCTAGTGTATATGTGTTTAAGTTGAGATAAGTACATGTAGTTGGGACTATACAAAATCATGCACATGATCCTTCAATCCCAAATATGTCAATCTAGCAATTTTATTGCCTATCATTTCCTCAACTTCTCTCATATGCAATAGTGAGATTTTGCTAGTCTATTTTCTATTATGATACTTGTTGCCTTTCTTCATATATTTCAACTTTCTCCTTTTCCCTTGGTGATCTTGGGGCATGCGACGGCGAGAGGTGGAGAGGAAGCGAAGGGGAGGAGCGAGGCGTCGCCGGAGGAGAGACCCAGGATACACTCGGGCGGCGGCAAGCGAGGTGCTGGTTTCTCCTGGTCCTTTTCATTATGTACAATAAGATATATGTGAGCCTTTGGCCATGCTTTGAAGCAAAAATCTTATTGGTATATGTTGTGACTTCATTTTTGCTTCCATGTGCTTTATTGTATATATTCCTTGTATGTGCTTGTTTCTTTATGGGCATATGTCTTTGTGATGTCATCCACTTAGAGACATATACACATATGAGAAGATAATTTTAGTTGATTTTTAAAATCCTTGGAGACCACCTTTCTATTCCTTTTGATTCTTGATTGGCTTCAAATTTAATTGTCTATGAGTGCTTGTTCCTCTTGTTTTTGCATCTTTTGGCCTCATATTTATTCTCTCATGCCTTGTATTGTTAAATGAACTTGGATGAGTGAGGATTCATGATTATGCACCTTGATTCAATCTGAGAATTATACATAATTGGTGCATTATCTTTGGGAGACTCATCTAATTCATCTAATAAGTAATGCACATTTGTCTTCTTTCTCTGTTTGTTGTGTTTTAAATACTTGTAGGCAGTTCCATGTTGTGCAATATGTATTCTAATGCATTTTTGCACAAATCTTGGGAAGTTCTCTATTTGTTAAAACGCTCTCTTGCTCATATCATAATATCTTGTAGGTTCCATTGAACTCATTTGTTGTTTTCAATTGGTTTTGTCGGACCTTGTAGTTGCTTGCATCATTTGACTTTATTTTTGCAATCTTGGTCCCTCGATATAGTTCTCTCCTCCAAGTATTCATCATTGGATGTAATGTGACACACCTTTGGAAGGGTATTCACTATATTGCCTTCTGAACTTGTCACCCATTTAAATGATCGATGCCAATGAAATTTCGAGGATTTAAAGGGAAATTAGTTTATGCATTGAGTTTGTTCTTGTGCATTTTGCCTCTCATGCTCGTGCATCTTGATTTGTTTGCTTTGCATGTGGTATATATAGAAACTCATGATAATGATTGTGGCGCCGTGGGGTCAAGTTCATCCACACATGGTGTAGGGGAGTTTACTCTCTCTATATATATTAGTGATACCAATTTCACATACTCTTGTAGCATTGATATTGGTATTCTGCGTTTATTCATTAATATTCCTTATATAAACCACCTCTTAAAGGGATTGTCATCAATTGCAAAATGGGGGAGATTGAAAGAACATGTATTTGGGCCCCATGTGGTTTTGGTAATTAATGACAATCTTTATGAACTAATGTGTGTATTAAGTTATACTTGTAAGTTTGTCCATTGGCATCGCTTGGGTATGTTGGCTTCAAGGTCGATGAAATGCAAAGAAGATATGTTGGACATGCTCGTATAAAGGTGGGTATTGAGAATGAAAAGCGTTCCACCTTGAGAAGGGCAAGACCGTCTCGCCGAGCTCAAATTGGAATGCTCAAGGAAAGGTATAGTCTCGATGGGTTTCCTTTGCGGTCTCAGTGGGGTCCAGTCGTTGTCCGCAATGTGCACGTATGGCAGAGCCGGGGATGAAAAAACTTTGCATACTTGCATCATCGATTTTAGTGTTATTTGGCCTTGTCCATGTGAGGATATAGAGCTTGTGGTAATCTCCATAACAAGCTCTTGTTCATCAAAATCGGATCTCCCATATATATCTTGTTGCGATTTACCAGAATCGAGCGTTATGTAGTAGCTTTTGGGAGAGAATGACAAGTGAGGTATATCACATTATTCTACTTGATACTTTCTCACTTACGAGAATCGGTAGATCTAATTTTACGGTTGTCGATAGGATAGCTTTGCCCCATTTTCATTAAGGGTTACTACTTCCTCCTTTTCTTGCCCAAGCTTTGCCCCATTTGCTCTACTCTTTAAGCTTGATTTCTACACACCCTCCATTGATTCTTGCAAATATTTGAGGGTTGTTGGGAGATCTAGATCTACGTTTTGACCAAAAAACATCTCTTTGTGAGTGTATCTTTGGGGATCTAGATTTTGGGGATTTGTGTCTCTCTTTGATTCCTCCTCTCTTGTTCCCCAATAGCTTTAGTAGCTTTGTTGGAATTTGAGTGAGGATTTGATCATCTTTGTGGTGTTCTTGCCATTTGCATTTGGTGCATCGGTTTGAGTTCTCCTCAAGGATTTGGTTTGAATTGCTCATTGGAGCTTGTCCCTATTGGGTTCTTGGAACCCTAGGCGGTTTTGTGGGGTGGCATTGTGGCCTTGGTGGCATTTGTTGAGGCCTTTTGTGGCGTTTGTTGGGAGCCTCCAATTAAGTTATGGAGTTGTGCCCCAACCTTGTGAAACACGATACAACACCTATTGCTCCCTCACGAGGCCACCGGTCCGATAGAATCCGATAGTGGAAGCGTGGATCGATCCCATTGGGGTGAGATTCACCAGAGAATAAGGGAGGCCTTTTGTGGTGTTGGTGGTTTATGATAGTCGGTCCCTCGTGAAAGGGACGAGGCAAAACTAGAGATCTCTATACCGAGCTCTTTACTTATGCACTTTACATTGTGATAGCCTTCGTGCTTGAAGTAATATATATTGCTATCACTTTGTTGCTTGTATTGCTTAGCATAAGTTGTTGGTGCACATAGGTAAACCTTAGTTGTTTCTAGGTTGTGCTTTACAAAGTAAACACTAGTTTTATTCCGCCTTTGTTAAGCCACTCTAGGAAAAGTTTTAATCGCCTATTCACCCCCCCTCTAGGCGACATCCGTATCCTTTCTCTAGGATACTTTATTAACACCCGGATTTTAATCACGGATGCTGTTATGCAAGATCAGCAGATCATATGAAAATATAGCTCGGGGCTCCCCCACAAGAAAGAAAAACACTCAAGCAGCGGAATAACGTAATAGTAACGATAAGCGTAGACGAAGCTCCATCGCTAAAAGTGACTCATGGTCACAGTACATGATGATGGGAACGATGTGAGATGATCCTAGTTGTCGTAACCTTCCCGCCGTCATCATCCGATACTCCTCTTTATAGTCCTGCCACGGAATAGCCAGGACAAAGCCAAGAACAGTAGTAAAAGGCATCCGAAGGAACTTACGAGTCCATGTCGCTGTTTTGCAAAAGCCGAGTTACCTCTACTAAGTTCGAAGCAAAGAAATCTAGCCCTTCTTCTCTGTCACAACTCTGTTGTGGTCAAGTCAAACCTTGAAAACATCTCGATGATAGAACAGTATGGCCACTCCAACTCTCCATAACATGACGCCGCTATTCAAGCCATGTTGGGTACCTTGAACCCCCACAATGAAAGCACACTCTGCCGAGCTTGTACACTTTCACCGAGGTCCCTTTGGTGAGCTCCTCAGCCGTAACTCTCGTCAAAACATTCGATACATCCAGAACAATTCTGAATTCACCATACTCAGTATGCGGATAATCAATCTCCTCCACGTCACCCTCCGGATATGGTTCTTCCAAGATCTCTTGGCAGGATTTTCCGGGAGTCGAAGTCTTCACAAGGTAGCCTCAGCTCAGACCTTGGCAGATTTAAAACCATATAAATTTCCATCAAGCCCTACCCAATTTTCGGTGTGTGGTAAAATTGTACATAGAAAAGAGAAGAAAAGAAAATAGCATCCAGACAACCATCAGATTTATTACAGGGCTAAGGCTAATCCCATCTAGTTGATCAAGTTTTATGCTTAGCACTAGAATCTACAAGTGCTGCAAAAAGTGGAGAAGAGAATTGGGCGAAAGATGGTGGAGTTGATAAAGTACTAAGCTTGTAAGTAAAACTAAGCAATGAAAATTAGTAGTATTAGGCTTGCCTTGTGCAAAGCAGTGCTTGAAGTTCTCTTCGCTTCTTCCTCGTAGCGATTTCACCATTCTAGGTACAAAGCGTGTTTGAAATTGAATGATCGGAGAATTTTCAGCGTGGCGAAAATCTCAAGGAAATGGAAGCGATGAAAGCAAGTGGCTGCGGTGGCTCAAACCACAAATTTCCCCCCCGCGTAGTTATAAGAATGAAAGGGATAAGGCGAAGGCGGAGCGGACCGTTCATCACGGAAGCCCTACGGGACGTTCATGCAATCCAACTGGCGCACGCATCAAATCAACCATCCACGTGTCGACACGCGTGGCGGCCGCGCCCGTAATCCACTACGCGAATCGAGGCGGCCCTCGTTCATCGCCCAAGTCAACTCAAGGCAAAAAGAGGTGGGACCCGCGTTAGTAGTCACGTCACCTTTGGCCTTTCAAGCTGCGAGCGATTGAGGTCACCGATCGCGTCATTCGCGATCACGTCGCATCTCTTGATGGCGATTTAAAATCTGCGGGCAAACAGCAGAATCTTTGGCTAAACAGCTAAAAGTATGCATTTCCTCCTCTACGATTGCAAACTTCACAGCTACTCCTCAAAGCATGAATAAGGTATTATGCCAATGATTTATTCCTCGAGCCCTACGTCGAGTCTACGACTCCACTACAGACTCGGGGGCTACTCCCATAGGGAGGATTGATTCAAGCATCTGAAAAAATTGTGTCATATGGACCTCAGCAAACAATGACATAATTAAAGTCTCTGCTTGAGTCTACGACTCGAACAGACACTCGGGGGCTACTCCCATAGGGAGCGCTGGCCGCGCACCCTATGAATTTTTCGACTGCGATCCTTCAGATCAGAATGCAAAAACTTTTCGGCAACTGTGCCCCAACCAACGCTAAGTGAGCAATATCCTCCTTGTACACACCTCGGTGATAACATTTGGGATGTTTATTAATACTGCGGCGCAAAGATAAGACCTACATATATCGTCCCCGATGGCACAGTACTTTTATTGCGCTACGCTAGTAAAAATGTATGCCAGCGAGCGCGATGAAAATCGGCAGACGCGTTGGGTACATCATTCGAAAACTAAGTTGACTCTTGCGGAGCCTCAATGGCACCTGAGTGATTCGCTTTTGCATTTTATTAGGGTTGAGTTTAGGGACTCGAATGCGAAAGAAAATCGTGTTGTTTTGTCCTAAGGCAGGTTAGCGACCCTGATCGTCGGGAGATTGAGCACGCATCAACAATCCCTACACACTAAAACATTCTTTTTGACATAACATACTGCTCCAGCCCAAGGAAGGCCCACGAGAATATACGCAGCCCATGAAGATTTTCGGGTGGCCCAAGCCCATGACGTCTTTGGATCCTTGGAGAGTAAGACTAGAACAAATAGAATATTCAAAGGGGCAAACCCTAAACCTGTAACCGACTTGATCTATGCCCGGGACCTGCGTATCTCTACATAAAGGCTAGGAGGACACGCCGAGGAGGATCTCTCACCTCACCTCATACACACCTCCACGCCAGATTGCATCTGCGCACCCTTGTAACTTTCGGTTTCACCGTAATCAAGAGTAGACAAGCAGGAGTAGGGTTTTCTCTCCGAGTCCAGAACACAGGTAAATCTCGTGTCCCCGTTGCTTATGCATTAACCGTTCATGATCTCCAGCACCCCCATATTCTCCAAAACTCAAGCTCATAACAATAGGCATTGACGAGAATAAACCTCGTCAGTAGTACTACATGGCCTCCCCGAATAAAACACCATGCCGAGCAAGGTCGAAGTTCCCTACAGAGGAGGCCCGCCCTAGTTTCAGTCACAATTCTCTTCACGCCTCCCCCTGGAAGGCATCTGCACTGATTTGCAGCAACTTCATCCACAACAATAGCATCCAGTAAATTAATCCACTGAGGCAACGCATAACTACAAGAAAGTGCAAGATACCATTTTTATTTTGCCAGTAGATGGACTGGTTGATGCTTCCCCCACTGGGAAGAAAAGTCAAGCATTGCAATGAAGGTTAAACAAATATGAAAGGTATTCAGATTAGCGAAGAAAGTTCATAACAGTGATGAAAGGACAATGGTCTAACATACATATAAGCTTTGGGTTCGATACTGCATACTTAACAATGCTGCGTAGTAAGCAACAACTCTAAAAACAGTTTTTTTTGGAACCATGCATGAGCACTGCATGTATTAATATAGATAGAAAAGCAATGCCATAGGCTGGCCAAAGTTACAAGAAACTAGCAATTGTCAGCGACCGAAGGTAGACTGAAAGAGGTAACAAGACAAAAGAAACTACTAAGACTATAGTCCAAGAAACTGGCAATTGCCAGAAACGGTTCGATACTGCACACTTTAACATACAAATAAGCTTTGGGTTCGATACTGCACACTTAACAATGCTGCGTAGTAAGCAACAACTCCAGACATGGTTTTTTTTCAAACCATGCATGAGCACTGCATGTATTAATATAGATAGAAAAGCAATGCCATAGGCTGGCCAAAATTACAAGAAACTGGCAATTGCTAGCGACCGAAGGAACTGAAAGAGGTAACAAGACAAAAAAAACTACTGAGACTACGGCCCAAGAAACTGGCAATTGCCAGAAACGGTTCGATACTGCACACTTAACATACAAATAAGCTTTGGATTCGATGTTGCACACTTAACAATGTTGCGTAGTAAGCAACAACTCCAGAAACGTTTTTTTTAAACCATGCATGAGCACTACATGTATTAATATAGATAGAAAAGCAATGCCATAGGCTGGCCAAAGTTACAAGAAACTGGCAATTGTCAGCGACCGAAGTTAGACTAAAAGAGATAAGACAAAAAAAAACTACTGAGACTACAGTCCAAGAAACTGGCAATTGCCAAAAACGGGTTTAAAACTGTTAATTTTGGAGGTCACTTCAATAACATAATTACGTCAATGTCATTTAGACCATGGATATAAAAGCGTTGACCCCGGGGAATGATTCCTCGTGGGCTATATGTTGTTAGGTAGACGAGACTTTTTCAGCAAATACTATGCTACGCTCAGATATATGAAGATTTAAATCATGGGGACTGGGGGGGACTCAAACTCGGATGAGCTGGCTACACACTCGCTAGCCTTGCCACCAAGCAGACCGTGGAAAAATCTTCTCTAATGCTTGGTTCTTGATCAATCTGTGTAAAGCGGATATTGATTACTGTGTTTGGATACCTGACCATGGGAATGAGTTGGACAACAAAGACCTCTTTGTGCTATCATCCTTTTGTCCCTTTGCTGACTGATCTCACCTTAAGCTCATGCTCATGCATCTGTGATTCTGGTCTTGGTTATCTAGCTCATTGCAAGGAATTTCTGACCCTCAGGCTGAACCAATCATAAGTAATAACTTCGCATGGGCTTCTCTCTGTGGCTGTTTGTTGCAAGAGCCTATTTGCTCTCTACCTAATTGAATGCTAGAAAACAGGCAATAGAGTGCCTGGAGTATTTTTTTTCGCGAAATCGCAAAAAACTTTGAGTTTGGATTCATTGATAGGAAAAGAAAGTACCGTATAACAAATATACAAGCTTAAAAGAGCACCATCTCCTGTAACTCATCCACCCTAGGCCTACTAAATTTGTCAGACGCTTAACCCAATGCCTGATACTTACCACCTATCCACTTAAGCCCTCAGGCGAATACAAGCAGAAAAAGCATCCATCCTGTGCTCAGCCACTAGGCCTACTAGGCTACTGTGCGCTGATGAGCCCCCCGCGACGCCCCACAACCCACCCAAGCCTCCCAAGCCTCCTGTACCGAGAAGGACACCCAAGTTTGGTGACACGTTGTCGAAAACCACCGGATTGCGCTGCTTCCAGATCCACCGGGCCGTTAACATGATCAGCGAAGATGTCCCTTTTCACATAGCGCGCGGGGTGGAGGCCGAAGCTTGATGCCACCAGTCCACGAAGTCCCCTTCTTCATCCGGTGGTGTGGTCGTGGATCGGACTCAGGACAAAACCTCATGCCAGATTGGCTTGGAGAAGGTGCCTGGAGTATTTTGGTTGGAACTGATCATTGAAATAACTTGTACTCCCTCCGTTTCAAAATATAAGATATTTTAGCTTTGTAAAAAGAGTGTATCTAGACCCCTTTTAGTGTATAGGTTAAACTGGGTCCACATACACTCTTTTCACAAAGCTAAAATATCTTATATTATTTTAAAACGGAGGAAGTAATGAAGAACGAAGCACAAAGAGGTCTTTCAACCGCTGCCGTTGTGGTCGTCTCCTGTATCGCCTAACCTAGGCCATGCAGAGGCCTTGTTCTTATCCTCAATTATACCAAGGGGCCATATTGCCTGCTCTTGCTCTAGCTTCTACCGTGAAATGCTCAGTATTTTTTTTTGAGGGAAAAATGCTCAGTAGTAGACAACCCCATATAACGATGTTCACACTGAATTCTAGCTTTAGCACTTCTCACCCCGTTTCCATTTATTTGCTGGAAACACTATATTGTGATTTTTGAACTAGTAAATTCTAAACGGGGTTTTTATCGGTTCCATCCTCATTCAGGAAACCAGAATCTGAGTGTTATTGAACAACTTTCAGGGAAAGACTGATGCACCTTCCTAGAATTGTAGGGTTGACATAGACAACACCATTCATAGGCCACTCAAAGCATCCATATTCCCCATGTCTTACACATCAAATGCATAGTAGTCATTGCAATATTGTCTTAAGCATGACAAGCATCATTCCAATTATTTTAGCAAGTACCTCCTCCGTTCCTAAATTAAGATGTTTTGGTAGGCTAAAATGTCTTATATTTGGAAACAGTGGTAGTAGTTTTGTGCAACGTAGAAGTATGGAATGAGCAAATACACAACCTGTACGCCATGGTGTGGAGGGCATATCATGGGAATGACCAGTTATGTGTTGTATCTAGCTTGCAACATCAACTGACTCACATCCATTGTCAATAGAAGTTTTCACTGCATCCACCACAATCTGTGTCTTCCGGCTGATGGCCGGCCACTTCCCCTCAGGCTTGCCACCGGGTTCTCTGATGTTCTGCACCAGTCTACAGAACTCCTGGACCATCAGGGCCTCCTGCGGTAGGTCCGTCGTGACAACATGCTTGCTTGGATGTGGAACCCATCCAGTAGCGAGTTCGTTGACATCAGTCTTGGAGTCTAAGCTGAATGGACCATACTTTTCATCATACGGGATGAGGAGGTCGGTAACATGAATAGTACCATTTGTGCCAACGACGGTCATGTCCATGGTAAGGTTGGTAAGGTAAGAACAGTGGAAGGTGGCAACCTTGCCATCATCCCAGTAGAGCGATGCGCCACAAGCAAGGAGCACACCAGCTTGGTTCTTAACAGGGTGACGCAGAGCAATCACATTCTTGGGCAGCTCATAGTCAACAGCCCACAACATTGCACGGATGCAGTACCACCCGAGATCACCAAGTGCACCCAGGGCATCAAGGTCTGGCTTTATCCTGATGTTATTCTGGAAGAAATCTTCGTCTGATGGAAAGCTGACAATGCTGTTTATCTGAAGCAACATAAGGACAAACAAAATACCTTAAAGGTTAAACTCTGGCAATTGTATAGGTGTCCAAAGTAAGTGGGGAGACCAACAGTTGTGAGGTTATATCAAGAAATAGATCATCACACGGTAGTGGCAAAAACACTTGACACACACAGAGAATGGGAATAGATCATCTCATAAGTATTTCAGAATACTGTAGCCATTTCTAGTCTGTTTCTAATGATCCGAAAATTCCTCCCTAGAATAAAACCAAGAACAATTTTTCTCGAACACAAAAACCAAGAATGTCATCACTGTTGTTATATGTTCTGCCCAGAGTTTAAGTACTGACAAGCAACAATTTGACAAACTTTACAAATGGAATCAGTACTACGTAATTTTGTTATTCCATAGCTGGAATTTTCTTACAACCTATCTATCTACGATGTTTTCTAGAGCTATAACCTACAAAACCAGATGCATGCAAATTATGAAAGTTAAAATTGGCATTACATGTAAAACAGTAACAGTTTGACAAGATAACCACGTTTCCACTATTCCATTCTATTCGCCTTCCTCAACTCATACACGAGAGATTTTAACCACTGAAAGTAAGAGCCAGACTCGGTTTTAACTTTTAATTCCAGTCTCAACATTTGCAGCTGTATCAGCATATTATATCTGAGCCCAAAGCTGTACAATATTACCAAGTTTATTGCTCACACAACGAACATGAACATACTTTTATGCTTTATCAATTTATTTATATCTATACGCTGATCTATCTTTAGGAGTATTCTGTACTTGTTTCATTGTTTGGTTGCTATCGGTGCCGCAATGACCAGTGTCCATGTGGAACAAGCAATTACAAAGAACCGTCAAAGCGTCATTTTTACTGTTTGCCTGTCTGATACCTCCCAAGCCCAACTAAAAATAAATCCCCCCTCTCAGCCAGTTAAGCTCTGCATTGTAAGGTATTTTTCCCAAACACCCATGGCGAAGTTTTTTGGTAGAAATTCAATTCCCAGCTGCTGAGTGGTAATCACCTATTGACCTGCATTTTCAGGTCCCGGTCTTCTAAAAATAGGATTGGAAAGTTCAGAGACAAATTAGCAAAGAATGTAGATAGTGAGAGTTAAAAAGAAATGTTGACATATTGTTGGCGTCATTTAGCATTGAATGTTGTTGCCACAGCCCCAAGAAGTGTATATTATGCAGAAGAACATACGAGATGCAAATGTAATCTAACCACAGGGCTCAAGGGTGTAATCGGGCAATCTGGCTTCTGCCGGGGCTTCTAACATGAAGATATCTTTGGAGTGTTGTAGCACCCCTACAATTTCAACCTCAAACTCGAATTGTGGTAGAGGGGAAAAAAGATGTGTTTTCTTCAGGTTTTTTCTCTTTTATTTACATTTCCCTTTAGATTTTACTTCTCCGAATTTTTCCTTTTCCTGTTACTGTTAAGAACTTAAGACATTTAGTACTGAACTGTAATTGGGATTCTGAGTAAAAGGAGAAATACGCATGTAAATAGTTTTGGACATTTGGATGTTGATTTGGCGCCTCAAACAACCAGGGTACATTGCATCTCATGCGTTGCCAATTGCATTGGTACTAAGACAGCAAAGTCATGTATCTGGATGGATGCAGCCGTACCTGACTACAAAATATGTAGATCGCGTGCTGGATGTGATGACAAACCCCAATTAGATTAGATATACTCCCGAGTTCAAAGGGAATCTTTTGACGCTTGAGCACATGGATGTATTAAGGCAACATGACAACTTATCAACAAACTAACGGTAACGTGGTCTCCATCTAGGACAGAACAAACACATAATATAAATTCACATCAGCAATCAGATATTTCTATACCTCGAAAGCACAACTATTAATGCGACTATTATCTAAACCATGAAATGAGACTAACAAAAGCACGCAACATGATTCGAAGGGCATACCACCTTAAGACCTTGATAAGTAAACCTATATTCCTCCAATAATAAGGAAACGCTTCTAATTCTAACCAAATCCAAATGTAGCACAAAACTTTTCAAGAACTTACAACTCTGACGTCGCCGATGGTGCCCTGATGGGCGACGAGTTGGCGCATCTTGGCAGTGCAGGGGTGGTGCATCCACATGGTGCAGTCCATGAACTGGACGCCGCTAGACTCGCAGGCGGCGAGGATGAGGTCGAGGTCGGCGGCGCAGAGCGCGGCGGGCTTCTCGAGGAGCAGGTGCTTGCCCCGCGCGGCGGCGGCGGTGGCCCACTTGAGGTGGAGGCTGGTGGGGAGCGGGAGGTAGATGGCGTCGATGTCTGGGTCGTCGAGGAGCGCCTCGTAGGAGCCGTAGAGGCGCGTGCCGGCGGGGAGGCCGTTGTCCGCGGCGAAGAGGCGCGCCTTGTCCCCGGAGGCTGGCGACGGCGGCCACGTCGGCGGTGGGGGCGACGAGCAGCATGGCGCGCGCGAGCTTCCGCGCGATGGAGGCGCAGCCCATTATGCCGAAACGCACCGGGCGCGGCGGCTCCTCCAGAGTGGCGGCGGACGACATGGCTAGCGGAATGTGGAGACGCGATATGCCGACGGGAATTTGGATTGAGTATCGGGACTCACCTTGCGTGATTTTGAACGAAGTCAAGTCGGAGCGACTTTGAGTTATTTATCTACACTCCATTTTGGATCCAACATACTCTATCCGATCCTAATATAGATGTCTTAAATTTGTCAAAATTTAAATAAATTTAGACACTATTTAATATATACATTTATTCAAATTTAAAAAAAATCTAAGACATCTATTTTGGGACTGAGTGAGTACCAGATTATCTCAAATTTTGTACGTACTTAAAAATTGAAACGTTTAAGAAACATTCAAAAAACCATTCCATTTGGATCAATAATATATGATTAAATATGTTTTAGCCAGAATGAAACTTTCTCATAATACATAACGAAGTATTTAGGATTTATTACCTGTAGATTGGATCTGAAATGAAACGGGGCAAAGGACCTAAGGGCATTTTTTTTCGAAATTCCACCGATATATTAATAATCATCAACAGTAGTATAAAGAGTTCTAAATGTAATAAAAGTTATAAAAGGTCGATGGACCACCTAGCGACGACTACAAACAGTAGCACGGGCCGAAGGCGCGCCGTCGTCCCGTCTCCATCACCGGAGCTAGGCAAAGCTTGTTGAAATAGACAGATGAAAAGTCATCGTACTAATGCCTCAAAGAACCAACGCACAAGAGCAGCACCATCGCCAATGATAATATCCTTAGATTGGAAGAGACCAGCCTAAAATTGCACCAACTAACACGAAAACCAACTAGATCCCATGAGATCGGCTGGACACACAACTTTGCACGTCCTCCGTTGGCGCTGGATGCACCACCGGAGCGACAATAGGGCAGAGAAAAGCTTATTCTGACTCCAAGATATAGCCTTCGCCTCACCATTCCGAAAGACACGAAAAAACAGGCTAAACAGAGAAGAAAAACCTCCCGCCAGCGAGAGCCGTGGTCCGCCACACCTCCAAGGACCAAAAGCCACCGGAGTTGGAACAAACCAACAACGTCGCCGGCGGAGAAAGAAAACCCATCTAGGGTTTTCTTGAGGAGCCGTCGCCTCTAGTCTCTGTGGAGCACACGTGCCGGTTCGGTATGATCCAAGGGCATTAGGGACTTTGTTTTTTTACATGTACTACGCGTCCCCGGGGGATATTTCCCTAAAATCCCCGGGTCCTCCTGCTAACACGTGTCCCCAAAAATCCCCAAAATCCTGTTTTTGCTATAAACATACCGCTTTTGCTACAGATAGTCTCGTTTTTTCTACATATAGCAAAAAACAGTTCGGTTCGGAAAATATAAAAATAGACTGAACCTCGCCGGAGATCTCGTCGGAGACCTCGCCGGCGACCGTGCAGCAAGAAACTTGTGCTAATGTAGCAAATCGACTTCGCCGGAGACTCGCTGGAAAAATATTACTGGATACCTCGTAGCAAACAATTTACGCCATCGTAGCAAAAACACAAAACGAGTGTAGCGGAATAATTTTTCTAATGTAGCAAAAGGGATATCGCCGGAGACTCTCGTCGGAGAACTCATAGCAAAACAGTAGGATTGGTTGTAGCAAAAAATATATGAATATATAGCAAAAATAATATGCTAAGATAGCAAAACGTTCGTAGACAGAGACAAAAGTAGCGACATCGGTCAACTCAAGTAGAAAGCAATGTAAACTGTGATAGCAACATCGGATGCCATATGTAGCGAAGTCGTCCGTCATCGGTAGCATCTCCTAGCACAATCACCAACGCGGCAACACAATCCCATGGACAGCCTGGAGCTCCACATGACCATGACAAGACACACGGGCGAAGCTGCAGGGGCGTGTGGCTAGTGGAGATGCATGCGAGAAGGTCGTGCGACCTGCGGGCTGTGCAGCGGCAGGATGTGTTTCGGGGAACAATGGTGCACGGCGT
Organism: Avena insularis; assembly: GCA_023614405.1. NCBI lineage: Eukaryota > Viridiplantae > Streptophyta > Magnoliopsida > Poales > Poaceae > Avena > Avena insularis. The sequence goes on from CM042689.1 coordinate 56,723,787, forward strand.
TGCACTGACGGCCATGCTCGGGGCACAACGCGGCCAGGAGGGTACGGCACGCCCTCCTCTTGAAAGGGATCTAGTCTGGGAATTCCCTTGCTGCGACTGCCTTGCGACCTTCGCCATCGACGACGGAGACAGTGGTGCTGGTGTGGGGATTCATGGGGATGTCCAACGATAGGCTTGGGGCATGCGACAGCGAGGGAGGTGGAGAGGAACGAAGGGGGAGGAGCAGAGGCGCGTCGCCGGAGGAGCAGAGACCCGCAGGGGATACACTCGGGCCGGCGGCAAGCGACAGAGGTGCTGGTTTCTCTGGTCCTTTTGCGGTGAAGAAGATGGGACGAGAGGATAAGGCGTGGGTGGGGTCCAGTGCGTTGTCCGCAATGTGCACGTATGGCAGAGCCGGGGGATGAAACGGTTTGATCCCCAGGTGATGTCTATCCTTTTGCTTTGTTTTTCGTAAAAATAGCAATTAACATTGTTTGTTGGGAATATTCCTTCCCCCCCACCCACCACACACACACACACACAAAGAATCACAACCACAACTTTAGCATGTAACGATATTCATCCTCAATTCTAGCTTTATCAGCTCCTTAAGCCATTCCTTATTTCTTTGCTGGAAACATTATATTGCGATTCTTGAAACTACTCCTAGTAGATTCTAAACGGTCCTCGTTCAGGAAACCAGAATCTGAGCGTTATGTAGTAGCTTTTTGGGAGAGAATGACCCGCCTTCCTACAATTGTATTGACATAGGCAACACCATTATAGATCAGTAACCCTAGAAAAAATATTTTTGTTCATAAGTCAATACGAGAATACTGGTAGATCTAATTTTACGGCTGTCGATAGGGATTTTATCTTGTTTTGTCTACTGCCACATAGTGGTCAGGGGGATCCTTGTTGGTGTCAACGATCAATCTATTCAGGTTGATAATGTGGTGAACAGAGATTTTTGCGTAAAATTGTACATGAAGTCTAGATAGTGGGTTAACCTCAATGGTGGCCCGATCTTCACCGATCTTGTGGTCGGATCGATAGGAAAAGCGAAGAAAAAGGGAAAACATAGCGGAAGCGAACACACACCTCACGAAGAACATGATGAACACATGCAAAAACAACACGATACAACACCTATTGCTCCCTCCGGAGGCCACCGGTCCGATAGAATCCTTGCAAGAAAAGATCGATCAACGTGTTCCCATCAAATCCACATCGGAGAGGAAAAACACCTTGGAGAGGATCTTGATAACTTCACTAGAGTCAACTCAAAGTAAAGACCTTATACAACTAATGATGCTCAAAGGCCAAATCCATAGAGGTTGTTGATGATAGTCGGTCCCCTCGTGAAAGGGACGAGGCAAAACTAGAGAGATTCCACAAGGGGGTGTCTTCTAGTCTATCATGTATACCTCTAGGATACTTGTTAACACCCGGATTTTTAATCACAGATGCCTGTTATGCCATACATCGCAATCCCAGGATTACCATTTTTGCGAGACATAACAGATTGGATATCACAGTACATCATCCATTATAAACCATACATAAGGTCTTACACAAATAAGGATCTCATGATCCAGTTCTTAATACAACTCAAGCAGCGGAATAACGTAATAGTAACGATAGCGTAGACGAAGCTCCATCTTCATGGTCACAGGCAATACTGATGATGGGAGAACGATGTGAGATGATCCTAGTTGTCGTAACCTTCCCGCGGTCCGTCATCCTGATACTCCTCTTTATAGTCTGGCCACGGGAATAGCCAGGGACAAAGCCATGAGTACTCTTTAAGTACTCGCAAACTAATACTAATAAGTGAAGAGGGGTTTTTGTAGTAGGATACTAAGCTCTAGGGTTGTTTTGCAAAAAGCCAGATTTACCTCTACTAAGTTCAGAAGCAAAGAAATCTAGTTGAAAGTTTTATAACACCTAAGTGGGAACTTGCATTTCATGTCACAACTCTGTTATGGTCAAGTCAAAGTCATAAATCATTTCATAAGTCATTTTGAAAACATCTGACGATAGAACAGTATGGCCACTCCAACTCTCCATAACATGTGCCACGCGCTATTCGAATAGTTTGACACTTTCAGAAAGCTTGTGCTTACCAAAACATTCGATACATCCGTCAGGAACAATTCTGAATTCACCATACTCAGTATGCGGATAATCAATCCTAACCTTTCAATTACATGCCCTAGTACAGGCACCTCTCCTGTGAGTTTGGCCTCCCAACCATGACCAACTGTCATCTTGGGAACTGCACAGGTGGACAATCTTCACAAGGTAGCCTCAGCTCAGACCTTGGCCGCAAGATAATCCATACTAAGGTATATAAATTTCCAGTCAAGCCCTACCCAATTTTCGGGTATTGTGGCCGTACGGTAAAATTGGAATGGTATCGCATCCAGACAACCATCAGATTTATTACAGGGCTAAGGCTCATGCCTCAACATTTTCATCATCAAAATCATCTGGTGTTCAAGAACATATGTCAAAACATTTCAGTAGAATGACTCATCATTCTAAGATTTTCATAACCATTTTCACCAAGTATTCCCATCTACAGTTGATCAAGTTTTATGCTTAGCACTAGAATCTACAAGTGGGGGTAAATACTAATGATGAGTAATAACTAGTGGGGATTTACTAAGTTCAATCTTATGCCTTAGGATGACATCAAGATTATCTAAATTAGGCAAAATTTTATGCTCTTTATGCTACCTTCAGTTATCTTTCTAGAATCAACAAGTCACTAAGTAAACTCTAAGAGAAAGCTTTGATAAAGAAAATAAAGTACTAAGCTTGTAAGTAAAACTAGGAATGGGTATCAAGTGGTGTAAGCTTGCAAGTAAAACTTTCATGGTTTAGGTTGCTAAGATAGTAGTATAAGCTTGCTAAGTTGAAAGTGTTATCTTGGTCAATTAATAGCTTGCTAATTCAATTAGTAGTATTAGGCTTGCCTTGTGCAAAGCAGTGCTTGAAGTTCTCTTCGGCTTCTTCCTCGTAGTATCCTCCTTCCTCCTCGTATCCTTGGTCGGTACTAGCGTCTATAAATAAATACGAGGTACACAATCACCAAACAATACTTAAATTATTTATAATCATCACACAAAGGTTCACACTAGATGATCTAGCATCATCACTAACATTACAAGATTAAAGCACTTGTCTCATTTATTTTATTTTGAGAACAGTAATTTCTACTCATTAAAAAACTACTTAAGATTTAATATTCTCCAACTCAAACATGGGATCATGTTGACACATGTCATCACCACATATTTCAGTACATGGGAATGTGATTTAAAGTGGCGTCACAATTTAATAAGGTTTAACCTTTTTATTTTATTATTAAAGTGACTAGAAATGCCTATGTGGCATTCTTTTATTACTTGATCATTATTTATGTTAGTAAACCTATATATTTTTATATATTCCGAAAAGTATGGTCAAATGTGATTTTTGAAAGTTGGAATCAACTCAAAAGCTCTTATCGTTGAATTTTGAAAAATGTTTGAATGCAGAAAAGCTTCTACCTTGTTATTTTTACCATGGGTGATCTACAAATCTAAATGGTTTGAATCCAACGGGCTTGGATTAAGCATTCCAGTACCTTTCTAACAAAATTGGTTTCATGCATTTTGGTTCAGTGAATCGAGATGGGTTGATTTTTGAATCTAGGTACAAAACTGTGTTTGAAATTAAATGAATAAACTTAAGTTTGAATTGTTGGATCACGCGGGAGGTTTAACTGGGTCGTCCCACTACACACAGCGCACGCGTGAGCGGGTTAACTGGTTGTCCCCACTCGTCAGTGAGACAGTGAGTGGCGAAGCGGTACGGGGTGATCTAGGCTGCACGATCTAACTCTAATCGAACGGCTCTGGTTCATCGTCCACGTCGGGCAGCACCGGCGAGAAGGAACCCTAGCGCGGCAGGTGGGGGTCATGGGAGGCTCACCGGGGCTCAGGCGATGGTCGGCGACGAGGGCTAACGATGAAGTCGATGATGACGATTCTCCTGGTACTAGAAGCTTCTCCTAGGGCGGCTCCAATCGACGACGCCTCTCCTCCTCTGCAGCGGCGAACTCCGGTGAAATTCCGGCAACCTGGTGCTCGCCTTGCTCTGGGAGTGAGTGGGTGTGATCAGTGAGAGGTGGAGAGTGAACTGGTGTGAAGAAAACGATCGAGGGAGGTCTCTATTTATAGTGATTGAAGGGGACCGACGGGCGCGGGCTGAGCTCGTCGTGGTCGACGGTACAAAGGGCTAAAGGCATGGGCGACGGTAGGGGGCGGTGTTGTGCTCGCTGGTGAAGCTCAATGGCGTGGTCTTGCGGGATGGGGCAGTGCTGAACGGTCGGAACGTGTCGATGCTCTGGGCGGGTCCGACTGCAATTTTAATGGCGCATAGGTGCTCCTGGTCGCGCGATGGCGAACAGGCATGTCCCTGGGGTTGCTGTGGTGTTGGCGATCACGCACACAAGCGGCAAGGACGGCCATGTGTCTGTGGGCGTGTCGCTGTTGCACACCGCGCGCCTCTCGCCGCAGAGGCTTGGCATGCTTTCGGGCGGTGTGGTCCAGCTGGATGCTCGAGGCTTGGACAGGGGGTAGCGGGGGACGGTGGTCAGTGCTCCAGACATGCTTGCTAGGCTTGGTGCTTCTCCTAGCTTGCTGTCGACATGTGGGGTTGGCAATTGGGCTCGGCATGGTCACCATTAATGGATATGCCAAGATCACAGTAGTGCTAAGGCTTCTTAATTGGGCTAGATCATCTAGTGAGAGTATAGAGTGATCTAGAGAGGGAACAAGGTTGGCCAAAATCACTGCTCACTATAGTGTTTGTTGTTTGTTTGTTTGATGCCAGCAAGGTGTTTGATAAAATGGCCGAAAGAAATTCAAATTTGAATTTTGGATTCAAACTTGGTGGGTTAGCTAGGCACATAATAGGGAGTCTCTGGTTAATTGGATTAGTCAAGGGGCACTGGTTTGGTTGGGTTTTGAAAATGTGTGATCTTCACATATAATGGAGATTCAATTTTTACTTGTGATTTGAATGAGGTTGCCAAATGTTTCTGCAAGTTTGAAATGTGGGCTTTGCTTCACTTTTACTTGGTCTTGCAAGGGGTGAAAATAATTGGAAAAGTTTCTGTTTGAAATCTTGGACTAGAAACACTCAAAGTGACCTAGTGAGCAAGATTGGCAAAAATGACCATTTGCTTTAATTGATTTGTTTTTGATTTTCTATTTTTTTTACTTGGAAATGTTTTAGATGATGTTATATTTATCTTAGAACCATTCCTTACTATTTTAGTTGAATCACGCAAGTACATTCATGAAGGAAATATGCCCTAGAGGCAATCATAGAGATGATTATTTTTCATATGTATCCATGAGTTATTGTAATGTTCCTTGAATATCCATATCAGGCAACTTGTATTGATGGGCAATTATGTGAATTGTTTGTGAAACTCTTTACTTCTATGGTTATTTAATAGTTGTCCCTAGTCGGAGTTCATGTGAGGACACACGTGAATATTAGACTAGCACATCGATTGGTTGATGACTATATTTCGCAAGTCATAGACATGAAGATGTCAAACCAATGATATGGACACATGTTATGAACATGGGGTTGGACTGACCCAACTTGAGACTGGCAATTAGTTGCAGCTCTCTCTCTACACATCGTGTACGTTTTGTCCTTAGACCTGAGATTGTCGCATGTACTTGAGATGTGGATCGACCTACTTTGGGGCTATCAAACGCTGCACCGTAACTGGGTAGTTATAAAGGTAGCTTTCGGGTTTGTCCTAAAGCATGCTGCAAGGCATGGTCAATCAAGATGAGATTTGCCCCTCTCTACTTGAGAGAGATATCTCTGGGCCCCTCGAGTGATCAGATCCAGAAATGCATGGCCATGCTACATAAGGTTAAGAGTTAACCTAGTAAAGGGATTCTGAGTTACGGTATCGAGAAAGAGAGGACATCTTGGAGCTAGACCAAATATCGTGAGGTAAAGGGAAAGACATATACTAAACCTTGTGATGGTTCGTCAGATATGATCTTTGTATGCGTTTAGGAGTTGGCACGTATTGCTAGAGACCGCTACCAACTATTGACAGAATAAGTGTATTCGTGTCATGTCTATACGTATATGAACCTATAGGGTCACACACTTAAGGGGTTGGAAGCCTAATAAGGATTGGATCCGAATTAGACCAGGCTTAGGCTACTAATGGGCTGCTAATGTAAAAGCCCACTAGGGACGTCTATATAAGAGAGGGTGGGGCGAGTTGACCTGGGTTGAGCCATTCCACCCAGCCGCCACACCTCACGCCTGTGTTGCACGCGCGGACCTAGCAGTCCGGCGTCTGACGCTTCCACCCCGCACGTGTGGATACCTCGGAGGTGCTGCATCTGTGGCACTTGGATGAGCCGCGCAAGGGGAGCTTCTCGTGGGACGAGGACAAGGAGGAGACGTGGAACGTCCACACTGCCTCGACGCGCTTCATCAATTCCACAACTGCGCGTCTAGTGGTAATCACGTGATCTATGACAACAGTAATCCTGGTTTACGCAGTAGAATTTTTTTGATTTGCGCTAGTGTAGCCTACCCGTATCCCTACAATTCATGCATTTATCAAATCATCACATACACACATGCATTCATATGATTTTAAATTAATCAAAGTTTTTGTTAACCCTAATTTTAGTGATTAGTGTTTGATGATCATTGTTTCATATTTTTATGATGTTACAATACATGTGGGGGTAGGGGCTCTATATATAGGTCAGCCACTAAACAAGGGGTAGTTTGGGGATAAAATTGACAAAAAGGTAGGTAAAGAGAATGTTCCAGGGCATCAAACCCGGATCCGTACGCAGACGGCGCAGACGGGGTTTCCGACGGTAAGTTCGGCGGCGGCGGATCTAGCGCTAGAAGTTTTCGGTTCACCGGTTTGGTTCGGCCTTAGCCGGATTGGCATGCTAATCGCAGTTTCGGCAAGGAGCCGGTTTGATCCGATGGCCTCCGGTTTGGTTCACCGTTGGATCTGGCGGCATCGAAATCTTTGTCGGTTTGGCTCTGCCTCTTCCTTATCCTCTTCCAAGTCATCGTCTTGTCGGGCTTGAGGTTCCAGGCTTCCTCCCTCATCTTCGTGCTTGTCGGTGTGAACCTATCATGGTCATAGAATGGGGTATGAAGTAGTATACCATTCAATAGGGTAGGAAGTGGGATCTCATAGAGGATATAATTCACCTTTGAAGTCCATGAAGACTTGGCATGTGTTGAAGACCTTGATGTGGTAACGACCGTAGGTCGAGGATACACCAGTGGGTCATTTAGCCAATGTATGGCGCCACACAAGATTCACACAAACCCGAGTTTCTATCTAACCTTGTGTGTATGTGTGTGAGAACCCCCAAGTGCAGGGGATCACCGTTGTACCTTTCAATGTGGAAGTAGGGTATTGATCCGCAGGAGCAAGAAGGAAAAGCTATCTATTCTTTAAATCTAAAGTGTCACCAGTTTTAGTTGATTATGCACTAAACAATTTAAGGAACAAGATGGTTGATTTAATAGATGCAAATTTAATGTAACAAAAAAAGAATGTAAAAGTGTCCCAATCCTCTTCAATGCAAGAGGACAAGGGAAAAGTTTTCTATTATGGGAACAATGGACAGGGGTTCATGGGTTCACTTAATCCTCTCTTATCCATCTATGGTGATTATCATGTTATAGATAGTAAAGGTACACACAATTGAAATGTTTTTGTGGTACTTTTATGGTGGCTACATGTCGTAAAACACATAGGTGAAAGAAGTACTCCTTTGTGTTGCTAGGTCACCCTTGCAATAAAGCTAGCATTTAGTTTGTGTCACACCACACATCGTACTTCTCCCTTTTTACCCCTAGATAAAGGATGTTGGGCTACATTGCTGTCACTCAATACATATGCCACTGTCACTCGACCACCCATTTCCTGCATACATCATACTTATTAATGGAAAACATTCTAAACACTAGTGCAATGATTCATATGTTATGATATGTTGTGAGTATTATCACATCTCTCTCATCTACCCCCACTTGGTGGTGTCAATCACCTCATGATATGGATAAACAAGGCATTATGTATAGATCTAAACCATTGCATGCATCATAGAATATTCCCAAAGTGTGACAAACCATACAAGATCCAACACAAAGGTAAATGAATAAAAAGTACTATCTCATAACACAATATCCACCTTCTCATAACACAATAAAAAGTTACTTTTTATTCTTTCATTACCATGTAAAGTTCATAGGTTCAAATCTTTTCAATGAAACATAATATGCAAGTGTACTATCAAGTCATACCTTTTGCACAATCATAAGCATGTCAAATAATAAGTAATGGTGTGCTAAAATAAATGAAAGGTAAAACAAACCTTCAAGCACACTTTGATGAACCTATATAATAAGAGACTCTCCTATCATTGGCATTGGTGTTTTATGCCTCTACTTTTATTTTTGGGTCACTTCTTAGTTTAATGCCCTTGACTAGAAGACTCACTTCTTAGTTTCATGTCTTCCCTTGAGATGTTTTGCATCTCATACCGAAAGTAAGCATTGAATATTCATGTTAATCCTCCATAAAGAATGTACAATAAAGTTTTGAGCTATGTAGTTCATGTCAGCAATACTAATAATGATGGGGTTCCAAGTATCTTTTATTGCAAAGCTTCATATGGTTTATGTGGTAAACATCTTACAAGTTGATTGTCTCATGCACCTTACCCTATGATCTTGTACTCCTCATGCTACTCAACTTAGGCTTGTCATTGTAGGATACATATTTATTATTGAACCCGCATCACTAAGGTGCCTCTTGCTCCCTGTGTAGCTATATGCCCCTTATATTTTTTAGCATAGGAGTTAATATAATTCCGCGATCATGTTCATAGGGGGCAATATGTCTACTCCAGAAGAACAAGAAAAATAGACATATGAATCATCTCAACAAGGATCATCATGCTGTAAGTTTCCACCATGAGTACCGCATGGCGCATGGCTTTGACTAGTGATTCTGGAGTGTTTTCTCTAAACATTCCCACTCCAGTATGCACATTTTATTTCACATCGATACAATCCATGGGCAGAACTAACATGATTATCAACACTCAATATTGAAAGCTTGTGCCATGACAACATGGTTTGGCCAACAACAACTTATAAGATGTAAAGCACATAAAGTTCATAGTGGTATCACCCCAAACCTTACTTTCTTATGAGCTTTAAAATACATGAAAAAGATGTTTTAAGAATGTTTGGAGGATTAACATACATATTGTACTTGGAAGTATCCTTTGACAAAAATAGGTGGATGTGCCTAGTCTAATTTAAAGGGTTTGGAACAAGTCTTAGCTTGTATAGAGAAGGCTTAGCAAAAAGGGATCTAAAGAGTGTGCCATCTAGTTCATAATGCCAAACATTTATTTTATCACCTTTATCCTTAATGTTGAACATAAATATACGTGAGAAAAATGTACAATTTAATATGCACAAACAAATCATACTTCATATAAAGTACTTGAGATTATAAACTAGACACAACATGAATTTCAGCCTTTTGCTTTTATCCCCCTTTTCTTTTATTTCAAGGCATTCATATTCAATCTTAATCTCATCATGGCAAAGTTTCTTTTCAGTAGATTAATCATAAACATGCATAATGATTCATGATGGTGGTCCTTTTATTACAAACAAAAGTAAAATAAACAAAAAACAGACGCTCCAAGTTTCTATGATAGTTTTATGTTGCTCGAAAAACAAAGTTTAGAGTTTTGCAAACCGAGAGTTTAATAGATCCAGTGGGGTGCCTTGGGCATCCTCAATATTATGGTTTTAACCATCCTTGGATTTCTCTTGGTGTGATGTTCCTCTATTCCCTGTCAAAAAACTTCAACACAAAACTTTTCTCCCATCTCTTTTCTGAGTGGTGACATTAGTGGCACAAAAGCATAATAGTTGTTGCATATATATCAAAGTCAAAATTCTTTCTAAATGTTCCAGAGATCATATGATGTTTCTACATATCCCTAGCATATAATAGGACTCATAACAATCATTTTAGGACACTTGGGAATGGTTAAAACAAAACATGGCAGAATCTTTCCAGATTGTTAGCAGCGGCAAAACGAATTTATTTCGCCCACTTAAACATGTCAGGAATTTTTGCCAATTTTTGTGCATACAGAGGATGAAATTTAAAAATTCTGTGTAAATATGAATGCAATCGGAGTTATAGAGAAAATTAGAAAATTCTTGCACTAAAAACTGTTCTGCGGAAATTTGCTACTCCATATGTTTAACAACTTTTATAACATCCAAAATGGGTTCCACTTGGTACTTTATTAAAAATTCAGAAAGAAAAGAAAACAAAACTCTCTTGCTACATCAAGAGTTCAAAGAAAAAATACAAAATAAAATAACCGGGTTGCCTCCCGCAAAGCGCTTTCTTTATAGCCATATAGCTAGGCTTTACTTACTTGATTAAGGGTGGATGGAGATCATGTGGTAACTTATACTTTTGCGCCATCTCCTTATCCGTTGGAAAGTGTTTCCTTACAAAATACATGGGTTCCATGGTTTTCTCATACCAATCAAAGTAATAGTAAAGTTGAAACATGGTAGAAACCAACACAATATATGTGAACAATAACAACGAAGTCTCACTTTCTTCCTATGCATTGGAATTTTATATATCACTAAATCATAGCAAATAGAGGCATTCCATTTGATACGTCCAAAACGTAACTACTTTCCCGAACACTTTTTCTATTGTTTCTCCTCTAATTTGTGTGATTTGGATATAACTAACACAAACTGATGCTGTTTTCAGCAGAATTGCTTTGGTGTCTTGTTTTTGTGCAGGAATTCAAATTTTAGGAAAAATCCCAGAAAATATTCCGAAAATCCTATGTTCCCAGAAGACTCACGGAGCCAGAAGACAGGAGGGAGGAGAGGCCTGAGGGGCCCACACCACCCCCTAGCGCGGGCCAGGCCTTGCCACGCCAGGGCATGGTGAGGCCGCCTCGGTCTCCGCCTCGACCTCTCCTTTCGCCTACATATACCCTCTGACCTAAAAACACCAGAGGGTTAGAAATTTTTCCACATAGAGTTCCGATGCATCGCCACCACCAGAAATCGCGATTCGGAACTAGAAACTCCGTTCTGGCACCCTGCCGGGACGAGGAATTGGAGGAGATCATCGCCATCATCATCACCAACGCCTCTCCATCAACAATCCATGATTCCCCCATCCATGAGTGAGTAATCCCCTGCATTAGGCTATGGGTATGGTAGGGATTGGATGAGATAGTTCATGTAATTGCATAACATTATTAGGGAAAGGTGCCTAGTATCTATTGTTAGTGCTTTTTGACATTGTTGTAACTTGTTATGCTTAATGCTTGTCACTAGGGCCTGAGTGCCATGATCTCAGATCTGAACATGTTATTGATTCATGATGATATTATTGTTTATGATCTTACCTGCAAGTTGTATATATATATCATTGTCCGGAACCTGAGGCCCCAAAGTGATAGAAATCAGGATAACCGTAGGGGATGGCTGTGATGTGAGGATCACGTATGTTTACAGAGTGTTAATTCTTTGCTCTGGTGCTCTATTAAAAGGGGCACCTTAATTGCTAGTAGATTCCCTTGAGGCCCCGCTGCAACGGGCTGGCAGGACAAAAGATGTTGTGCAAGTTCTTATTGCGAGCATGTATGACTATATATGAAACACATGCCTATGATTAATTAGTACTTGGATGCTTTATATCATTTATCTGCAAATGCCCTTGTATTGATTATTACATGAATTGTCTTGTCCATGCAACACCCATCCATCCCTATGCCTACCGCACTTTAATCCTGCTGTTTACTACAATTTTTACCACCGTCTTTATTTTACTATTGCTGTTACTTTTCTATTGCTACTATAAAACTACTGTTACTAATAAACTATTGCAAGCAAGACTATTTCTAGATGCAGCTGAATTGACAACTCAGTTGTTAAGGCTTATAAATATTCTTTGGCTCCCCTTGTGTCGAACCAATAAATTTGGTCTTTACTTCCCTCAAAGACTATTGCGACCCCCTATACTTGTTGGTCATCAAGACTATTTTCTGGCGCTGTTGAAGTTCACTTGGAATTATTATTGTTCGCTGCTATCCATTCATCATGGGTAAAACTCGTGATGGAAAAGTTCCTATATTGCCATCCACTACAAGAAGAGGTACAGTTCCGAACACCTCTGTTGCTCTTGATTCACCATCTATGATGAGTAAGCTCCTTAGACCACCACCACATACACATGTTACATATACTGCTACTTCTGCTGAATCTGAAATTGCTTCTGATACTCATGATGTTACTTCTACTATGCTTGATGAGAGTGGTTCATTAGGTCCTTTCCTAGATGCTACAATTGCTAGAACTATAATTGGAAACACTGAAACTCCTAATGTAGATATTTCTACACCTGTTAGTTCACCTGAGACTAGAGAGAGCTATGATATTAGTGATGGTTATATTAAAATGACTGATGAATTTATTGAAGAATGTCGAAACACTCATGGTGCAAGTGCTATTAAAAGTCTTCTTGAGAGACGCACTATTACACCTAAATTGTCTCCTGATGCTAAGTTTGCCACATCTCCCATAAATATTAAAGATAAAGATTATGATTTCTCTCTTGATTTATCTTACATAACTATTGTTGAGAAAGAACCTTTTTGTGGGACTGAAAATGAAAGTGTTGTGGCACATATGACTAAGCTCTCTACTATGAGTGGCTTATTTTCTGATGATATTAAGAAACGCACCTACTTTGGTGTTAAAATTTTCCCTTTTTCATTGAAAGGAGAAGCTAAAGCTTGGTTTAATAATTTACCTCCTGGATCTATTGGTAGTCCTGATTCTTGAGTAGTACTTTCTTTCAGAAATATTTCCCTCCTAGTGCTCAAAAGGCCATTTTGCAGGAACTTTTTGATTTTAAACATGGAAAAGAGGAGAAATTGCCTGAATCATGGGCAAGGTTTTGTGCTTTAATTCAACCACAGCATGGATGCCAAATACCTAAAAATGAGCTTCTTGATATATACTATAATGGACTAACTGATGAATCTAGGACATACCTAGATATTTGTGATGGTTGTGTTTTCAGGAAAAGAACTCCCAAATAAGCTGAGGAATTAATGGCTAAAATAAGCAAGAATTATGATGATTGGACTGCACCTGAGCCAACTACACCTGAACCAATTGTGCCTGAGCCAACCCCAACACCAACACTAAAGAAGAGGGGAGTGATTGAATTAAATGATGAAGTGATGAAGGAAGCTAAGAAATGTCTTAAGGAGAAGGGTATTAAATCTGAAGATGTGAAGAATTTACCTCCTATAGAAGAATTATGTAAGCTAACCTCCCACTCATCCACTATTAAGGTACATTCTCTCCAACATTTCGATGAAGGTGATATTCCTTATTCCAAACCTCCTGATCAATGCTTAGAAGAATCTGATATTTATGTTGTTAAGCAAGATAATTTTAATAAGAGAGTGCAGTATCATTTAATGTAAAACTCTAGAGCTATTAATGAGTTGAAAGATATTGTGGAAAGAACCTCCAATGATGTTAAAATGCTTGTTAAACATTTCCAAATGGTTCAAACCCAAATTGATCAGCTTACTAAAGTACAAAAAGATTTGCTGGTTAATGCTTCTAAGGAAAAAAAAGCTTATGAAATTAGAACTAGGAGTGGTGCTTCCACTCAAGATCCTTTATATCATGAGGGACATCCTAAAAGAATTGAGCAGGATTCTCAACAAATTGAAAATAATGGTACTTTTTCTAAAAGAAAGAAAAAGAAACATAAAACAGATGTGGAATCTTCTGAACCTACTATAAATCCTAATAGTATATCTGTCTCTGATGCTGAAACTGAAAGTGGTAATGATAAAAGTGATGCTCCTGGTAAAGAAGAAATTAAAGAGGAACCTGAAAGGCACACTAAGAATACTAAGTACACTAAAGAATATTTTGTTGCTAATAAACATGGTAGTGAAAGAGAGACTTGGGTACAAAAACCAATGCCTTTTCCTGATAAGAAACACAAGTCAAAGGAAGAAGAACACTATAAAAAGTTTAGTGTTATGCCTTTTTATCTCTACAAGAGACTTCAATTGGAAAAATTGATACCAACTGATATATCTTTGCAAATGGCCGATAAGTCTACTACTATTTCTGTTGGTATATGTGAGGATGTTCCTGTCCAAGTGGCTCATAATTGTTTGATATTAACTGACTTTGTTGTGCTTGAAATGCCTGAAGATGATAATATGTCTATTATTCTTGTGAGACCTTTTCTTAATACTGCAGGTGTTGTCATTAATTGTAATCAAGGAAAAGTAACTTTTAATGTTAATGACAAGGAGCATACTGTCTATTTCCCCAAGAATATTGATAAGAGTTATGGCCTAAATTCAATTGAAAATATTGAAGGCATCAAAGTTGGAGAAATATATTGTCCCATACTACAATAAAATTATGAAACTATTATGATTGGGACTATTGCTATCAAAGTTGAGGTAACATAATCATTTAGTGAAATGCAAAGTTTTACTTCATATAAAATTGTTTTGGTAACAAGACTTGATCAACCTTGTTAACAAAGGGATTTTAATGAACAAAACAATGTTTTCACCATGATTATCCTTGCTCACTTTTATTTTCTCTATCCCAATCTTTGATCTTCACCTTGTTCATCTTTGTATTGGTAGTGGCTTGCATATTAGAGTGTCTTAGAACTTCTGTAGTTTTAGTTTAGATTTGCTTTTGCATCATTCCAAAATCATCTTTTTGCAAGAAAATCATTTATCAATACCTGAAAATTGCTCAAAAATAAAGTTTCTCAAAAAATTCCAGAAAATTCATATTAATTTTTTACATAAAAAAGGGGCAGAGAGGCACCCGGAGTGACCCAGGGGGTCCACCAGGCAAGCACACCACCTGGTGGCGCGGCCACACCAGGGGCACGCCTGGCCATGGTGTGGGCCACCCCTGGCCCTCCACTTATTCTCCCACCTGCCACTCCTTTATCTCTCCCGAGAAAACACCATTCCATTGCACAAACCCGTGTTATTGCTGTTCTTGCTTGCAATTTTCAATATATTTGCTCATCCCACCTTTGCTGCTGAGATCTGGAGCATTTGTTCTCCGGTATGTGACTCCTCTGCTTGTCCAAGTAGATTTGTGATTAGTGGATTATATCTTGAGTATTTTGCTATTGTAGGTGACAGGTTGTGTGAGCTTGCATGCTTGTTATTTTCTAAGAGAAATTATTTTGATGCATGTTTAGCCCTCTTGCAAGTTTCCATAGTAGTTCCCTTCATTGTGTAATCACTTTGCAATTACCTTCTAGTGATGCATGTCTAAAAATTTCAGAAAAAAGTGAGATGGACAACCACACTTTTGGAGAAGTGTTTGAGAGAGACACACCTAGGAGGACAAGGCCCTCAAGATCAGCCTCTCAATTTAGGCCATCACATAATGAAGATCTTATTGCGCCGCGCTTTGGCAATGAGGGATATGAGGGAGATGCGCACCCATCTACCTTCCCTTGTTTTGCCTTTTTGCAAGCTACAGGGATCCTTGATGACTTCTTACTTCTTGTTCAGAGGGTTGGTCTAACCACTTATATGCAGGATGAGAGTGAGCAATATGCTTTGCTCACCAAAACTTTTGTTGAAAGTTTCACTTTCACTAACACCCCTTTTAGGTCAACTATTTCATTCAAAATCTATAATAGGCCTATTACCATGCCATTCGAAAGATTTTGCAGGATTATAGGCATTGGCATGACTGGGACAGTAAAGAAGATCCAAGGTCGACCCGTTGATTTGCTGGAGCTCTACCGAGGTGTAACGAACGATGATGACCGCACAGCTCAGCGCGGGAAGATAAGAAATATTCAACTCCCAGCTCTCAGATATTTTGCTTACTATCTTGCCACTATCATTCTTGGTAGGGAGAACACTAGCAAGATTTCCAACTATCATTTAGCTTTTCTTGCTGCTGCACTTAATAATGAAACCAAGTATAATCTTGGTTCTCTCATTGCTCGCCGCCTAGCTGCTAGAGGACCCATTTATGGGGGCATTATTGCTGCACACATGGTTGTTTCCTTGGAACTTTCTGTTGATCCTAATGATACAGTACTAGCCCCCAGAGACTTGATCTAGCTGCTATGAAAGCACATCACTTTGTTACTGCTAACTCTAGTTCAGAGAGTTTAGTTTACATGATGCTATTTACTAACGAAGATGAGATTGAAATTCCCTTGCCATAGTCTACTTTGTTCAGTATTTTTAGGAGGCCATGGTCGCGCTCTAAGGAGGAGATGGACGATCAGCTCCGCTTGCTTGGTTTCCACGGGCAGCACCAAGGGGATGCGCCCTCTTATGACTACTCCGCACACTACGCTGGGGCGTCCTCGAGTTCGTATCAGGACTAAGGCACTTCTTCGTCATATTATGGAGGTGTCCCTTCTTGGCCAGCTTGGGGGAGGGTATACCGACATCACACTCATCTACATATCATGTTCTGTTGGTACTTCGCATATCCATGTTTCACTTTCTTTTTAGTTTTTGTTCTTGCTTTGTTTCTGCTTTCCAAAACACAAAAAGACCAAAAATATTTTTGTTATTTCTCTTTGTTTGCTTCTTTATCTTTTAGCCTTGGTTTGCTTCACCCCTTTAGATTTGGTTTGATTATTCGAAAAATCCAAAAATATTTTGCTTTGTTTATGTTTTCTTTTAGTTCTTGTCTTTAAAAATCGGAAAACCAAAAATATTTGTTGTTCTTCTCTGGTTTTGTAAAGTTCGTTGCAGGATTCAGAAGTCCTGAGTGACTCCCTTGGAGTTTGGTTTTATCTTATTATTCAAGACACACAAGTGAAAGGCAATAATGATGATTTATGACAACTCAAGGTGTGGTAAGAGGCTGTATGAACTCTATTTATTTCCATTTTTGCATATATATGTCAACACCCGGATTTTTAGTCCCAGATGCCTGTTATGCCATACATCGCAATCCCAGGATTACCATTTTTGCGAGACATAACAGATTTGGATATCACAGTACATCATCCATTACAAACCATACATAAGGTCTTACACAAATAAGGATCTCATGATCCAGTTCTTAACACAACTCAAGCAGCGGAATAACGAAATAGTAACGATAGCGTAGGTGAAGCTCCATCTTCAGGGTCACAGGCAATGCCGACGATGGGAGATGATCCTAGTTGTCGTAACCTTCCTGCGGTCCATCATCCTGATACTCCTCTTCATAGTATGGCCACGGGAATAGCCAGGGACAAAGCCATGAGTACTCTTTAAGTACTCGCAAACTAAATATTAACAAATTAAGGGGTTTTTGTAATAGGACACTAGGCTCTAGGGTTATTTTGCAAAAACCAGATTTACCTCTACTAAGTTTAGAAGCAAAGAAAACTAGTTGAAGGTTTGATAACATGTAATGACCCAGAAAATATTTCGAAATAAAATCTGCGTGTTAATTTCTTTTCGCATCGTCATGACATCATCATGCATATTTTATTCGTAAAATTATTTTATCAAACCATATTTTTTTACTAAATATCCATGTGGTTTTACTAAACCTGTCTCTCTTTCTTATTTTAAAACTAAAACAAATAATATTTCTCGCAGCACAAGCTTTTCTTGTTTTATAAATAAAATTAGGCTAAAGACCCGTCTAAAGTTTTGGCCCAAAACTAGCCTTATCTAGTCTACTTTGGACTAGATAAATAGTCTTTTTTTCCCTTTTCTTTTACCCCGAACCCTAATCCTAACCCTAGCCCCACACACACACCCTCCTCCTGCCGCCGCCACACACACACAGCAGCGCACGCAGCCCCGCACTCGCGCGCGCAGCACACAACACACGAGTACACACACGCACTGCCCTTTCACGTTGCACACCACACAACACTCACACTCGACCACGCCACGAACCGCTACACGCACACCTTGACCCGGAACGCAACCCACGCACACGAGAGCCCGTGCTTGCCCCAATCGCTACCTACCCCTACCTTCCTCGATCCTCCAGCCCCTCGTCGGCCTCTGCCCGAGTCCCAAGCGCCGCCATCTGCCGCTTACCTCCAGGGCCTCCCTGTCCCAGTGATTCCCCGCCTCAGCGTCCTTCTCGCGCCGTGTCGCCGCCCTCCTCCGCTAGCCGGCCCTCCCCGCTTCCCGTGCCGGCGCCGAAGGCCGCCCTCGCCACCACCTCGCCTGCCTGTTTCCTCTCTGCCCCGAGCCGGCCTCCACCTAGCCTGCCCCGCCACCAGAGGTGGCGCCCACGCTGCTGCTTCATCTCCTCTACACCCCGTGCGTCGCCTCTCCGACCTCGTCCCCAACGCGGGCGCCCACATCCTCGAGCTCACCGCCCCATGCGTGCTCAACCGCCAGACGTCCTTCCTCACCTCGTCGTCTGCATCTCGCCAACGACCACCGCTAGTCCCTGACGCCTTCCTGAGCTCGTCGCCCTCTCGCTGCTTCCTGGTCGACAGGTGTTCGAGGTAATGCTTGAACGAGTCAAGGCCTCCCTTGCACCTGGACACACCCGAGGAATCTTTCTCTATATGCTAGTGTTTGGCCTTTGCCTGTATGTTGGTGCTGCTTCGTATCCTGAGGATTTGTTTGTCAGCGAGTACCCGGTAGAGTGAGAGGATGCGCGGTTGACAACAAGATCTCCCGGCCGACAAGGCCGGTTTGATGCCGATAGTTCTGAGGGATGCACATGGTGCCGCTCGAGAACCTTCCAGGACCCCAATCCTGAAGACCAAACCCTGCACCGGCGTCGTGTTCTTCTTCACGGACGCTGAGACCCCCGAAGCCTCGCTCTGAAGACCGATCCCACCGAAGACCGCACCCGACCCCCCGAGACCCCAAGATCTTCGACCCTAAATGTGTGACCCTTTTTCCGAGACCTCTTCTATTTTTATAATATATATGACATCTATTTGTTGCATATCAAATTGAACATGTTTGCACACATATTGTGGTTTGGGGGCCTTATGCCGATTCACCTCATAATTAAATATGGAGATTAAATGCGGGCTTTTCTAGTCTAATATCGGCTCCATTTAAATTTGTGTAGCGAACCAATGCCATGCCTTTGCCTTGCTAATCAACATTTAAGTTGCAGGGTAGTTAAATAACTTGAACCCAATAATAATTGTCGGGATCCCGATTCCATTTAATATTGCTAATTTAGACCGCATATTGCCATGCCATGCATCATATCATAAACATGCCGGATCTTCCGCCTAGTATTAAATACTGCATCGATTGCTCTTTCTAGTGTTTGCTTCTTCACCGGATAGGACGATGAGTCGATGCGAGTTGCGACAAGCCTTCGGTTATCGACTTTGTCTCACAGGCGAGCATTCTCCCCCTTCTACCTATTTTGTATTTATAGTCTTTTCTTCCTTCCTTTGATCTATTGCTATCCTTATTGTCGATGCTATAATACCGTTCCTTTATTTACCTGCTCCACTATATTGCCTTGGTTATCCTATCGCCTTGTTTGATTAGTTAGCTTTGTCCTTGCGAGTCGTAGGCATGCTTAGTATCGCTCTCATACAGGTGGAACATGATACTCGGATATGGTTGGTGATAAGATAATTAATCTGATGTTGTTGGTTATGGTTTCATCTAATGATAAGGCCCCGGCAGGGACCACCTTTGGGAACTGCTTGAGCCGACCTAGGACCCGTTCGTTCTACGATACCAGTTCTGAGTTGATCGCGCTAACCAAACGTGGGGCCTCTGGGATCCCCCCTCAACTACCGGTGCTATTCGTATATCCAGAGGGTTACAAAATTGGTTTTCCATTTGGTGCATACGCATAATATGTCCTCGGACATGGGTGAGTTGATATGTCTTCGGACTTGATGTTTTGGTGGATTGCCATGGCTTGCATACATAAATCACGGTACACGGTGGCGGCACCCACGGTGTGTACAAGTTACCCCGCAGGGCCCGATCCACCAGTAGGCGCAAACGCTGTGCCTCCCTTGAGAATCGTCGTACCTCTTGGTTGGTTCCCCACGGTAGGTGATGCCTCTGGATATGCGCGTAGTTATGGGACAGTTCTTGTTGTGAGATTCAGATGGCACGCGTGATATGTTGCCTGATGGGTTGAGCATGCGTTTGGGTACAGTAGTGCACCCCTGCAGGGTAAATATTTTCGAGAAGTCGTGTGTCCACGGTTATGGACGCATCAGGAGTACAGTGTCATGATCATAGACAACTCCACTAATGTTTCGCTCTTTAATAATATGATTAGTAATTAGCCTTATCAACTAAACACCTGCTTAACTAAAATGGCCACCGTGTGTGTTCTGCAAGGGGACTTCCTCGACTGGTCTTCGAGGGGGAAATCTTCGGATGGGTTATGTTTGGTGTTATATTATGCTATCGTGTAGTGCTCTCTTATCTCGCTCTAATAGCCGAAGTTGTAGCATGTCTCTGTAAGTTAGATAGTGCAAGCTTTGCTGCCGCTGAGCCCACCATACCTATGTAGGCGAGGACCGCCGAATTCTAGTCTCGCCGTTTAGTGGCCTCAGTACTGATCGCTCTCTTTCTGTTATCCTTTGCCCTTTGCCGGCACCCTTTTGGCTTGACAGGTATGTGATTGACGACGTTAGCAAGGTTACCCTTCAGGCTTGGCCTGGGCAGGGTTGGACACCGCTTGGTTATTCTTCAGGACTCTTAGTCCCATTTGGATCTTGTCCGTACTCGGATACTACTTTGCTTTCTTCTTGAGTTGTATCTATTGTATTCTTGACTCGTGGAGTCGTTGTTGTATATGTAAGTTCTTGTGGACTCTGTTGTAAACTACTGTGATGTAGCTACTTGTATTCAAATCCCACCCACGCGAAAGTGTCTGGTGGGCGTCTTTGAATCGCTTCTATGCGGATTTTGGCGGTAAATGCTGAGATCTGCATAAACCCGATTCGGGGGCGTTACAAGTGGTATCAGAGCAAAGGTTTAAGATACTCCACTAGTCCAGCCTGTAGGATAACCTAGCTAACGGCCGATGTCTAGTGTCAAACTAATTTGCTACAAATGCGTTGGATAGACCTGATTAGCTCTGATTTTACTCCTTATCTTTAATATTTCCCTCTTATCTTTGTGTGTTTTGATCTGATCTCTTACCTTCTTCAAGTCTAGGATTTTCTCGAGGTTGGGTTTCCGTCGTACCTTTAGGGTTCCGCCTCCCTCCTTTTGTAACGGTGGTGCTACATCTAGATTTCGCTCTATGTAAACTCTTTTCTTATGTTTCCGGTGTTGTGGCTTCTAATATGACGATCCACCCCTATCTAGATCTTTCTCTAAAGTTTTCCAAATACTGTTTGTCAAGATCTTTAATCTAAATTTCCAGAGTTTGGTTGCATGATTCCCTAACTCATGTACAGAGTAATGCTTTGAGTGCGGGATGGAGTAGCTACCATACCACTACTCTTATCATTCGCTCTTGTACATTGATAGGTGGAACCATGCAATTTCACTCCTTCCACGGAAGTTAAAGGTGGACTTATCTTTGACACCTCTACTTCCGACTTTGCCTCCCCGGAGTGTTTTGCCGAAGAACTTGACCAACAAACACTAGTTGGTGGTGTCGATGTTTTCAAGACGGAGCAGGAATTCTTGTTAGTGGTGTCATGACCATTAACCCGACGCAAGAAGATCCGATCATCAAACATCTCTCCTCCCGGTGCCTTTGTTTGGATCTCGGGACGAGATCCCTTGTTAGTGGTGTCGAGTTGTAATGCCCCGGAAAATATTTCGAAATAAAATCTGCGTGTTAATTTCTTTTCGCATCGTCATGACATCATCATGCATATTTTATTCGTAAAATTATTTTATCAAACCATATTTTGTTTTACTAAATATCCATGTGGTTTTACTAAACCTGTCTCTCTTTCTTATTTTAAAACTAAAATAAATAATATTTCTTGCAGCACAAGCTTTTCTTGTTTTATAAATAAAATTAGGCTAAAGACCCGTCTAAAGTTTTGGCCCAAAACTAGCCTTATCTAGTCTACTTTGGAATAGATAAATAGTCTATTTTTTCCCTTTTCTTTTACCCCGAACCCTAATCCTAACCCTAGCCCCACACACCCTCCTCTGCCTAACACACACACACCCAGCGCCGCATCACGCACTCCATGACACAACCTGCAGTACACACACGCCTTGCCACATCACGTTGCACACCACACAACACTCACACTCTACCACGCCACGAACCGCTACACGCACACCCTGACCCGGAACGCAACCCCCCCACACACGACAGCTCGTGCTTGCCCCAATCGCTACCTACCCCTACCTTCCTCGATCCTCCAGCCCCTCGTCGGCCTCTGCCCGAGTCCCAAGCGCCGCCATCTGCCGCTTACCTCCAGGGCCTCCCTGTCCTAGCGATTCCCCGCCTCAGCGTCCTTCTCGCGCCGTGTCGCCGCCCTCCTCCGCTAGCCGGCCCTCCCCGCTTCCCCGTCGGGCCGAGCGCCGCCCTAGACGCGACCCCGTCGCCGGCTGCGCCTCGCCACCACCTCGCCTGCCTGTTTCCTCTCTGCCCCGAGCCGGCCTCCACCTAGCCTGCCCCGCCACCAGAGGTGGCGCCCACGCTGCTGCTTCATCTCCTCTACACCCCGTGCGTCGCCTCTCCGACCTCGTCCCCAACGCAGGTGCCAACAGCCTCGAGCTCGCCGCCCCATCCGTGCTCAACTGCCAGACGTCCTTCCTCACCTCGTCGTCTGCATCTCGCCAGCGACCACCGCTAGTCCCTGACGCCTTCCTGAGCTCGTCGCCCTCTCGCTGCTTCCTGGTCGACAGGTGTTCGAGGTAATGCTTGAACGAGTCAAGGTCTCCCTTGCACCTGGACACACCCGAGGAATCTTTCTCTGTATGCCAGTGTTTAGCCTTTGCCTGTATGTTGGTGCTGCTTCGTATCCTGAGGATTTGTTTGTCAGCGAGTACCCGGTAGAGTGAGAGGATGCGCGGTTGACAACAAGATCTCCCGGCCGACAAGGCCGGTTTGATGCCGATAATTCTGAGGGATGCACATGGTGCCGCTCGAGAACCTTCCAGGACCCTAATCCTGAAGACCGAACCCTGCACCGGCGTCGTGTTCTTCTTCACGGACGCTGAGACCCCCGAAGCCTCGCTCTGAAGACCGATCCCGCCGAAGACCGCACCCGACCCCCCGAGACCCCAAGATCTTCGACCCTAAATGTGTGACCCTTTTTCTGAGACCTCTCCTATTTTTATAATATATATGACATCTATTTGTTGCATATCAAATTGAACATGTTTGCACACATATTGTGGTTTGGGGGCCTTATGCCGATTCACCTCATAATTAAATATGGAGATTAAATGCGGGCTTTTCTAGTCTAATATCGGCTCCATTTAAATTTGTGTAGCGAACCAATGCCATGCCTTTGCCTTGCTAATCAACATTTAAGTTGCAGGGTAGTTAAATAACTTGAACCCAATAATAATTGTCGGGATCCCGATTCCGTTTAATATTGCTAATTTAGACCGCATATTAACATGCCATGCATCATATCATAAACATGTCGGATCTTCCGCCCTAGTATTAAATACTGCATCGGTTGCTCTTTCTAGTGTTTGCTTCTTCACCGGATAGGACGATGAGTCGATGCGAGTTGCGACAAGCCTTCGGTTACCGACTTTGTCTCACAGGCGAGCATTCTCCCCCTTCTACCTATTTTGCATTTATAGTCTTTTCTTCCTTCCTTTGATCTATTGCTATCCTTATTGTCGATGCTATAATACCGTTCCTTTATTTACCTGCTCCACTATATTGCCTTGGTTATCCTATTGCCTTGTTTGATTAGTTAGCTTTGTCCTTGCGAGTCGTAGGCATGCTTAGTATCGCTCTCATACAGGTGGAACATGATACTCGGATATGGTTGGTGATAAGATAATTAATCTGATGTTGTTGGTTATGGTTTCATCTAATGATAAGGCCCCGGTAGGGACCACCTTTGGGAACTGCTTGAGCCGACCTAGGACCCGTTCGTTCTATGATACCAGTTCTGAGTTGATCGCGCTAACCAAACGTGGGGCCTCTGGGATCCCCCCTCAACTACCGGCGCTATTCGTATATCCAGAGGGTTACAAAATTGGTTTTCCATTTGGTGCATACGCATAATATGTCCTCGGACATGGGTGAGTTGATATGTCTTCGGACTTGATGTTTTGGTGGATTGCCATGGCTTGCATACATAAATCGCGGTACACGGTGGCGGCACCCACGGTGTGTACAAGTTACCCCGCAGGACCCGATCCACCGATGGCAAAGCCTGTGCCTCCCTTGAGAATCGTCGTACCTCTTGGTTGGTTCCCCACAGTAGGTGATGCCTCTGGATATGCGCGTAGTTATGGGACAGTTCTTGTTGTGAGATTTAGATGGCACGCGTGATATGTTGCCTGATGGGTTGAGCATGCGTTTGGGTACAGTAGTGCACCCTGCAGGGTAAATCTTTTCGAGAAGCCGTGTGTCCATGGTTATGGATGCCTCAGGAGTACAGTGTCATGATCATAGACAACGCCACTAATGTTTCGCTCTTTAATAATATGATTAGTAATTATCCTTATCAACTAAACACCTGCTTAACTAAAATTGCCACCATGTGTGTTCCGCAAGGGGACTTCCTCGACTGGTCTTCGAGGGGGAAATCTTCGGATGGGTTATGTTTGGTGTTATATTATGCTATCGTGTAGTGCTCTCTTATCTCGCTCTAATAGCCGAAGTTGTAGCGTGTCTCTATAAGTTAGATAGTGCAAGCTTTGCTGCCGCTGAGCCCACCATACCTATGTAGGCGAGGACCGCCGAATTCTAGTCTGCGTGTCTTGGCCTCGATCTTGACCGCTCTCTTTCTGTTATCCTTTGACCTTTGCCGGCACCCTTTTGGCTTGACAGGTATGTGATTGACGACGTTAGCAAGGTTACCCTTCAGGCTTGGCCTGGGCAGGGTTGGACACCGCTTGGTTATTCTTCAGGACTCTTAGTCCCATTTGGATCTTGTCCGTACTCAGATACTACTTTTCTTTCTTCTTGAGTTGTATCTTCGTATTGTATCTTTTGTATTCTTGACTCATGGAGTCGTTGTTGTATATGTAAGTTCTTGTCGGAAAGTATTGGTTGAGACACATGGATCAAGAGTGGGATTTGTCCATCCATATGACGGATAGATATACTCTGGGCCCTCTCGGTGGAATGTCATCCAATTAGCTTGCAAGCATGTGGTAGCTCTGAGGGATCACATATCACGGGAACGAGAAAAGAGTACTTATCAGTAATGAGGTTGAACTAGGTATGCAGAGATACCGACGATCATAACCTCGGATAAGTAAACTATCGTGAGACAAAGGGAAATTGGTATCATATGTAAGTGGTTCATTCGATCGCAAAGTAATCGTAGAAATATGTGGGAGCCATATGAATTTCCAGATTCCTCTATTGGTTATTGTTCGGAGAAGTGTCTCGATCATGTCCGCATAACTCACGAACCGTAGGGAGACACACTTAAGGATTCGACGTTGTTTGAGTAGTTATGGAATGATGAGTAAGAGACCGAATGTTGTTCGGAGTCTCGGATGGGATCCGGGATATCACGAGGAGATCCGGAATGGTTCGGAGAATAAAATTCATATAAGGAAAGTCTGTTTGGGTTGGAGAATGGTTAGGTGTTTTCATCGAGAATGTTCTAGAAGGTTCGGAATGTCGGCACTCCGGAGGGGAAGGGTACATGAATGTGTCATATCAAGTTGGAATGATTGCATCATGTACTAGGTGTCATCGCTGAACAAAATAAAGGGTTTAATCAAATCCTAGTTTGAAAAAATCAAACGCCAATTTGAAAAGTCAAACGGCTATTTTGTGAGGTGGAGGGGAAGTAGGAAACCTACTTGGGGAGGAGTTCCTCCCCTCCACCGCCGGCCCACTTGGGAAACCGAGTTGGGGAGGGACTCCCCTCCCCTGGCGCTCCCCCTCCATCTATATAAGGAGGCAGGGCGCCCTCTAGTACACAACACCTCCACCTCTAAACCCCTAAACCCTAGCCGCCTCCATAGCCTAGCGCCGCCTAGGGCTAATCCTAGCCGCCGACCTTGCCCCCTCCTTGGTGTGTATAAACCCTAGATCGCCGAGGATCTCTCTCATAGTCCATCATACTCGCTCCGGCTTAAGGCGAAGCCCTGCGAGATCTCCCTCTACTTAGGTACCGCCGTTGTCTTTGCTGGGAATCGCATGAGAGTGCTACAACCTCCATTCTGCTGGAACAAGGGAGAGGAAGGTCTTCGTCAGTCTGCGAGCGATGTGATCATTGCGAAGCGCTTGGAGCATGGCCGGAAGGATCGTCTACGCGATCTTGAGATCGGGGAGAGTACGACTACATCACCCACGAGAATCTGCTCTCGTTAAACACTTTGGAATCTTCGAGGGTGAGTTATTCCATCGACTCGTTGCTACAATCTAGTAGATAGATCTTGGCTTGTTTGTTTGTATGGGGTAGAATTTTTTTTTGTTTTCCATGCTACGAAACCCTACAGTGGTATCAGAGCCGTGTCTATATGTAGATCTGTTGCACGAGTAGAACACAATGGTCATTGTGGGCGTTGATGCTTTTATTGTCGATTGCTTCTTGTGTACTTTGCATCTTGCGGGATGGTGGGATGAAGCGGCCCGGGCTAACCTTACATGACATCGTTCATGAGACTTGCTCCACGCTTGACATGCAACTTGTATTGCATAAGTGGCTTTGCGGGTGCCTGTTTCTCCCAACATAGTTAAGATCCAATTTACAACGGTTGATTGACAATACTAGTATCAATGTTGTGGTTCTTGTTCGTAAGATAGAACGACACTTATTGAAAGCCCCAAACCACGTAAAACATGCAAAGAAATTAGAGGTGTCTAACTTTGTTTTGCAGGGGTGTGCTGTGATGTGATATGGTCGTGATTGTGATTATATTTGATGTATGCAATGTTCCTTATTGTAAGTTGGCAACCGGCAGGAGCCGTATGGTTGTCTTTAATTTATGTTAAGACCCGCGTGTCTATTCAAAGTAGTTGTAATAGTTGAAGCCGGTGGACGACAACCATGGAGCAGCGTCATTGACCTTGATGCAATGCCGGTGATGATGGAGATCATGTTCGTGCTTGAAGATGGAGATCGGAAGCACAAAGAAGAAAGGCCATATCATATCACATATTATGAATTGCATGTGATGTTAATCATTTATGCATCTTGTATTGCTTAGTTAACGACGGTAGCATTATAAGATGATCCCTCATGCACATGAATTTCAAGTTCTAAAGTGTTCATCCTTAGTAAGCACCGTTGCTAAAGCTTGTTGTTTCGAAGCACCACGTGATGATCGGGTGTGTTAGATTCTGCAAGTGTATACAATGTGAGCAAGCCAGATTTGCTCATGCGGAAGCTAAGGTTTGATCTTGTGAGCCTAGCATGTCTGGACATGGTCTCGGAACACGGATCACCGAAAGGTAAAGCATGAATCATATAGTAGATATGATGAAAATGTCGATTGTTCGCCATTGAAGCTACATCAACTCTCGTGATGATCGGTGTTGATGTGGTGGATTTGGTTCGTGTGATCACTAAAACAATGTGAGGGATATTGTTTTGAGTGGGAGTTCACCTAGATTAATTTAACTATTAATTAGAACTCAATTTGTCATAAACTTAGTCTAAACTATTGCAAATATGTTGTAGATCAATGGCGGCCCCTACCATCAATTTTAATGCGTTCCTAGAGAAAGAAAAGTTGAAAAACAATGGAAGAAACTTGGATTGGTTCCTCAATTTGAGGATTGTCCTCACAATTGGTAATTTGACCTATGTCTTTGGATGCACATTGGGTGACCCACCTGCGACTCTGCTACCGATGAAGTAAAGAATGTTTACCTCGCTTGGAAGACTCGGTACTCCACAGTTCGGTGTGATATCTTGTATGGTTTAGAATCAGACTTGAAAAGGTTTGAGAATTCAGACCCACATGATATTGTCCGTGATCTCAAATTGATCTTTGAGACTCATGCGGCAATTGAGAGCTATGAGGCTTACGAAAAGTTCTTTAAGCGCAAGATGGAAGAGGCAGCTCCGTCGGTGAGCATGTGCTTAAGATGTCTGGCGCAAACAAACTTCAAAGCTTGGGTATAGTGATTCCTAATGCTTTGGGGATTTATCGTGTCCTCAATCACTACCACCAAGTTACAAGAACTTTGTGATGAACTACAATATGCAAAACATGAACAAGCGGTTGCTAGAACTCTTTGCCATGTTGAAATCTGCAGTGGCGATCAAGAAAGAGCACCAAGTGTTGATGGTCAATAAGACCACCAAATTCAAGAAAGGCAAGTCTAAGCAAAGGGACACTTCAAGAAGGGTGGTAAGAAGTTACCGCATGTGAAGAAGACAAAGGCTGGACCTAAGCACGATCTTGAGTGCTTTTCTTGCAAGGAGAAGGTCCTTTGGGCGGAATTGCCCAAAGTACTTGGCGGATTTGAAGAAGCGGCAACATCAAGAAGAAAGGTATATCCGATATACATGTTATTGATGTGTATCTCACTAGTACTCGTAGTAGTGCACGGGTATTTAATCTTGGTTCGGTTGCTCATATTTGTAACTTCGAAGCAGGTCTTTGCGAATAAGCGGAAGCTAGCGAAGAACGAGGTGACGATGCGCATGGAAATGGATCAAAGGTTGATGTGATCGCGTCGGACGCTACCCCTTCATCTACCATCGGGATTAGTTTTATACTTAAATAATTGTTATTTGGTGCCTGCGTTAAGCATGAACATTATATCGGGATCTTGTTTATTGCGAGACGGTTACTTGTTTAAGTCCGAGAATAATGGTTGTTCGATTTATATGAGTAATATGTTTTATGCACATGCACCTTTGATAGATGGTCTATTCTTATTGAATCTCGATAGTGGAAATACACATATTAATAACATTGAGGCTAAACGTTTGAAATCGAGCGATAACTCGACCTATATGTGGCATTGTCGTCTTGGTCACATTGGAGTGAAGCGTATGAAGAAACTCCATACCGATGGACTTCTTGAATCACTTGATTTCGAATCACTTGAAAGATGCGAAGCATGTCTGATGGGTAAAATGACTAAGACTCCATTTTATGGTATGATGGAGCGAGCTACGGACTTATTGGAAATCATACATACCGATGTGTGTGGTCCAATGAGTGTAGCATCGCGCGGTGGTTATCGTTATGTTCTTACCTTCACGGATGACTTGAGTAGATATGGTTATATCTATTTCATGAAACATAAGTCCGAAACTTTCGAGAAGTTTAAGGAATTTCAAAGTGAGGTAGAGAATCAACGTAACAAGAAGATTAAATTTCTACGTTCTAATCATGGAGGTGAATATCTAAGTTACGAGTTTGGCGAGCATTTGAAGAGATGCGGAATACTTTCACAATTGACACCGCCGGGAACACCACAGCGTAATGGTGTGTCCGAACGTCGTAATCGAACTCTCTTAGATATGGTTCGTTCTATGATGTCACTTACAGATTTACCGCTATCATTTTGGGGTTATGCATTAGAAACAGCCGCATTCACTTTAAATAGGGCACCATCTAAATCCGTGGAAATGACATCGTATGAATTATGGTTTGGGAAGAAACCTAAATTGTCGTTCCTTAAAGTTTGGGGTTGCGAAGCCTATGTAAAGAAGTTACAGCCAGACAAGCTTGAACCCAAAGCGGAAAAATGCGTCTTCATAGGATACCCGAAGGAAACTATTGGGTATACCTTCTATCATAGATCCGAGGGCAAAATCTTCGTTGCCAAGAATGGATCCTTTCTAGAGAAGGAATTTCTCTCGAAAGAAGTGACTGGAAGGAAAGTAGAACTCAACGAGGTTGTCGAACCTTCTCTCGAAATTGCGAGTAGCGCAGCACCGGAAGAAGTTCCTGTGGTGCCTGCACCAATAAGAGAGGAAGCTAATGATGATGATCATGAAACTTCGGTTGTAGTTGCTACAGAGCCTCGCAGGTCAACGAGAACTCGTACCTCTCCTGATTGGTATGATCCTGTTATGAGTGTCATGTTGGTGGACAACACCGATGACCCTGCGACATATGAAGAAGCGATGATGAGCCTAGATTCCAATAAATGGCAAGAAGCCATGAAATCCGAGATTGGATCCATGTACGAAAACCAAGTATGGACTTTGGTGGACTTACCGGATGGCCGGAAGGCTGTCGAGAATAAATAGATTTTTAAGAAGAAAACAGATGCTGGTGGTAATGTTACTGTCTATAAAGCTCGACTTGTCGCAAAAGGGTTTCGACAAATTCAAGGAGTTGACTACGATGAGACTTTCTCACCTGTAGCGAAGCTAAAGTCTGTGAGGATTATGTTAGCAATCGCTGCATATTATGATTATGAGATATGGCAGATGGATGTCAAAACAGTATTCCTCAATGGAGACATTGATGAAGAGTTGTATATGATGCAACCCAAAGGTTTTGTCGATCCTAAAGATGCTAACAAGGTATGCAAACTTCAACGGTCCATCTATGGATTGAAGCAAGCATCCTGAAGTTGGAATCAATGTTTTGATAAGGTAATCAAAAGTTTTGGTTTTATACAAACTTATGGAGAAGCTTGTATTTACAAGAAAGTGAGTGGGAGCTCTGTAGCATTCTTAATACTATATGTAGATGACATATTGTTGATTGGGAATGATGTAGACCTTCTTAATAGTGTCAAGGAATATTTGAATAATAGTTTTTCAATGAAGGATCTTGGCGAAGCAGCTTACATATTAGGCATAAAGATTTATAGAGATAGATCGAGACGCCTAATATCATTGTCACAAAGTACATATTTGGACAAAGTTCTAAAGAGGTTTGGAATGGAAGATAGCAAGAAAGGGTTCTTGCCCATGTTGCTAATCGACCTTGAGTAAAACTCAAAGTCCGACAACGGCAGAAGATAGAGAAAGGATGAGTAAGACTCCCTATGCCTCAGCCATAGGATCTCTAATGTATGCCATGCTATGTACTAGACCCGACATTGCATATGTTGTTAGTTTAACTAGCAGATATCAAAGTGATCCAGGAGTGGATCATTGGACAGCGGTCAAAAACATCCTTAAGTACTTGAGAAGAACTAAGGATATGGTTCTTTCTTATGGAGGTGATGAACAACTCGTTGTTAATGGTTACACCGATGCTAGTTGGAACACCGATCTGGATGATTTTAAATCACAATCTGGATACGTATTTACTTTGAATGGTGCAACAGTTAGCTGGAGGAGTGCAAAGCAAAGCGTTGTGGCGAGATCTTCAACTGAATCGGAATACATGGCTGCTTCGGAGGCTTCACAAGAAGCGATATGGATGAAAGAGTTCATTAGAGAGCTGGGTGTGGTTCCTAGTGCGTTGGACCCAATGTCTATCTCCTGTGATAACATGGGCGCCATAGCTAATGCGCAAGAACCAAGGTCACACAAGAAGCTAAAGCACATCAAGCTGCGTTTTCACGCTATTCGAGAACATGTCCAAGATGGGGACATAAAGATTTGCAAAGTACACACAGATCTGAATGTGGCGGATCCGTTGACTAAACCTCTCCCGAGGGCAAAACATGACCAGCACCAAACTGCCATGGGTGTTCGGTATATTACCATGTAATCTAGATTAGATGACTCTAGTGCAAGTGGGAGACTGTTGGAGATATGCCCTAGAGGCAATAATAAATGTAGTTATTATTATATCTTTTTGTTTATGATAAATGTTTACATTCATGCTATAATAGTATTAACAAGGAAACATTAATACTTGTGTGATTTGTAAACTAAAATAAGAGTCCCTAGTAAAGCCTCTTTATAATACTAGATTGTTGGTTAATAAATGATTGTGGTTTCCCTATCATGAACATTGAGATGTTATTAACAACAAGATCATATCGTTAGTAGAATGATATGGTGGACATACTCCTATAGATAAGCGTAGCATAAAGATCAAGTCATTTTAATAGTTCAATTGCTATATGCTTTCTGATACATAGTAACCTAATTCCTTCGACCATGAGATCATGCATATCACCTTCACCGGAAGGATGCTTTGATGACATCAAACACCACACCATAACTGGGTGGCTATAAAGCTGGCATTGAGTGTTCGGAAAGTATTGGTTGAGACACATGGATCAAGAGTGGGATTTGTCCATCCATATGACGGATAGATATACTCTGGGCCCTCTCGATGGAATGTCATCCAATTAGCTTGCAAGCATGTGACTGGCTCACAAGGGATCACATATCACGGGAACGAGAAAAGAGTACTTATCAGTAACGAGGTTGAACTAGGTATGCAGAGATACCGACGATCATAACCTCGGATAAGTAAACTATCGTGAGACAAAGGGAAATTGGTATCGTATGTAAGTGGTCCATTCGATCTCAAAGTAATCATAGAAATATGTGGGAGCCATATGAATTTCCATATTCCTCTATTGGTTATTGTTCGGAGAAGTGTCTCGATCATGTCCGCATAATTCACGAACCGTAGGGAGACACACTTAAGGATTCGACGTTATTTGAGTAGTTATGGAATGATGAGTAAGAGACCGAATGTTGTTCGGGGTCTCGGATGGGATCCGGGATATCACGAGGAGATCCGGAATGGTCCGGAGAATAAGATTCATATAAGGAAAGTCCTGTTTCGGGGTTGGAGAATGGTTCCGGTGTTTTCATCGGGAATGTTCTAGAAGGTTCCGGAATATCCGGCACTCCGGAGGGGAAGGGTACATGAATGTGTCATATCAAGTTGGAATGATTGCATCATGTACTAGGTGTCATCACTGAACAAAATAAAGGGTTTAATGAAATCCTAGTTTGAAAAAGTCAAACGCCAATTTGAAAAGTCAAACGGCTATTTTGTGAGGTGGAGGGGAAGTAGGAAACCTACTTGGGGAGGAGTTCCTCCCCTCCACCGCCGGCCCACTTGGGAAACCGAGTTGGGGAGGGACTCCCCTCCTGCGCCTCCTCCACCTATATAAGGAGGGCAGTGCCCTACTAGTACACAACACCTCCACCTCTAAACCCCAACCCTAGTCGCCTCCATAGCCACGCCTAGAACTGCGCCACGCCTAGGTTCAACCCTAGCCATGGCCTTTCCCCCTCCTTGGTGTGTCTAAACCCTAGATCATCGAGGATCTCTCTCATAGTCCACCATACTCGCTCCGGCTTAAGGCGAAGCCCTGCGAGATCTCCCCTCTACTTCCGGTACCACGCCGTTGTGCTGCCGGAATCGTGAGGAGAGTGCTACAACCTCCGCTGCCTACTGGAACAAGGGAGTGGAAGGTCTTCATCGAGTACCGAACGTGTGACCGACTGCGGAAGCGCCGCCGGAACGCAGCGCCGGAAGGATCGTCTACGCGATCTTGAGATCGGGGAGAGTACGACTACATCACCCACGAGAATCCGCTCTCGTTAAACACTTTGGAATCTTCGAGGTGAGTTATTCCATCGACTCGTTGCTACAATCTAGTAGATAGATCTTGGCTTGTTTGTTTGTATGCGGTAGAATTTTTTTTTGTTTTCCATGCTACGAAACCCTACAAAGGCCCCGGCAGGGACCACCTTTGGGAACTGCTTGAGCCGACCTAGGACCCGTTCGTTCTACGATACCAGTTCTGAGTTGATCGCGCTAACCAAACGTGGGGCCTCTGGGATCCCCCCTCAACTACCGGCGCTATTCATATATCCAGAGGGTTACAAAATTGGTTTTCCATTTGGTGCATACGCATAATATGTCCTCGGACATGGGTGAGTTGATATGTCTTCGGACTTGATGTTTTGGTGGATTGCCATGGCTTGCATACATAAATCGCGGTACACGGTGGCGGCACCCACGGTTTGTACAAGTTACCCCGCAGGGCCCGATCCACCAGTAGGCGCAAACGCTGTGCCTCCCTTGAGAATCGTCGTACCTCTTGGTTGGTTCCCCATAGTAGGTGATGCCTCTGGATATGCGCGTAGTTATGGGATAGTTTTTGTTGTGAGATTCAGATGGCACGCGTGATATGTTGCCTGATGGGTTGAGCATGCGTTTGGGTATAGTAGTGCACCCCTGCAGGGTAAATCTTTTCGAGAAGCCGTGTGTCCACGGTTATGGATGCCTCAGGAGTACAGTGTCATGATCATAGACAACGCCACTAATGTTTCGCTCTTTAATAATATGATTATTAATTAGCCTTATCAACTAAACACCTGCTTAACTAAAATTGCCACCGTGTGTGTTCCGCATGGTGACTTCCTCGACTGGTCTTCGAGGAGGAAATCTTCGGATGGGTTATGTTTGGTGTTATATTATGCTATCGTGTAGTGCTCTCTTATCTCGCTCTAATAGCCGAAGTTGTAGCGTGTCTCTATAAGTTAGATAGTGCAAGCTTTGCTGCCGCTGAGCCCACCATACCTATGTAGGCGAGGACCGCCGAATTCTAGTCTCGTGTCTTGGCCTCAAGATCTTGACCGCTCTCTTTCTGTTTTCCTTTGCCCTTTGTCGGCACCCTTTTGGCTTGATAGGTATGTGATTGACGACATTATCAAGGTTACCCTTCAGGCTTGTCGTGGGCAGGGTTGGACACCGCTTGGTTATTCTTCAGGACTCTTAGTCCCATTTGGATCTTGTCCGTACTCGGATACTACTTTGCTTTCTTCTTGAGTTGTATCTATTGTATCTTTTGTATTCTTGACTCGTGGAGTCATTGTTGTATATGTAAGTTCTTATGGACTCTGTTGTAAACTACTGTGATGTAGCTACTTGTATTCAAATCCCACCCACACGAAAGTGTCTGGTGGGCGTCTTTGAATCGCTTCTATGCGGATTTTGGCGGTAAATGCTGAGATCTGCATAGACCCGATTCGGGGGCGTTACATAACACCTAAGTGGGAATTTGAATTTCATATCACAACTTGAAAGGACTATATCTTCCCATGATGTTTTTGGTGTTAAATGACAATCCCAACCGTGTTTTTAACTGTGCTCTTGAGTTTCAGGGGAAACGTCGTTGTTGTCTCATTCTGTTGGGAAGGATGCTCTCTTGTGATCTTTTGAAGACGGTGGCCTTTTTAGTCTTCTTCTAGTTTCTTTCTGGTTGATGTTTTTAGGTCACCGTACTATTAAGAGGGGGTCCACTTTGGAAGGCTGTGGGAAATCACTTGTTCTTGCACAAACCTATATGCACCGCCACAGCCATCCCATTATCCCGTGAGAGAGAGCGTTTTCCTGTTCTGTTGGGGCCTTTTGTGTCTCACCGGAACTTCCGGTCTAGACCGGAAGTTCCGCTCTAACTTTTTCTGCGGGCAGCTTTTCAGTTTGTTCCGATGCTTGTTCCGCCCAAGTTCCGGTGGCGGTTCAGTAACCCTCTGGGCGAAATGTGCTATTTAGCCGGAACTTAGCCGGAACTTGGCCGGAACCTGGCCGGAACTTCCATTTGCACTAGCCCCGCCAAAAGTTCTTGAGCGGAACTTCCGCCTAAGGCCGGAACTTCCGGTCTGACTCGCTCGCGACCCAAAAGTTCCGCCTCAAGTTCACCCAGTACGCCCAAGTTCGGTGGCGGTTCGAGAACTCCAGGTGAAATGTGCTAATTAGCCGGAACTTGATCGGAACTTGATCGGAAGTTCACCGGAACTTCCGGTCTGTTTTGACCGGAACTTCCGGTAGCGCTTCCGGAGCGTGCGTCAACGGTCTTATCGTTGGAGCCAGGCTCAGGCAGAACTTCCGGCCTTTCACCGGAACTTCCGGTGAAGTCGCGGGGGCTGTACCGGTTAAGTGCGAGGGGGCCTATTTAAGGCACCCCTCTTCTTCCTCCCACTCTCTCTCGAATTTTTCTCTCTCCTCCATTAAAGCTTGAGCTTCACCTCACTAGATCTCTCCCTCTAGACACTCAAATGACCTGATCTTTTGAGAGGTGAGGGAGATGACCTAGATCTACACTTCCACCAAAGAAGAATTGATTTCCCCTTCCATCCTTTGTGGATCTTGTTGCTCTTGGGTTTCTTGGAACCCTAGACGGTGTAGGGCATCCCCGGAGCTGAGGCATGTGTTGTAAAGCTTCGAGGTGTCGTTGAGGGCCTCCAATTGAGTTGTGGAGCCTCCCCCTCAACCTTGGTGTAAAGGTTTCAGTTGGCGCCTTCAAGGTCACCGGTTAGTGGATTGTGAGGCCTCCTTTGTGGGGGAGCTCACCGGAGAAGAAGGTGAGGCCTTTGTGGCGCTCGGGTGACCTTGTGTGGCCCCGACACCTCTCCAACGTAGACGTAGCTCCTTGGGAGTGAACTACGAGAATTACATCTCCGTGTCCCCTCGCCGGTTACTTCGTTCCCTTCCTTTACTCCTTGCTTTTACTATTTCTTGTTGTTGGTTTCAGTTTTCCTGCTTTAGTTTGTTCACTTAGTTGCATCTCTAGATAACCTTCTTTCTTGTTGAGCCTAAAATTGAGAAACTAAGTAAAATTGGGTAGACGCCTATTCACCCCCCCTCTAGTTGTATCAAGTACTTTCAATTGGTATCAGAGCCCAGGCTCTTACTTCGGGCTTTACCGCCTAAGAGACTATGGCCGACGAAGGGGGTAGTGAAACTGAAAAAGCCAAGAACTTGGCCACTATGGATGACCTCAAGCAATTGGAGTCATCCATGATGTCCAAGTTCAAGGAAATGGTGACTCTCTTGAAGTCTCTAAAGCCAAACCCCATAGTTGCTATTGACACACCCCAATCCAACGAGGTTCCTCCCACCATTACGGTGTCCGCCCCCGGGGTAACTCCCGCGGCGGCTACCACTCATTTGGGACTTGGTTTTGTTGCTCAAACCTCTACCAAGGTGCCAAGTGAGAACATCGAGGAGCCCGAGAATCCAACTTCCAAAGGGGAGAATGGAGAAAAGGACTACTCGACGGTACCCCCACCGCCGAAGTACACTCCGGATCCACCCATTCCCATGCCACACATTATCCCTCAAGGAGCACCACCTATGCTAGATACGTCTAATTTCGCCAATTGGCAATATCTAATGCGCTCACATATTTCCAGCTCTTCCATTGAGTTAATGAGGATTGTGGAGGATGGGTTCTCTCCTTTTGACCCAAAGAAGTTGACACGAGGTGAAGTGGTGGACAAGCAACTCAATGCTACAGCTTTGGGAATGATTCAAAAGGCTTTGACTCCAAAGGATTTTGCTCACATTCGCTAATTTGACACCGCCAAGGGAGCTTGGGATCAACTCACCGAGCTTTTTGTTGGGAATGCTAGCATCCAAAGCTCCAAGTTTGATGAGATCAACAACGAGTGCGATGGTTTCGCAATGCAAGATGATGAGACCCCTGAAGACATGTATAGGCGCCTTAAGGTCCTTTGTTCTACTATGAGGGACCTTGGGGCTCACTATGTTGATGACAAGTTTATGAAGAGGAAGTTCATTCAAGCTCTTCTCCCATTTGAAGAACAAAAGCTCAACTCTATCAAGGGAAGAACCAACTTTCACTTAATGACCTCCCAAGAAGTCTTGAGTGAAGTAATTGCCATGACTATTGCTAAGAAGAATGCGGAGTCCGCTCGAGCTAGAGCCATTGGATCAACAAAAGTGAACCTTGCTTTGAAGGCCAAGGCTATTGAAGTTGATGATGATGATACATCAAGTGAGTGGTCCCAAGAAGATCTCAAATGTGCCTTCAACGAACATCTTGCTCTCGCTTCAAGGGCTTTTTGGAACAAGTCCGGATTCAAGCCAAGATCGAGGGACAACTCAAGATTCAACTCACCCAACAAGTCTCCCAAAGCAAGGTCTTGCTACAATTGCAACGACAAGAGTCACTTCGTGGCCAAGTGTCCCTTTGAGAAGACAATGGTGGTCGTCTCATTCGCAAGGTCAAGTCAAGATCTCCTCATCCCATAAACAAGAACTACGCCGTCAAGAACGCCACTAACAAGGAACAAGAATTGTGGTCCATGAAGAATATCTTTCAGGCACGGATGAAGATGATGATGAAGTTCATGGTGGAGAGATTGTGGGGGTTGCTGCTATTGCCACTACCTCAACTCCACGTCTATCCCTCTTCGACTCGCCAAATGAAAATGTCATCTCCTCCAACCAAAAGTGCTTCATGGCCAAGGCCACCGAGGTATCACCGAAACCCACTCCTCAACCCATCTCTAGTGAGCCTTCCTCTCTTGATCTTGTTGGTCTAGAGGTGAAGAAAGAGATGATTGACATGTGTGAATTTGTTGCTACCTTAGATGAAGAAACTAAAAACTGCTTTGAGTCCTTACTTGCTCAACTTGAGAATGCTAGGGATGCCTTAGATGAAAAGGAAGAACTTCTTGACTTGCTAAGTAAAAATGAAAGAGATGTCACGATGAAATTGCCTCTCTCACTCAAAGTCTTGAGGATGAACAAAATATGAGAATTAATCTTGAAGAAAATGTGTCTAAACTTGTAGATGATCATAACAACACTTTGACCTCTACGATTAAAGAACGTGACCATGCTCTTGCGTTGATTAAGGTTCTCAAGAAAGAAAATGCTGAGTTTGTGGGTGGTCATGATAAGACTCAAAAGGATCTTGAGAAACTCAAAGAGGAACACAAAGCCTTGGAGAGTAAATTCACAAGTCTTTTTGAGGCTCATGAACAGCTTCGAACTCAATTAACTTGTGATCTTTCTAAGTCTTCCGCTGTGCAAATTATAGACTTGTCTAGCTCTCCTAACCCTTGTTGCAAGCATGATCATCTCATAGAGGAGGTCAAGGTTTTGAAGGATCAACTTGCCAAGACCAAGAAGAAGAAGAAGAAGAAGAACAAGAATAAGAAAAACAACAAGGGCATGGCCCAAGGAGTACCAAATGGCCTAACTCTCTTGCAAAGTGACAACTTTGCCGGAAAGAACAATCCCTCTTATATTCTTTGCAAATCTTATGATGGTCATGTATATGCTAGATATGTGGGGACATCTTACACGCATGATTATCATTGGGCCATTTGGGTGCCAAAGGTTCTTGTCACTAACAAAAGGGGACCCATTGCAAAATGGGTACCTAAAACCAAAGCTTGATTTTCTTGTAGGACTATGCTTCCGGCGGATCAAAATGGGTGCTTGATAGTGGTGCCACAAGTCATATGACCGGAAGCAAGTCTATCATGACCGAGTTGAGACCCAATATTGCCAACACCATGGTCTCTTACGGTGACAAAACAAGCTCTCAGGTTTTGGGTTTTGGCAAAGTGGTGGTAACCCTGGATGTATCCTTGGTTGACGTCATGCTTGTCAAAACTCTTGGTTACAACTTACTCTCAGTTCGTGCTCTTGCTCTTATGGGTCTTTCTTCTTTCTTTAACTCTCATTCCGTGGTCCTCATGTGGAGCAAGTCTCTCAAGGTGGCTTTTGTAGGATATGTAGAACATGACTTGTACGTGGTGGACTTCTCAGGGACCACTACTCCTCATGCTCTATGTCTCTATGCTAAAGCCGACAAGGGCTGGTTGTGGCATCGCCGCCTAGCCCATGTTAACATGAGAACTTTGCAAAGACTTCACTCCGAGGGCCACATCCTTGGTATTAACGATGTTTCTTTTGCCAAAGATCGTGTGTGCAGGGCTTGTATTGAAGGGAAGATGCATGAAACTCCTCACAAAGCGCTCAATCAAATCACTACCGAGAGATGTTTGGAGCTCTTACATATGGATCTCTTTGGTCCTCCCTCTCATGATAGTCTTGGGGGCAAGAAGTATTGTTTGGTTATTGTAGATGATTTCTCAAGATACACTTGGGTGTTCTTTTTCAAGTACAAGAGTGAAACTCAACAAACCGTCATTGACTTTGCTAATGAGGTTCAACGGAAGCACAATGCAACTATTCTCTCAATTCGAAGTGACAATGGCACCGAGTTCAAAAACTATACCTTGGATGAGTTTCTCAGTGATGAAGGAATCAAGCATCAATACTCCACTCCCTACACCCCTCAACAAAACGGAGTTGCTGAAAGGAAGAATCGTACTTTGATGGATGCGGCTCGGTCTATGCTAGCTGAGTTCAAGTCTCCATACAACTTTTGGGCCGAGGCCATCTCCACTGCTTGCCATGCAACCAACCGGCTTTATCTCCGCAAGAACAAGAACAAGACCCCCTATGAACTTCTCACCGGGAAAAAGCCTAATGTTAGCTACTTTCGGGTGTTCGGGTGCAAGTGCTACATACTCAAGAAAGGAGTTCGGTTGTCAAAGTTCGAACCCAAGGCTCAAGAAGGAATTTTCGTTGGTTACTCAAATCAGTCCCATGCTTATAGAGTCTACAAAAAAGCCAATGGAAGAGTTGAAGAGACGAGCAACGTGAAGTTTGATGAAAATCATGAGTCCCTTGTAAGGCAAGATGGTGTTTGTGATCCAAGTGATGAAATTCCTCCCAAGGCCATAGGAAGAATGGGTGTGGGTTTCCACCTCCCCATTGAGGATCCCCTTATGGACGAAGGAGAAGGACCAAGCTCTACTCAAGTGGAGCCCTCACTCTCACAAGATCATCTTGCACCTCAAGGACCTACCTTCTTGTCACAAGCTCCCTCAAGCTCTTCCGAAGCTTCCCATGCTCATGACTCTCCAAGCTCTAAAGAACAAGCTCTTCATCCACAACATCAACCTCCCCACGATGGGGCTCCTCCTCAAGGCACCTCTCATAGAAAAGCTCTTCATCAACCTCATCAACCTCCCCAAGATGGGGCTCCTCCTCAAGGTCATGTTTCTCCCCAAGGTCAAGCTAATCAAGATCAAAATCAAGTCAATGTTCCTCAAGGATCCTCTCCGAGTGATGACTTCCCCGAAGTGGAAATTGATGAAGATGACCCTCATGTTCGTGCTTATAGTCAAGGGGGCGGCTCAATTGATGGAAATGACCAAGTGGTGGCTCAAGAATCTCGAATTGAAGCACAAGCCCGTCGTCAAGCATATCGTCTCGCCAAGCTTGTTCGAGATGGCCATATCCTTGATAATGTCTATGGAGATTTCAATAAAGGTTCCACCACTAGGAGGCAACTAGCTTCCTTTTGCTTTCACCATGCGTTTATCTCTCTTGTGGAACCACAGAAAGTCTTCGAAGATCTTGAAGATGATGATTGGCTTGATGCTATGAACGAGGAACTTCACAACTTCAAGAGGAACAATGTTTGGACATTGGTTGAGCGGCCTAAAGACTGTCAAAACGTCATTGGAACCAAGTGGGTCTTCAAGAACAAGTGCGATGCGAATGGAATTGTCGTGCGCAACAAGGCAAGGTTAGTTGCCCAAGGATACTCACAAGTTGAGGGCATCGACTTCGGTGAGACTTACGCCCCGTGCTTTCGCCTTGAATCCATTCGTATGCTCCTTGCCTTTGCTACCCATCACAACTTTAAATTGTATCAAATGGATGTCAAGAGTGCTTTCCTTAATGGTCCTTTGAAAGAGTTGGTATACGTCAAGCAACCTCCGGGCTTTGAGGATCCACTTTTTCTGAACCATGTCTACAAGCTCAATAAGGCACTCTATGGCCTCAAGCAAGCCCCACGTGCGTGGTATGAGTGCCTTAGGGAGCTCTTGTTAGACCGTGGTTTCGAAGTGGGTCTCATTGATCCCACTCTTTTTACCAAGAAAGTTGGAGGCCACTTGTTCGTATGCCAAATCTATGTTGATAACATTATCTTTGGGTCTATTAACAAAACATTTAATGAGGATTTTGCCAAGCTCATGACCGACCGCTTCGAGATGTCCATGATGGGGGAGCTGAAGTTTTTCCTCGGATTTGAAGTCAAACAATTGAGGAAAGGGACGTTCATCAACCAAGCCAAGTACATCCAAGACATGCTCAAGAAGTTCAAGTTTGATCAATTCAAAGGTGCCAAGACTCCCATGCCAACTAAGGTTAATCTTGATCTCGATCCCAAGGGTAAGGAGGTGGATCAAAAACTCTATCGATCGATGATTGGTTCTTTGCTCTATCTTTGTGCATCCCGACCGGATATTATGTTGAGTGTGGGTATGTGTGCAAGATTTCAAGCCGCACCAAAGGAGAGTCACATGGTGGCTGTCAAAAGGATCTTTCGATATTTAGTTCATACCCCAAACTTTGGGTTGTGGTACCCCAAGGGAGCCAGCTTTGATCTCATTGGTTACACGGACTCGGACTGGGCTGGTGACAAAGTGGGAAGAAAATCAACCTCCGGAGCGTGTCGGGCTTTCGGAAGATCCTTGGTTTGTTGGTCCTCGAAGAAGCAAAACTGTGTGTCTATGTCTACTGCCGAAGCTGAGTATATCTCTGCCGCAAGCTGCTGTGCTCAATTGCTATGGATGAAGCAAACCCTGAAGGATCTTGGACTATCTTTTGACAAGGTGCCTCTACTTTGTGACAATGAGAGTGCAATTGCTATTGCTCACAATCCCGTGCAACACAACCGAACCAAGCACATTGAGATTCGTCATCATTTCATTCGGGACCATGTTGCTAGAGGAGACATTTCTTTGGAGTATGTTCCCACCAAGGCAAATCTTGCGGATCTTTTCACGAAGCCTCTTGATGAAGCAAGGTTCCGAGAGTTAAGGCATGAGCTAAATATCATTGATTCGAGCAATGTTGCTTGAGCCCTTGCACACCTACCTGTGTCTCAATGTGTATCTTGTTTGGGTGTAGGCATGGATTTAGGGGGAGTGTAGTTCCTCTTATGAACAAACACTATCCCTATTATGCGCACATTAAATTTTTCATACTCTATAGTCTCTAAAGGAGACCATTTGAACTTCATGATGAGTGTTGGTAATGAACCCAAGATATATCTTCGCGGTGTCAAGCCATTTACTCTTATATAAGGTGGCTTCGGCCACCGACTCGTTTTATATGGTTCTTTGACCTTTTTGTTTGCCTTGTTTTTGTTGTTTTTGGTTCTTCACAGTTTGAGCTATCTATCCTAAGCCTTTCCTTACCTCAAGCCCTCTCTATTCCCTGCACAAGTTCTTCCTTGTTATCCTCCTGAGATGTTCTTTACGGCGGTGAGAACTTCCGGTCGGTCGACCGGAAGTTACAGTCCACCGAACTTCCGTCCTGACCAGAACTTCCGGTGGTGCTTCCTGTACTATAAAAGGTGGGCCCTGGGGGAAAACGGGATCTTCTTCCTCTTTTCCCCCAAGACCCATTTTCTATCAGGAGCGCCGCCGGCCAGGACATCTCCAAGAGGGCGCTCCGGCCCCCTCTTCTCCAACCGCTACTCTCCAGATCTGCTCCGTGGGATCCTTCCCCACCTCGATCTCCCGCCATGGACTCCGGTATTTGCCCCTAACTCCCTCCATTAATGGAGATCTTGCTCTCACCATGGCTTGAGTTAGGGCACACCTTGTCTAGGCTAGTTCTTTGGCTAGAACTTGTTGGAAGATCTTGGTAGGCCTAGGGTATCATGCTAGAGTAGATTGGTCCAATACATCCTTGGAAAAATTTGTGCATTGGTGGTCTTTAGATCTACATCTAGGGAACTCCTGTTGAAACTGCCAGTTCGCGGCCTCACCGGAACTTCCGGTGAGCCACGACCGGAACTTCCGGTCAAGACCGGAAGTTCCGACGTTTCAGCGGAAGTTCCGGCTACACTGCAAATTTTTTTCCTGCTTGTATTTTTCCAATCTACCTCCTTTTGTTTCCACTTCCGAACTTGTGCACTTATCCAACTTCCCTCCCTATTATTGTTCTTTCTTCTCAGGGGAAGGAGAGACTCGCCAAGGCAAGCGTGCCCGCCGACCATCCGCTGACATTCCTCCTGAGATTGATGAGGAAGATGCTGAAGTTGTGCGTCAGGCAGACTTCTCGCCGGAAAAGGTTGCTTTCGCCGTCTTCTTCTTCTTTGAAGGAAGAGGCCTCTTTCTCGAAGGCCACCTTCTTTGCGAGAGACAGACATGACCAAAGCCAATATTTCCAAGTGGACTCAGAAGGCTTACGCTGCATTCAGGGCTGCTGATCCCTACCTCGTGCCTCGTGATCGTCTCTGTTTGGATCCTCATTTCCACACCTGTCGTCAGGAGCAGATTTATGAAGAAATTTATGCATCCAAGAAGAAGTTTGTGGTTGCTCCTCAGAAGTACATCAATGTGCCTCACGTGGAAGAGAAGCAAGTTTACTTTGGG
The DNA here is from genome assembly GCA_023614405.1 of Avena insularis. NCBI lineage: Eukaryota > Viridiplantae > Streptophyta > Magnoliopsida > Poales > Poaceae > Avena > Avena insularis. The sequence goes on from CM042689.1 coordinate 56,768,143, forward strand.
GAAGCTCTTGATATATGGCAGAGGTTTGGGTTGATTCCCCTCATGGAGCACCGTCAGAACTTTGATGTGACTGCTATTGCTCAGTTATACTCCACTCTGTATCTTCACATGCATTCATCTACTGAAGGAGTGATGAAGTGGATGACCAGGGATGTGTTTCTTACCGCTACTTGGGCTGAGCTTCTTGGTTATCCCATTCAGCACAAGGGCAAATGGTTGGCGTGTTCATGGTCCTATAGCTACTGATCCTGAGGTCCTGGAGCCTCTCTACATTGAAGGATGGGGAAGTGTTGGGTTTACGAATCATCTGCTGCCAACTTATGACATTATGCGCCGGGTGTACTTGAACACCATCTCTCCCAAAGCTGGCAACTTTGATCAATTTCATGGATATCAGGTTGACCTCATGCATCAGACCCATCTTCGCCGAGGCACTGACAGATCAATGGATGTTATGCACTTCATCTTCTCAGAGCTGTGGGGGGCTCTCATTGAAAAGCGCTCCTGCATCTATGCTCCCTACATTCAGACTCTCATCAATCACAAGTGGCTCGAGAAGACTGGCACCCCCTTTTCTCAAGACAACATCACCATTCATGAGGAGAAGAGGTTCCGTGTGAGTAAGCATCAGCAGCCTCGCACTCAGGAAGAAAAGGAAGCTGCTCTCAAGAAGTCTCGAGATATTGCTAGTGGTCGCTCCTCTGCTCCTGGTGGATCTAGTGCTGGTGGTCCCTCCTCTGCTCCTGGTGGCTCTAGTGCTGGTGGTCCTTCTCTCTAGAGGCAGCCATCTTGGGCAAAGAAGCTGCTTGGGAAAGTGAAGAAGACTTTACGCTTCTGTGGGACCATGATGTCGGGCTTATGTTGACCAACGTCACAATGTTCAGCGCCAGAAGGCCATCATGGCAGCCCTCAACATTCCTTGCTCACCGGTCTCTAGCTCTGTCACTGCTCCCAAGGAGGATTGGGTTCGCAACAACTGCAACTGGCCTGAAGATGAGTCTGAGGAGGAGGTCACTGGTCCGCCTGAGTCTTCCCATCCTTCCCCTTCTCATGGCTGGGACGAGTAGATTGATCTCTTCTTCCTTTTTGGTGTCTTGATGCCAAAGGGGGAGAAGGATGTCTATTAGGGTGTCTACGGGATTTGCATGGGTTGAGTCGCGAGCCTGTTCTTGCCTTTGATCTTTTCTTACTCGCGAACTCTCTAGTTAATTTGTGTGCTTATGGTTTTATGTCCGTGAACTTATGTGTGCTTGTGGACCATGTGGTATGTTATGTTTGAGACTATGTGGTATCTTTGTGGTATCTTATTCTTTGCCGTGAGTGTGGTACCTTATTGTCATCTCTTGGGCTATTTCTATGGTGGTGGAGCCTCATTGCTCTTGTTGCTATTATTACTCCGTTTGTCTCCACCACATTTAGTTGGTTCTGGTATGATCTCTATCCCTTTTTGCAATTGTGCTATCTTTGCAATTGTTAGGGGGAGCCTCCGTGTATGTGTGCTCGTTCAGTCCTTAGGAGTCTTCTCTCTACCTTGTACACATACAGGGGGAGCTTGTCCCGTCCATTGCAAAGATTGCTTTGTTTCTATGCAAATCTGTGGGATTGTCATCTAACACCAAAAAGGGGGAGATTGAAAGGACTATATCTTCCCATTATGTTTTTGGTGTTAAATGACAATCCCAACCGTGTTTTTAACTGTGCTCTTGAGTTTCAGGGGAAACGTCGTTGTTGTCTCATTCTGTTGGGAAGGATGCTCTCTTGTGATCTTTTGAAGACGGTAGCCTTTTTAGTCTTCTTCTAGTTTCTTTCTGGTTGATGTTTTTAGGTCACCGTACTATTAAGAGGGGGTCCACTTTGGAAGGCTGTGGGAAATCACTTGTTCTTGCACAAACCTATATGCACCGCCACAGCCATCCCATTATCCCGTGAGAGAGAGCGTTTTTTCACTGTTTGGGGCTTTTGTGTCTCACCGAACTTCCGGTCTAGACCGAAGTTCGCTCTACGCTTAAGTTTGTTCGATGCTTGTTCCGCCCAAGTTCCGTGGCGGTTCAAGAACCCTCTGGCGAAATGTGCTATTTAGAAAAACTTGGCCGGAACCTGGCCGGAACTTCCATTTGCACTAGCCCCGCCAAAAGTTCTTGAGCGGAACTTCCGCCTAAGGCCGGAACTTCTGGTCTGACTCGCTCGTGACCCAAAAGTTCTGCCTCAAGTTCCGCCCAAGTACCGCCCAAGTTCCGGTGGCGGTTCAGTAACCTTCTGGGTGAAATGTGCTAATTAGCCGGAACTTGATCGGAACTTGATCGGAAGTTCACCGGAACTTCCGGTCTGTTTTGACCGGAACTTCCGGTAGCACTTCTGGAGCGTGCGTCAACGGTCTTATGACCGTTGGAGCTGTGCTCAAAGGAACTTCGGTGAAGTCGGGGCTGTACAGTTCGGTCTTGAGGGGGCCTATTTAAGGCACCCCTCTTCTTCCTCCCACTCTCTCTCGAATTTTTCTCTCTCCTCCATTAAAGCTTGAGCTTCACCTCACTAAATCTCTCCCTCTAGCCACTCAAATGACCTGATCTTTTGAGAGGTGAGGGAGATGACCTAGATCTACACTTCCACCAAAGAAGAATTGATTTCCCCTTCCATCCTTTGTGGATCTTGTTGCTCTTGGGTTTCTTGGAACCCTAGACGGTGTAGGGCATCCCCGGAGCTGAGGCATGTGTTGTAAAGCTTCGAGGTGTCGTTGAGGGCCTCCAATTGAGTTGTGGAGCCTCCCCCTCAACCTTGGTGTAAAGGTTTCGGTTGGCGCCTTCAAGGTCACCGGTTAGTGGATTGTGAGGCCTCCTTTGTGGGGGAGCTCACCGGAGAAGAAGGTGAGGCCTTTGTGGCGCTCGGGTGACCTTGTGTGGCCCCTACACCTCTCCAACGTAGACGTAGCTCCTTGGGAGTGAACTACGGGAATTACATCTCCGTGTCCCCTCGCCGGTTACTTTGTTCCCTTCCTTTACTCCTTGCTTTTACTATTTCTTGTTGTTGGTTTCAGTTTTCCTGCTTTAGTTTGTTCACTTAGTTGCATCTCTAGATAACCTTCTTTCTTGTTGAGCCTAAAATTGAGAAACTAAGTAAAATTGGGTAGACGCCTATTCACCCCCCCCCCCTCTAGTCGTATCAAGTCGGTACTTTCACAACTCTGTTGTGGTCAAGTCAAAGTCACAATTCATTTCATAAGTCATTTTGAAAACATCTGACGGGGGAACAATATGGCCACTCAATGTCCATAATCATGATGCCTATTCGAATAGTTTGACACTCTGCAGAGATTGTACACTTTCACCACAACATTCGATACATCCGTTAGGAACAAATCCTGAATTCACCATACTCAGTATGCGGATAATCAATCCTAACCTTTCAATTACACTCCCTAGTATAGGCACCTCTCCTGTGAGTTTGGCCTCCCAACCATGACCAACTGTCATCTTAGGTACTGCACAGGTGGATAATCTTCACAAGGTAGCCTCAGCTCAGACCTTGGCCGCGAGGGAACCCATACTAAGGTATATAAATTTCCAGTCAAGCCCTACCCAATTTTCGGGTATTGTGGTTGTACGGTAAAATTGGAATGGTATCGCATCCAGACAACCATCAGTTTTATAAAGAGTTAAGGCTCATGCCTCAACATTTTCATCACCAAAATCATCTGGTGTTCGGAAAACACATGTCAGAACATTTTAGTAGAAGGACTCATCATTCTAAGTTTTTCATAACCATTTTCACCAAGTATTCCCATCTACCGTTGATCAATTTTTATGCTTAGCACTAGCATCTACAAGTGGTGGTAAATACTAATGAGGGATGGTAAATAAATGGAGATTTGCTAAGTTTAATCTCATGCCTTAGGATGAGATCAACATTATCTAACTTAGGCCAAATTTAATGCTCTTTATGCTACCTTCCAATATCTTTCTAGTATTTACAATTCACTATGTAAACTCTAAGAGAAAGCTTTGATAAAGAAATAAAGTATAAATCTTGTAAGTAAAACTAGGATTGGGTATCATCAAATGTGTCTAACCAAGCATGCTTAATGCATTGCATAGGTGATCTAACTTTCATAGTTGCAAGTGTTAGCTTGCAAGGTTTCAAGTATTGGCTTGCCTTGAGCAGAGCAGGGGTTGAAGTTCTCCTCGGCTTCTTCCTCGTAGTATCCTCCTTCCTCCTCGTATCCTTGGTCGATACTAGCGTCTATAAATAAATACGAGGTACACAATCACCAAATAATACTTAACTATTTTCAATCATCACACAAAGTTGCACTATAGATGATCTAGCATCATCACTTAACATTACAAGATTAAAGCATTTATCTTATTTATTTTAAATTGGAGAAAAGTAATTTCTACTCATTGAAAAACTACTTAAGATTTAATATTCTCCAACTCAAACATGGGATCATGTTGACACATGTCATCACCACATATTTCAATACATGGGAAAGTGATTTAAAGTGGTGTCACAATTTAATAAGGTTTAACCTTTTTATTTTAAATAAATAAAGTGACTAGAAATGCCTATGTGGCATTCTTTTATTACTTGAACATTATTTTTGTAAGTAAACCCATATGTTTTTATATATTCTGAAAGGTATGATCAAATGTGATTTTTGAGAGTTGGAATCAACTCAAAATATTTTATGGTTGAATTTTGAAAAATGTTTGAATGCAGAAAAGCTTTTGCCTTGTTATTTTTACCAAGGTTTATCCACAGATCCAAATGCTTTGAATCCAACGGGCTTGGATTAAGCATTTCAGTACCTTTCTAACAAAATTGGTTTCATGCATTTTGGTTCATTGAATCGAGCTGGGTTGATTTTTGAATCTATGTACAGAACTATGTTTGAAATTAAATAGAAAAAATATAAATTTAAACTGTTGGGTCGCGCAGGAGACGCTAATGGGCCGGCCCAGTGTCACTCCATGGCTGAGCTCAACTGACAGGATCCACCCGTCGTTGGCTCATAACGCGATGCACGGTGGTGTGGGACGTTGGATTAGAGTGGGGATCAACGGCTGTGGATCGTCGTCGACGACGGACCTGTCGCTGGCGAGCTCTAGCCCTAGAGACTCAGTGGGGGTGCATAGGGGGTGTACCAGGGCTCCAGCGATGACGGCGAGGCGGGCAAACGAATTGGTGGTCAACGACGAGCTCAGGGACGGTCGAGGCAGCTCCGGGGGTGGTCGCAATCAGCGGCGCCCTTCTCCTCTAGAGGCGGCCTGCTCCGGTACAATTCCGGCGAGCTGCTTCTCCCCGTGCTCCGGCTAGAGGTGTAGGACGATCAGTGAGGTGAGGGGAGTGAAGTGGTGTGATGCAAACGGCTGGGGGTGCCCTCCTTTTATAGGCTCGACGGTGAGACCGAGAGGGATGGGCAGGCGACGGTGGCGACATGGCTACGGGCTGCTAGCGGCATGGCTGAGGGTGGCGATCGACGCGCGGCCTCCTGGCGGTGATCTAGGACTTGAATGCGGGCTTAGGGGCGGTGGTAATGGGTCGAGCGGAGCTGGCGTTCTGAGCGGCAGAGGCGGCGTCTTCGACGGCAAGCGGTGGCTGTGAGGCGTTGGACGGTGAATGGGGGTGTGTGGCGTGCTCCCTGGGTCGTGGCGACGCGGTGGGTACTGGCTGCGGTCGAGTGGCGGCCTGTGCACGCGTGCCGGGTGCGGCGCTCTGGCGCATGCTCGGCATGGCGCGGTGGCACTGGGCGCGTGGTTTTCTCGGTGGTCCACGGCTGGGCATGGCTCGGGGAGGGGATAGTGGGCGGCGGTGAGGTGCTGGCTATCTCTTGGACATGGCAAGAGAGGGGGAGGCGGTCTACTGCAGCGGCGACCAAGTTGGCCGGCGAGGTGGGCTCGGCTTGGCATGGCCATGCTGCTAGGAGGTAGGGGATGGGTTAGTTATGCCCTGGTTTGATCCAGAGGGGACAAAGTGATCAAATGAAGGTCAAATGGGAGACAAGTTTGGTCAGAACACTATTCAAAATAGTGAAATTGATTTGGTTTAAATTCTGCCTGCCAAGTGTTTGATGAAATGGCCACAAGAAACTTCTTTTTGAATTTTGAAAAGATTTTTGGTGGGTGTGCTAGGCATAAGCTTGAGACTCTGTGGTTGCTTGGGTTTTGAAAATCGAGCTTGTTTGAGTGGTTTTTGAAATAGTGGGATCTTCCCATATGAGATAGATTCAATTTTAAACTGTCATTTAAACTTAGCATTTGAATATTTTTGGCAGATCACAAAGTGGGCCTTGGTATCTCATTATGTGTAATAGCAAGGGGTGCAAAGATCCATAATTGTTTCTGTTAAGTTTTGAGTGCTAGGAATAGCAAAATTAGGCATGATAGTTAATTTGGCAAAAATGACCATTCACTTCATTTATTTATTTTGAGTTGTTTTTCTTTGGGAAAAGTTTGGGAATGATGTAGATGATGTTTATTTCACCTAATAATCATTTACAAGCAAAGAATCACAGAATCATGGCAATTCAAATGAACTCCTAATTTAATACACATACACATGGATGCTTTCATATTTTGAGATGGAAAAGTTTTTGTTAACCCTAATTTTGATTATTAGAGTTTGATGATCCATGTTTAATATTTTTGGGATGTTACAATATACTCATCATTGTGGGAATTCTTATTCTGTTCATGTAAGGTGTATGTTATTTAATGGATGCTTTGTAGTTCTTGCTCTCTTATGATTAGTTCCAACTTGCTAATAGTTTGTCGCATGTCATATAAATGTTTGCTTGTGTTGTTCTATTCATAACTCGGTATGACATTGTGGTATCCTCCTATGAATGTTTTATTTGAATCGACTTGGCACATGCTCACACATGCACATGACTAAACAAAAGTTAGTTAAGCCTCGATGATTTATTTTGCATCAGAGTTCTTGTGTCACTTTTATGCAATAATTAATTTTGTTTTGTCGCAAGTATGATTATGACAGCTACTGCTCTCTCGATTGTCGCTCCCTTTCTATTGCTAGCCTTTACTTGCACTGAGTATGAGCTTCACTTGTGCATCCAACTTCCCAAAACCAAAGTTGTCAAAAAGTGTCCACCATATCTACCTATTAGCATCATTGATATTCCTTGCATATTTATCATGCCTTGTTTTCTTCCAAATAAAAATGTTTGCTTGTTATGTGAAAATTAGTTAGTAAAGCTCTCACGAACTTGATGACACACTTTATTTTCTTGCACTTAATAAACCTGAACCATTGTGATTGTCTATGTAGTTATATGCTTGCAAATTATAAGCTGGGAGTTAGCAGAACCATGTTTTCATGGGAAACGCTTTCAATATTGCACTTATTCTATTTAGTTGATATCATGTTCTTTTGTTTATGGATCCCGGCGGTGTGAAATAAAAGGGGAACTTGTAAGTCCATGGAGTTTGTATATGTGTTAGAGAAACGCCTGGGCGGCTAGCCTAAGCCATGTCTAATCATGGTGGAAACTTGCAGCATAACCATAATGAGCATTCTATGAAGCATCCTCAATAAAAACCTATGCAAATAGCAAATAAAAAGATCGCCGAGATGCTCATTGTTTGTTGCCTTGTCATTTTGGTATGGGATAGCTCCTGTGTCATGGGGCAAGGGGTACCCCGTTGGTGGTTCTCTATGATACACATATACTTACAATGACAAGAACTTGCTTGTGACTAAAGTTGAGTAGCATGAGGTTTGGTACTCGTACGCAAGGGGCATGAGATTTTCAACTTATGATCTGTCAAGCATATAACTCATATTTTACCTCACTTTAACCTTAACCATTTAAATATGCTTATGATAGGGGCAATGAGAGCTCAAAGCTAATGAGTACCATACTTTCAACATTTGGAAGCCTTTCAAACTTTTTAATCTTTTCTTTCACTTTTATATCGAGTCACCATTTATTCTATGAGCACCTTCCTGAGAGCATAGTTGTCATTCTTAGTGTAATGTGCTTGTCCCAAAACACGGTTAATTGTGACATAACTTTGATGCTTGTATCTTTGATATTTTTATTTCTAGTCTTCACTTGAACTTCAGAGGTGCCTTGGCATTTATGTTTTGCTCCACAATCAAAGGCAAGCGAGATACCACTTTATCATACCTTCTTATGAGCATTACAATCTTGCATATGCTTATGTGTCATGTTGCTTACTATTACTGTGTTGGAATCTCTTCATAGCTTGCATAACTATTGGGTAGACTTATTTGCATACTCCTTATTATGAATTGCCTAAATATTTGACCATATGCTGAGAATATATACATCTTATGAAGCAAATGTGTTCGTGAAAGTTTCTTTTATCGCACTTAGTTTTCAACTAAATTGCTTGAGGACAAGCAATAAGCTAAGCTTGGGGGGAGTTGATACGTCCAAAATGTATCTACTTTCCTGAACACTTTTGCTATTATTTCTCCTCTAATTTGTGTGATTTGGATACAACTAACACGGACTGACGTTGTTTCCAGCAGAATTGCTTTGGTGTCTCGTTTTTGTGCAGGAATTCAACTTTCAGGAAAAATCCCAGAAAATATGCCGAAAATCCTATTTTCCCAGAAGACTCACGGAGACAGAAGACATAAGGGAGGAGAGGCCTGGGGGGCCCACAACACCCCCTAGCGCGGGCCAGGCCTGATCGCGCTAGGGCATGGTGAGGTCGCCTCGGTCTCCGCCTCAACCTCTCCTTTCGCCTACATATACCCTCTGACCTAAAAACACCGGGGGTTTGACGTTTTTTCAAATATAGTTCTGCTATGCCGCCACCACCAGAAACCGAGATTCGGAATCAGAAACTCCGTTCTGGCACCCTGTCGGGACAGGGAATTGTAGGATATCATCGCCATCATCATCACCAATGCCTCTCCATTAACAATCCATGATTCCCCCATCCATGAGTGAGTAATCCCCCGTAGTAGGCTATGGGGATGGTAGGGATTGGATGAGATCGTTCATGTAATTGCATAAGATTGTTAGGGCAAGGTGCATAGTATCTATTGTTAGTGCTTTTTGACATTATTGCAACTTGTTATGCTTAATGCTTGTCACTAGGGCCCGAGTGCCATGATCTCAGATCTGAACATGTTATTGATTCATGATGATATTATTGTTTATGATCTTACCTGCAAGTTGTATACACATATCATTGTCCGGAATCCGAGGCCCCGAAGTGACAGAAATCGAGATAACTGGAGGGGATGGCTGTGATGTGAGGATCACATGTGTTCATGGAGTGTTAATGCTTTTCTCTAGTGCTCTATTAAAAGGAGAACCTTAATTGCCAGTAGATTCCCTTGAGGCCCCTCTACAACGGGCTGGCAGGATAAAAGATGTTGTGCAAGTTCTCATTGTGAGCACGTGTGAATATATATGGAACACATGCCCATGATTACTTAGTACTTGGATGCTTTATCTCATTTATCTGCAAATTCCCTTGTATTGATTATTACATGAATTGTCTTGTCCATGCAACGCCCATCCATCCATCCCTATGCCTACCGCACTTTAATCCTGCTGTTTACTGCAATTGTTACCATTGTTTTTATTGTACTACTGCTGTTACTTTGCTATTGCTACTATAAAACTGTTGCTACTGATAAACTATTGCGAGCAAGACTGTTTCTAGGTGCAGCTGAATTGACAACTCAGTTGTTAAGGCTTATAAATATTCTTTGGCTCCCCTTGTGTCGAATCAATAAATTTGGGCTTTACTTCCCTCGAAGACTGCTGCGATCCCCTATCTTGTGGGTCCTCACCATTGCATAATATCATTAGGTGAACACACCATATAATAACTATAAACATAAAGGGGGCACTTATCACCTCCTCTTTCATAGTAGTTGCATAATATCATTAGGTCCAAATCTATCATTGTAACCCTTCAAAGCGTGCAAGTTCATAGAGTTATTCATGTAAATAGTATCATTATACATATCATGGCATTCATTATCATTCTTTCCTCTTTCAAAATAGTTGCTAGTAATATTTTCAATATCAAGATCATGGTTGCAAACAACATTTTGCAAACCACATATATATTTCCTAGCAAGTTCGTATTTCTCCTCTATGGTTAACATAGGAGAGTTCAAAAATTATATAGGACTCTTACTAATAAGAGCATCATCATGGGCAGCAAGTTCATCATTTATATCTTCATTTGTTAAACATGGATGGTTATCAATAAGCATAGGACCATCATCTAAAGATTATCATATAGCATATCTAAGCACCACTCCTCATTATCAATAATATCACCAGTATCATTAGTAGCAAGTGAAGGAGCGTTATTAGTTTCGTCATAATAGCATGGGTTGTCAAAGATTACCATAGAATTTTTAGTTACACAATTATCATAGCATGGGTTCTCATAAATGACAAATGAGTTTTGAGTTTGAGTGTTACTATCATTTTGGAGAGGTTCACATACATCCCCAAGCTTAGGTTGGACCATATCTTCTTCTTTTTCATTCTTCTCCTCTTCTTTGGGGTGCATGGGTATCCACAAGCTTATGCTTTTTCATCTTCTTCCTGCAAAATATTAGTTCTTTCCATGGCAGCAAGAATATTCTTTGCATAATCAATAACATAAACATTATCACAAAATCTCTCTTTGCAATGTTTAAGGAGCATAGAACTTACTTCTTTAATATCACGAGCTACATCACAAGTTTCATACTTTTTATTAATTAGGAAGTCCACCTCACTAGATCCAATGAAAGCAATAAATTGATCAAGTAATCTCATTTCAAAGTAATCGTGATGCTTTTCATGATGTGAGGCAATTATAGAGTGATTACTACATTTGCATTGATAGTAGAGATGCTTATCATTTTGTTTTGTGAAACAAGACACATTATATAACTCACATAGTTGTTTAACAATCTCATTTGAGAAATCAATAGGTTTTTTAACATGCACTCTTTCTTGGGAGAAAAAATAATTAGCTTCATCTAAATCCCTAAGGTCCTCAGGTGAAAGTTCATCCATATCATCCATAGTAAAATTTATAATAATTTTTATGTGTTTTTGATATAAGGAAAGTAAAAACTGAAAGTAAATCTAATGAGAAACTCACAACTACACAAGTTAAAAGAAACCTCCCCAATCTTAGATGATTGCAAGATATAAAACAAACTAAAACAATTCTAAAGTCTAGTGCACACAAGAATAGAAACTTAAGCACTACGCTCCCCAGCAACGGCGTCAGAGAAGTATCTTGATAACCCCCAAGTGCAAGGGATCACCGTAGTACCTCTCAATGTGGAAGTAGGGGATTGATCCACACGAGCCAAAAAGGAAAAGCTATCTATTCTTTACAACTAAAGTGTCACAAGTTTTAGTTGATTATGCACTAAACAAGTTAAGGAACAAGATGGTTGATTTGATATATGCAAATTTAATGTAACAAAACAAGAATGTAAAAGTGTCCCAATCCTATTCAATGCAAGAGGACAATACAAGGGTTTTCTATTATGGGAACAATTGACATGGGTTCATGTGTTCACTTAATCCTCTCTTCTCCATCTATGGTGATTATCATGTTATAGATAGTAAAGGTACACACAATTGCAATGTTTTAATGGTACTTTTATGCTGGTTACATGTCGTAAAACACATAGGTGAAAGAAGTACTCCTTTGTGTTGCTAGGTCACCCTTGCAATAACGCTAGCATTTGGTTTATGTCACACCACACATAATACTTCTCCCTTTTTACCCCTAGATAAAGGATGTTGGGTTGCATTGCTGTCACTCAATACATATGCCGCTGTCACTCGGCCACCCATTGCCTACATGCATCATACTTCTTAATGGAAAACATTCTAAACACTAGTGCAATGATTCATATGTTGTGATATGTTGTGAGTATTATTACATCTCTCTCATCTACCCCCACTTGGTGGTGTCAATCACCTTATGATATGGATAAATAAAGTATTATGTATAGATCTAAACCATTACATGCATCATAGAATATTCCCAAAGTGTGACAAACCATACAAGATCCAACACAACGGTAAATGAATAACAAGTACTATCTCATAACACAATATACACCATAGGAATTACATAGATAGATCCATACTCATGCAAGGCACATCATATGGACTTCAACAATGATCATACATGGAGAGATTAGATCAAATTACCACCATAAACTCAAAGTCCAGGGGATGGACTACTCCCCTCTCATCATGGAGAGTGATGAGGAGGCGTTGGTGAAGGAGGAGAGGCGGCCGGAGGCGATTCCCGCAGCGCTTCTCCCTCCAATCTTCTTTCGGCGGCGGCCAACAGACTCTCTGTTCTTGGTGTTTTCTATCTCTGCCTCCTCTATGTCGAGGACTCCCCGAGGGATCCTTATATAGGGGTTTTTAGGTCAAGAGAACCCCGTGGGCGGAAGAATCAAGGCGATCGGACGATCGAGGAGGAAAAAAGGTAGGTGGAGCGCCCACCTAGGGTTCATTTGACTTCGTATAGATCCTGAAACATCAGAAACATTAAAAACATGGTTTTTCTGCCCTGTAGGGTTATTACCAAAATAAAGGGAATCATTGGTAAATCCCCAAAAATCAATTTAAAATATGGATATAACATTATATATGATGCAAATATGTGGATAAACATGTTAACAAACTACAAAGTTCATGTATGCATTTTACATGCATCAGTGTGTGAGTCCAAGGCACTTCCAATATTTTGGGATGTGACTTTAAATTTTACGCAAACATGGAAAAAAAATAATGATAACTATAATCCTCGATGGTCATTTATGTTTAATACCATCATTGAGAGTCTAAACATTAAAGAAATTGCTCTCTCAGGAATCATAGAGACAAACCAACATATCGCATTCTCGCAAGTTTGGAATGGGAACAAGAGTTCCCTCTGGTCTTGGTAAGAGCGTTGACTCGCTTTGTTTCTGACCATACGTTGTTACTAATTGATTATAAAAATCAGGAACTCTTGGGGGGAGAATGCTAGTTTCTCTTTTGAATTGTCCTGGATGCGACAAGGTGTTTTTTTAGATGATTGCACCAGATTGGGAATCCGTATATACTGGTGATACACCCATTCAGATTTGGCAAAACAAGATTAGACAATTAAGCCGGTTCTTAAAAGGATGGACGGAGAATTGAAGTGGAAAATATAAATAAAAAAGATTACTACTATCCATTATTGATGATTGGATATGAAAACATAAAGGTGTCCTCTAATGATTCAGAAAATGACACATTAAAAAAAATGATATCATTAATAAGCTTAGACGGGATGAAGAGACCAAATGGACTAATCGTGCTATGGTTAAACACGTTCAAAATGGAGGGAACAATATGAAATATTTCCACTTAATTGTGATGGCAAAAATAGAAAAAGAAAATCTTCCAACTTGAACAAGATCAAGGAATCAGTATGGGTGAGGAAAATTTAAAAGTCTATATTACTGAATATTATAAAAAGCTCTTTGGCGAGCCTATTCCTAATGGCTTAGTTTGATGGAGGAATGGGAAGAGCATATTCTGAAATTGTCTAATGAAGAAATTTATCTACTAACTTCCAGCTTCATTGAGAAGAAAGTGTTAGAAGCTAACACAATAAAGCAAGGACTGGATGGGTTCCCTTCCGAGTTCTATCAAACTTTTTGAGTGTTATAAAAAATGACTTGATGGAACTTTTTGTTAAACTAAACTTCAAGGTATTTACGTTTAATACCCAAAAAGGGAAATGTTGTACAAATTCAGCAGCACAGACCAATTTGTCTTCTCAATGTTGGCTTCAAGTTATTCACTAAGATAGCTACTAATCGCACTGCGGAGTTGGCTCATAAGGTGATTAGACCCACCCAAACTACCTTTATTCCCGGACGACATATCCTTGAAGGTGGTGTTGTTCTACACGAAACCATTAATGAACTACATCGAAAGACGATGGATGGGGTGATTTTTAAATTGATTTTTAAAAGCCTTATGCCAAAGTTAAGTGGCAATTCTTGCAACAAGTTGTATGCATGAAGGGTTTCGATCATATTTGATGTGAATGAATCAACCAATTTATGCAAGGCGATGGTGTTGTAATAAGTGTTAATGATGATATTGGCCGTTATTTTCAAACAAAAAGGATTCAGAAAGGTGACCCTTTGTCTCCAATACTTTTTAACATTGTTACGTACATGCTTGCTATTCTCATTGCTAGAGCAAAAGAGGATGGCCAAATTGCTAGCCTCATACCTCGTTTGGGGGAGGGAGGGATTTCCATCTTAAAATATGCAGATGATACCATAATGTCTATGGAGAATGATTTAGAGAAGGCTATTAACATGAAGCTAATACTATGTATTTTTTTGAACAACTCTCGAGTTTAAAGATTAACTTTCATAAGAGTTAAAAAATTTGTTTTGGAAAGGCAACAGAGATGGAGCATGAGTACTAGAAGATTTTAAGCTACGATTCAGGCTCACTTCCCTTTCGGTACCTCAGTGTACCTATCCACAATACAAAATTATGGAACTCTGAGTGAAATCTGGTGAAAAGCCGTTGGCAAGGAAAACTGATATCCTATGGGGATTGCTTAGTTCTGATTAATCCGGTCTTGACTAGTTTACCGATGTTCATGCTCTCTTCAATGGAGATACCCAAAGGGGTAAGAAAACGGTTAGATTTTTTTCGATCGATATTCTTCTAGCAAAGCGATGATACCAAGGAGAAATATCGGTTGTCAAAATGAAGTATTGTGTGTTGTCTAGGACCAGGGAGGTTTAGAAACTGAAGTAATAGGTATAAAGAATAAGTGTTTACTTAGAAAATGGCTATTTAAAATACTTACCGAGGAAGCAATCTGGCAGCATCTGTTACATAATAAATATTTAAAAGACAAAACCTATCTCAAGTGAAAGCTAAACCTATAGATTCTTCCTTTGGAAAGGCTTAATGCGGGTTAAAGAGATGTTCTTTTCCCATAGTCATTTCAAAGGTGGCAACGGAGAAACTGTTCGCTTCTCGGAAGATGTTCAGTTAGGAGAATCATCTTTGGCACGACAATGCCTATCATTATACAAGGGAAAAAATTCCTAGTGCCAGAGGTCCTTAGCCAAACGCCTCTTATATTGCTTTTAGTAGAAGTTTGATAGGCAATAAGTAGATATGTTGGTTAAACTTATACCAGAGACTAACGAGGGTTCATCTGTCTGATGATATAGACAAATTTATTTGGAATCTAACTCTTTCATGTACTTTTTTCATGTTAAATCTATGTATTTAGACCAAATGAACAAGCATACAAGATTTTTATCAATAAGTATCTATGGAAGTAAAAAAGTATCACTAAAGATAAAAATATTTATGTGGTTCTTTAAGAATAAAGTCCTTTTTGACAAAAGATAACCTGCCAAAAAAGAAAATGGAATGGGTGCCAAAAATGTTATATAATGGAGTCAGTTGAACATCTATTTTTACTATGTCAATTTGCCCATATCCTTTGGCCTAATATTGCCAATATGTTTGTGAATTGGCTAAATGGGATTGATAAGAGAAATAAAGCTAGAATACACATCAGTGTTTCTGCTTTACGTCGGTCCATATGAACATCCAGAAATAAATTGTTTTTAATAAACATGGTACAAAATTTTGCAGAACATCCAGAAATAAATTGTTTTTAATAAACATGGTACAAAATTTTGCAGGCGGCGTATTGGATACAACTATGGTCATACATTCTCCCAGCACATCAGCATGATTCTATTCTATAG
This sequence comes from Avena insularis, assembly GCA_023614405.1. Lineage (NCBI taxonomy): Eukaryota > Viridiplantae > Streptophyta > Magnoliopsida > Poales > Poaceae > Avena > Avena insularis. The sequence goes on from CM042689.1 coordinate 56,783,920, forward strand.
ATACTGGATGCAACCAACGGTTGATGGTTGTACAAGACTTACTAGTAGATCACAAAATAGATAGCTTTGTATTGTTTATTATTTTTAGATGGTTGATACATATCTCAACTTATCTCATCCATGATTGTAACATTTCGCTGAATGTTGCAATAAGAAAGGGCTGTGTGCATTGCTCCTCATTTCGAGAAAAAAGCATCCATATACCGCATATCTTACACAGCGATTTTTTAGTGACGTCTAGCTTCATCATTGCAATTTTGTCTTGAATATGCCAAGAATCATCCAAATTATTTCAGCAAGTAGTTTTGTGCATCATAGAAGTATGGTCTGAGCAAATAAGCAAATTTATGTGTTGTATCTAGCTGGCAACATCGACTGATTCACATCCATTGTCAATAGAAGTTTTCACTGCATCCAGCACAATCTGTGTGTTTCGGGTGATGGCCGGCCACTTCCCCTCAGGCTTGCCACTGACATCTCTAATGTTCCGCACCAGCCTACAGAACTCCTGGACCATCAGGGCCTCCTGCGGTAGGTCCGTCATGACAACATGCTTGCTTGGATGTGGAACCCATTCAGTAGCGAGTTCGTTGACATCCGTCTTGGAGTCTAAGCTGAATGGACCAGACTTTTCATCGTACGGGATGAGGAGGTCGGTAACATGAATAGTACCATTTGTGCCAACGACGGTCATGTCCATGGTAAGGTTGGTAAGGAAAGAACAGTGGAAGGTGGCGACCTTGCCATCATCCCAGTAGAGCGACGCGCCACAAGCAAGGAGCACACCAGCTTGGTTCTTAACAGGGTGACGCAGAGCAATCACATTCTTGGGAAGCTCATAGTCAACAGCCCACAAGATTGCACGGATGCAGTACCACCCGAGATCGCCAAGTGCACCCAGGGCATCAAGGTCCGGCTTTACCCTGATGTCATTCTGGAGGAAATCTTTGTCTGCTTGAAAGCTGACAATGCTGTTTATCTGAAGCAACATAAGGACAAAAAAATACCTTGAAGGTTAAACTCTGGCAATTGTATAGGTGTCCAAAGTAAGTGGGGAGACCGACAGTTGTGAGGTTATATCAAGAAATAGATCATCACACGGTAGTGGCAGAACACGACACACACAGAATTGGAATAGATCATCTCATAAGTATTTCAGAGTCCATATATGTGATATATATAAGTTCATGTGACTGCAGCCATTTCTAATCTGTTTCTAATGATCCGAAAATTCCTCCCTAGAAGAAACCAAGAACAATTTTCTCGAACACAAAAATCAAGAATGTCATCACTATTGCTACATATATGTTCTGCCCAGAGTTTAAGTACTGACAGGCAACAATTTGACAAACTTTACAAATGGAACAAGTACTATGCAATTTTTTTATTCCATAGCTGGAATTTTTCTTACAACCTATCTATCTAGGATGTTTTCTAGAGTTTTTTTTGAAAAGAAAGCGGTGGAGGAAACCCCCACAGCGAGTTTGATTTTTGAAATAATAAGAACCCAATTCTCATCTGTGAAGATTTGAACTTGGGTGGCTGGGTCATACATCCACTTCCCTAACCATGTGAGTTAGATACACTTCTTGATGTTTTCTAGAGTTATAACTTCAAAACCAGATGCATGCACATCATGAAAGTTAAATTTGGCATTTACATGTAAAACAGCAACAGTTTGACAAGATAACCACATTTCCACTATTCAATTCTATTCACCTTCCCCAACTCATACATGAGAGATCTTAGCTACAGAAAGTAAAATTCAACCTCGGTTTAACTTTTAATTGCAGTTTCAAAATTTCAAGCTGTATCAGAATGATACATCTGATCCCAAAGCTATACAACATTACCAAGTTAACCCCTTCCCTTCTAGTAGCCGTCACCAATTTATTACTCACATAACGAAATGAACATAGTTCTATGCTTTGTTAATTTATTTATATCTCTATGCTGATCTATCTTTTGGAGTGTTATGTACTTGTTTCATTGTTTGGTTGCTATCGGTGTCACAATGACCAGTGTCCATGTGGAACAAGCAATTACAAAGAACCGGAAAAGCGTCATTTTTACTGTTTGCCTGTTTGATACATCCCAAGCCCAACTGAAAAGGAATCCCCCCTCCCAGCCAGTTAAGCTCTGCGCGATAATGTATTTTTGCCAGTTAAGCTGCTGAGTGGTAACCACCTATTCACCTGGCAATTGCATTGGTACCAGTCTTCTAGCATTAGGATTGGAAAGTTCAGAGACAAATTACCAAAGAACGTAGACAGGTGAGAGTTAAAAAGAAATGTTGACATATGCTAGGGCCGTTTGGCACTGAATGTTGTTGCCATGGCCGTTATGCACAAAAACATATCAGGTGCATGCAATCGAACCACAGGGCTCAAGGGTGTAATCGGGCAATCTGGCTTCAGCCGGGGCTTCTAACATGAGGATTTCTTTGGAGTGTTGTAGCACCCCTAAAGTTTCAACTTCAAACTCGAATTGTGTTAGAGGAAAAAAAATGGGATACTCCTTCGCCCCTTTTTTCTCTTTTACATTTCCCTATAGATTTTACTTCTCCGAATTTTCCCTTTTCCTGTTACTGTTAAGAACTTAAGACATTTAGTACTGAACTGTACTTGACATTCAAAACTGCACATGTAAATAGTATTGGACATTTGGACGTTGATTTGGCGCCTCAAACAACCAGGGTACATTGCATCTCATGTGTTGCCAATTGCATTGGTACTAAGACAACAAAGTCATGTATCTGGATGGATGCAACGGTACCTGACTAAATGAGAATAATATGATCCATAAAACTACAGTAATGTTGATAGATCGCATGCTGGATGCGATGACAAACTCCAATTAGATTAGATATACTCAGAGTTCATGAGGGAATCTTTTGACGCTTGAGCACATTAATAGATTAAGGCAATATGACAACTCATCAACAAACTAATGGAAACATGGTATCCATCTAGGACAGAACAAACACATAATAGAAAATCACATCAGCAATCAAATATTTCTATATATCGAAAGCACAGCTGTAATTGCGACTATTATCTAAACCACGAAATGAGACTAATAAAAGCGTGCAACATGATTCAAAGGGCATACGGCCTTAAGACCTTAAGATCCTAAAGAAAACCTATGCTCCCACAATAATGACTAAACTATTCCAGTTCGAACCAATCCAAATGTAGCACAGAATATCCACGTATTGAACCCGTATCTGACGTGAGGCTCCAGGAGAGGCAATCGAGGACAGCTCCTAAAACCCATCTAGGGTTTCCAGCGACGCCGTCGGTCCGCTCCGCCTCCAGTCGCCTTATGGCCTTGGAGGCGTGGCGGACCACAGCCCCTCGCCGGCGGGAGGGTTTTTGTTAGTATTTGTTTAGCCTATTTTTAAGTGTCTTCTTTGAAATGATGAGGCGGCGGCTACATCCTAAAGTCAGAATAAGGTCCTCCCTGCCCTATCCTCGCTCAGTTGGTGCCCCTAGCTGGATCTAATTGATTTCTGTGTTCGTTGGTGTGGGTTTAGGTTGGTCTTTTCCGATCTACGGTTGTCATCATTAGCGATGGTTGCCGCTCTAGTGCACTAGTCCTTTGGGGTCTTAACATGACGACTTTCTATATGTTTACTACAACAAACTCTACTACGACAAGATTTGCCTGGCTCCGGTGATGGAGGAGCGAGGACAGCAGCCTGCCTTCGGCTCGTGCTAGTGTCTATAGTCGTCGCTAGGTGGTCCAAGGACCTATTTTTAATTTTATTATTTTTAGGGCTCTTTCTAATGCTGTTGATGATGGTTACTGCTAATAGATCGGTGGGATTTTCTAAAATAGCACCAAATGTTCAAGAACTTACAATTCTGACGTCGCCGATGGTGTCCTGATCGGCGACGAGCTGGCGCATCTTGGCAGTGCGTGGGTTGTGCATCCACATGGTGCAGTCCATGAACTGGACGCCGCTAGACTCGCAGGCGGCGAGGATGGGTTCGAGGTCGGCGGCGCAGAGTGCGGCGGGCTTCTCGAGGAGCAGGTGCTTGCCCCGCGCGGCGGCGGCGGTGGCCCACTTGAGGTGGAGGCTGGTGGGGAGCGGGAGGTAGATGGCGTCGATGTCCGGGTCGTCGAGGAGCGCCTCGTAGGAGCCGTAGAGCCGCGTGCCGGCGGGGAGGCCGTTGTCCGCGGCGAAGAGGCGCGCCTTGTCCTCGGAGCGGCTGGCCACGGCGACCACGTCGGCGGTGGGGGCGACCAGCAGCATGGCCCGCGCGAGCTTCCGCGCGATGGAGGCGCAGCCCATGATGCCGAAGCGCACCGGGCGCGGCGGCTCCTCCGGCGTGGCGGCTGACGACATGGCGAGCGGAATTTGGAGACTGCCGGCAGGAATTTGGATCGAGAATCAGGACTCAGCTTGACTGTGACCGAAGTCTCATGGAGCGACTTCGAGCTATTCCCTCCATTTAGGATCCAGTGTACCAGATTATCTCAAATTTCGAACTTAAAATTTAAGAAGCTTAGAGCATCTCCACTGACCCAGCCCAAAAATCGGACCTTATTTCTGGCCGGACAAAACTAGTTTTTGGCTTTCTCACTCGCGTACCCAGGCCAAGTTTTCAAGTTCGGCTAAAATTCATTAAAGATGGACGGATTTTATTAAGTTGAACGAATATAGACGGATTACATCAAATTTAAACTAAACTAGCATGTAATAAACTAAAAAATGCCGCCGCAGTGGCCGCCGCTGGTGCCTTTGCCGTCCAACATGACGGTGCTCTTGAGAACGCCAGATAGTCGGGTCGGCAGCCCGTCATCCTCGTCGCCGTTGCCGCTCGTGGTGGATTCTGAGCTCTCGGCACGGGTCGCCGAACCTCCACGGCTGGTAGGACGGGCCTTCATCCTCGTCGTCGTCGAGGACATAGAGTGGGGCGCCCTGGTAGGCGAGCTCACGCCCGGCCAACGCCCGTCGTCGGGCCGCCTGCTCCTCGGCATGCTGCTGCAGGCCGAGCATGCGCTGCCGCTCCGCCTGCTCCCAGTCCTTCCTGGACCATTCCAGGATGTCCAGCGAGGACGGCTCCACCGGCGGCGGCTGCGGCACCGAGTCGCGGAGCGACTCCTCCAGCGCCATCCTCAAGGCGCCATCGTCGGGCGCCGCCGGACCTTCAATATTCGGGCGCCGAAGACGGAGGTGGCCGGTGGGTGACGCCGTCGCGCGTGGCTCGCCGATGACAAGGCCGCGCGAGCGTGTCCGCGGCGGCGAGCGCACAGGCGAGACAGTCTCGCGCTTGACTGGGCGTGGCCCCGATGACGGTAGAGACGTGGAACCGGAGGAGTGGGATGCGGAGGCGGAAGAGGACAAGCTCATGTTGGCCATCCTCCTCGGCATCCAGGGCGCCGGAGGTCGCCGGCCCGACCTTGACGCCGGCACGGGTGTGCATGGGTAGCCGAGGCGTGGCGTGTTCCCGGCGTTGATGTGCTCAATCACTGACCGGAGCGTCCAACCCGGCGCGCTCCAGAAACGCCGGCGACCGGGTTGTTGCGCTTCGGCGGCGACTCGTTCGGCGGCCCCTCGTGACGGGCGAGCTCCTGGGCGTGGCGGTCGGCTAAGAACTGCTCCCAATATAGCAGGTTGTCGGCGCTCTCGGCGGCGAAGGGGTCGTCCATGACGGAGATGAACTCCTGGATCTCGTACGGGAGCTCCTCCGGCGTCGGCGCCGGCGGGATGGGAATGCCGCCGACGCTAAGCTTCCACCCCGGCGGAGACCTCGTATCCGGCGCCGCAACGTAACCGGCCTCGTAGAGAAGGCACGCCTGCAGAGTGCACCGGCCGAAGCCGTTCGCCGCTGCACCGTCGCCGGGGTACCTCTTGGCCATGGCTAGGGGAAGAGAGCCGGGAGAAAGAGTTCGCCGGAGTTCAGGCTGGTGGGCTAGAGGGAGCTGTGAGAGAGTGTGAGGTTGTCCGGCGAGGGGTACGGCTTATAAAGGCCGAGACGAGCGGCGAGGGCGGGAAACGGCAAAACGGTGGGAAGTTAGTGCCCGTCGGTCCGTCGCGGGAGCCGAGGCAACGGCGGTGGCGCCGTAATTCGGCGACGCGTGGCCAACGCGACGGGCAGTTAATGTCCGACGGTCGCCGTGTGGTTCCGAGGATGACGACGACTCGACTTTCGTCGCTGATTCGGCGGGTCCATGCGCCGTTTCGTTTTTTTCGCCGAATTCGCTGAGTCCGGCGTTCCCAGGGCGTACCCGAAAACCTGGGTTTGGCCTGGATAGTCCGGACCAAAATTGGCCAAATCCGGCCGAGAACATGTCTCTGGATACGCGACTGGGCCATTTTTCGGCGTCCGGACCGAAATTCAGCGTCCGGATCGGCCTCCTGGGTAGGCGAGTGGAGATGCTCTTAAAAACATTGAAAAAGGAATGAAAATTTAACGAAGCATTTACAATTTACTGATATTTTTCAATTTTTTAAATAATTTTAATTTCTAAGTTCAAAATCTGAGGCAATCGGAACTAGCTCGTGTCCCGCATTTCAGGCACCGATTATGTTTGAGTCCGTGTTTATGGTGACCCACGGACACGCAACACACTCATGTCCTCGGTGTGTCTGTTTGGGGTGCCGATTGCACCCAACAACACCAAAAAAAAGAAAAAAACATTTAGAAAAAAGAGAATAGAAGTAAAATTTAATTATACATATGCATAGCATTGTTCAACTAAAAAAGGAAAAAATACATAAAAATAACAAAACACCCTGTAGCATGTTAATCTAGCTAGGCAGCGGCGCTACTGGGGCTATGGCGGTCGATGGTGGAGGCCCTAGTAGTCGATGCAAATGAAGACCTGCGGCGGTGGAGGCGGATGTGGCACAGCAGGAGTAGGTGGTGGTTCCCCTACCAACATCGTCAACTCGTGGATAGCCTCGTCCAGGCTATCCCACTTGGCAAGCTCTTCTTGCCTGGAGAGCTTGATGCTGACCTGGAGCTCCTCCTTCTTAGTCATTGGCGGCCCCTCCTCCATCGGCTCGAACCTCCGGTGGATCCTCCACCAGCTCATCCTTGAGGATGCCCCATGGCTAAGGTGGCAGCAGCTGTGGTGAGTCCGTGTTGTTGGTGGGGGCATGCGTACCCCCATCCACTCCTTCAACGGATGCTCTGACACCCCGTACTCCTCGATGGTCGAGGCGCTCTAGGAGGTCCTCAATGGTATGCCGCCAAGCATCATGCTCAACCTCGAACGGCCGTTTCCAGTGGGGAATCGACGGCGTACGTTGGGTCCCTTAGTAGATCCGACGGAAGGAAGGCCCGACGCCGGAGGATCTCGCGGCGGAGGGACGGGGCACTCATCGGAATGGCAGGCACTGACACGCGTGCCTGGTTCAGATGCCACACATGGGAGAAAGTGGACATCCGACCACTGCAGCCACCCACGACCGTGTACTATCGCGCGACCTCGACCTAGACATAGACGCGTTGCTCGGAGTGTAGTGTGGGAGGCGGGCGTGGTGTCCTTGGCGCTGCATAGGGAGGCGCGTGGAAGAAACAACAGAGGACGTCGCCATAGGACCCCATCTCGTGGTCGTTGCGGTCGGTCCTGAACCAACCCTTCCCACCTTTCGCCATTGTGGTGTCCGATGGAAGCTTCTAGGGTAGGTGTTTGGCTAGGGTTTCTACGGGAGTGGGGATTGTGAGTGGACTGGATAGCGATGGGGCAAAGGGTACCATTAAGAATGATCAGGGAAGTAGGTGGCCCGTGTCAGTTCCTCACCCTCGGCCACTAACGTGCGGGTCCTGTGAGGATTAGAGGAGGATATACGTGGACATACGTGTTGTATGTGTCCATGACAAAGTTAGCCCAAAATTTGGCTGAAAATGGGGACTGTACAAACAAATTTGGGGCCTCCGTCCATTGGTTGTGACCTATTGGGCCTTGCCCTCTGTCCGATCAGATAGAAACGGACGGGTTAGGTTTAGGGTTTAGAGCCTTGCCCTCTGTTTGGTAGGATAGAAACATGCATGCTAGGTCCATTTGCAAGGCACCGTTGGAGTTGCCCTAACTAGGGCAAAGGACCCAAGCTGAGTGTTGATAAGCGACGGACATCCAGGACTTGTTTTCCGTGAAAATAGCACTTCTTTTGACAACCAATACCCAGTTATATTTATAGTAGTTGAAAGTATACAGATGTCGCCTAGAGGGAGGGTGAATAGGCGATTAAAACTTTTCCTAGAGTGGCTCAACAAAGGCGGAATAAAACTAGCGTTTACTTTGTCAAGCACAAAACCTAGAACAACTAAGGTGTACCTATGTGCACCAACAACTTATGCTAATCAATACAAGCAACAATGTGATAGCAAGATATAGATTACTTCAAGCACGAAGGCTATCACAATGTAAAGTGCATAAGTAAAGAGCTTCGGGTATAGAGATAACCTAGGCACGCAGGGACGACGATATTTTATCGAGTTCCTCCCAACATGGAGTACATCTCGTTTGGAGAGGGGGTAGTATCTAACCACCTACGCCATAAAAGGCCTCCCATATTCTTTGGTGAATCTCACCGCAATGGGATCGATACACGCTTCCACTATCGGTGCACTTGTCGATGGCAACCGGAACCTCTCACAAGGTTGGGGCACTTCTCCATAACTCAATTGGAGGCTCTCAACAAACAAGCTTGGGGAATGCTCCACAACTTATTTGGAGGCCCCAAGTAATCCAAGAACCTTCAAAACCACCAAACCGTCTAGGGTTCCAAGAACCCAAGAGTAAAAAGCTTCTCACCTTTCACTCAAACGAATCCTCACCGAGAACTCAAACCGATGCATCAAATGCAATGGCAAGAACACAAGAAGTGCTCAAATCCTTCTCTCCCAAATTTCACCAAAGCTACAAAAGCTTGTGGGGGAATAAGAGAGGAAGAAAAATGGAGGAAATCCACAAAAGACTCCAAGATCTAGATCCCAAGATGTTCCCCTCACTTAGAGGAGAGATTGATTGGTGGACTTGTAGATCTAGATCCCCTCTCTCTTTTCCCTCAAGAAGATGCAAGAATCATTGGAGGGATTGAGACATAGCAAGCTTCAAAAGGTCAACAATGGTGGGAGAAAACTTGCAAGAGAGCTAAGGAATCATTGGGGAAGAAGGGCCCCTTAAATAGGTCCCTAGAAATCCAACCGTTAGGCCTAGGAATCGCCCGGTCCGGAGTCTCCGGACTGGGACCGGAGTATCTGGTGTACCCAGGCCAAACGGGGACAATTTGGAGGACGTACTGGACGCGGTCCGGAGATAGACCGGAGATTTAGTCCGGAGTCTCCGGTCTTACAAAAACTGGCAGAAAGACCAATACGAAAACAGCCATAACTTTTGCATCCGGACTCCGATTTTGATGATCTTGGACTCGTTTTAAAGAGGACAATAATATCTAAAAGATCATACAGAAAAACATAATAGTCCAGCAAGGGAGGATAGAACCAAATGACGAAAGGTTTAACCTCTCTCAAAAAGACAAACCAGTAAAACCTCCAACATCGAAAACGTAGTAGAGAATGCATATGAAATCCGTTTTCGATGAACTAGAGCTTGTCATGGAGATTAAAACAAGATCTAAATCCTCACATGAGTAAGAACCAAATAATGGAAGGTTTTACCTATCTCTAAAAGACAAACCGGTAAAACCTCCAAGATAAAAAAAAACGCAATAAGATATAAAGGGGAAATCCGTTTTTGATGAACTAGGGCTTGTTATGAATATTACCACAAGCTATAAAACCTCACATGGATAAGATCCAAATAACAACCAAGAAAGGATGATGCTAAGTATGCAAAGGTTTGAGCTCTCTCTGAACAATATGATCGAGTTACTCACTTGAGAGCCCCTCTTGATAGTACGGTTATCTATCCTCTAAACCGGTCTCCCCGACTAACACCATGAGACCGGTACGAAGAAAACCCTATCAATATCATACCTTTATCTTGCGCATATTCCACTAGATCTTGATGTATACGTTCTTGTCTTTCTCAAGATGGAACACCTTTCTTGATTGCTCTTGCACGCACTCGCTTGATGAAGACTTGCAAGTTGCTCCCCCATACAACATGGGGAAACCTCTACTTTGACCCTGTCTTCATCGATCCATGATCACCGAGGATGGCAAGCTTCAAGCATGAGATCTTCTAGATATTGCACATCTTTAGCTTGCACATCATTTCTTCTTTTCTTCATTATGTTGATGCCTTGAAGGTGCACCAGAGATATTACTCCATCTTATTCTTGAAGACATACTTGCCATAGGTTTAACTCTCACATGACCAATCTTTGGATCACTCTTTGAGCACCTTGGTAACCACTTGATCCTCTTCACTTTCTTCTTCTCCAAACCTTGAAGCCAACATATGGTTCAAGCATTGCCTATGGACAATTCCTACAAGTACAACTTGATACAAGCATTAGTCCATAGAGATTGTCATTAATTACCAAAACCACACATGGGGGCCCACATGTTCTTTCAATCTCCCCCATTTTGGTAATTGATGACAATCCATTTGAGAGGGTTTATATAAGGAATTTAACATATAAAATGGTAGCACCAATATCAAATACGACATAAGTATGTGATATTGGTACCATCACCATATATAGAGCAAACTCCCCCACAATCTATGCATGTGTGATGAACTTGAATTTCATTGCATATATTGCCAATCATTATCATTGGTGGAGTTTCCTCTATATATACCACATGCTAAGAAACAACAACGATGCAAGAGCATGAAAGGCAAATGCTTAGAAACAAACTCAAGGCATAAACCATTTCCCTTAAATCCTATAAAACTTCTCTCCCATTGGCATCGATTGCCGAAATGGGTGACAAGTTCTAGAAGGCCAATATAGTGATAAATCCCCAAAAGGTGTGCATTCGCACATATCCAATGATGAATACTTGGGAGGAAGTAGAACTATATCGAGGACCCAAAGATTGTCAAAAGAAATAAAATAAAAGAAGCATCAACAAATGATGTAAGCAATCACAAGATCCGACAAACCAATTGAAAACAACAAATGAGTCCAAATGGAAACAACAAGATATTATGATAAGAGCAAAAGAATGTTTTTAAATAATAAATGGAGAAGCTCCCCAAGATTTGTGCACAATTTAAAAATAAATGCATTAGAATACATAATGCACAAATATGGAATCCTTGCTCCCCCATAAGCATTTAAACACAACAAATGAAAGAAGACAAATGAGCATTATTAAATGAATTAGATGAGCTCCCCAAACATAATGCACCAATTATGATAATTGCATTTGGAACAAAGTGCATAATCATGGAATCCTCACTCATCCAACTCCATTTAACAATACAAGGCATGAGAGAACAAATATGATAAGCACAAAGTGATGCTATAAATAAAATTAGGAAGCTCCCCTAGGTATGTGCAACATTAGGTTTTTGTATGTGAATACAATATGCACAACATGGAATCCTCACTTACTATATTTTGCATATAACACAGCTTTGCGCAAATGAGCAAATAACAAGGCATAAAATTTGCAAGAAACAAATGGTTGAGCAATAAGTAAGAGACAACATATTAGCAGGCTCAACCACAAGGATGTGTGAGATGCATGACAAAACATATTATAAGACTAGTACAAGGATGATCATTGATTATCCACATAGTCTTCAATTAATGATATTGCTTAGTATGACCATACAACACACATGAAACAAGGAAGATATCAAGAAAAAATAGAGTAACCTCTTGCATGTGTATAAGTTTCTAAGTAGACAATCTTGCAAAGATATTGATCCACAAAGAAACATGTACACACAAAGTAGATACTTAAAATCAATAGAGCAAGATATCCAAAATGAAGTTATGACAATACCAATAAGATTTTTCTTGAAAGCATATATGGAGGAAGGAGATACCAATAGTGCATGAGGAAGAAATGTGCCCCTTCTCACGGCATATGCAGCAAGTTCTACTCTTGCCATCTTTCTTCTTAGGTGAAGCCACAACTCGAGGAAGAGCTCGAGTAGTCCTCTTAGGAAGAGGCCCGTCAATGACTTGAGGTGGAGCTTGAGGTCGCTTCCCTTGTTGCTTCACACTAAGAGTCTTTTTCTTCAATGGGCAAGATCTAACATGGTGCCCTTCTTCCTTGCACTTGAAGCAAACAATGTTGGCCGGATTATTGACTTGATCTTGGCCATTCTTCTTGTTCTCCTTGTGCTTCAACTTGATAGTGGACTTGTTCTTGACATTGGAGTTGAATCCAAGCCCACTCTTGTCATTGGGGGATTTTTGCACACTCAAGATTTTGTTGAGTGTGGCCTTCCCTTGGTGACCCTTTTTCAAGTCATTCTTCAAAGAAGTGACTTGATCCTTGAGCTCTTTGATTTCCTCTACATGGTTAGTTTCAACAAAAGTACTAGAGGAAGTAGATGCTACATTGTTAGAGCAACAAGGCACGGAATGCAATTCATCACGAGATATAGCATGGTTGAGAGTGGATGAATTACAAGGACTAGCACATGGCAATATAACATTTGGAGTAGATATAGTGCTAATGTCCCCATGAGGCCCACTAGATGTTACATTTGACATGATGGCCTTATGAGCTAACTTTAGCCTTCAATGGGAGACTAGAAGATCCTCATGCAAGCTTGAGAGCTTGACATGACTTTCTTCTAATTTCCCATAGTTGCTAGTTAGCAAAGCAAGTTGAGCCGTTAGCTCAACATTCTCCTTCAAAATAGATGCTTCACAAGAAATAGAGTTAGTAGCACAAGCATCATCATTATTAGCAAGAGGTGAGGGAAACTTGGCATGCTCTTTTGAATATGAAGCTTTAAGTTGCTCATGCGACTCGGTGAGTTTGATGAGCTCCCTCTTAATGACCCAAGAGCCATTTTCAAGGTGCTTAAAATCCCCAAGGATTTTAGCATAAGCAACTTGAGTCTCATCATTTTTACTTTTGATATCACTTGTCACCTCAAGATCTCTATCATGAGATTCCTTTACTATAGATAGCTCTAAAGCAAAGGTCTCCTCAAGAGATTCCTTAGTGGTTTGTTCCTCTTCAAGAGCTTTATTTAGGTTTGCAATTATATTAGCATACTCACGCTCAAGACTACACATTTTATCAAAGTTGTTATCATGCACCTCAATTTGTGTTTCAACTTATCAACATGTTCTTTTCTCTTAAAAGCAAAGTCCAAGATTTCAACAAAGTTAGAGCAAGAAATATCATTCTTAACAAGGGCACGATAAACAATCTCACCCTTTTCATATAAATCATCAATATCAAGCTCTTCTTCCACATTATCCACATCCTCCTCATCACAAGAGGTAATGGGTTCCAAAGTAGGAGTTACCTTTGAATCCCTAGCCATAAGGCAAAGGTGGGTACCGGAAGAAGGTGAAGATGAGATTGCATTTGTGGCTTCATTCAAAACCTTGTCTTGGCCCATATAATCTTCGGTTTTCTCTACATGGTTAGCAACACAAGCACTAGAGGAAATAGAAGCATTTTTATCATGGCAACAAGACAACATAAGCATATCATGAGGTTTATTCAAGTAATTTCTACATGATATGCAAGGACTATTAACACAAGCATGTAAGGAGTTTGTAGTGATAGAAGTGTTAAAGTCCAAAGATAGATCATTGCAACTAGATAGAGATGAGAGATTACAAATATTAAGCACACTATCCAAATTGCAATTTCTATCACCACTCACCTGAAGGGTTTCGCGGCATAGTAAATCAAAATTTTCTACGGATGCGAACAGAGGGAAGCCAAGATCTAATCTAGGAGATGCAAACAACAAGAGAGATTGGATTAGATCTTCATACCCTTGAAGATTCAGCAATGAACGTTAAATCGGAACGTGGGTGATGTAGTCGTACTCGCTTCTCCTCCTCGCGATCCGATCCGATCTAGCACCACAAGTGGCGATGCCTCCGTGAGATGCACACGTGCGGCACCTCGACGTCTCCTCCTTCCTTGGTCCAGCAAGTATGGTGGATAGATGGGTTGGATCTACAACGCGACGGCGCGGTGCAATTGGTGGAGAATTTCTGCAGCAGGGCTTCGCCTACAAGCAGTCGGGAGGGAGAGGGAGGCAGGCGGCTAGGGTTGGAGGGAAGGTGTGTGTGTGTGTGTGGGGGTGGTGCGCCCAGCCCTCTATATATAGAGGTGGGTGGCACAACCTAGCCCATCCCCAAGCCAAGGCAGCGGCCCCAAGGAGGAAGAGTGGGGGCAAGGAACCCCTTCTAGAAGCTCTATCTAGAGTTTAAACCTCTCTTGGCGGCTGGGCCCTATGGGGCCTTGTGCCCCTGGCCCAATGCGCTAGGGCACTCCCTCATAGGCCCATGCCCCTCCTGGAAGGTGGGGCCACGTTGGTCCCCTTCCGGAAGGTTCTAGAAGCTTAGACAATACCGATTAACGGAACAATTCGAACTCCAAAAACTGCCGCCTTATATGAATCTTATTCTCCGGACCACTCCGGAACCTCTCGTGATGTCCCGGATCCCATCCGAGACTCTGAACAAAAACTCATAAACCAATTATCCAATCTATCCTAGCGTCGAGACACGTTAAGTGTGTGACCCTGCGGGTTCGAGAATATGCAGACATGATCTTCTATCAATAATCAGCGGGTGCAGAAACCCATATTGACTCCCACATTCATCGATGATCATATCGGATGAACCACGATGCCAGGATTCAATCAATCCCATATATATTCCCTTCGTCTCGCGATATTTTACTTGCGAGATTTGATCGCTTGCATCATACCTAGTTCAACCTCGTTCACAGCAAGTACTTTACTCGTTCCATAATCCGGTATTACTTTGTGATTAACTCCTTAACCACATGCTTGCAAGCGGTGTTGATATCGATTACCGAGTGGGCTCGAAGTATATCTCTCCGACTTGGGAGGGACAAATCCCATCTCGATACATACAACCCAACAGATACTTTCCGATCACCTGAGAGACACCTTTATGATCACCCTCTCATAGGATGACGTTTGATGACCTCAAAGCTTTCTTCCGATACCAGGGAGTTGTATTATCTCATGGTCTAAGGAATACAATATTTGACACTTGGAACCACACCAAGCTCTGTGATGAAGTTCCTGATCCAAACTCCTTCACTTGATGCTTCTGAAGCAGCCATGTATTCCGCTTCTGTTGTAGATCCCGCAATCAAGCTTTGCTTGCAGCTTCTCCGGCTCACAGCTCCACCATTAAAAATATAAACGTATCCTGTCTGAGATTTAGAATCATCCGGGTCGGTGTCGAAACTAGCGTCGACGTAACCTTTTACGACGAGCTGCTCATCACCTCCATAGACCAAGAACATTTCTTTAGTCCTATTTAAATACTTTAGGATGTTCTTTACGGTTGTCCAGTGTTCCACTCCTGGATCACTTTGGTATCTGCTCGTCAAACTAAGAGCATTGGACACATCCGGTCTAGTACATAGCATGGCATACATGATAGAACCTATGGCTGAGGCATATGGCACTTTGCTCATAGTATCTCTATCTTTCATCATAGCTGGACACTGAGCCTTGCTTAATATCTTACCTGACAACATAGGCACTGAACCTTTCTTTGCCTTATCCGTTCTGAACCTTTTCAGAACTTTGTCTAGGTATGTACTCTGGATTAAAGCTATCAGGCGTCTTTGTCTATCTCTATAGATTTTGATGCCCAATATATAAGCAGCTTCACCTAGGTCTTTCATTGAAAAACACTTGTTCAAATAACTCTTCACATCGTTAAGCATGTTGATGTCATTTCTGATAATCAATATGTCATCCACATATAGTACCAGAAACGTCACCGAGCTCCCACTCACTTTCTTGTAGATATAAGCTTCGTAGCAATTTGGAACAAATCCAAAGCTCTTGATCACTTGATCAAAACGAAGGTTCCAACTCCGAGATGCTTGCTTCAGTCCATAAATGGAACGCTGAAGTTTGCATACTTTATCAGCATCCTTAGGATCGACAAAACCTTCGGGTTGCATCATATACAACTCTTCATCAATGTTGCCACTGAGGAAAGCAGTCTTGACATCCATCTGCCATATTTCATAATCATGAAACGCAGCAATTGCTAATAAAATCTGAATGGACTTAAACATCGCTACGGGAGAGAAAGTCTCATCATAGTCAACACCTTGAACTTGTCGAAAACCTTTCGCAACAAGTCGTGCTTTATAGACGGTAACATTACCATCCGCGTCCGTTTTCTTCTTGAAGATCCATTTGCACTCAACGGCCTTTCGGTCGCTAGGAGGGTCCACCAAAGTCCATACTTGGTTTTCGCTCATGGATCCCAATTCGGATTTCATGGCTTCTAGCCATTTCTCAGAGTCTGGGCTCATCATCGCTTCCTCATAGTTCGTAGGTTCACTGTCTTATACTAACAAGAGTGTCAAGACAGGTTGCCGTACCACTCGGGAGGGCACGCGACCTTGTCGACCTGCGACGCTCAAGAGATGGCGATCGTCCAAGCTTCATGATCCTTGTCATTAGCTTCCTCTATTGTTGGTGCAGCGGCCTGGAACAATTTCAGGTGCTGCGCTTACTCAATTCAAGAGAAGGTTCAATAACCTCGTCTAGCTCTACTTTCCTCCCACTCACTTCTTTCGAGAGAAACTCCTTCTCAAGAAAGGAACCGTTCTTTGCGACAAACACTTTGCCTTCGGTTCTGTGATAGAAGGTATACCCAATAGTTTCCTTAGGGTATCCTATGAAGACGCATTTCTCCGCTTTGGGTTCGAGCTTGTCCGGCATCAACTTCTTGACGTAAGCTTCGCATCCCCAAACTTTGAGAAACGACAACTTAGGTTTAGCACCAAACCACAGTTCATACGGTGTCGTCTCAACGGATTTTGATGGTGCCCTATTTAAAGTGAATGCAGTGGTTTCTAATGCATAACCCCAAAATGATAACGGCAAATCAGTAAGAGACATCAT
Source organism: Avena insularis (assembly GCA_023614405.1). Lineage (NCBI taxonomy): Eukaryota > Viridiplantae > Streptophyta > Magnoliopsida > Poales > Poaceae > Avena > Avena insularis. The sequence goes on from CM042689.1 coordinate 56,800,918, forward strand.
CGATCGGACCATATCTAATAAGGTTCGATTCCGACGTTCAGACACACCATTGCGCTGTGGTGTTCCGGGTGGCGTGAGTTGCGAAACAATTCCGCTTGCTTTAAGATGCGTGAGAAAATCATAACTCAAATATTCGCCCCCACGATCGGATCGTAGAAACTTAATCTTTCTGTTACGATGGTTCTCCACTTCATTCTGAAATTCCTTGAACTTTTCAAATGTTTCAGATTTATGTTTCATTAAATATATATACCCATATCTACTCAAGTCATCGGTAAAAGTGAGAAAATAGCGATATCCACCGCGCGTCGAAATACTCACCGGTCCGCATACATCGGTATGTATGATTTCCAACAAGTCCGTTGCTCGCTCCATCATACCAAAGAACGGGGTTTTGATCATCTTGCCCATGAGGCATGGTTCGCATGTGTCAAATGATTCAAAATCAAGAGACTCCAAAAGTCCATCAGAATGGAGTTTCTTCATGCGCTTTACACCAATATGACCTAGACGACAGTGCCACAAATAAGTAGTATTATCACTATCTACTTTGCATCTCTTAGCTTCAATGTTATGGATGTGTGTTTCATCCCTTTCGAGATTTAGAAGAAATAAACCATTCACAATAGGTGCATGACCATAAAAGATGTTACTCATATAAATAGAACAACCATTATTCTCCGATTTAAATGAATAACCGTCTTGCAATAAACAAGATCCAGAAATAATGTTCATGCTCAACGCAGGCACATAATAACACTTATTAAGGTTTAAAACTAATCCCGAAGGTAAAACTAAGGAGGCGTGCTTGGCCATCACATCAACTCTTGATCCGTTGCCAGCGCATCGTCACCTCATCCCTCGCAGTCACCGTCTATTCCGTAGCTCTGTTTGAGTTACAAATATTAGCAACTGAACCGTATCAAATACCCAGCACTACAACGAGGGCTAGTAAGGAAAACATCAATAACATGTATATCAAATATACCTTTGATGGTGCCACCTTCTTGTCCGCTAAGTACTTGGACGATTGCTTCCAGTGACCCTTGTCCTTGCAATAGAAGCACTCGATTGTCGGCTTAGGACCAGACTTGAGCTTCTTCTCAGCGAGGCGATGCGCTTCTTGCCGCCTTCTTGAAGGGCTTCTTTGCTCCCTTACCTTTCTTAAAGGCGGGCTTGTTGACCATCAACACATGATTATCCTTTTTGATGTCCACTTCCACGGCCTTCAGCTTTGCGAAGAGCTCGGTGATCGTATTAGTGGAACCAATCTGATTATGAGTCACTACAAAACTTTTGTAGCTGGGAGGGAGTGATTGCAGAACCCTGTCAATCTTGAGCTCCTCTGGAATCGTGCATTCAAGTTGCTCAAGTCGTTGAGTGTAGCCCGTCATCTTAATGGCGTGCTCACTAACGGAACTCCCTTCCTCCATCTTGTAGTTAAAGAACTTCTCAGAGATCTCATATCTCTCAGAACGGGCCTGAGTCTGAAACATGGTTTTCAGCTCTTTGAGAATCTCAAAGGGCCCGGGATAGTCTTCAAAATGATTTTGAAGTTCCGGTTCCATAGCAAACAACATGGTGCTCTTAATCACACCATAATCATCTTTGCGTGACTGATAGACAGCTTTCTCATCAGCAGCAATGCGTAGGGTCACCTAACGCTTTCCCAAGGACATAGTCCTTTTGATCGCCAGAGAGAATGATTCTTAGATTGCGGAACCAATTGGTGAAGTTAGACCCATTGTTTCTAAGCTTTTCCTTCTCAGCAAAAACGTTGAAGTTGAAGTTGGACTTGGCCATTTGATCTACAATATTTGCAAGTACAAATTAGACTATGTTCATGATAACTAGTTCAACTTTTAATCAAATTACTAGATGAACTCCCACTAAATTCAACATCCCTCAAGTTGTTTAGTGAACACGATCCAAATTCACCACACCTAATCCGATCTTCACGAGAAGAGATGTGGTTTCAATGGTGGACAACGAAGTGTCGATCATATCATTCATATGACTCATGCTTAACCTTTCGGTTCATGTGTTCCAAGGCCATGTCTGTACATGCTAGGCTCGTCAAGTTAGACCCAAGTATTTCCGCGTGTGCAAAACTGGCTTGCACCCGTTGTATGTGAGTGTAGAGTCTATAGCACCCTATCATCACGTGATGCTTGGACACGACGAACTTTCGCAATGGTGCATACTTGGGGAGAACACAGTTTTATCTTGATCTTTAAGTGAGGAATCATCTTATAATGCTACCGTCGTGATCTAAGCATGATAAGATACATAAAAGGATAAACATCACATGCATATAACTTTATGTGACATGGTATAGCCAATCTTCGCGCAATGATCTCCATCTTGTGCGTGCCGGCATGATATCCATCACTCCACCATGATTGCCTCCACCACGAATAGCAACTACAACTATTGCTAACTACTTAGCGATAAAGTGAAACTATTACATGGCGTATAAGAAGTTGACTCGCAGGTCATACACAATTATAAAGACAACCATATGGCTCCTGCCGGTTGTGTACTCATCGACATGCAAGTCGTGAAACATTACAAAACATGATCATCGCATACAATATACACATCACATCTTGGGCCATACCATATCACAGAAAACACTCCCTGCAAAAACAAGTTAGACGCCTCTACTTTGTTGTTGCATGTTTTACGTGGCTTATGGGAGTAGATGCTAAGAACGATTCTTACCTACGGAAAGCCACAACGGTGATATTATGGTTGCCAAACTCTGGTGTTAATCCCATGACAACTATAGTGAGAGAAACTGACATCCACCAGCCGCATGTGTGGAACAAGCCACACGTCAAGTGCGGAGCCGGTCTCATGACGGCGTCGCGTAAGGTTGGCCTGGACCGCTTCAATCTCACTATCCCGCGTCATAAGAAGAACACAAACAAGAGGCTTGCAACAGAAAACATCAACGCCCGCAACAACCATGTTGCGTTCTACTCGTGAAACACATCTACACATAGATCTAGCTCTGATACCACTGAAGGGTTTCGCGGCATAGTAAATCAAAATTTTCTACGGATGCGAACAGAGGGAAGCCAAGATCTAATCTAGGAGATGCAAACAACAAGAGAGATTGGATTAGATCTTCATACCCTTGAAGATTCGCACAGCGGAACGTTCGTCGGAACGTGGGTGATGTAGTCGTACTCGCTTCTCCTCCTCGCGATCCGATCCGATCTAGCACCACAAGTGGCGATGCCTCCTTGAGATGCACACGTGCGGCACCTCGACGTCTCCTCCTTCCTTGTTCCAGCAAGTATGGTGGAGAGATGGGTTGGATCTACAACGCGATGGCGCGGTGCAATTGGTGGAGAATTTCTGCAGCAGGGCTTCGCCTACAAGCAGTCGGGAGGGAGAGAGGAGGGCAGCAGGGCGGCTAGGGTTGGAGGAGAAGGTGTGTGTGTGGGGGGGTGCGCCCCCAGCCCTCTATATATAGAGGGGTGGGCGCAGCCCTAGCCCCTCCCCCAAGCCAAGGCCGGCGGCCCCAAGGAGGAAGAGTGGGGGGCAAGGAAACCCCCCTTCTAGAAGCTCTATCTAGAGTTTAAACCTCTCTTGGCCGGCTGGGCCCTATGGGGCCTTGTGCCCCTGGTCCAATGCGGCCAGGGCACTCCCTCATAGGCCCATGCCCCCTCCCGGAAGGTGGGGCCACGTTGGTCCCCTTCCGGAAGGTTCTAGAAGCTTCTGGTACAATACCGATTAACCCGGAATAATTCCGAACTCCAAAAACTGCACTGCCTTATATGAATCTTATTCTCCGGACCACTCCAGAACCTCTCGTGATGTCCCGGATCCCATCCGAGACTCCGAACAAAAACTCATAAACCAATTATCCAATCTATCCTAGCGTCGAGACACGTTAAGTGTGTGACCCTATGGGTTCGAGAATATGCAGACATGATCTTCTATCAATAATCAACAGCGGGGTCTGGAAACCCATATTGACTCCCACACATTCATCGATGATCATATCGGATGAACCACGATGCTAGTATTCAATCAATCCCATATATATATTCCCTTCGTCTCGCGATATTTTACTTGCCCGAGATTTGATCGTCGGTACCGTCATACCTAGTTCAATCTCATTCACATCAAGTACTTTACTCGTTCCGTAATCCGATATCACTTTGTGATTAACTCCTTAACCACATGCTTGCAAGCGGTGTTGATATCGATTACCGAGTGGGCCCGAAGTATATCTCTCCGACTTGGGAGGGACAAATCCCATCTCGATACATACAACCCAACAGATACTTTCCGATCACCTGAGAGACACCTTTATGATCACCCTCTCATAGGATGACGTTTGATGACCTCAAAGCTTTCTTCCGATACCAGGGAGTTGTATTATCTTATGGTCTAAGGAATACAATATTTGACATAAGAAAAGCTTCGCAAAGACGAAAACGATGACACGATCTAATTGCTTCGCTTAGTTTGGGTCTGTCCACCATATCATTCTCCCAATGATATGATCTCATTATTAATTGACAACTCATGTCCATGGTTAGGAAACCTTAACCATCATTAATCAATGAGCTAGTCCATAGAGGCGTACTAGGGACACGGTGTTGTTCACAAACCACACAAGTATTAAAGTTTCCGCTTAATACAATTCTAGCATGGAATATAAACATTATCATGAACAAGAATTATAATAATAACATCTTTATTATTGCCTCTAGGGCATAATTCCAACATCACCATATCATTACCTTGTGAAAAATCACATGTTGGTGAAGTGGTAGAAGATGAGAACTCATCTCGACCGGAAGTGGAAGCAACACAATCATCCTCAACAATATTGGACACAACATATTTATCTTGAAGTTTTGTCCATAACTCATGAGCGCTCCAAAAAGGAATGATTGAAGAGGTAACTAAATAGCTCAAAGCATTAACAAGCACATTAGAAGCTCGAGCATCGAGATATAAATTTTTCTCATCCTCGCAAGATAGATTTTTGAAATCCATAGGAGGAGAAAAACCTATATCTACAATACGCTCCAAATTTGGGTCCATGTCCCGAAAATGAATAAGCATACGAGTTTTCCACATATCATAATTTGTGCCATCGAATATGAACATGTCATTGTGTACAAATCCCCTAGCCGACATCTTTACTCTCAAGGCGGTGAAGCCTAAAATGAGAGACCGGGCTCTGATACCAATTGAACGGATACAGATGTCGCCTAGAGGGGGGGTGAATAGGCAATTAAAACTTTTCCTAGAGTGGCTCAACAAAGGCGGAATAAAACTAGCGTTTACTTTGTCAAGCACAAAACCTAGAACAACTAAGGTTCACCTATGTGCACCAACAACTTATGCTAAGCAATACAAGCGACAATGTGATAGTAAGATATAGATTACTTCAAGCACGAAGGTTATCACAATGTAAAGTGCATAAGTAAAGAGCTCGGGTATAGAGATAACTGAGGCACGCGGGGACGACGATATTTTACCGAGTTCCTCCCAACATAGAGTACATCTCGTTTGGAGAGGGGGTGGTATCTAACCACCTACGCCACAAAAGTCCTCCCTTATTCTCTGGTGAATCTCACCCCCAATGGGATCGATACACACTTCCACTATCGGTGCACTTGTCGGTGGCAACCGGAACCTCTCACAAGGTTGGGGCACTTCTCCACAACTCAATTGGAGTCTCAAAACAAACAAGCTTGGGGAATGCTCCACAACTTAATTGGAGGCCCCAAGTAATCCAAGAACCTGCAAAACCACCAAACCGTCTAGGGTTCCAAGAACCCAAGAGTAAAAAGCTTCTCACCTTTCACTCAAACGAATCCTCACCGAGAACTCAAACCGATGCACCAAATGCAATGGCAAGAACACAAGAAGTGCTCAAATCCTTCTCTCCCAAATTCCACCAAAGCTACAAAAGCTTGTGGGGGAATAAGAGAGGAAGAAAAATGGAGGAAATCCACAAAAGACTCCAAGATCTAGATCCCAAGATGTTCCCCTCACTTAGAGGAGAGATTGATGTTGGAGATATGCCCTAGAGGCAATAATAAATGTAGTTATTATTATATCTTTGTGTTTATGATAAATGTTTACATTCATGCTATAATAGTATTAACAAGGAAACATTAATACTTGTGTGATTTGTAAACTTGATTTGAAGTCCCTAGTAAAGCCTCTATATAATACTAGCTTGTTGGTTAATAGATGATTGTGGTTTCCCTATCATGAACATTTAGATGTTATTAACAACAAGATCATATTGTTAGGAGAATGATATGATGGACATACTCCTATAGATAAGCGTAGCATAAAGATCAAGTCATTTTAATAGTTCAATTGCTATATGCTTTCTGATACATAGTAATCTGATTCCTTCGACCATGAGATCATGCATATCACCTTTACCGGATGGATGCTTTGGTGACATCAAACACCACACCGTAACTGGGTGGCTATAAAGGTGGCATTGAGTGTTCGGAAAGTATTGGTTGAAACACATGGATCAAGAGTGGGATTTGTCCATCCATATGACGGATAGATATACTCTGGGCCCTCTCGGTGAAATGTCATCCAATTAGCTTGCAAGCATGTGACTGGCTCACAAGGGATCACATATCACGGGAACGAGAAAAGAGTACTTATCGGTAACGAGGTTGAACTAGGTATGCAGAGATACCGACGAGCATAACCTCGGATAAGTAAACTATCGTGAGACAAAGGGAAATTGATATCGTATGTAAGTGGTTCATTCGATCGCAAAGTAATCGTAGAAATATGTGGGAGCCCTATGAATTTCCAGATTCCTCTATTGGTTATTGTTTGGAGAGGTGTCTCGATCATGTCTGCATAATTCACGAACCGTAGGGAGACACACTTAAGGATTCGACGTTGTTTTGAGTAGTTATGGAATGATGAGAAAGAGACCGAATGTTGTTGAGTCCCGGATGGGATCCGGGATATCACGAGGAGATCCAGAATGGTCCGAGAATAAGATTCATATAAGGAAAGTCCTGCTTCGGAGTTGGGGAATGGTTCCGTGTTTTCATCGGAATGTTCTAGAATGTTCGGAATGTCCGCACTCCGGAGGGGAAGGGTACATGAATGTGTTGTATCAAGTTGGTATGATTGCATCATGTACTAAGTGTCATCGCTGTACCAAATAAAGGATTAATTCAAATCCTAGTTTGAAAAGTCAAATAGCTAGTTTGAAAAGTCAAACGGCTAAATTTGGAAAGAGGAAAAGAGGAGGAAAGGGGAAACCGAGTTGGGAGGAGTTCCTCCTCCAACCGGGCGCCCACCTCCAAGCCGAGTTGGGGAGGGACCTCTCCTCCCTTGGCCGGCCGGCCCTCCACCTATATAAGGAGGGCAGGGCTCCTCCTAGAGACACACAAGACCCTCTCCTCCAAACCCTAGTACCAAGCCGCCTCCAAGCCTAGGCACTCGGCCACGCCGCCTAGGAGAAACCCTAGCCGCCGGCACTAGCCCCTCCTCGGCGTGTCTAAACCCTAGATCATCGAGGGACTCTCTCATACTCCACCATACTCGCTCCGGCTTAAGGCGAAGCCCTACGAGATCTCCCCTCTACTTCCGGTACCATGCCGTTGTGCTGCCGGAATCGTGAGGAGAGTGCTACAACCTCCGCTGCCTGCTGGAACAAGGGAGAGGAAGGTCTTCGTCGAGTACCAAACGTGTGACCGACTGCGGGAGCGCTGCCGCAACGCAGCGCCGGAAGGATCGTCTACGCGATCTTGAGATCGGGAAGAGTACGACTACATCACCCACGAGAATCCGCTCTCGTTAAACACTTTGGAATCTTCGAGGGTGAGTTATTCCATCGACTCGTTGCTACAATCTAGTAGATAGGTCTTGGCTTGTTTGTTTGTATGCGGTAGAATTTTTTTGTTTTCCATGCTACGAAACCCTACAAAGGGTATCGAGCCGTGTCTATATGTAGATCACAGACGAGTAGAACACAATGGTCATTGTGGGCGTTGATGCTTTTATTGTCGATTGCTTCTTGTGTACTTTGCATCTTGGGATGTTGGGATGAAGCGGCCGGGCTAACCTTACATGACATCGTTCATGAGACTTGCTCCACGCTTGACATGCAACTTGTATTGCATAAGTGGCTTTATGGTGCCTGTTTCTCCTAGCATAGTTAAGATCCAATTTACAACGGGTGATTAACAATACTAGTATCAATGTTGTGGTTCTTGTTCGTAAGTTAGAACGACACTTATTGAAAGCCCCAAACCACGTAAAACATGCAAAGAAAGTAGAGGCCTAACTTTGTTTTGTGGGTGTCTTGTGATGTGATATGGCCATGATTGTGATTATATTTGATGTATGCAATGTTCCTTATTGTAAGTTGGCAACCGCAGGAGCCATATGGTTGTCTTTAATTTATGTTAAGACCCGTGTCTATTCAAAGTAGTTGTAATAGTTGAAGCCGGTGGACGACAACCATGGAGAAGCGTCATTGACCTTGATGCAATGCCGGTGATGATGGAGATCATGTTCGTGCTAGAAGATGGAGATCGGAAGCACAAAGAAGAAAGGCCATATCATATCACATATTATGAATTGCATGTGATGTTAATCCTTTATGCATCTTGTATTGCTTAGTAGACAACGGTAGCATTATAAGATGATCCCTCATGCACATGAATTTCAAGTTATAAAGTGTTCACCCTTAGTTAGCACTGCTATAAAGCTTGTTGTTTCGAAGCACCACGTGATGATCGGGTGTGTTAGATTCCGCAAGTGTATACAACGTGAGCAAGCCAGATTTGCTCATGCGGAAACTAAGGTTTGATCTTGACGAGCCTAGCATGTACAAACATGGTCTCGGAACACGGATCACCGAAAGGTAAAGCATGAATCATATAGTAGATATGATGAACATGTCGATTGTTCGCCATTGAAACTATATCAACTCTCGTGATGATCGGTGTTGATGTGGTGGATTTGGTTCGTGTGATCACTAAAACAATGTGAGGGATATTGTTTTGAGTGGGAGTTCACCTAGATTAAATTTATTAATTTGAACTCAATTTGTCATAAACTTAGTCTAAACTATTGCAAATATGTTGTAGATCAATGGCAGCCCCTACCATCAATTTTAATGCGTTCCTAGAGAAAGAAAAGTTGAAAAACAATGGAAGCAACTTCGCGGATTGGTTCCGCAATTTGAGGATGGTCCTCACAGCTGGTAATTTGACCTATGTGCTGGATGCACCGCTGGGTGACCCACCTACAGCTGATGCTTCCGATGAAGTAAAGAATGTTTACCTCACTCGGAAAACTCGATCTCCAGTTCAGTGTGCTATCTTGTATGGTTTAGAATCGGAGCTTCGTAAAAGGTTTGAGAATTCAGACCCATATGATATTGTCGAGGATCTCAAATTGATCTTTGAGACTCATGCGCAATTGAAAGCTATGAGGCTTCAAAAGTTCTTTAACTGCAAGATGGAAGAGGGCAGTCGTGAGCATGTGCTTAAGATGTCTGGGCACGCAAACAAACTTCAAAGCTTGGGTATTGTGATTCCTAATGCTTTGGGGATTTACCGTGTCCTCCAATCACTACCACCAAGTTACAAGAACTTTGTGATGAACTAAAACATGCAAAACATGAACAAGACGTTGCCAGAACTCTTTGCCATGTTGAAGTCTGCAGAAGTGGAGATCAAGAAAGAGCACCAAGTGTTGTTGGTCAATAAGACCACCAAATTCAAGAAAGGCAAGTCTAAGCAGAAGGGACACTTCAAGAAGGGTGGTAAGAAAGTTACCACACCGACGAAGAAGACCAAGGCTGGACCTAAGCCTCGATCTCGAGTGCTTTACCGCAAGGGAGAAGGTCACCGAAGCGGAATTGCCCAAAGTACTTGGAGGATTTGAATAACCGCAACATAAAGAAGAAAGGTAAATCTCATAAAAATGTTATTTATGTGTATCTCACTAGTACTGTAGTAGTGCTCGGGTATTTGATACTGGTTGGTTGCTCATATTTGTAACTCAAACAAAGCAGTATCAAACGGAAGCTAGCGAGGAACGAGGTGACGATGCGTGTTGGAAACGGATCAAAGGTTGATGTGATCGCGGTCGGCACGCTACCCCTTCATCTACCATCGGGATTAGTTTTATACTTAAATAATTGTTATTTCGTGCCTGCGTTAAGCATGAACATTATTTCAGGATCTTGTTTATTGCGAGACGGTTACTTGTTTAAATCCGAGAATAATGGTTGTTCGATTTATATGAGTAATATATTTTATGCACATGCACCTTTGATAGATGGTCTATTCTTATTGAATCTCAATAGTGGAAATACACATATTAATAACATTGAGGCTAAACATTTGAAATCGAGCGATAACTCGACCTATATGTGGCAATCGCTGCCTTGGTCACATTGGAGTGAAGCGTATGAAGAAACTCCATTCCGATGGACTTCTTGAATCACTTGATTTCGAATCACTTGATAGATGCGAAGCATGTCTGATGGGTAAAGTGACTAAGACTCCATTTTCTGGTATAATGGAGCGAGCTACGGACTTATTGGAAATCATACATACCGATGTGTGTGGTCCAATGAGTGTAGCATCGCGCGGTGGTTATCGTTATGTTCTTACCTTCACGGATGACTTGAGTAGATATGGGTATATCTATTTCATGAAACATAAGTCCGAAACTTTCGAGAAGTTTAAGGAATTTCAAAGTGAGGTAGAGAATCAACGTAACAAGAAGATTAAATTTCTACGTTCTGATCGTGGAGGTGAATATCTAAGTTACGAGTTTGGCGAGCATTTGAAGAAATGCGAATACTTTCACAATTGACACCACCGGGAACACCACAACGTAATGGTGTGTCCGAACGTCGTAATCGAACTCTCTTAGATATGGTTCGTTCTATGATGTCACTTACAGATTTACCGCTATCATTTTGGGGTTATGCATTAGAAACAGCCGCATTCACTTTAAATAGGGCACCGTCTAAATCCGTTGAAACGACACCGTATGAATTATGGTTTGGGAAGAAACCTAGATTGTCGTTCCTTAAAGTTTGGGGGTGCGAAGCCTATGTAAAGAAGTTACAGCCGGACAAGCTTGAACCCAAAGCGGAAAAATGCGTCTTCATAGGATACCCGAAGGAAACTATTGGGTATACCTTCTATCATAGATCCGAAGGCAAAATCTTCGTTGCCAAGAATGGATCCTTTCTAGAGAAGGAATTTCTCTCGAAAGAAGTGACTGGAAGGAAAGTAGAACTCGACGAGGTTGTCGAACCTTCTCTCGAAATTGCGAGTAGCACAGCACCGGAAGAAGTTCCTATGGTGCCTGCACCAATAAGAGAGGAAGATAATGATGATGATCATGAAACTTTAGTTGAAGTTGCTACAGAGCCTCGCAGGTCAACGAGAACTCGTACCACTCCAGATTGGTATGATCCCGTTATGAGTGTCATGTTGGTGGACAACACCGATGACCCTGAGACATATGAGGAAGCGATGATGAGCCCAGATTCCAATAAATGGCAAGAAGCCATGAAATCCGAGATTGGATCCATGTACGAAAACCAAGTATGGACTTTGGTGGACTTAGGATGGCGGAAGGCTGTCGAGAACAAATGGATCTTCAAGAAGAAAACAGATGCTGATGGTAATGTTACTGTCTATAAAGCTCGACTTGTCGCAAAAGGGTTTCGACAAATTCAAGGAGTTGACTACGATGAGACTTTCTCACCAAAGAGCAAGCTAAAGTCTGTGAGGATTATGTTAGCAATCGCTGCATATTACGATTATGAGATATGGCAGATGGATGTCAAAACAGCATTCCTCAATGGAGACATTGATGAAGAGTTGTATATGATGCAACCCAAAGGTTTTGTTGATCCTAAAGATGCTAACAAGGTATGCAAACTTCAACGGTCCATTTATGGATTGAAGCAAGCATCCCGAAGTTGGAATCAACGTTTTGATAAGGTGATCAAAAGTTTTTGTTTTATACAAACTTATGGAGAAGCTTGTATTTACAAGAAAGTGAGTGGGAGCTCAGAGCATTCTTAATACTGTATGTGGATGACATATTATTGATTGGGAATGATGTAGACCTTCTTAATAGTGTCAAGGAATATTTGAATAATAGTTTTTCAATGAAGGATCTTGGCGAAGCAGCTTACATATTAGGCATAAAGATTTATAGAGATAGATCGAAACGCCAAATATCATTGTCACAGAGTACATATTTGGACAAAGTTCTAAAGAGGTTTGGAATGGAAGATAGCAAGAAAGGGTTCTTGCCCATGTTGCTAATCGACCTTGAGTAAAACTCAAAGTCCGACATCGGCAGTAAGATAGAGAAAGGATGAGTAAGACTCCTATGCCTCAGCCATAGGATCTCTAATGTATGCCATGCTATGTACTAGACCCGACATTGCATATGTCATTAGTTTAACTAGCAGATATCAAAGTGATCCAGAGTGGATCATTGGACAATGTTAAAAACATCCTTAAGTACTTGAGAAGAACTAGGGATATGGTTCTTTCTTATGGAGGTGATGAACAGCTCGTTGTTAATGGTTACACCGACGCTAGTTGGAACACCGATCCGGATGATTCTAAATCACAACCTGGATACGTATTTATTTTGAATGGTGCAGCAGCTGGAGGAGTGCAAAGCAAAGCGTTGTGGCGAGATCTTCAACTGAATCGGAATACATGGTGCCCGGAGGCTTCACAAGAAGCGATATGGATGAAAGAGTTCATTACAGAGCCTGGTGTGGTTCCTAGTGCGCTGGACCCAATGTCTATCTACTGTGATAACATGGGCGTCATAGCCAATGTGCAAGAACCAAGGTCACACAAGAAGCTGAAGCATATCAAGCTACGTTTTCACGCTATTCGAGAACATATCCAAGATGGGGATATAAAGATTTGCAAAGTACACACAGATCTGAATGTGGCGGATCCGTTGACTAAACCTCTCCCGAGGGCAAAACATGACCAGCACCAAACTGCCATGGGTGTTCGGTATATTACCACGTAATCTAGATTAGATGACTCTAGTGCAAGTGGGAGACTGTTGGAGATATGCCCTAAAGGCAATAATAAATGTAGTTATTATTATATCTTTGTGTTTATGATAAATGTTTACATTCATGCTATAATAGTATTAACAAGGAAACATTAATACTTGTGTGATTTGTAAACTTGATTTGAAGTCCCTAGTAAAGCCTCTATATAATACTAGCTTGTTGGTTAATAGATGATTGTGGTTTCCCTATCATGAACATTGAGATGTTATTAACAACAAGATCATATTGTTAGGAGAATGATATGATGGACATACTCCTATAGATAAGTGTAGCATAAAGATCAAGTCATTTTAATAGTTCAATTGCTATATGCTTTCTGATACATAGTAATCTGATTCCTTCGACCATGAGATCATGCATATCACCTTTACCGGATGGATGCTTTGGTGACATCAAACACCACACCGTAACTGGGTGGCTATAAAGGTGGCATTGAGTGTTCGGAAAGTATTGGTTGAAACACATGGATCAAGAGGGATTTGTCCATCCATATGACGGATAGATATACTGGGCCCTCTCGGTGAAATGTCATCCAATTAGCTTGCAAGCATGTGACTGGCTCACAAGGGATCACATATCACGAACGAGAAAAGAGTACTTATCGTAACGAGGTTGAACTAGGTATGCAGATACCGGCGATCATAACCTCGGATAAGTAAACTATCGTGAGACAAAGGGAAATTGATATCGTATGTAAGTGGTTCATTCGATCGCAAAGTAATCGTAGAAATATGTGGGAGCCATATGAATTTCCAGATTCCTCTATTGGTTATTGTTCGGAGAGGTGTCTCGATCATGTCTGCATAATTCACGAACCGTAGGGAGACACACTTAAGGATTCGACGTTGTTTTGAGTAGTTATGGAATGATGAGAAAGAGACCGAATGTTGTTCGGAGTCCCGGATGGGATCCGGGATATCACGAGGAGATCCAGAATGGTCCGGAGAATAAGATTCATATAAGGAAAGTCCCGTTGAGTTGGGGAATGGTTCCGGTGTTTTCATCGGGAATGTTCTAGAATGTTCTGGAATGTCCGGCACTCCGGAGGGGAAGGGTACATGAATGTGTTGTATAAAGTTGGTATGATTGCATCATGTACTAAGTGTCATCGCTGTACCAAATAAAGGATTAATTCAAATCCTAGTTTGAAAAGTCAAATAGCTAGTTTGAAAAGTCAAACGGCTAAATTTGGAAAGAGGAAAAGAGGAGGAAGGGGGAAACCGAGTTGGGGAGGAGTTCCCTCCTCCAACCGGCGGCCCACCTCCAAGCCGAGTTGGGGAGGGACTCCTCTCCCTTGGCCGGCCCCTCCACCTATATAAGGAGGGCAGGCTCCTCCTAGAGACACACAAGACCCTCTCCTCCAAACCCTAGTACCAAGCCGCCGCCGGCCTAGGGCACTCGCCACGCCTAGGAGAAACCCTAGTCACGGCACTAGCCCTCCTCGGCGTGTCTAAACCCTAGATCGTCCAGGACTCTCTCATACTCCACCATACTCGCTCCGGCTTAAGCATGGCCTCATGAGATCTCCCTCTACTTCCTGTACCACGCCAGTTGTGCTGGAATCGCGAGGAGAGTGCTACAACCTCCGCCTTGCCTGGAACAAGGAGAGGAAGGTCTTCGTCGAGTACCGAACGTGTGACCGATCAAGGGCGCCGGAACACAGCTTGAAGGATCGTCTACGCGATCTTGAGATCGGGAAGAGTACGACTACATCACCCATGAGAATCCGCTCTCGTTAAACACTTTGGAATCTTCGAGGGTGAGTTATTCCATCGACTCGTTGCTACAATCTAGTAGATAGATCTTGGCTTGTTTGTTTGTATGCGGTAGAAATTTTTTGTTTTCCATGCTACGAAACCCTACAATTGATTGGTGGACTTGTAGATCTAGATCCCCTCTCTCTTTTCCCTCAAGAAGATGCAAGAATCATTGGAGGGATTGAGAGATAGCAAGCTTCAAAAGGTCAACAATGGTGGGGGGAAACTTGCAAGAGATCTAATGAATCATTGGGGAAGAAGGCCCCTTAAATAGATCCCTAGAAATCCAACCGTTAGGCCCAGGAATCGCCCGGTCCGGAGTCTCCGGACTGGGACCGGAGTCTCTGGTGTACCCAGGCCAAACGGGGACAATCTGGAGGACGTACTGGACGCGGTCTGGAGATAGACCGGAGATTTCGTCTGGAGTCTCCGGTCTTACAAAAACTGGCAGAAAGACCAATACGAAAACAATCATAACTTTTGCATCCGGACTCCGATTTTGATGATCTTGGACTCGTTTTAAAGAGGACAATAAGCTCTACAAGATCATACAGAAAAACTTAATAGTACAGCAAGGGAGTATAGACACAAATGACGAAAGGTTTAACCTCTCTCAAAAAGACAAACCAGTAAAACCTCCAACATCGAAAACGTAGTAGAGAATGCATATGAAATCCATTTTAGATGAACTAGAGCTTGTCATGGAGATTAAAACAATCTCTAAATCCTCACATGAGTAAGAACAAAATAATGGAAGGTTTTACCTATCTTTAAAAGACAAACCGGTAAAACCTCCAAGATAAAAAATGCAATAAGATATAAAGGGGAAATCCGTTTTTGATGAACTAGGGCTTGTTATGAATATTACCACAAGCTCTAAAACCTCACATGGATAAGATTCAAATAACAACCAAGAAAGGATGATGCTAAGTATGCAAAGGTTTGGGCTCTCTCTCTGAACAATATGATCGAGTTACTCACTTGAGATCCCCTCTTGATAGTACGGTTATCTATCCTCTAAACAGGTCTCCCCAACTAACACCACAAGATCTGTACGAAGAAAACCCTATCAATATCACACCTTTGTCTTGCGCATATTCCACTAGATCTTGATGTATACGTTCTTGTCATTCTCAAGATGGAACACCTTTCTTAATTGGTCTTGCACGCACTCGCTTGATGAAGACTTGCAAGTTGCTCCCCCATACAACATGGGGAAACCTTTACTTTGACCTTGTCTTCATCGATCCATGATCACCGAGGATGTCAAGCTTCAAGCATGAGATCTTCTAGATATTGCACATCTTTAGCTGGCACATCATTTCTTCTTTTCTTCATTATGTTGATGCCTTGAAGGTGCACCAGAGATATTACTCCATCTTATTCTTTAAGACATACTTGCCATAGGTTTAACTCTCACATGGCCAATCTTTGGATCACTCTTTGAACACCTTGGTCACCACTTGATCCTCTTCACTTTCTTCTTCTCCAAACCTTGAAGCCAACATATGGTTCAAGCATTGCCTATGGATAATTCCTACAAGTACAACTTGATACAAGCATTAGTCCATAGAGATTGTCATTAATTACCAAAACCACACATGGAGGCCCACATGTTCTTTCAGTAGTAAATAGTACATAATAGAGATACATGAGCTGTCTTCGGCAATTATAAAATAAAGTCTAAAAGATACGAGTAAATTTTTGAGGTTTCATACTCATCCTTCTTCCATGATATCTCAAATCAGGCTTTCGCCCCGCTTTATAAATAAAGCCAAACGGCCAAACCGATACAAGGTGGTGAGAAGTTCCTCTTACAAGCAGATCAAAGATAAGAAGAGGAGTCTAGGAAGCATCAAGCTTGCCACCGAAGACGACTAGACTAAGACAACCAAAGCTCCACGACCACGCCTCCAAGAAGGTAACGACGCCACAAGCGTCGCCGTTGCCGAGACCAAAGTCAAGGGTTTTCACCCGGAGGCCTAATGTGGTGAGAGTAGCCACAACAACGCCCCCAAGAGGGTAACGACGCCGCCATTGCCGATGCCAAAGCACCGAAGCTTCGCCCAGAAAAACTCTCGCCACATTTGGTATCTCGGACCAGAATCAATCCTCGAGCTGAGCTTCCAAACACGATCTGGGCGCTGCCACCACTAGGAACATCCGATGCCCGCTCCCTACCACCCTCATGGTCCAAGGAGAAGAGCCACCACCATCGCCCCGCCGCCCCGCCGCCGAGGCGCCCATGCAGTCCACCTCCCTGGGGCCGCCACCCCAGCATCCGAGAACGCGCGTCCGTGAGGCAAGGAGGGACGTGTGACCTGAGACGGGAGAAGGAGCGAGGTTGAAGGGCAGCATTGACGCGACCTCCTGGAGGAGCCCGTCCTCCACCACCGTAGGCGGTTGCCGGCCGGACGCTGCGGCAGGGCCACACCAGGCCCGGATAGGCCCGGCCGGGACCAGAGGGCCCGTAAAGGCCCCGCAGCAGCGCTGCAGCAGGGAGGCGAGGTCATCGTTACCCGTCAGCGCCCCTCCTGTCCCCCCTCCAGGAAGCGACCGCGCCGTGAGGAGAGGCCCGTCGCGGCCCAGATGGGGCCCGCAGGGCCGCCATCGGCGCTCTGGCCTACCACCAGGAGCACGTCGCCCCGTCGCCGTGACGCCATCACCCCCCTGCCGCCACGAAACCGTCCTGCCGCCAGGAGCAGAGGACGGGCCGCTGCCGTCGATGACCACAGCCGCCGCGCGTAGAAGCTCCAACGCCGCCTCCACTTGCAGTGAGCCACCCCTGGCGCCGCCCGCCACGCCAGATCTTGGAGGCACCTGCCGAATCACACCGCCGCGAGAGCGCGCCGCACCACAGCCTCCGCCACGGGTAGAGAAGGGTCACGCCGCCCGACTGGGCTTTGCCTTTGCGGCGGCCGAGGAGAGGGTGCGAGGGAGGGAGGCGCGAGGCTAGGGTTGCCGCCCCCTGGTCGCCGGGAGCGACCGAGGAGCGGGCTGTCTTTCGTTTCAATGGATCATCTCAACAGTTTCAGATAGAGAAAATAATCCGAACAAGGAGCCCTTCCATGATATAATGCTCTTTTATGAAAGCAGCTAGACAAAACTGACATGAAAACCAGAGCACAAACATGTAAATACCAACTAAGGGTTCTTCCATAGTTTTAATTTTAGCCACAATATCAAGACTACGTGCACACACGTAACCATTAAAGTAATCAAGCAACATTGGCTTAGAGTACCGACACCATTATTTCATGGAAAAGCAACTGAACAACCTGCTCGGCGTCAATGAAAAGCTGAGAGTACGAATCACAAGGCGGAACCCGCCAGGACAAATATTGCAAGGACAAGCATTCTCGACTCCACTCATAGATCGGGTTTTCGACACCGGCGAGACCGGCTGAAGGAGGGAAGAAGGCAGAGGTGGGTGCTTTTTTCTTTGGGGCGGCGCCTTTTTCTCTCTCTCGTAAAAATAGCACTTAACATTAGTTGGTGGGGCTGTCTTTTCACGGAATCACAGCCATAACTTTAGCATAAAACGATGTCCAGCCTCAATTTTAGCTTTAGCGCGTTCTTAAGCCATTTCCCATTTCTATGATGGGAACACTTTATTCTGATTCATGAGACTAGTAAATTCTAAAGGGGTTTTCTATAAGTTCTGTCCTCATTCAGGAAAACAGAATCTGAGTGTTATTAAACAGCTCTCTGGGAGAGACTGATGCGCCTTCCTACAATTGTCGGGTAGACATAGGCAACACCATTTATAGACCACTCAAAGTATCCATATACCCCATAACTTACAGATCGAATTTTTAGTGACGTCTAGCTTGATCATTGCAATAATGTCTCGAATATGACAAGAATCATCCAAATTATTTCAGCAAGCAGTTTTGTGCAACATAGAAGCATGGTTTGAGCAAATAAGCAAACTTATGTGCAGTGTCTAGCTGGCAACATCGACCGACTCACATCCATTGTCAATAGAAGTTTTCACCGCATCCACCACAACCTGTGTCTTTCGGGTGATGGCCGGCCACTTCGCCTCAGGCTTGCCACCGGCATCTTTGATGCTCCGCACCAGCCTACAGAACTCCTGGACCATCAGGGCCTCCTGCGGTAGGTCTGTCGTGACAACATGCTTGCTCGGATGTGGATCCCATCCAGTAGTGAGTTCGGTGAAGTTCGTCTTGGAGTCTACGTTGAATGGACCAAACTTTTCATCATACGGAATGACCAAGTCGGTAACATGAATAGTACCATTTGTGCCGACAATGGTGACGTCCATGGTAAGGTTGGTAAGGAAAGAACAGTGGAAGGTGGCGACCTTGCCATCAGCCCAGTAGAGCGATGCGCCACAAGCAAGGAGCACACCAGCTTCGTTCTTAACTGGGTGACAGTGAG
The DNA here is from genome assembly GCA_023614405.1 of Avena insularis. Classification (NCBI taxonomy): domain Eukaryota; kingdom Viridiplantae; phylum Streptophyta; class Magnoliopsida; order Poales; family Poaceae; genus Avena; species Avena insularis. The sequence continues at coordinate 56,820,199 of CM042689.1, forward strand.
CAATCACGTTCTTGGGCAGCTCGTAGTCAACAGCCCACAAGATTGAACGGATGCAGTACCACCCGATATCACCAAGTGCACCCAGGGCATCAAGGTCTGGCTTCACCCTGATGTCATTCTGGAGGAAATCTTCACTTGCTCGGAAGCTGACAATGCTGTTTATCTGAAGCAACATAAGAAAACAATTATTTACACTAACTGTTAAACTCTGGAAATTGTACAAGTGTTCAAATTAAGTGGACACCAAAAGTTGTGAGGTTATATCAAGAATAGTAACTGTAGTGGTGAAACACACCGCACATGCAGAATGTGAATATATCTCTCTGTGTGTGCTCTAAGTTCCTGCGATTGCAGCCATTTCTGTGTCTTTTTTCCATGATTCGATTTTCTGAGTCTTTTTTCCATGATCCAAAAATTTTCCCCGCGGTAAACCAAGATTTTTTTCCTCGAACACAAAAACCAAGAACCACATTGATGTTGCTATATATATGCCCTGCCAAGAGTTTAGTACTGACAAGCAACAATTTGACAAAATTTGCAAATGGAATCAGCAGTATGCACTTTTGTTCTTCCATAACTGTAAATTCTAGACAAGCTATCGATCAACGTTTTTTGCTCGAGTTATAATGTATAACACCAGCAGCGCATTATGACAGTTGAAATTTGGCAATACACCGTAAAAAAGCAAAGCTTTGACAAGATAACACCGTTTCCATTCTTCCATTGTCTTCTCCATCCCAACTCATAATGAGAGGTTTGAGGCTTTGAGTCACTGTGGAAGACAAAGTCAACCTCAGTTTTACGACTTTTACCCTTTAATATCTGAACCCAAAGCTTTACAGCATTACCAAGTTGAACCACTTCCCTTCTAGTAGCCGTCACCAATTTATTGCTCAATCATAAATTTATACTTTGCTAATTAATTTATATCTATATGCTGATCTATCTTTAGGACTTTTCTGTATTTAATCAGCTTGGTGTTGACTTCATCACATCTTGTTTTGGCTGACTTTTCTGAGCCAATGACCAGTGTCCATGTTGAACAAGCAATTAGAAAGAACCATCAAAGGGTCATTTTAGAGAACTGTTTGCATGTTTGATACCTCCCAAGCCCAGCTGAAAAAAATCCCCCCTGTCAGCTAGTTCGAGTTCTAGATGGTAATGGGGTTTTTCCAGAGCACATGTGGGGAAGTCTTTTGGCAAAAGTACAATTCCCTGTACTATGTGGTAGTACCTGCCATTGCCAGGTCCCAGTTCAAACATTAAGATTGGAAAATTCAGACAGAATATAGCAAAGATTGTAGACAGGTGAGAGTTAAAAAGAACCATTGGCATATTTTTAGCGTTGTAGAATGTTTTGTCCAGATCCTCTAGAAGTGTATATTATGCAAAAAAAAACATATCAGGTTCCAATGCAACCCAGCCACAGGGCTCAAGGGTGTAAGCGTGCAATCTGGCTTCATCAGGGGCTTCAACATGAAAATATCTTTGGAGTGTTATAGCACCAAAAAAATCTAACTTCAAACTTGAAGTGTGTTACAGGAAACAAAAAATATGTGTTTTCTTTGGCCTCTTTCTCTCAATTACATTTCCCTTTTTTTGTTACTCTTAAGACATTTAGTACTAAGTTGAAATTTTTACCATTTTAAATTTCATAGTAAAATGAGAAGTACACATGATAGTTATCAAAATTTAGATGTTGATTGGGTGCCTCAAACAACCCGGGAACATTGCATCTCATGTGTTGCCATTTGCATTGGTACTGAGAAAACGATGTCATGTCTACAAATGGATGCAGCCATACCTGACTAAATGAGAATAATATGATCCATACAAACTTCAATAATGTAGATTTCGGCAAGGTAACTAGTGCACTTTTTTCATCAAGGCAATAACACGTCAGATTCAGGTGTAGGTGAGACCTTGAAGCATAGAAAATTTTATCAAAGCAACACTATATCCATAAGGAAGCATCTGATAGGCTGGCTGAGTGAACAGCTGTGATAGGGCACCAAACCCGGTTCGGTCCATTGGAAACTGACTGGGAACAACAAATTAGTGGACATAACTGTATGTCAGATTATGTGGACAGATAGAGTATTATATGGAACATACATCGCTATAAGGGCCAAAAAAACTAGATTGGAAGAGCGATGAATTAATCGATAATTATAATACTGTCTAGAACTAAAACTTTGAAGTATTCTCACAGATTTATCGATGAAGAAAAGAGATAGTAAAACTAGCACAGATGACCAAATTAGAAGGGTGGTGTATTTAGACTATAGTGTTTATGAGAGTGCAAGATGTGACAGACAATAAAGCAGAAGGTGGTGGTTAAACAGAAATAATCGTGCATTGGTGGTCATGTTAAGGACCTCCAAGGAGTTTCAGAGGAAGAAGCAGAACATACAAACTCTACAACTCTTTCGAGAGTATAGTCCAAGTTGCAAGAAACAAGACATCGCTGTTCCTTCCTGTAAACTAAATAGAGAGACATGGAAACTTGGATGGATGTCGTACTAACAACCATTTTGCCAATTTCTTGGTTGGACGTACACAATGACAAGTTCCTTGAGGTGTTTTGGTAGTTCCAATTGTAAGCAACAAATTATCGCTGATGTTCACCGTGGTAACCTAGGAAATCGAGATATCGAAAGATGGCATGCCTTGCTTAATAAGAGTTTTGTTGATTTATATTGGTTAGGAATTCAATGGGGCGGATAGTTTTGCAGGAATTAGAAGCTCAAACAGAGCATCAACAACAATGATGGTACATTGCACGTCGACCGTGGTTAATTTGATAAGTATATGTAAATGTAGTTTGCTTAAGTTTCTCCTTCTTTTCATGTCTTCGGGTATTGTGCACTGACATTTTGTCTTTCTTTAGCCTTTGGTGTGTGAGCATCCTCTCAAATTATATGGTGATTTATTTTTTCATTATAGTGTTCGTTTTTTGTTAATAAACAGTTGCTCCTCTGGTGGATAATGAACTATATCTTTGTATCAGTTCGAATTTCATATAAATTCAACAAAAAAAGTTACAAGAGTGTAAGAACATTGTGTAGTCATAGACATACGCGATTAGTACCAAGTGGCATCCCGACATAGGTTTTGAAACAATTACTTTTCTGATCTAGGTGAAAATATGTCAGATTGTGCAAAAGCCAAAATCATCTCACAACGCAGTAAAAGTTTTTAATCAATGAAGAGGCAACTAGCGAGTGGTGGATACAATGACAAACTACAATTAGATTAGATAGACTAAGAGTTCACTAGAGAATCTTTTGACGCTTGAGCAACATGAATAGATCAAGGAAACATCACAGCTAATTGACAAATTAATGGTGAAGTGGTCTCCATCTAGGACAGAACACACACATAAGAGAAAATCACATCAGCAATAAAACATTCTATACCTAGAAAGCGCAATTATTATTTATAGCCAGGAAAGGAAATTAATAAAGGTGTGCGACACGATTCGAATGGAAAACCTACATTCGATAATGACTAAACGATTCCAGTTCGAACCAAATGCAAATGTAGCAAGAATTTTTGGAAGACTTACAACTCTGACGTCGCCGATAGTCTCCTGATCAGAGAGGAGCTGGCGCATCTTGGCAGTGCGGGGGTTGTGCATCCACATGGTGGAGTCCATGAATTGGACGCCGCTGGCCTCGCAGGCGGCGAGGATGGGGTCGAGCTCGGCGGCGCAGAGCGCGGTGGGCTTCTCGAGGAGCAGGTGCCTGCCCCGCTCGGCGGCGGCGGTGGCCCACTTGAGGTGGAGGCTGGTGGGGAGCGGGAGGTAGATGGCGTCGATGTCCGGGTCGTCGAGGAGCGCCTCGTAGGAGCCGTGGAGGCGCGTGCCGGCGGGGAGGCCGTTGTCCGCGGCGAAGAGGCGCGCCTTGTCCCCGGAGCGGCTGGCGACGGCGGCCACGTCGGCGTCGGGGCCGACCAGCAGCATGGCGCGCGAGAGCTTGCGCGCGATGGAGCCGCAGCCCATGATGCCGAAGCGCACGGGGCGCGGTGGCTCCTCCGGCACGGCGGCGGACGACATGGCGAGCGGAATGTGCAGAGCCGATCTGCCGGCAGGAACTTGGATCGAGAATCGACGCGCATTTTGGGATTTTGGGGGGTGGTTGAACAAGAACGCGGCGCCACAATTAGTAGCTACGGCCATCTCCCCTCCGGTGTTGAATCGATTAAAAAGCAAAGAAGACAGGCTCTTGATCCAGTGTTCATCTGAGTCCAGCGTGTGTAGTCTATAGAGAACAGAGCGGCTTGGGTGGAGCCCGCTCGGACATATGAGTCCAGGTCTATCGGACGGATCCCACGTCATCACAAGAATAAGGATCCTTGTCCAGGTCTATACCACGTGTCAGAATTCAAATTTGCAAGTTCAAAAAATTCCGAAATAAATTAGGAGAAAGTATCTAGTGGTACCATGGCTCACATGAGACTAATATACCATTTTGATGAAAAGTGCAATCGTAGGTCGATCTGACACCAAGAGCGGATAAGGCTCTTATTGCCCTCCTGCTACAGTTATCCAGGAAACTCTCGCGGGCGCCGGGCCGATCCAAGGCCGATCTTGCCGGCGCCGCCGATCGAGGGAGGCGAAGGAGAGGCTCTGGCATCAGTAGTGTACATACTAGGTGTAGGTCTTGACTATATGCCGATGTTTGGAGTAGGGCTCGGGATTTTCTTGGCCAAATCCTGGGCATCTCGAGGTGGTTCTCCAGTGGCGTAGCTCTTGAGGTCAGAGCTGTCGGTGGCGTACCTGGACTTGAGGATCTCCGAAATAAGGCCATTTGCGGTGTCCTTCCATGCTGCTATGTCATCTTGCTGCTTCTTATCCTGGCCGACCATGGAGGCGAGGAGGAGAAGGGCAGCGGGAAGACGATGCGATCTGAAGGACTGGTGGGATTTCTTACCAGTGCTCTGCTCTGGCGTGGTGGAAGCTGGTTGTCGTCGGAGCTCCTACTTTCGTGGTGGAAGCAGACGACGGCGGATCCCCTGCTCAATAAACGCCTCCATTGTCCTACCGGTGGAAAATGTGTTGCCTTCTCCCTTTTGGCCGGTCGTGGTGGCGAGGAAGAGAGAGATGGCGGGCCTCCTGCCACTGGTTTGGGGCTTCGACTTAGGTCACTGCTTTGTTGCGCGCATGCTGCGACGCGCTGGGACGAAACTACGACGACAAACTCGTCGTCCACATCCGGCTGGAAGGCAGCCGCCCCTTCTTCATTCGAACTCAACCATAGTAAGCCTGGGTAGGCCACTTATCTTCGATGCCCAAGATTGGCATCCTCTGACACAAAGGAAGCATCTATGCAAGCTATGTGTGTGGAGTCCCTCCCCTGATGGTGCGGCATAGGCACTCTGTGCCCTCCTCCTCCCAAGTGGTTTCGTCCCAGTGAAGAGGTCGGCGTCGGCATCCATCCCTGAAGCTCTGCGGTGAGGCACAGGGACTTGATCGAATTTTTAGAAAAGTTTTTAAGGTCCTCTATGCTTGTTTTCAGGATCTGGTTGTATTTTTATTTTTATGGGGGTCCTTCTTGTACTTTGTACCACCGCTTGGTTTTAATGCAACTCTCTAGGTCCTTCGGAACCTATCCCGTTAAAAAAACATATCCATTTTAGAAGATTTTTTTTTGAAGATACCCATTTTAGAAGACGACACAGTGAGAAAGGACGTGATTGATAGACCGCATGAGTTAGAAATTGGCCCGCTAAATGAAACATGCGATTGGTTGGTTGGTTGTGTTCAGCGTGCATCCAAGCACGCCGCAGCCGGTCCCAGCGACAACAACCGATTTGGCAATTTTCCCATGAAAAAGCTATGCATGTGCTTTTTGTTCCCACCAACGCAAGGAGGTTAGCTTGATTATTTTTCTCTCTCCTCTCTAAACGTGTTGATCTCAAGCACTTCTAAGTAGCATAACTATGCTCCAAATTAAATCAAGCTCTACGTGAAAAGGATTCCCATCGATGATGAGGTTCTATTATGACCATTGGCACCAAGATTCATCAACTGTATCTTCTCAAATTTAAGGTCAAAGTTGAAGTTTTTTGAACCATTTTCATCATATTTGTCCCACATAATCAACCATTCAAAGTTTCCTTTAATAAGCAGCTTGATTTTGCCGTTTCGCACCACTTTGATGTTACAAGTTTTTCGTTTTGGTGTAGGTTGAGAAGTTCATATGTAGCTCTCTCTCTAAGTTTGTCACACATAATCAACCATTAAAAGTTTACTTTAAGAAGTAGCTTGATATCGCCGTCTCGCATCACTTTGATGTTGCAAGTTTTTTGTTTTGGTGCAGGTTGGGAAGCTCATCTATAGTGCTCTCTCTAAGTACCTGATGTTGAAGATGAACTTTTTCTCTCTCCTCTCTTAGACAAACTCTTCTCTACCCTCTTGTAATCAACATCACATGCTTCGTTTCATAGGAAGCTCTACATGAAAATATGCACTTCGATGATGGGGTTCTGCTGCGACCATTGCCATCGGGTTTCATGAATTGCATCAAGTCAAAATCATGGTCAAAGTTGGAGATTTTTTAAACTGCATCTAGTAAGCGGAGCACCGCCACTGCACGCCCTGGGACGCCGTACTCCTGCAGCGGCACCCATAGATGGCCTCTCTCCCCATAGCTTTCTACTTCCCGGTGGCCTCTGCGTCGCCATCGCCCATGCTGCTAGCTTTGGTGGTGTGAGGTAGGTGTGTTTAGCATTTGGTTAGTGTGGTTATTGATGGGCCACCAAACTAAATGCAGCCAACCAATCAAAGTGACAACAATATTACAAACGATGCCACCCGAGGTACCAAATAAAGTCCACAATGTCGCTCAAGTATCGTTTCTATGTGGCCATGTTTCCCGGAGCTTGTCCCCCTAGAGCTCCAAAATCACCCTAGGCTGCCAATCACGCCGCTAGTGTTCTCGTGTCTCCTCATCTGAGAGGGTTGGAATGTACTCCATTCAAACATCAGAGTTTGGGATATTTATATTGCGGTGCCTAAACGCCCTTAGATTAACTCTAGCACACGATCTAACCTTTGGATCATTCAAATCAATTTGCAAACTCCTCTTAACACTTCTTGGTGTTTTTACTAACTCTCCAAACTGTGTGCAAAGCTAAACACAGATTTCGGTTTTTGTACTTCATTTATTTCAGAAACAAACTCGGAAATGCTTTAAACTTGTTGAAACCTTTATACAAATACTACTTGATGAATCTAGATATAATCATAAAAATGTGATTAAAATGTGACTAGGATGACAAGATTATTGAATGCATAATATAGTCAATTTTCCTTCTAAATGACATATCTTTTGATCTTCTTCATCTTCAACCTAGTTCCATCAGTCTTGACCTCATGTTCACGAAGTATATCGACAAAATGTAGCTCTATTTGCAAATTATCTTATTTAATTATATTCGCCTCTTATTCAATTATCTCTTTTTTATCTCCATCTTCTTCGTTGCTTCGACAATCTTTCGGGTTGCTAGCTCTAGCTTTTGTTCGACCTCCATTTGTTTGTTGTTCTTTAGTTTCTTATTCATTGATTGAAGTTCAAATTGTCCAAAATTAATATGTTTGCTTCGATACAATGCTTCCACTCAGTTTTCATACCACGGATAAGGCATTCACAAGTGGTTCCTAGAAATTTAACAATTCAAATAGAGTCGCAAAATTCGCAAAACAATCCTAAGGAAAGCAAATTGTAGAACATTCTACCTGAAGGAAATGTGCCCTGGAGAAAAATAATAAAAGAATTTATTATCATATTTAATTAGTTCATAATAGTTTTATATCATGTTATAACTATATCAAAGGGAAACATTTATATAGGTGTGATATGTAAACAATGTAGGGGTTCGTAGCATGAAAAACAAAAAAATTCTACCGCATGAACACACAATCAAGATCTAATCTATGATCAAGCCAAGATCTATCTACTAGATTGTAGCAACGAGTCGATGGAATACTAACCCTCGAAGATCCAAAGCGGTTAACGAGAGCAGATTCTCGTGGGTGATGTAGTCGTACACTTGCCGATCTCAAGATCGCGTAGATGATCCTTCCGGCGCTGTGTTCCGGCAGCGCTCCCGCAGTCGGTCACACGTTCGGCACTCGATGAAGAACTTTCTCTCCCTTGTTCCAACAGGCAGCAGAGGTAGTAGCACTCTCCTCGTGATTTCGGCAGCATGACGGCGTGGTACCGGAAGTAGAGGGGAGATCTCGCAAGGCTTCGCCTTAAGCCGGAGCGAGTATGGTGGACTATGAGAGAGCCCTTGGCGATCTAGGGTTTAGAGGCACCAAGGATAAAGGGCTAGGCCGGCGGCTAGGGCAAGGGGAGAGCCCCAACTCGGTGGCTAGGCAAACCCTAGGGGCGGCGGCGACTTGGTGGAAGCCGGCGGCTAGGGCTAGGGTTTAGAGGAGAGAGGTAGGAAGAGGGCACCCCGCCCTTCTTTTATAGGTGGGAGGGAGGCGCGGTTGGGAGGAGGAGTCCTCCTCCAACTCCTCCTCCTTGGTCAAGGTGGAGGGAAGAGGACTTCCTCCCCAAGTAGGTTTCCTACTCTCCCTCCACCAAGCAAACTTGCCGTTTGACTTTTCAAATTGGCGTTTGACTTTTCAAACTAGGATTTGATTTATCCCTTTATTTTGCTCAGCGATGACACCTAGTACATGATGCAACCATTCCAACTTGTTATGACACATTCATGTACCCTTCCCCTCCGGAGTGCCGGACCTTCCGGACCCTTCTAGAACATTCCCGATGAAAACACCGGAATCATTTCCCAACTCCGAAACAGGACTTTCCTTATATGAATCTTATTCTCCATACCATTCCGGATCTCCTCGTGATATCCCGGATCCCATCCAAGACTCCGAACAACATTCGGTCTCTTACTCATCATTCCATAACTACTCAACAACATCGAATCCTTAAGTGTGTCTCCCTACGGTTCGTGAATTATGCGGACATGATCGAGACACTTCTCCGATCAATAACCAATAGAGGAATCTGGAAATTCATATGGCTCCCACATATTTCTATGATTACTTTGCGATCGAATAAACCACTTACATACGATACCAATTTCCCTTTGTCTCACGATAGTTTACTTATCCGAGGTTTTGATCGTCGGTATCTCTGCATACCTAGTTCAACCTCGTTACCGATAAGTACTCTTTTATCGTTCCCGTGGTATGTGATCCCTTGTGAGCCAGTCACATGCTTGCAAGCTAATTGGATGACATTCCACAGAGTATATCTATCCGTCATATGGATGGACAAATCCCACTCTTGATCCATGTGTCTCAACCCATACTTTCCGAACACTCAATGCCATCTTTATAGCCACCCGATTCGGTGGTGTTTGATGTCATCAAAGCATCCTTCCGATGATGGTGATAAGCATGATCTCATGGTCGAAGGAATTAGGTTACTATGTATCAGAAAGCTTATAGCAAATGAACTATATTAAATGACTTGATCTTTATGCTACGCTTAACTATAGGAGTATGTCCATCACATCATTCTCCTAATGATATGACCATGTTGTTAATAACATCTCCATGTTCATGATCAGGAAACCATGATCATATATTAACCAACAAGCTAGTTTAACAAGAGGCTTTACTAGGGACTCTTTTATGTTTACAAATCACACAAGTATTAATGTTTCCTGTTAATACAATTATAGCATGGTATGTAAACATTTATCATAAGTATGAAGATATGATAATAACCACTTTATTATTGCCTCTTGGGCATATCTCCAACAGTCTCCCACTTGCACTAGAGTTAATAATCTAGTTTCAAACCTTTGTGTATTCAACACCTATGGCTTTCTGGTGTCGTATGTACACGATTGCTAGTGGTCAACTGATCTCTGGATCTGACACTTCCAGGTCCGTGTGTAATTGCATGTCTTTGCGTCTCTACGCATCACTCATTCTCTAATGAGATGGCTTTGTACAAATTTGGTCCTTTGGTGTGACCTTTAGTTCTTTGGGGTTAAAACATGTTGATAATATTGTCGTACAATATATCTTCATAGTATTATCCCTGCTGTGAACTACACCTAGTTTGATAACAAACTACTTGACACAAATGCCCTCTTTTGCTACTATAATAGCAGTTATATACTTAACATTTTGTTGTAGTATCTGTCACAATGTCTTAACTTTGGAACTCATCCAAATCCATTATGGAACTTACTTTCCATCACATTGTGCCACCCTTAGTTTAGATTGAGATAAAATTAATTTGTACTTCGTGACAAAACTAGTATCAATGTAATACTTTTACAATGAACTAACCATCTATTTGTCACTTCTACAAAATAATATATTCTTAGTTCTTTTAAAAGATCATAAGAATATCTGTCCAATAATCATCTTATGAATTATTCTGGTATATCTCATAACATTTAGAGCATAGGACATATCTGGATTTTTATACATCACAGCATGATTGATAAAATAGTCTTTGTGATTTTATACATCAAGTATCAGTCTATACTTGAATCTTTGTTTCACTTACCAAGTGTCAATACACTTGAATATATCATCAATATTGAACTCATTCAATCCTTTCTGTGCGACAAGAACCTTTCTTGTAGTTTCTTAATATGTGTTAATGAAAGATACATCATTTCCAATCAACAATATGTCTTCCACATAATGTATTAGAAACATGTCTTAGCGCTCCCACTTAATTTTTTGCAAATGCAAGCACCTTCATCATCTCCGATGAAATTAAACTCTTTTAACAGTTTCATCATAGTGAAGATTCCAACTCCGCGATGCTTAATTCAACCATTGAAGTTTGCATATGCTTTTAGCATCCTTTGAATTAACAAAACCCTTTGGACCGTGTCATGCACACGTCCTTGGTAACCATTCTATTAGAAGAACTTGTTTTGTTTATTCAACACATAACAAAATTATTAATCCGTCTAGACTAAATATCCCTATGAAAGATCAGATCTTGTCATAGTCAACCTCTGAACATTGTTGTGAACTCTTTCCCAACATGTCGACTATTTCATAGATGTGAAACATCCATGTCTATTTCTTTATAGATCCAAACACAACTGTAAGGTCTTACACCTTTCTCGAGGGTCCTTCAAGTTCAAAGCTTGATTTCTCGTGTATGGAACTATCACGGATTTTATGGCTTCAAGCCATTTTACGGAGTCAGGGCCCATCATCGCTTCTTTGCATGTAGTTCGTTCATTATTCTCAAATAAAGATTCAACCCTCAAATCTTGGTATTTGAATGTTTACTCGACCTACTTGGTTCAATAGAAACTTTGACCTCCGTAACCACAACCTTTGAGGCACATGAGCCATGAGCATTGTTGCTGCCTCCGGAACACTTTTCGGCGCTGCGCAACTTTGCACATATAGCTAAGGTTCTTTTAACCTTATCAAAGTTCTATTGTCCTCCCACTTATCTTTTCACGAAAAATTCCTTCTCAAAGAAACTTGACGTTCTAAGTGACAAAAACTTTTGTCTCCGATGTTATGGAGGAATACTTAACAGTTATTCGAAATAACATACAAAGACAGGTTCATCCGACTTTGGTTGCAAACATCTTTATTATGCATAGCATACAAATGTTTAAGAAAGGACAACTTGGGTTTTATCCCAAACCATAATTTTATATGGTGTCAATTCAACGGATTATGATGGAGCTCTTTTCAGTGGAAAAACGGTAGTCTCTAAAGCTTTTAATCTTTAAAATATAATGACAGTTTTATGAATTACACCTTTGATCTTACCATGTCAAACAAGGTTTAATTACATATCTCGAATGCTCCATACTCTTATGGTGTTTCGGGAAATGCAAATCCACGGAACGATTCCTTAAATCTTAGGTATTATGCTAAACTTGTAACTCAAATATCTTCCTTTATGATCTTATCATAAACTATTTATATTCTTGTTACAATGATTTTGCACTTCATCTTGAAAATCTTTGAACTTTTCAAATGTTTCATACTTCATCCTTATTAAGTAAATATTCATATATTCACTCAAATTTTCGGAGAAAGCATATGAAGTTGAAATCCATCGCTCTTGACTACACATAATGGACTTCATACAACAATATGTACAAGTTCCAATAAGCTAGTCATTCGTTCCCTTTTGGCCTATGAACGAAGTTTTAATTATCTCTAGGAGAGTTTCATAAGCGTCATTTGATCAAAAATCAAAAGACTCCAAAATTCCATCCACATGGAGTTTCTTCATGTTTTCTTTCCAATATAATTTAAATGGCGATGTCACTTCCTAAGTGATCTTTCAATCAATTTGTCTTTCGACATTTTTAGCACTAGTTTTATGGATGTGATTTCTCCAACGAGATTTGTGAATTATCCATCTTTTATGGATTACGAAAATTATTTGAACAACCTTTTTGTTCTCATAATACCTGAGAAAACAAATCTTGAAGGCAAGCTTTGATGTTTAACAAGCAGCACAATAACCCTTTATTTGTTCTCGATGAACATCATCACATATTCTTTTGCTAGTTACTTAGGCCATTGTAGTTCATGAATTGTGTTGTTTCGTATGACGATTCACACCAACAAATTCAGTATCAAATACTTAAGAACCACATTGTTTAATAAGCAAAGAATATATCCATAACATGTATATCCTCTATATACCCAAGCTGAACAATTCTAGTCTTTTCTTTTCTGCCATATATTTCTGAGATTCTCTTTCAGTATTTCCTTTTCTGTTTGAAAGAATCTATCAACATCAATAGTGGAGCCATACCCATGACACATAGTCCAAAGCATGTATAGTTAAATACCAATGTCTTTGGACTTGCACTTTGAAGTAGATTACCATCATCAAATGTTTGGTGTTCTTTCAAATTCCTTTCTTTAGTAATCTCTTGGTGTAGTAAACATTTTACCTACATCAAATATTCACCCTTCTCATGGAATTATCCATGATCAAGCTACTTTTAGCTTGTAACGGTGAATCGCGAGTATAATGTTGCTCTCCAAAACCTTTTTGGAGGATTAGGACAACTAGTGTCTCCAACCTTTTGCAAATTCTCATCAAATATGAGAACATGACTTTTGCCATATTATACTCTATCATGTTGTAACCAAAACTTCGTTTCAGATATCACAATATCTTCCACACATCATGGTTTCTGAAACAACTCTTTCAGATCCTAGATAACCTTGATATTAAGACAATTCTTTGAATATCAAGAATCATGGAGACAAACATGATACTCATACACTAACACTTGGAATTGTCACTCTTGATTTAATACCAACTATTAAACTTCATGGAGTAACCGGAACTTACTGAAAGTTTGCAATAGGACTTTTAAACTTTAGATTAACACTTCAAAACAATACGATACTAGTTTGTAAAGTAACTAACCAGAATTCTATAGTTCTATCATCTCAATTAAAACTAAGCGCAAGGTGGTAAACGAATGCCAATGACTGCAACAACTATGCAAATTCACTTTGATTTAATTTATGATAAATAGTGTTCAACTTTTAATCATATTGCCGTTGAACTCCCACTCAAAACAATATCCCTCACATTGTTTTAGTGATCACACGAACCAAATCCACCACATCAAAACCGATCATCACGAGAGTTGATGTAGCTTTAATGGCGAACAATCGACATGTTCATCATATCTACTATATGACTCATGCTTTACCTGGGTGGTCCATGCTCTGAGACCATGTCTGTACATGCTAGGCTCGTCAAGATCAAACCTTAGCTTCCGCATGAGCAAATCTGGCTTGCTCACGTTGTATACACTCGCAGAATCTAAGACACCCGATCATCACGTGGTGCTTCGAAACAACGAGCTTTAGCAACGGTGCTTACTAATGATGAACACTTTAAAACTTGAAATTGTGTGCTTGAGGGATCATCTTATAATGCTACCGTCGTGAACTAAGCAATACAATGTAGGGTTCGCAGCATAGAAAACAAAAAATTCCTACGATGGGAACTATGTACCAAGATCTATCTACTAGATACAAACAATGGGCGGATGTATATCCGTAGAGAACATACCCTTGAAGACCGACAAAGCTTAACGAGTTCAACTCGTGGTTGATGTAGACGATCTCTTGCCGATCTCAAGATCGAGAGGAAGTCCTAGCGCCGCAAATCAGCATAGCATCCGTGCTCGCACACACGTTTGAGGCACCGAGCAACCTCCGCCTCCTTGCTCCAGCGATGCAGCGGAAGCACAACTCTTTCTTGCCGAATAGCCACCGGGAACATGTATCTCGCTAGTCCGAGACCATGGGGGATAAATTCTAGAGGGGAAGAGAGATCCTTCACGAGGAGGTGTGAGAGACAAGTGAGGAGGGGGGCACCCAAGGGGTGGCCGCCGGCCATGGGGGCTGCCCCCTCCCCTCCTTCATTCATGTGGGTGGACACTCCACTCACAAAATGCCCTTTAAATTCCCTCCACTCAAAAGTCCACTCAAATTCCCATTAAATTTCCACCAAATTTAATGCAAACTCTCATTAAATAAAACTCTTTTATTTTATTCAGAATTTTGTCAATTACTTTAATGACAAACATTCACAAATAACCCCTTGCTAGAATTCCATTTCACATGCATAACCACTTTATGCAATTTCACCCGAAAACCTGTTTCGGTATCTAGTGAAATAAATTCCTGCGCTTGTTTATTCTTTCGGCATGAAACTTTTGCTCCAGTTGGATGTCGGTGTCTCTTAAGTGTGTCACCCTACGGTTCGTGAATAATGCAGACATGATCGAGACCCCTCTCGGATCAATAATCAGAAGCGGGATCTAGAGACCCATACTGACTCCCACACATTCAACGATGACTTTCTTGTGATCGTCGGAACCTTTTACGCTAGTATCTTAATCCCTTTGTTTCACGATATATTACATGTCCGAGATTCAATCATCGGTATCTCCATACCTAGTTTGATCTCGTTACCGACATGCACTCTTTTCTCGTTACCGTGATATAACATTCTAGTAATCAAATCACTTGCTTGCAAGCTAATCAATGTGATATCACCGAGAGGGCCCAGAGTATATCTATCCGTCATCGGGATGAACAAATTCCACTCTCGATCCATGAGCCTCAACATAACACTTTATTAGTTCTGAATCCATCTTTATAATCACCCTGTTATGGTGTGACGTTTGATGTTATCAAGAAACTCTTCCGGTGTTAGTGATTGACATGATCTCATGGTCTAAGGATTAGGATCACTTCGTAAGTTGTTATAGCAATATAAACTCAATGACTTTGATCGTAGTGCTATACTTTAGATGAATGTTCATCACACCATTACACTAATGTTGTGATCCCGTTATTAACAACATCCAATGTCCATGATCAGGAAACCTTGATCATCTTGTTAATCAACGAGCTAGTTTATGAGAGAGGCATAACTAGGAACTTTGCTTGTTTATTAAACACACATGTATTAACGTTTCGTATTAATACAATTATAGCATGCAAAATAAACATCTATCATATACTTGGAATACACATAATAAACACTTTGTTATTGCCTCTCGGGGCATATTCCTTGATCTCCCACGTGCACTAGAGACAATAATCTAGTTACATAGTGATAAATCTAACACCCATTAAGTTCTGGTGTTGATCATGTTTTGCTCTAGGGAGAGTTTTAGTCAACAGATCTGCTACATTGAGATCTGTATGTACTTTACAAATCTTTATATCTCCATCCTTGACATGCTCGCGGATGGAGTGAAACCGGCGCTTAATATGCTTGGAATGCTTGTGAGACCTTGGCTCTTTGGCATTGGCAATGGCACCATTGTTGTCACAATAGATCACCATTGGGTCCAACGTGTTTGCCACCACTCCTAGTTCGGATATGAACTCCTTCATCCAAACTGCTTCCTGAGCCGCTTCTGAAGCAGCAACATATTCGGTCTCCGTTGTTGATCCCGCTACCACAGGTAGTTTGGAGCTCCTCCAACTAACCACTCCGCCATTCATGAGAAATACGTATCCGGATTGAGACTTAGAGTCATCCGGATCGGTGTCAAAGCTAGCGTCAACATAACACTTAGCGACGAGCTCTTCTTCACCTCCGTATACAAGAAACATATCCTTAGTTCTTCGTAAGTACTTAAGGATATTCTTGACCGCTATCCAGTGTTCCGAACCTGGATCCAATTGGTACCTACTAGTCAAACTAATAGCATGGCGTACATTATAGAGCCTATGGCTGAAGCATAGGGGACTTTGTCCATTATCTCTCTTTCTTCCGCCGAAGCCGGACTTTGAGTCTTACTCAATGTCTTGCCTTGCAACATAGGTAAGAACCCCTTCTTACTTCCGTCCATTTTAAACTTCTTTAAAATCTTATCAAGGTATGTACTTTGCGATAGCCCTATTAGGCGCCTAGATCTATCTCTATAGATCTTTATGCCTAATATGTATGACGCTTCACCTAGGTCCTTCATTGAAAATTTGTTGTTTAGATAACTTTTAACACTGTTTAAAAGATCTATATCATTTCCGATCAATAATATGTCATCCACATATAATATCAGAAATGCCACATTGCTCCCACTCACTTTCTTGTAAATACAAGCTTCTCCATAAGTTTGGACAAATCCAAACTCTTTGATCACCTCATCAAAGCGGAGATTCCAACTTCGTGATGCTTGCTTCAATCCATAGATGGATCGCTGAAGCTTGCACACCTTGTTAGCATCCTTAGGATCGACAAAACCCTTTGGTTGTATCATATACAACTCTTCCTCAATATTACCATTGAGAAAGCGGTTTTACATCCATCTGCCATATCTCATAATCGAAATATGCAGCAATTGCTAACATAATCCTAACTGACTTTAGCATCGCTACGGGAGAGAATGTCTCATCGTAGTCAACTCCTTGAATTTGTCGAAACCCCTTTGCGACAAGTCGAGCTTTATAGACGGTCACATACCATCAGCATCAGTTTTCCTTTTGAAAATCCATTTGTTCTCCACGGCCTTTCGGTCGTGAGGTAAGTCTACCAAGTTCCAAACTTGATTTTCATACATGGATTCCATCTCGGATTTCATGGATTCTAACCATTTGTTGGAATTCGGGCTCATCATCGCTTCTTCATACGTCGCAGGGTCATCATTTTCATCAACCATGAAATTCATGACAGGATTTCCGTACAGCTCGGGAGCTGCACGCGTCCTGCATGACCTGCGAGGTTCGGTAGTACTCTCTTTCGGAGTTTCATGATCATTATCATTAGTTCCCTCTTCAATAGGTGGAGCCAACTCCGGAACAACTTCCGGCGCTGCGCTACTCGCCATACTTTGAAGAGAAGGTTCAATAACCTCTTCGAGTTCTACCTTCCGACTACTCACACCTTTTGCGAGAAACTCTTTCTCTAGAAAGGTTCCATTTTTGGCAACAAAAACCTTGCCCTCGGATCTGTGATAGAAGGAATACCCAATAGTTTCCTTAGGGTATCCTATGAAGACGCATTTTTCCGCTTTGGGTTCGAGTTTATCCGGTTGAAGTTTCTTCACATAAACATCGCATCCCCAAACTTTAAGAAAAAACAGCTTAGGTTTGTTTCCAAACCACAATTCATACGGTGTCTTTTCAACGGATTTATATGGTGCCCGATTTAAAGTGAATGCAGCAGTTTCTAGTGCATAACCCCAAAATGACAACGGCAAGTCCGTCAGAGACATCATAGATCGAACCATATCTAATAAAGTACGATTACGATGTTCCGACACACTATTTCTCTGTGGTGTTCCGGCAGGTGTGAGTTGTGAAACAATTCCACACTCTTTCATGTGAGTTCTAAACTCGTAACTTAGATACTCACCTCCACGGTCGGACCGTAGAAATTTGATCTTTCTATTACGATGATTTTCCACTTCATTCTGAAATTCCTTGAACTTTTCAAAGGTTTCAGACTTGTGTTTCATCAAGTAGATATAACCGTATCTACTCAAATCATCCGTGAAAGTAACAAAATAACGATATACACCTCGCGCCGACACACTCATTGGACCACATACATCAGAATGTATGATTTCCAATAAATCTGTCGCCCATTCCATTAAACCGGAAAACGGCGTTCTAGTCATCTTGCCCATAAGGCATGGCTCACATGTATCAAATGATTCAAAATCAAGTGATTCCAAAAGTCCATCCGAATGGAGATTCTTCATGCGTTTAACGCCAATATGACCTAGACGGCGATTACCACATATATCGGATATATCATCATTTAGTTTAATCCTTTTAGCATCAACATTATGAATATGTGTAACATTATCATCGAGATCTAATAGAAATAAACCATTCATCATCGGTGCATGACCATAAAAGATTTCATTCATATAAATGGAACAACCATTGTTCTCGGATTTAAATGAATAACCACTTCGCATCAAACACGATCCAGATACAATGTTCATGCTCAGTGCAGGCACTAGATAACAATTATTCAAGTTTATAACTAATCCCGACGGCAAGTGGAGAGGCAGCATTCCGACGGTGATCACATCAACGCTTGATCCATTGCCGACATGCATCTTGACCTCACCCCTTGCTAGCGGTCGCTTGTTCCGCAGCCCCTGATTCGAGTTACAAATATTAGCAACTGAACCGGTATCAAATACCCAAGTGCTACTGCGAGCACTAGTCAAGTACACATTAATAACATGTATATCATATATACCTTTGTTTGCCTTGCCGGCTTTCTTATGCCAAAAACTTGGGGCGATTAAGCTTCGATGGCGATCCCCTTACAATAGTAGCACTTTTCGGTATCGGACTTAGGTCCAACTCGGTTTCTTTTTCAGCACGGCAACATGCTTGCCGCCTTACTTCCTTCCGTTTTCCTTCTTGTCTTTCTTGAAACCAGTGTTCCTATTGATCATCAACACTTGATGTTCCTTTTGATCTCCACTTCAGTAGTTTTAAGCATTGTGAAGCTCGGGAGAGACTTCTTCATGCCTTGCATGTTATAGTTCATCACTGCTCTTATAGCTAGGTGGCGAGACTGCGAACACGATGGATGCCTAAGTCAATGGGAATCGATATTCCCAAGGACACAAGCTTATCGCGTAACCCGACATCTTGAGTACATGCTCACTAACGGGCTGTGCTCTTCCATCATGCAGCTAAAGAACTTTTACAGCGTTGTAGCTCTCTACAACAGCATGTGTGTCGAAAATCATTTTCAAACTCACCCATTGTATCAAATGCATTGCCATTTTCGAAACGCTTTCGAAGTTCCGGCTCTAGCCCATACAATATGCCGCAATGAACTAAGTTGTGGTCCTCCTGACGAGTCTGATAGACATTCTTCTCCTCGTCAGGGGCATCATCAAAAGGTGGCGGGCCTAACGACGCTTCTAGCACATATTGCTTTTGTGCAGCAGAGAGGAGAATCCTCAAATTCATGGCCCATTCGGTAAAGTTGCTACCGTTCGTTGCAAGTCTCTCTTTCTCCATGAACACATTGAAATTAAAAGCAGGTGGTGCCATCTACAACAGAATTTGTAAAGTTTAGACTAAGTGTATGATAGATTGAGTTCAACTAATCCATATTACGAATGAACTCCCACTCAAAAACGACATCCCTCGTGCCTTTTTGGTGATTACATGAACCAAATCCACTATACCAAGTCCGATCATCATGTGAGTCGGTATAGCTTCAAAGGCGAGCATCAAATGGGCATCATATCAACTATATGACTCATGCTTAACCTTTCGGTCCGTGTTCCGAGGCCATGTCTGTACATGCTAGGCTCGCCAAGTTAGAACCTTAGTATTCGCGTGTGTAACTGTTTTACACCCGAAATATGGTCGTGGATCCAAGAACACCCGATCATCACGTGATGTCTTGGAGCGACGAAAACATAATCGATGCATACTAAAGGAAGAACACATCCTTATCTTGATATTTAAATGAGGGATCATCTTATTATGCTAACAAAGCGCTAAACAAGCAATATAAGATGCTATCAAACATCATATGTTTATTAGTGAAATAATATGGTTCCCGCATATGATCTCTATCATGTGCACCGTGGTATGATCACTATCATACCTATATGTGTAAATCCAAGGTCTATGGAGTTAACACGCTATGTGTTGTAAGAGTATCATCTCATACTTCTACTTACAACACTACCATATCATAACACTAGCCCAGAACAATCTAAACTAGACGCCTCTAATTTATCCATTGCAAGTTTTACGTGGCTTAGGGCTTTGAGATAGAACCGTTCTTACCTACGAACATGAACCACAACGAGGATAATCAAATTGTTGACAACTCGCTTGCAAAATAGATATTGACTATAGTAGGAGAGATGACACCGCTAGCCACTTATGCAAACTAGTTGCATGTCAAGCGTGGAACAGGTCTCATGTGCGAGGACATGTAAAGTTTGTCCGCTTCATCCCACTATACCACCAATATCCAAAATTACAACAAAGGAGCAACAACATGATCATCATCGCCCACATACTCATATGTGTATTACCTGTAAAGTATCTACGCATAGATCCGGCTCGATACCCTTGTAGGGTTCATGACATAGAAAACAAAATTTTTCCTCGATGGGAACTATGTACCAAGATCTATCTACTAGATACAAACAAGCGGATGTATATCCGTAGAGAACATACCCTTGAAGACCGACAAAGCTTAACGAGTTCAACTCGTGGTTGATGTAGACGATCTCTTGCCGATCTCAAGATCGAGAGGAAGTCCTAAGCGCCGCAAACAGCAGCATCCGTGCTCGCACACACGTTCGAGGCACCGAGCAACCTCCGCCTCCTCGCCCAGCGATGCAGCAAGCACAACTCTTTCTTGCCGAATAGCCACGGGAACATGTACCTCGCTAGTCCGAGACCATGGGGATAAATTCTAGAGGGAGAGAGATCCTTCACGAGGAGGTGTGAGAGACAAGTGAGGAGGGGGCTCCTTTATAGGAGGAGGGGCACCCAAGGGGTGGCCGCCATGGGGGCTGCCTCCCTCCTTCATTCATGTGGGTGGACACTCCACTCACAAAATGCCCTTTAAATTCCCTCCACTCAAAAGTCCACTCAAATTCCCATTAAATTTCCACCAAATTTAATGCAAACTCTCATTAAATAAAACTCTTTTATTTTATTCAGAATTTTTTAAATTACTTTAATGACAAACATTCACAAATAACCCCTTGCTAGAATTCCATTTCACATGCATAACCACTTTATGCAATTTCACCCGAAAACCTGTTCGGTATCTAGTGAAATAAATTCCTGCGCTTGTTTATTCTTTCGGCATGAAACTTTTGCTCCAGTTGGATGTCGGTGTCTCTTAAGTGTGTCACCCTACGGTTCGTGAATAATGCGGACATGATCGAGACCCTTCTCGGATCAATAATCAGAAGCGGGATCTGGAGACCCATACTGACTCCCACACATTCAACGATGACTTTCTTGTGATCGTCGGAACCTTTTACGCTAGTATCTTAATCCCTTTGTTTCACGATATATTACATGTCCGAGATTCGATCATCGGTATCTCCATACCTAGTTTGATCTCGTTACCGACATACACTCTTTTCTTGTTCCCGTGATATAACATTCTAGTGATCAAATCACTTGCTTGCAAGCTAATCAATGTGATATCACTGAGAGGGACCAGAGTATATCTATCCGTCATCGGGATGAACAAATTCCACTCTTGATCCATGAGCCTCAACATAACACTTTATTAGTTCTGAATACATCTTTATAATCACCCTATTACGGTGTGACGTTTGATGTTATCAATAAACTCTTCCGGTGTTAGTGATTGACATGATCTCATGGTCTAAGGATTAGGATCACTTCGTAAGTTGTTATAGCAATATAAACTCAATGACTTTGATCGTAGTGCTATACTTCGGATGAATGTTCATCACACCATTACACTAATGTTGTGATCCCGTTATTAACAACATCCAATGTCTATGATCAGGAAACCTTGATCATCTTGTTAATCAACGAACTAGTTTATGAGAGAGGCATAACTAGGAACTTTCTGTTTGTTTATTAAACACACATGTATTAATGTTTCCGTATTAATACAATTATAGCATGCAAAATAAACATCTATCATATACTTGGAATACACATAATAAACACTTTATTATTGCCTCTCAGGGCATATTCCCTTCAAGTAGTTGCTGGTAGAAAGTAAACGGTAATAGTAGATGATGTAACAATGGTAAAGATTGGACCGGGGTCCATAGTTCACTAGAGGTGTTCTCCTTAAGATAGATAACATGTTGGGTGAACAAATTACAGCGGGGCAATTGACAGGATTAAGCAAGGCATAATAATGCAATACTAGACATCATGATTCATATGAGATTTGATTGGGCATTACAAAAATATTCATAGACCGTAATCCAATTGCATCTATGACTAATAATACAGCTTCGGGTTATCATCTGAACCCCCTCCAGTATTAAGTTGCAAGCAATGGATAATTTCATTAAGCAATGTGTGTAAAGTAAACAATACAATTGTTACATGAACAAAAGATTGTTGTTTTCTCCCTAGTAGCAACAACACATCTACAACCTTAGAGATTCCTGTCACTTCCCCACATTACTAGAGGCATGAACCCACTATCGAGCATAAATACTCCCTCTTGGAGTCACTAGCCTCTAATTGGCCAAGATAGCTACTAGCAACGGAGAGCATGCAAGATCACAAACAACACAGACATGATAAAATCAATAATCAATAAGACATGATAGAATCAATAATCAATCTTACATAGTATCTCAATATCCATCGGATCCCCGCAAACACAAAATGTATGATTACAAATAGATGTTCTTGATCATGAATGGAGCTCACAAGATTTAAACATGATAGCACAAAGGAGGAGAAACAACCATCTAGCTACTATATGGACCCATAATCAAAGGGTGAACTACTCACACATCATACCGGAGGCTGGCATGGTGATGAAGAAGGCCTTCGGGATGATATCTCCCTTTTAGCAGGGTGCTGGGAAGAGCTTCAGATCCCCCCGATCTATGGACGATGGTGGCGGAGGCTACGGACTGTTTCATGGAGATCTGATCGGGTGCTTAGGGTTTCTGTATCGGGGGGCTTTTATAGGCGAAGAGGCGAGGCAGGGGGCACCCGAGGCGTCCACACCAGGTGGCGGTGCGCCTTAGGGGGCCTGTGACACCCTAGGTTGTGGTGGCCTCGTGGCCCTCCTTCGGTTGCCTTTCGGTCTCTATGTTCGTTCTGGTAAAATATTGACTTTGGCTTTTGTCCCGTCCAATTCCGAGAATATTTCCTTACTAGCTTTTCTAAAACCAAAAACAACAGAAAACAGGCAACCGGCACTACGACATCTTGTTAATAGGTTAGTCCCAGAAAATGTATAAAAATACCTCAAAGTGTAGACAAAGCATAAAAAAGTTGATACTAAACAAGCAGGGAACATCAAAAATTATAGATACATTTACGACGTATCAAGCATCCCCAAGATTAAATCTTGCTCGTCCTTGAGTATATAAGTGATAAAAAGAATAATTTTTGAGGTGACATACACCATCGCAATTTTGATCAAACCATTTGCAAAGCATTGAAAAATGGGATCAAAGTACTCTAAACATGAACTTGAAAGATGAAGTTCTAACAATAAGACAAAGCAACTATGTTACGACATGAAAAGATACAAACAAAGATCATGAATAACAATGCATTGAAAGACGTTTGTTTGTTTCACATATAGAAAACATAGCAAAACATAAATGCTTTTCCCTCATGGAGTAGCAAAACATAAATGCATAGGACACCTTCAAAGTTTATAAGGGTGACTAGATACAAATAGTTCAAGAACAAGCAATATCAACATTATGAATCAATAAGTTTTGGGACAATGCACATAGAACTAAGAATGACAACTATGCTCTCTTAATTGGTGCATAAAGAAAGAAGGTGGAGACTCAATATAAAAGTAGGAAGAAAGGCCCTTCACAGGGAAGCAGGGATTTCAAGTTTCATAAAGAGCTTCCAAAAATTATGGTACATGCTAGCTTTCATCTCTCATTGCCCCTATCATAAGCATCTTGAAGTGATTAAGGTTAAAGTGAAAAAAATATGGATTATATGCTTGCCAAATCATAAGTTGGCAATCTCATGTCCCTTGAGTACAAGGGACATTCCTCATGCTACTCAACTTTATTCACAAGCAAGTTCTTGTCATTGTAAGTATATGTGTATCATAGAGAACCGCCAATGGGGTACCCCTTTCCCCATGACACAGGAGCTATCCCATATCAAAATGACAAGGCAACAGACAGTGAGCATCTTATCAATCCTTTTATTTACCATGAGCAAGTGCATTTTTTTTCTTTTTTTCTCTCTCTTTTTTTTCTATATTTTTTCTAAGGATGCTTCATGGATTGCTCACTATGGTGATGCTGCAAGTTTCCACCATGATTAGGCATGGCTTAGGCTAGCGGCCCAGGCGTTTCTCTAACACACATGCATAACTCCCTGAACTTACACGCTCCCATTTTATTTCACACCGCCAACATCCATAAACAAAAGAGCATGATATCAACTGGGTAGATATTTACAGGTGTTGAAAGTGTTCCCCGTGACATCACAATTCTGCTAATTCCCAACTTATAAGTGCAAGCATATACAACAAAGATGACAAAATGGTTCAAGTTTATTAGGGGCAAGAAAAATAAAGTTTGCCATCAAGTTTGTGAGAGCTTTAATCACTGATTTTCACATAATAGGTTTAATTTGGAAGATTGCTAAACAAGAATATACTTGGAATGGTGTAACACACCATGCATAGGAATTTATAGTGGACTCTTTGGAATAACTTGGTTTCTTGGGAGTTGGATGCATGAGTAGAGCTTACTCAAGACAAGTGGAGGCTAGCAAAAGACTAGGAGCGACCAACTAAGAGAGCAATAATGGACATAATCATGCATAGCGACAAAACATTATCAATCAAAGCATAAAGTGGTACCACAAGTCAAAAACTAAATGATCATAGAGGCTAAGGTGACTGGCTCATAGTCATAACATGGTGTAATCATGTGCCAAGTCAACCCAAACAAATCATCAAAGGAGAATACCACAATATTATGCTTTTGCATGCTAAAACAACGCATGATTCTTGCAAGGCACATTAAGCAATCTTAATTGTTTGGAACAAGTCATGCTATAGCAATAGTCACTAAGCATAAGGTCAAAACAACATCTAGCATGACATGATAAAGTCTAAGTCATAGTCAAAACAAGCTCCCTTTTGTACCACTTAAGCATGAAACTTTCTACTCTTTTCCAACACCAATCAACTTATTTGAAAAAACATAGCGAAAGCGGGGGTCCAACTACTTTATTCAAGCAAACTAAGCAAACAAAAAACAAAAACAAAAACTAAGACGCTCCAAGAACAACACAACAATGCATGAAACAATAAAAATGAAGTGTCTAGAAACAGAGCTGAGATTTTTATTGACGAAGAATGGGATGCCTTGGGCATCCCCAAACTTTGACGCTTGTACCTCTTGAATATTTCTTGGGTTTACACGGGGTGGCATCCCCAAGCTTGAGATTTTGTCCATTCTTCATCTCATCACATCATTCTTCCCCTACACTAGAAAATTTCCTTCATACAAAACTTCACACAATCTTCATTAGAAACATTAGCGCATTCAAGATAATAAACCTTGGGTTTAGTTTCAACATAGCAAAACTTTAATTAAAAATACAAGCTACTGTAGCAATTCCTTTAAAAAGCTCAAGTGATCAAGAAGAACTAAAAAAGAAACCGATAGAGGCACATGCAAATAATGGCAGAAATCTGTCAAAACACACCAGCAGGTAAACACCAATTTTTTTGAAGTCCTTCTGTTGCTCAAATCGATAAGTGTTGAACTAACGAAAGTTAGATAACAACCTGGGGCATTTACTCAAGAAATTACAGCTCAATCCAACATACAGAGATTTTTCACGAATGTTTACAGTGAAGCACAAAAATCTGTCTCGGAACAGCAACTTCCCTAAATCTTACTTCTCTCTCATTAGAGGTTATTATTGGCACAAAAATCAAATAAAAAGGATAATGATAGGTTATTACAGAAGCAATAACTTCCAAGACTCAAGAAAACTATTGGGTTATCTCCCAAGAAGTACTTTTCTTTAACGCCTTTAAGTTAGGCAGAAGAAGCAAGAATCAAGTATTTTCAAATGAAGAAGCATTAACATCAAATTTCTTTCCTCTACCTTTCTTACCTTTACTCTTATATTTAGGGAATGTATGATTGCTTGTGGGAGAAAAAAATGCATAATGCCTTTTCCCACATCTATTATTGCTCCAAGGAGTTTTAGTAGGGATCTTCCAAGTGTAATTTGTCCTTTTCCTACACATTCAATAACAAGATAATCAGTAGACACCACTTTCCCTAAGATCTTTGTAAACACTTGATGGTGCCTTGTTGACTAGGGAGCTTCTTTCTCTTCTCCCCGGCGACGATGCCAGAAAGACTTGATGGTGCTCGACGTGGCACTTTGTTGGTAACCCCAAGCGTAGGGTGTGAAGAGCAAGCAGCAAGTTTTCCTCAGTTGAGACCGAGGTTATCGAACCAGAAGGAGGAAGGAAACGTCACACATATGTTGCAAACAATGTGGAGACCTGCACAACACAAACTCAAGACTTTGTACCAACGAATCAGTGAGGTTGTCAAGCTCACCGGTTTGCTGTAACAAAGGATTAAACGTATGGTGTGGAAGGTAATGGTGGTTTGCAGCAGGTAAACAAGTAATAGTGGAAGATGTATCAATGGTAAAGATTGCACCGGGGTCCATAGTTCACTAGAGGTGCTCTCCTTAGATAAACAACATGGCATGAAGGGTAAACAAATTACAGCAGGGCAATTGACAGTAACTGAGCAAGGCATAACAATGCAATTACTAGTCAGAAAGATCCTATGAGATTCGATTGGTCAATACAACGAGATACATAGACCGCCATCCAACTGCATCTATGACTAGAAGTCCACCTTTAGGTTATCATCCGAACTCCCTCCAGTATTAAGTTGCAAGCAACAGACAACTGCTCTAAGCAAAGTGTGTAAGGTAAACAGTCCACATGTTCCATGAACAAGAGACCGTTGTTTTCTCCCTAGTAACAACAACACATCTACAACCGAAGAGATTATTGTCACTTCCCTTGGAAACTAGAGGCATGAACCCACTATCGAGCATAAATACCCCCTCTTGGAGTCACTAGCAACTACTTGGCCAAGATAGCTACTAACAATAGAGAGCATGCAAGATCACAAACAACACAGACATGATACAATCATAAAGACAAAACCATTAATCAAATCAACATAATAATCTCAATATCCATCGGATCCCTGCAAACACAACATACATGATTACAAATAGATTAGATCTTGATCATGAATGGAGCTCACAAGATCTATACATGAAAGTACAAAGGAGGAGATACAACCATCTAGCTACTACATGGACCCATAGTACAAGGTGGAACTACTCACGCATCATACCGGAGAGATGGCCTCCGGGATGATCTCCCCTCCAGCAGGGTGCCGGGAAGAACTTCAGACCCCCCCCGATATAGGGACGATGGTGGCAGCGGCTACAGACGGTTTCGTGGATTTCTGATCGGGTGCTCAGGGTTTCGGTATCAGGGTTTTCTTATAGGCGAAGGGGGAGACAGAGGGGCCGACCAGGGGCACCAAACCCTAGCCAGGCGCGGGCCAACCTGTGGCCACGCCTGGGGGGTGGCCCCTCTGGCTTGCCTCCCTGGATCTCCTCTTGACTTCTTGTTCCCCACGTAAAGTAATTGACTTTGTCCTTTGTCCCGTCCAATTCCGAGAATATTTCTTTACTAACTTTTTTGAAACCAAAAATAGCAGAAAACAGGCATATGGCACTATTGCAACTTGTTAGTAGGTTAGTACCAAAAAAATGTAAAAAGCACCTCAAAGTGTGGACAAGTAAAGCAAAGTAGATACTAAACAAGCATGGAGCATCAAAAATTATAGATACGTTTCCAACGTATCAACATCCCCAAGCTTAACTCCTTCTCGTCCTCGAGTAGGTAAGTGATAAAAAGAATAATTTTTGAGGTGACATGCACCCACACAATAAATATCCAACCATTTGCAAGCATTGAAAGCTGGGATCAAAGAACTCTAAACATGTGCATGGAAGATGGAGTTCTAACAATAGGACATAGTAACTATGCATGCAACATGAAAAGCTACAAACAAATATCATGAATAATATGCATTGAAAAACGTTTGTTTGTTTCACATGCAGAAAACATAGCATAGTGGCAATCAGCTTGTCCCTCATAGAGTAGCAACATAGATGCATAGGACACCTGCAAAGTTCACAAGGGTGACTAGAAACAAATAGCACAAGAACAAGTAATATCGCAATATGCATCAATTAATAAGCTTTGGAACACTGCACATAGAATGACAACTATGCTCTCTTAATGGTCCCTAAAGGTAGAAGGTGGAGACTCAATAGTGGTGGAAGAAAGGCCTTTTTGTAAAGGAAGTAGGGACTACAAGTTTCAAAAAGAGCTTCCAAAAATTATGGTACTTGTGAGCTTTCAGCCCTCATTGCCCCTATCATAAGCATCTTGAAGTGG
Source organism: Avena insularis (assembly GCA_023614405.1). NCBI lineage: Eukaryota > Viridiplantae > Streptophyta > Magnoliopsida > Poales > Poaceae > Avena > Avena insularis. The sequence continues at coordinate 56,848,941 of CM042689.1, forward strand.
TTAAGGTTAAAGTGGCAAAGCTGGAGTATATGCTTGATGAAGTATAAGTTGGCAATCTCAAGTCCCTTGAATACGAGGGCCACATATCATGCATACTCAACTTTGGGTCCAGGTAAGTTCTTGTCACTGTAAGTATTTGCATATCATTGAGAACCGCCAACGGGGTACCCATTGCACATGGTACAGGAGCTTTCCCATAACCAAAATGACAAGGCAAGTAGACAATGATCATGTCAACAATCTTTTTATTTACCATATGCATAGATTTTTATTGAGGATGCTTTATAGATAGCTTACTATGGTGATGCTGCAAGTTTCCACCATGATTAGGCATGGCTTAGGCTAGCGGCCCAGGCATTTCTCTAACACAGAATACAAACTCCATGGACTTACAAGTCCCCTCTTTATTTCACACCGGTGACATCCATAGACAAAAGAACATGATATCAACTGAGTACAACAAGGTACAAGTGCAATGTTGAAAATGTTCCTCGTGACAGCACGGTTTGGCTAATTCCAACTTATAAGTTCAAGAATATACAACAAAGTTGTCACAATGGTTCAAGTCTATTAGGGGCAAAGAATAAAGTGTGCCATCAAGTTCGTGGGGGCTTTAATCACTATGTTTTCATACAACAAAATAGTTTTTTTAATTGAAAGATAGTTGAAAACAAGAATATACTTGGAATGGTGCAACACACCATGCATAGGAGTTTTTAGTGGACACTTTTGAATAACTTGGTTTCTTTGGAGTTGGAGGCATGAGTAGAACTTACTCATACACGTGGAGGCTAGCAAAAGACTGGGAGCAACCAACTAAGAGAGCAATAATGGCCATAATCATGCAGTGCAACAAAGCATACTAATCAAAGCAAAGAGTGGTACTACAAGTCAAAGACTAAATGATCATAGAGGCTAATGGTGACTTGTGAGAGTCATAACATGGTGTGAGAATGTGCCAAGACAACCCAAGCAAAACATCATAGGAGAATACCACAATACTATGCTTTTTCATGCTAAAACAACGCATAATTTCTTCAAGGCACACTAAGCAATCCCAATTGTTTGGAACAGGACATGCTACAGCAATAATCACTAAGCATAAGGTCAAAACAACACCTAGCATGTCATGCTAAAGTCTAAGTCACAGTCAATGCAAGATCCTCTTGCACTTTAAGCAAGAACTTACTACTCTTTTCCAAACACGAAGCAAACTTATTTGCAAAACAACACAGCGAGAACGGGGGTACAAACTACTTAAGAAAACAACAAACTAAGCAAAGCAAATGAAAACTAAGACGCTCCAAGAACAACACAATTGTGCATGAAACAATAAAAATGAAGTGTCTAGACAGACCTGAGCTTTTTATTGATGAAGAAGGGGATGACTTGGGCATCCCCAAGCTTTGACGCTTGTACCTCTTGGATATTTCTTGGGGTGACACCATGATGGAATCCCCAAGCTTGATCTTTTGTCCATTCTTCATATCATTGCATCATTCTCTCTTTACACCTGAAATTTTTCCTTCATACAAAACTTCACACAATCTTCATTAGCAACATTAGTGTATTCAAAAGATATTAGACCTCTGGAAAAGATTTGGAACAGCAAGGCTTTTCACTAAAAACACAAGTTACTGTAGTAACTCCTTCAAAAAGCTCAATCCACCTAAAGATAACTCAAAAAGGAATCAATAAGAAGCAAATGCAAATAATGGCAGAAATCTATCAAAACAGACCAGCAGGTAGGCACTGATTTTTTCGAACATCTTCTGTTGCTCAAATCAAAAGGTGTTGAACTAATGAAAGTTAGCTAACATATTAGGGGCTTTATTCGTAAATTTTGAGCTCAATCTGAGTTATAGAGACTCCTCACTAATTTTTTTGGTGGAGGACAGAAATCTGTTTCGAGACAGCAACTCCCCAAATCTTACTTCCCTCTCATTAGAGGTCATTCTTGGCACAAAAAGCAAACAAAAAGGATAAGGAGAGGTCATTACTGAAGTAATAACTTCCAAGACTCAAGGAAACTGTTGGGTTATCTCCCAACAAGTACTTTTCTTTAACGCGTTTAAGTTAGGCTTGATAGCTTGAGAAGATGCTCACATAAGAAATATGAATTGAGGTAAAAGAGAGCATCAAGAAGCAAATTCAAAACACATTTGAGTCTAACCCACTTACTATGCATAGGAATCTTGTACACAAATAAATTCCCAAAGAACAAAGTGCCAACCATAGGAAAATAAAACAAGAGTAACTTCAAAACTTTTAGCATATAGAGAGGTGTTTTAGTACCAGGAAAACTTTTACAACCATACTTTCCTCTCTCATAATAATTTTCAGTAGCATCATGAATAAACTCAACAATATAGCTAGAACATAAAGCAGGATTTTCATGCTCTACAAACACATAGTTTCTATCAAGCTCAAAAATAGTAGGATTAAAACCTTCACGGGTTTTACCCAAAGTAGATATTTCAAAAGGATCCACAGGAACATAACATTCATCCCCCTTTGGTAAGCATGGGGGACAATCAAATAATGTAAGAGGTAAAGAGTTACTCTCATTAGATGGTAGGCATGGGTAGATCCATTCTTCCTCCTTTTGTTCATCACTCTCCTCCTCTTTTTCATCTAATGAGCTTCCAGTTTGAACAATTCCTTCTTCCGTAGGCTCATGCAAGGCATTAGACTCTTCCATGTGTGGAAAGCATCTATTAAAATGTTCAAGAATATAGTCATTTGCTTCTTTGTAATTATCAAAGAAAAATTTAAGTATCTCATAAACCTCAGATTCATAAGGTGGATCATCAGTATTTTCAAGCAAACTGGCAAGGTCAAATGCACCCTTGAAAGCAATAAATTCTTCAATTTGTTCCACATCATAAAAGTCATAATTTACCTTAACATAAGAAGATATGGCAACCTTATCACAATACTCACATTGAAAGGGTAGGTGTTTATACCTCCTGCAACAACAATCTTGATCAAAGCAATAAGTAACATTATAAGTGGAGCACACCTCTCTAGCAATAGTATTCAGCTTATCAATTTGCTCCCATAAGTGTTTCCCTTTTTGTGACAAATGGTGTTCCTTATAATAATACTTTTGTTATTCCGTGAACCCACCTTGCCAATAAGAACTAGTTTCAAAGAAACCCTCCATTGATAGAAAGCATGACCAAGCAAGGCAACAATAGACCAACAACTAGTATAGGAACTAATTTTTTTGTGTTTTTGAATAAAGCAAGCAAACCAAACTAGACTAAGTTTTTTGGGTTTTTTGAAAAGAGGAAAACAAAACCAAGCAAAAGAAACAAAGCAAACTAAAAACAAAGTAAAGAGAAAGGAAGTGAAGGACTCCCCTTGTGAAGACGCCCTTAGCCTCCCCGGAAACGGCGCCAGAAAACTTGTTGATGGCCCCTTGTTGACGAGGGAGCTTCTTTCTCATCTCCCCGGCAACGGCGCCAGAAAGACTTGATGGTGCTCGACGTGGCACTTTGTTGATAACCCCAAGCGCAGTGTATGAAGAGCAAGAAGCAAGTTTTCCCTTAGTTGAGACCGAGGTTATCGAACCAGAAGGAGGAAGGAAACGTCACACAGGTGTTGCAAACAACATGGAGACCTGCACAACACAAAATCAAGACTTTGCCCCAACGAATCAGTGAGGTTGTCAAGCTCATCGGCTTGTTGTAACAAAGGATTAAACGTATGGTGTGGAAGGTAATGGTGGTTTGCAGGAAGTAAGCAAGTAATAGTGGAACATGTATCAATGGTAAAGATTGGACCGGGGTCCATAGTTCACTAGAGGTGCTCTCCTTATATAAACAACATGGCATGAAGGGTAAACAAATTACAGCAGGGAAATTGACAGGAACTGAGCAAGGCATAACAATGCAATTACTAGTCAGAATGATCCTATGAGGTTGATTGGGCAATACAACAAGATACATAGACCGCCATCCAACTGCATCTATGACTAGAAGTCCACCTCTAGGTTATCATCCGAACCCCCTCCAGTGTTAAGTTGCAAGCAACGGACAACTGCTTTAAGCAAAGTGGGTAAACAGTCCACATGTTCCATGAACAAGAGACTGTTGTTTTCTCCCTAGTAGCAACAACACATCTACAACCGAAGAGATTATTGTCACTTCCCTTGGAAACTGGAGGCATGAACCCACTATCGAGCATAAATACCCCCTCTTGGAGTCACTAGCAACTACTTGGCCAAGATAGCTACTAACAACGGAGAGCATGCACGATCACAAACAACACATACATGATAGAATCATAAATACAAAACCATTAATCAAACCAACATAATAATCTCAATATCCATCGGATCCCACAAACACAACATGCATGATTACAAATAGATTAGATCTTGATCATGAACGGAGCTCACAAGATCTATACATGAAAGCACAAGGAGGAGATACAACCATCTAGCTACTACATGGACCCATAGTCCAAGATGGGACTACTCACACATCATACCGGAGAGAAGGCCTCCGGGATGATCTCCCCTCCGGTAGGGTGCCGGGAAGAACTTCAGATCCCCCGATCTAGGGACGATGGTGGCGGCGGCTACAGACGGTTTCGTGGATTTCTGATTGGGTGCTTAGGGTTTCGGTATCAGGGGATTCTTATAGGCGAAGGGGGAGACAGAGGGGCTGGCCAGGGGCACCAAACCCTAGCCAGGCGCAGGCCCACCTGTGGCCGCGCCTGGGGGGTTTGGCCCCTCTGGCTCGCCTCCCCGGCTCTCCTCTGGACTTCTTGTTCCCCACGGAAAGTAATTGACTTTGTCCTTTGTACCATCCAATTCCGAGAATATTTCTTTACTAACTTTTCCGAAAACAAAAACTGCAGAAAACAGGCATCTGACATTGTTGCAACTTGTTAGTAGGTTAGTACTAGAAAACATGTAAAAAGCACCTCAAAGTGTGGACAAGTAAAGCAAAGTAGATACTAAACAATCATGGAGCATCAAAAATTATAGATACATTTCCAATGTATCAACACTCCTTCGGCTATTCCAATGGGTAATATAGTTGCATTATTGGTAAGAGATATTTCTTCTCCTTCAGAAAGTCCCCAAAGATTCAAATATTCATAGATATCTTTAGGCATAAGACAAAATCCAGACATGATATCACAACGAGCATCAAAAGTTTCATTATTTATAACAACTTTTATTGTAGGAAACCATTTTGAAGGCTCGGAATTTATTGGAACATAATCATGGTGCTCTTTAAGCATGTTATAGCAATCTTTCAAACTAGTTGTACTGGTCTCAAGAGTGTTCAACCTAGCATAGATGTTTATAAAGGAAGAATCAGACTTGCTAGGAAAATTATATATTGTAATCAACTTCTTTATGGCATTCAAAGCTTCATCCTCATTACATTGGAAAAAATATCTTCCTTCTATAGCATCCAAAGCATATCTATAAAAAAGAGCAAGACCATGGTAGAAACTGCTAATAACTAAGCCTAGAGTCATTGTAGGCTAAGTTTTTCCATGTGAACCAGAAATTCTAGACCAAGCTTATTTGAAACTCTCTTCACTTCCTTGTTTGAAAGTAAAGATCATTTCCACAGGTGACACAATGATTGGAGCAACGCTAGACATGGTAGCGACTAAAGTAGGAACTAATTTATTTTGTGTTTTTGATAAGAAAAAGCAAACCAAACGAAACTATTTTTTTTTGGAATTTTTGGTAAAAAGAAGCAAACAAAACAAAGCAAAAGGATCTAAACAAAACAAAAACAAAGTAAAGAGAGTGGTTGTGAAATACTCCCCTTGTGAAGCTGTCCTTAACTCCCCGGCAACGGCGCCAGAAAAATCTTGACGTGGCTCAGTCAATTGCAGAGCTTCGTTGGGAGACCCCAAGAGGAAGGCATGATGAGCACAACAACAAGTTTTCCCTCAATTATGAAACAAAAGTTATTGAACCAGTAGGAGCAAGGAAACAACTCCAAGGTGTTGCCAACAACTTGGAATCCTGCACAACACAAACTCGAGACTTTGCCCCAACTTATAGTGAGGTTGTCAATTTCATTGGTTTGCTGAAAACAAAGGATTAAACATGTAGTGTGGAAGGTAGTAGTTGCTGGTAGAAAGTAAATGGTAACAGTAGATGATGTAACAATGGTAAAGATTGGACCGGGGTCCACGGTTCACTAGAGGTGTTCTCCTTAAGATAGATAACATGCTGGGTGACAAATTACAGTGGGCAATTGACATGATTGAGCAAGGCATAACAATGCAACACTAGACATCATGATTCCTATGATATTTGATTGGACATTACAACAATATACATAGATCGTCATCCAACTCTATGACTAATAATCCACCTTCAGGTTATCATTCGACCCCTCTCCAGTATTAAGTTGCAAGCAATGGATAATTGCATTAATTAATGTGTGTAAAGTAAACAATACAATTGTTCCATGAACAAAAGATTGTTGTTTTCTCCCTAATAGCAACAGCACATCTACAACCTTAGAGATTCCTCTCACTTCCCTAGATTACTAGAGGCATGAACCCACTATCGAGCATAAATACTCCCTCTTGGAGTCACTAGCATCTACTTGGCCAAGATAGCTAGTAGCAACGGAGAGCATGCAAGATCACAAACAACACATACATGATAGAATCAATAATCAATCTGACATGATAGAATCAATAATCGATCTGACATAATATCTCAATATCCATCGGATCCCCACAAACACAACATGTATGATTACAAATAGATGATCTTGATCATGAACGGAGCTCACAAGATCTAAACATGATAGCACAAAGGAGGAGAAACAACCATATAACTATTGTATGGACCCATAGTCCAAGGGTGAACTACTCATGCATCATACCGGATGCTGGCATGGTGATGCAGAAGGCCTCCGGGATGATATCTCCCCTCAGGCAGGGTGCCGGGAAGAGCTTCAGATCCCCCCAATCTAGGGAAGATGATGGCGGCGGCTACGAACTGTTTCGTGGAGATCTGATCGGGTGCTTAGGGTTTCTGTATCGGGGGATTTTATAAGGGAAGAGGCGAGACAGGGGCACCCGAGGCACCCACACCAGGTGGCGGCGTGCCTAGGTGGCCCCGAGCCACCCTAGGGTGTGGTGGCCTCGTGTCCCTCCTTTGTTTTCCCTTCGGTCTCTATGTTCGTTCTGGTAAAATATTGACTTTGGTTTTTGTCCCGTCCAATTCTGAGAATATTTTCCTTAATAGCTTTTCTTAAACCAAAAACAGCAGAAAACAGGCAATTGGCATTGTGGCATCTTGTTAATAGGTTAGTCCCAGAAAATTTATAAAAATACCTCAAAGTGTAGACAAAGCATAGTAAAGTTGATACTAAACAAGTATGGAACATCAAAAATTATAGATGCGTTTATGACATATCATAGGTATATCTAATCCTCCTCGATGGACCCTGATGTTGCGTGGAGTTGCATGGAAGCAGAGGTCATAGACAAAATATTCCCGTGACAAAGTGCCGCACCTACGCAACAGCAATAAACGCTCATCGAGCAACAGATAATAAACATCTCATACATGGCATAAGTACAATAGTAACGCATAAAGCCCGAACTAGTGTTGTGGCCCCCAGAACAGTACTTTGAAATTAGGTACTAAGACGATGGGGATGTTTATACACCCCACATGTGGTTAGCGCGCTCGTCTCAGTACAGGTGTCGAGAACTCGGGTGCTAGATAGACACAGGGGGCGGGATAACAACCATATCTCATCTTTTACCCCTCTGTGCCTCTGCATTTATTATACTCACTTTCAATATTGTTTATTAAACTATAATTGAAGCCATGATCATCTCCACCATTAAGAATATGCCAACCCCCAACATCTGTGTAACATCAATGACGCGAAGCAGCACCTAAGCAAGCGACTACGACTCGCAAGGACAACTATCTACCCAAACAATAGGCAATAGGAGGTGTCCAAGGCAATATAAATTTGCAGGGATGTATAAAGGGGTACGGAATCTAAAGCATCGCAACACAGATAGAAATAGATCAATAGGAGGAAATAAATACTATAAATATAAAATAGGTAGAAAGGGGGAGAATGCTCGCCTGGAAAACACTACCGAAGATCGGGTCAACACTCACATCAACTCATCGGCCTAATCCGTGAAGAAGCGAAGCACTAGAAGAAACATTGGATCCTCTATTTAATACTACGACAGAAGATCGGGCAAGATGCATGTATGATGCATGACATGGAAAAGATGCGATGCAATTAGGCAATATTAAGCGGATCCGAGGTTCTGACAATTAATTAGATGGTTCATGTTATTCAGATACCCTGCAATTTAAATGTTGTATTAACAAGGCAAAACATGGCATCGATTCGCTACACAAATTTAAATGGATCCATTATAAGACTAGAAAAGCCCATATATGGTCTTCATATTAATTATTAGATGAGTCAACAAAATACACCCAAACCACCATATATGTATGCAAGCATGTCGATTTAAATGCAACAAGTATATTATGTGTATTATGAAAATATTAGTCTCGGAAAAGAGGGTCACACATTTAGGGGCGAAGGTCTTGGATTCGGGTACGGGGAGATCAGTCTTCGGTGGTATGATCTTCGGATCCAGGATCGGTCTTTGGGTACGGCTCCGAGGCATCAGATCCGGGGGGGTCTCGGTGTTCCATGAAGGAGGTCTTGGGAGTTTGGATCCGTGATGGAGAAAGCACCAGGCTCGGCGCCGATGGTTCCTCGAGGTCGATCTTGGCGTCGTCCTTGTACAAATCGCCATCTTGGTCGATCTTGACAGCTATGGTAGGCATGCAACAGAACCACTATATCCTCATCTTCCCCACAGCTAAACCCACACAACATCATATGCATACTACATCTCTATGTCGCCCGCCTCATTACCACTTCAAAAAGGGTCCACGAGGTTGTGTTAAAGCAGGCCGAAACGGGAGGCCGGTGCCAAAGGGTAGACGCAGGGGCCTGGGCCAGATGAGGGCAGGCACGAGAAGAAGCCAACGAATAGAGATGATGCAAGGAACCAATGTTGTCGAGCAGCTCCTGCATAGGATTAGCATACAGAGGCGCTGTGCACCAGTGGGAAAACAAAGAAAAAACAACACTGTGGACATGCAAGGTTGAGGTAGAGGGTGCCCGCGCTGTGCTATTTGGAGATGGGCTCGAGCACAGGGATACGCTGGGCGGAGGCAGGAGGCCCGCGACGAGGAGGCGTGGGGATGGCCGGAGGCAGGGAAGCTAAGGGAGGAGAGCTCAGGTGGCAGTGGGGAAGGCGATGTCGGAACCTAGGCCAACGAGGCCGAGAGGAGGCGTGGGTGATGAGCAGGGAGGAGGAGCTCGCAGGGTTAACATGGTGGTGCCGCTCACTAACGACAGTAAGGCGACAATGGCTAAACAGGAGGAGGAAGGTGCATGGCGATGGGATGCAGCAAGGGGGCGCGGTCGGGCTCGAAAGGGCGATGAGCTCAGCAGGGACAACCGCTGCAGAGGATGGTGGAGGGGCGAGGTCACGGGGCAAAGGGCGTGTGCGGCGACGAGGAGGCGGCGGACATGGCATGTGGGGAGGACCTGGCGCGGGGGACCAGCGCAGGCTCGCAGGGAAACCACGATGAGCAATGCGGGAGGAGGCGGCAGGGTTGGGGAATCGCGTGAGGAGAATGCGAGGCAGAGGGAAAGTGGGCGAGCGACGCTGGGTGGGGCCAGGATCGATCGCGTGTGGGAGACATGCCAGGGGAGACATGCACGCGGGGAGTGTGGGAGGGTAGCAGCGTGTCGGTTTGTGTTGTGTCGTGTGAGGAGGGAGCGAGGTTCGGCGTGCTAGGTGTGAGTGCTAGGGAGTTAGCGGGGTTTGGTTGGACCGGGTCAGTGTGCGTGTAGGCCCGTGTTGCTGCGTGCGTGCAGTTGCGTGTGTGCGTGATGCGTTTGTGTGCCGGCGGCGGCGGGGTGGGTGTTTGGTGGGTGTTGGCTGCAGGGGTTGCTCGGTCAATTGCAGAGCTTCGTTGGGAGACCCCAAGAGGAAGGTATGATGAGCACAACAACAAGTTTTCCCTCAGTTATGAAACCAAGGTTATCGAACCAGTAGGATCAAGGAAACAACTCCAAGGTGTTGCTAACAACTTGGAATCCTGCACAACATAAACTCAAGACTTTGCCCCAACTTACAGTGAGGTTGTCAATCTCACTAATTTGCTGAAAACAAAGGATTAAACATATAGTGTGGAAGGTAATGGTTGCTGATAGAAAGTAAACGGTAATAGTAGATAATGTGTCAATGGTAAAGATTGGACTGGCGTCCACAGTTCACTAGAGGTGTTCTCCTTAAGATAGATAACATGCTGGGTGAACAAATTACAGTGGGGCAATTGACATGACTGAGCAAGGCATAATAATGCAAATACTAGACATCATGATTACTATGAGATTTGATTGGGCATTACAACAATATACATAGACCGTCATCCAACTACATCTATGACTAATAATCAACCTTCAGGTTATAATCTGAACCCCCTCTAGTATTAAGTTGCAAGCAACGGATAATTGCATTAAGCAATGTGTGTAAAGTAAACAATATAATTGTTCCATGAACAAAATTGTTGTTTTCTCCCTAGTAGCAACAACACATCTACAACCTTAGAGATTCCTGTCACTTCCCCAGATTACTAGAGGCATGAACCCACTATCGAGCACAAATACTCCCTCTTGGAGTCACTAGTATCTACTTGGCCAAGATAGCTACTAGCAACGGAGAGCATGCAAGATCACAAACAACACAGACATGATAGAATCAATAGTCAATCTGACATTATAGAATCAATAATCAATCTGACATAGTATCTTAATATCCATCGGATCCATGCAAATACAACATGTATGATTACAAGTAGATGATCTTGATCATGAACGAAGCTCACAAGATCTAAACATGATAGCACAAAGGAGGAGAAATAACCATCTAGATACTGTATGGACCCATAGTCCAAGGGTGAACTACTCACGCATCATACCGGAGGCTGGCATGGTGATGAAGCAGGCCTCCGGGATGATCTCTACCCCGGCAGGGTGCAGGGAAGAGCTTCAGATCCCCCGATCTAGGGACGATGGTGGCGGCAGCTACGGATTGTTTCATGGAGATCTGATCGGGTTCTTAGGGTTTCTGCATCGGGGGGCTTTTATAGGCGAAGAGGCAAGGCAGGGGCGCCCGAGGCGACCACACCAGGTGGCGGCGCCCTAGGGGGGCATGCTACCCTAGGGTGTGGAGGCCTCATGTCCCTCCTTCGATTGTCCTTCGGTCTCTGTGTTTGTTCTGGTAAAATATTGACTTTGGCTTTTGTCCCATCCAATTCCGAGAATATTTACTTACTAGCTTTTCTGAAACCAAAAATAGTAGAAAACATGCAACTGGCACTGCGGCATCTTGTTAATAGGTTAGTCCCAAAAAATGTATAAAAATACCTCAAAGTGTAGACAAAGCATATCAAAGTTGATACTAAACAAGCATGGAACATAAAAAATTATAGATATGTTTACGACATATCAGTAGGGCAAGGGGATATAGGGTTAGGGTTTCAAGGGTAGTCTAGGTTTTGATTTGGGTAGTAGGTGGTCTGGCCACTTGGGCCTTCGGGCCGGCCGGCTGGACTGCCTCCCCAATAAATAGTTTTTTTATTTATTTTGTTTCAAAATAAACTTTTGTAAATAGTTTTAAACGAATAAAAGATCTGGCCGGACCGACGGTTTTAGTTTGAACAAAGAGGGGAATATCTAGAAAACAAAATAGGGTTTTAGCAAAATACTTTTAGGCAAACAGATGCATGCTGATGTCATGATGATGCACGGAGATAAGACATGTGATTTTCTAGTTGTGGTTTTACCCGGGGTGCTACAAAAGGGGATCAGAGGGAAGAGGCATATGCGCGAGGAGCGGGAGCAATCGGCGGCAGTGGAGAACAACACACGAGGCGAGGCCCAGGCAGCGAGCCGAGTGGCAGGGAGCAAGGAGCAGGGTTGGGCCGGTCCGGTAGTACCGGCCAGGCCGGCCAGGTACTACCGCTGAGCCCCGGTACAACCGGAAATAGCTGCTGGGCGACACATTAGGATGGGCCGCGCATTCAGACGCGTCCAGCAGCACATAGCGGTAGCACCGCTTGGCCCAGCTGAAACCTCTTTTTTCCTTTTTCTATTTAAACCAAATAAAGGCAAATTTCCAAAGTGATATCTTTAGCTAGGAAACTCCGATTAACCCCAAACCAATTTTGTTGGAAAGAGGATGAAAAGAGCTACCCAACAAGTGAGAATACTTCATGTATTATAAAGTGAGATACCTCCCTTGGTGAGAATCCGGAAAACTGCCAAGATCAAAAATGCGGTAAGATACAAAAGGGAAATCCGTTTTTGATGAACTAGAGCTTGTCATGAATATTACCACAATCTCTAGAGCCTCACAATGATAGGATCCAAATAACAACCAAATATGATGATGCAAGTATGCAAAGGTTTGATCTCTCTCCGAATGATATGGTCGAGTTACTCACTCGAGAGCCCCTCTTGATAGTATGGCTATCTATCCTAAACTCGGTCTCCCAACTAACAACATGATACCGACAAAAGGGAAAACCTATCAAGATTATACCTTTTCCTTGAGCATTCCACTTGAGCTCGATGTAGATGATTTTGCCCTTCTCAAGATGGAACACCTTTATTGATTGCTCTTCATCAAACCAAGACCACCGAGGATGGCAAGCATCAAACATGAGATCTTCTAGAGATGGCGCATTTTGAGCTTGCACAACACACTTCTTCTTCATTTCATCTACCTTGAAGCCAACACATGATCCAAGCGATGCCAATGGAAAAATCCTACAAGTGCAACTTAATACACACATTAGTCCATAAAGATTGGCATTAATTACCAAAACCACACATGGTGCCCACATGCTCTTTCAACGGGGGAAGATGGAAGAATGGATCATGCAGGAGTTCTGGGAAGACGTTGCTTTCCCCATGAAGGAATCCTGGTTCTGGGAGAGGTCTGATGTGTCGCCATCGTCATGCAAAGGTACGCCTGGTGTGTCTTCGTGCAGGTAATTGGAGCTCTGAGGACCGAGGGCAGCTTCTTCATCCATGGAGCCAGTGGAAAGCGTTGAGGCGGTATCAGATGGGTCTGTGGCACCACCAGCGAGGAGGCAGAGGAGCTGGCGTGGTGCTTGAATACGGGGTTGGAGAGGCACACTACCAAGGCCACGGATCACACCGCCAGCAGTTCTAGGCATGTTCCTCCCACCGGAGTACCAGCAGGTGATACGTCGTAAACATATCATATGTTTTTGATGCCCCATGCTTGTTTTGTATAAACTATCTTATGTTTTGTCTACACTTTGAGGCATTTTTATACATTTTCTGGAGATAACCTATTGACAAGATGCCGCAGTGCCATTTGCATGTTTTCTGCTATTTTTGGTTTCAGATAAGTTAGTAAAGAAATATACTCGAAATTGGACGGAACAAAAGCCAAAGTCAATATTTTACCGGAGCGAAGACGGAGTCTAGAGGGGGGACGAAGAGGTGACACGGGGTGACCGCACCACCCCCTGGCCACGCCAGGGCATGGTGTGGCCCCCCTGGCCCTCAACCGACCTCGCCCCTTCGCCTATATAAACACTCGAGGCAGAAACCCTAGACACCCGATCAGAAATCCACAAAACAGTGCGTAGCCGCCGCCACCATCGTCCCTAGATCGGGGGATCTGAAGCTCTTCCCGGCACCCTGCCGGAGGGGAGAGATCATCCCAGAGGCCTTCTTCATCACCATGCCAGCCTCCGGAGTGATGCATGAGTAGTTCGCCCTTGGAATATGGGTCCATACAGTAGCTAGATGGTTGTTTCTCCTCCTTTGTGCTACCATGTTTAGATCTTGTGAGCTCCGTTCATGATAAAGATCATCTATTTGTAATCCTACATGTTGTGTTTACGGGGATCCGATGGATATTGAGATACTATGTCATATTTATTATTGATTCTATCATGTCTATGTTATTTGTGATCTTGCATGCTCTCCGTTCCTAGTAGATACTTTTGCCAAGTAGATTCTTGTAACCCCAAGAGGAAGTATTTATGCTCGATAGTAGGTTCATGCCTCTAGTAATCTGGGAGAGTGACAAAAACTTCTAAGGTTGTAGATGTGATGTTGCTACTAGGGAGAAAACAACAATCCTTTGTCCAAGGGCAATTGTATTGTTTACTTTACACACTTTGTTTAATGCAATTATCTGTTGCTTGCAACTTAATACTGGAAGGGGTTCGGATGATAACCTGAAGTTGGATTATTAGTCATAGATGCACTTGGATTATGGTCTATGTATCATGTTGAAATTCCCAAACAAATCTCGTAGAGATCAAGATGTCTAGTATATGCATTATGATGCATTCTCAATCTGTCAATTGCCCCGCTGTAATTTGTTCACCCAACATGTTATTTATCTTATGGAGAACACCTCTAGTGAACTGTGGACCCCGGTCCATTCCTTACCATTGATATACCATCTACTGTTTAAAGTTTACTTTCTGCAATTAATATCTTCCACACTATACGTTTAATCCTTTGTTTTCAGCAAATCGGAGAGATTGACAACCTCACTGTAAGTTGGGGAAAAGTATTGTGGATTGCGTTGTGAAGGTTCCAAGTTGCTAGAAACACCTTGGAGTTGTTTCCTTACTCATACTGGTTCGATAACCTTGGTTTCATAACTGAGGGAAACTTGCTATTGTGCTCATCATACCTTCCTCTTGGGGTTCCCAACGAGCTCTACATATCTGAGCCATCAAGCACTTTTCTGGCGCCGTTGCCGTGGAGATAAGGACAGCTTCAATCTCTTACTCCCCGACAATCACTTTTTAGGTAGAAAGAAGATTCTTGCAAGGGGAGTCTCTCACAACCAATATCTTTACTTTGTTTTTGTTTTGCTTAGTTTATTTTGCTTGGTTTTGCTTGTATCTTTTTATCAAAAACAAAAAAAATTAGTTCCTACTTCAAGTTGTTTTTATATCTAGTTCTGCTCCAATCACTATTTCATTATGGATAACTGATACGTCCATTTTGCATCACTATTTTATATCATAATTTACTGTTATTCATTGATATATTTCATATTAAGAGGTGATACTTATGTTATTTCATCTATTTTTGCATGTTGGATGACTTTTGGAGGATGAACTACCGGAGTCAGGATTCTGATGGAAAAAGTGGTGTCCAGATGCAATATTCGCAAAGATCAGAAAATTCCAGAAAATATATGGAAAATCCTATTTTTCCAGAAGACGAAGGAAGCCAGAAGGGGAAACGGAGATGGGCCATAGGGGGCCCACACCACCCTTATCGCGGGCCCCCTGGGTCGTGCCACTAGGTGGTGTGGCCACCCTGGCCCACCTCTGGCTTCGCCCCTTCGCCTATATCTCCTCCTTGAAACCCTAATACTCAGGGGAGCGACCACAGAAAGATTTCGCCGCCTCTGCGGGGCGGAAACTACAGAGAGAGAAAGAGCTCTCCGGCATGCAGATTTCTATCGGGGAAATTCCTTCCTGGAGAGGGGAGATCGTCGCCATCAACACCGTCATCAAGCTAGACTTCATCGGGATCATCATCATCCTCACCACCATCTCCACCAGCACCATCATCACCACTCCTTCCCGCTGTAACAATTGGGTTAAATCTTGCATAGTTCTTAGGGGGAACTTTCCTGGTGTTGATTACTTTTGTATTTGATCCTATTGAGTGGAACCATTGAATTATTGTTTATGTTCAGATTGGTATCCATCATTATATCATCTCTGATCTTGATCCATATGATGTCTCGTGAGTACTTCTTTTAGTTCTTGAGGACATGGGAGAAGTCATGTTTTTAGTAGTGGAATTGTGTTGAAGTAATATTCAATGGTTTGATATTTAAGTTGTGGTGCTATTCTTCTAGTGGTGTCATGTGAACGTCGACTACATGATACTTAACCATTTATGGGCCTAGGGGAATGCATTGTGTATTTGGATACTAATTGTGGGGTTGCCGGAGTGACAAAAACCTGAACCCCCGTTAGGAAACCTTTGCAGAAGGGAGTGTAGGATCTCAGAGTTTAATATTGTGGTTAGGTTTTTATCTTAATTACTTTCTTGTAGTTGCGGATGCTTGCAAGGGGTTTAATCACAAGTATGTATTAGTCCAAGTAAGGTCGGTACATTAGCATAGGTTCACCCACACAACACTTATCCAACCAAAGAAGATTAATCAACTATATGAAGCGAAAGCACTTGACAGTATTCCCATGTGTCCTCGAGAACGTTTAGTCCTCATAAGTAATACAATCGGCTTGTCCTTTGCTGAAGAAAGGATTGGGCCACTTGCTGCAGTTATTATTATTGTCTTTATTTACTTGCACCTTATTTCTTTGCATTATCAAAAAACCCTAAAAATCCGTTTGTTAAGTATTTACAGAGAATTCTTGATCCAAACCACTTGTCAACACCTTCTGCTCCTCGTTGGGATCGACACTCCTATTTATTGAAAGTATTATGATACACCCCCTATACTTGTGGGTCATCAAGACTATTTTCTGGCGCCGTTGCCGGGGAGTGAAGCGCTATTGAAGAGTGGAACTGGTAAAGGAAATTTCTACTGTGAGTATTGCTTTTATTTCTGTTTGCTACTTTGTTTCCAATATGGATAACCCACTTGGTTTCCTATTTAGGAAAGCTACAACCACTGCTAGGGTAGTAGATGAACCACCACCTGCTGAGATAGATCCTTTTAAGATACCTACAAAAAATGTTGATCGTGTTATGGATAACTATTATTTTGGTGATGGAACTGTCCATCCTGCTGATCACTTGCTTTTTATCCATGAATTATGCGGGTTGTTTAAGTGTGCACGTATCACAATGGAACAAGTTAAGAAAAAGTTACTCTCTATATTATTGAAAGGAAGAACTGAAGAATGGTATAAGCTGCAAAATAATGGATAATCTATGGAATGGGAGGAAATTGTACCTCTCTTTTATTCTAAATTCTATCCTCGTAGTGAGATTCATAAAGATCAGAATCAAATATATAACTTTTGGCCTCGTGATGGAGAGAGTACATCCCAAGCTCGTGGGAGGTTGAAGTTACTAATGCTTAAATGTCCATGAGCTCCCTAATAATATTATTATTAATAACTTTTATGCAAGGCTTTCTCTTCATGATAAAGATTTATTAGATGCTTCTTGTGTTGGATCATTCACATGTATGAAAGAAGAAGCAAAATGGGATCTTCTAGACCATATTCAAGAAAATACTGAAGCATGGGAGAATGGCAAAGGAAGAAAGTCAGGTATAAATTATGATTATGAATGCATTAAATCTTTTATGGGAACTGACGACTTTCATAATATTAGTACGGAGTATGGTCTTGATTCTCTAAGTATTGCCAATTGTTTTAAGGGATTTTCCTCTTATATTGAAATTCCCAAAAAGGAGTGGAACAAGTACCATGCACCTTATAAAGATATTGTTAATCATGTTCCTGCTAGAAATACAGAAGTTTGTACTGTTGATCATATTTTGCCTGAACCTTATATTGAGAAAATACCTTTCCCTTCTAAGGTAAAGGAACATTCTATTATAGCTAATGTGGTTAGCAAAAGTAGAAAGAGAGCTATAGAACTTGATGAACAAATAAATATTGAACCTGTAGTAGCCATTGTGAAAGACCTTGTCACTAAAAATGTAGAAGATGGGCACATTATCTTTTGTGAAGATGCTTCTAATATTGTTTCACATCCTAGTAAAACTAGAAGAGCTAGTGTCCCTATGATTTCTGTTAGAATTCGTGATCATTGTTATTATGGTTTATGTGATATTGGTGCAAGTTCTAGTGCTATTCCTTATGAGCTTTACAAAAAAATTATGCATGAAATTGGTCCTTGGGAACCCTATAGACATTGATGTGGTTATTAACCTTGCTAACAGAGAGACTATCTGTCCAATTGGTATTGTAAGAGATGTGGAAGTTCTTTGTGGTAAGATTAAATATCCTGCTGATTTTATAATGCTTGGTAAGGAAGCTAGTAAAACTTGTCCTATCATTTTTGGTAGACCTTTCTTGAACACTTGTGGAGCTATTATAGATTGTAAGAAGGAGAAAATTTTAACTAAATTTGATGGAGAATCTTATGAGTTTAACTTTTCCAAATTCACTAAAGCTCCTTCTGAAAATGAATTGCCTAATGAGGATTTTAGAGTTGAACAACTTGCTTCTATTGATCCAGTTTTTGATCTTAAACCTCTTTTTCATGATTTTAAGTATGCTCATTCTGATGATAAGAATGTTTCTTGTGACAGTTATATTGTTAACTTTATTCATAGTGCTACTGAAAGTTATTATGAGAGAGGGAAAGATGGTTTTATGCATCTCAATAATATTAAGTTTCCCCGCTTTATGTTGAAAGTTTTGAAGTTGCACTTGTTTTGCCTTCCTATGCTAGTAGCCTTTTATTTCAATCATTTGTTTTCTTACAAAATCCCCTTGCATAGGAAGTGGGTTAAACTTAAATGTGTTGGATATTTGCTCCTTGATGCTCTATTTATTTCAAATCCATATCTCCTATGAGAGCATCATTGAAATTATCATGCTCATCTTAATGGCTATAAAGAAAGAGCTTATGGGAGACAACCCATTTTAGTTTTCTTTTGGTTTTTGTTTATTTGAGTCTTGGAAGTTATTACCTCTGTTATAACCGCTGCTTATCCTTTTTGTTTGGTTTTTGTGTCAAGATTTGCCTCTTTTGAGAAGTAGGTGAGTTGTGGGAAGTTGTTGTCCTGGAACAGATTTTTGTGCTTCACTGTAAAAATTCGTGAAAAATCCTAGTACGTCGGATGGAGCTATAATTTTTGTGCTTGTGATCCAATTTATTAGACAGCTTTAGTTAGTTTTGCACTTTTTGATTTGAATAACATAAGATTTTTGAAAAAATCAATCTTTACCTGCTGGTCTGTTTTGACAGATTTCTACCATTATTTGCATTTGCCTCTTAAATCGATTTCCTTTTAAATTCTTTTTGGGCTTTTTCAAAGGAGTTTCTATAGTAGCTTATCTTTTGATGGACTTCAGTTGAAATTGAACCTAAAGGTTCTATGTCTTTGCATACACTAATGTTGCTAATGAAGATTGTGTGAAGCTTTGCATGAAAGGAACTTTCAAGTGTTGGAGAGAAGGAATCTGTAGAGTCCGTTTTTGAATAGGTAACAGTTCTGGTAAGAAAAGTTTCATGAAAAACCTGTCAATTTATATTTTTGCAGTTTTTATCCCATATGGAAGATAACAACTCGAAAGAGGGAAGGAAACAGAGCCCGGGTCGCCCACACCACCCACTGGCACGGGCCCACCTAGCCACGCCACCAGGGGTTGTGACCACCCCAGAGCCCGTCGCCATCCCGTTTTCACCCAGTACCTTCCTTATCTAGTAAAATTTCATAATATATAATCGCCCAGATCCCTCGAGGTCCGTATATCGTGTTCTAGTTGAGTTTTCGTTTCGATCTGTTCTGTTCAGATGTCGTTCCTGGGTTCGCTCTCGGAGGACTATGAGCTGCAACGCCGGCGCAAGCTCCACCGCGATCTTGAGAAAGGGACTTTCATTGGATGGGTAGAAGAAGAAAGGATCACATCTAGGCGCGAAGACATGGATCGGAGCATCAATTAGGAAGTAAAGAACATGTCAGCAGGCATGAAGGGACAAGCTGCCACAGGATCAAAGGCAAGAAAACTTACTTTTGTAGGGGAAATTAACACTGGACGTGCTTTTTCTCATAATATGCAGGGGATGATGACCTCCGTTCCAGACCTCAGTTCCTGCCCTGAGGCAGTGGAAGACCTTCGAGCCGCTGATGAGTTTTGTGATAAGTACCGAGTCCTGAGGAGAAAGGTAGATATACTTCATGAGGAGAATAACATGCTTCGTAAGATGCTGGAGGATTTCCTCACCTTGAACAAGGGAACACCACCACCACCGAAGGAGTAATTCGTCATCAGGTTTTGGCATCCTCTTGGTTTGTTCCAGGCTTGGGGGAGTGCCACGGTATCATATCATTATCTTTCATATTTTTACCTTGTTAGTAGAGTCATATCATGAATAGAGAAGTTATCTGTAAGACCCCACCTTTGTAAAGGTAAAGGTCCCTGTGATTGCAATGCTAGTCCCTGGAAAAAATGCTAGCATCCACAGTTTAAGATGAAGTACACAGAAACAAAGTCCATTATTGCATCGTCATTCTAGAGATAACATAGTCTTTTACAACTCCATAGCCATAGGCTAGTACAAGAGTTTAACTTAACAACATAAATAAAACTCTTCATCTTCATGTGCCACAGGCAAACATGTTGAGTGTAGACTCACAACCCTAATCCTCATTAGAGTAACCTACAACATCACAAGTTACAGCCATAGTGGGTCAATATATTGGAATAGTATTGGCAAGTGATACCTTAGTAGAATATTAGTTTCTAGCTTCTATATGAATTTGGCTAAGTGTAGCTTAGGCTTGCTTTGCTCAAAAAAGGTTTTACCTATCAATTGAAAACACTAAGTTTTTGTTTGACAAAAACTCCCAAGGAACCACCAATAGACATTGGTGAACCTTTACCCTTGTTCAACCACAAGTTTTTAACTTAGAAATTGGGATGAGAAGATTCTTGATAGCTTCCATGTCTTGATGCTCAAATTGTACATTGTCGGGGACACGACTAAGTACTTAGATTCTTCCTTCTGCAGAGGTGGTGCACTTTCCCCACAAGACTCGACGTGCATCGAGACAAGACCTTTCAAAAGCCTTCCCTTAGACCTAAATGGACGTGCTCCAAACCTATCAACCCCTACCACCAACTGTCCATTTGGCTAAGTTATTGCAACCTATATGATCCAGGCAGAGCCCATATTGCCATGTGGCTGCACTAGAAGCTTCTTAACATTTGGCCTCTCAAATCCCTTTGTTCCTGGGTGGCTTTCCACAAGTGTGATACACAAGGTAGACCATAGATATGGGCCTTGTGTAACCACTCAACATAACCCAAGCATACCATTCCACCCAGGTGATTCATTAGCTTAGTTGTTTTATTAAGCAAAAACACAAGTCAAAGACTTAGCAATATTTTCCATAACATGTATATAATCCACCCTTGTTTGCTACTAGCTAGGCTAAGCATGGCTATATAGCAAATATCTTAACTTAGAGAAAATTCTAACAAGTCTACAACTACTAGGATTTCCCATAGCATAGCATATAGATACTTAGCAAAAACATCATGCAAGCCCTATACAAAATATCAGTAATGCATAGTCAAAATATTGGGACAAAAATATGAAGCACCACTTGCCTTGGTAGTTGGGAGAGTAGCAACAATCCTCACAATCACAATCACCACTAGCACCAAAATCTACACATAAAATGATAGCACCAAATTTATATTCCAAACAAATCAAGCAAAAATATATGAATGCATGCAAATGCCATGTGATGATTTTTCTAAACTAAACAAGACAAGTAAAATAGTACTGAAACACTAAATAAACATTTAGAGACTAAATAGACTTAATTTGGCTTTAAAAACATTTTCTAAATAATTTTCATATACACAAAATAAGCCTACAAATGTCTCTGCATAAAATTCTATTTTAATAGAGGCAAAATACGAAACCAAGCCTACAGATGTGTAGGATTTAATTTTGTGATTCCATTGATATATTATTTGCATTTTTGGATAAACAGAACAAAAGTTATTGAATTTACAGGTTTAAATAACTAATAGATTCAAAAATAGATTTAAAACAAATTTCCAGACACGTGGACGCATCTGATTGGCCCATACTGGTTCGGCTGGATCGATCAACGAGAGCCACAGGATTTAAATGAAATCACATGGGCCAGATTGACTGATAATGATTCGTTAAGTGATCTAATCTGACGCGCTGGATCTAGATCTAACGTCCCACGACGGCTTGGCCAAGAACTGGCGGCGCGCGAGGTTTCAGCGGCGGCGGTGCTACTGGTGGCGATGGTCCGACGAATTTAGAGGGGGCTGGGGGTTACGATTGGTCTTACCAGCATCACACGGTTGCGAGGAAGCTCAACGTGGTCGCGGTTGGGGCGGGGGCGTGCTGTAGCGGTGGCTAGGGCTCGTCGGAGTTGCAGGCGGCGTCGGGTTCGCGCGGACGAAGACATTGACGACGCTCTGGATCATCCCAGCACAAACCAGGAGCATCAGTAGCTGCACAAGTACATGGAGAACCTAGTCGTATGCAAGAGGGGTCAAGGGGCGCTCGATAATTACCGTGATTGCTCGACGGAGTTGAGCGGCGGCTCGGTCATTTGCGGGGGTGGATGGGGACAGCGACCTGGGTCATGAGCAGGCAAACTAAAGGCATCAGAAGGTGCACAAGGACACGAGGGTCACACTCGTTTGAACCAGAAGCAAAGGGGCGGTCGGAGCTCACCGTAATCACACGCCGGAGTTCGCCGGGCAGCGGCGGTGCGATTCGAAATACTGGCAGCCTGGTGGCGAAGCGAGTGTGCTGTGTGGGGGGAAATGACCATGGGGTGTAGGGACTTAAGTAGGTAGCAGCGCGACAAGAAACGCATACAGATTCAAGGCTAATTACATCGCGCCATTATCGACAGCAATGGCAGCGGCGACGTGGTCCGCGGGCGAGATTTGGGGAAGAAAGGCCGAGGTGGCAGTGGGGTCCGCGGGTCAGCGACTTTGGGTGGAGATGCGCGCGTGAGAGAGAGAGAGCAGAGGAAAATGGCCCGGTTGGGCTTAGTGGGCTGGTTCTGGGAATGGGCCAGAATGGCAGCGCTGGCCTTTTTCTAATTCCTTTCTCCTTTTCTATTTTTAATTTGATTTTCAGAATCCAATTTCAAATGAACTTCAAATGAGTTTGAATTCAAACCACTTCTAGATTTTTGTAAAGTGAGCCTTGCTCATATTTGTGTATAAAACATTGTTGTTTTCTCACAAATACTTTGGCCCATTGAAAATAAAATAAAACCATGCCTTATTTAAATATTTATAATCGGCATATAAATGGTTTTAAATTTAGATTCTTGTTTTGAAATTTTTGAGCAAGATTTGAAATCATCTATTAAAATTTTCTAGTTGAATCAAAGTATTCTCGTATTGAGAGTAGAAATAAATCCATTGTCTTGCTTACATAAAATAATAGGCAAAACAAATGGTTTCTGATTTGAAACCTTGTTTGAAAATAAACCAAATGCATGAGGATGCATGAATGATATGCAAACTTTATAAACCATGATTTTTGGGATGTTAAAAATCTAACCCCCTTAAGGTGAATCTCGCCCTCGAGATTCGGATTGGCTAGCACATAGGTGAGGGTGGTCTTTCCGAAGGTCATCTTCTCTTTCCCAAGTTGCTTCTTCTTCGGAATGATTATTCCACTGAACTTTGCAGAATTTGATAGTCTTTGTCTGAGTAACTCTTTCTGCAGTCTCAAGAATCTTGATAGGTTTCTTTTCATAAGTGAGATCACTTTCCAATTGGACCTCCTCCAAAGGTATAGTATCCTTCAAAGAAGTCTCTTCCATCTCCGGATGACATTTCTTCAACTGACTCACGTGAAATACATTGTGAACGGCAGACAGTGATTCAGGCAATTCAATCTCATAAGCCACTACTTCCTTACGACTCAGAATCTTGAATGGTCCAACATACCTTGGTACCAATTTTCCTTTGACTCCAAATCTCTTCACTCCACGAAGTGTTGAGACTCTAAGGTAAGCTCTATCACCCACCTCATAGGTGACTTCTCTACGTTTTGGATCTACGTAGCTCTTCTGTCAGGACTGTGCTATCTTCAATTTGTCCTTTACCAACTTGACTTTCTCTTCAGCTTCCTTGATTAGTTCTGGTCCGAACAAATTTCTTTCTCCAACACCACTCCATAGCAATGGTGTAGTTCACTTTCTTCCATAGAGAAATTCAAATGATGACATCTCAATACTGTCTTGATAGCTGTTATTGTAAGAGAATTTTGCGTAAGGCAGACTTTCATCCCAACTAGCTCCATAATCTAGGTCACATGCTCTCAACATATCCTCTAGAATCTGGTTGGTCCTTTCTGTCTGTCCATCAGTCTGGGGATGAAAAGCAATGCTGAATTCCAATCTTGTTCCCAATGACTCATATTGTTGCTTCCAAAAATGTGAGGTGAACTGAGTTCCTCTATCAGATACAATACTCTTGGGTACCCCATGCAGACACACAATTCTATTCATATATATCTTGGCTAACTTAGCACTTGTATAGGTTGTCTTCACGGGTATAAAATGAGCCACTTTAGTTAGGTGATCTACCACGACCCAAATAGAATCATATCCTGATCTAGTCCTTGGCAGTCCAGTGATGAAATCCATACCAATTTTATCCCACTTCCAATCAAGAATAGGTAGTGGTTGTAACAGTCTTGCTGGTTTCTGATGTTCCGCTTTCACTCTACTACATACATCACACAAAGCAATATGTTCGGCGATGTCCTTCTTGAGATTATTCCACCAAAATCTTTCCTTCACATCCATGTACATTTTGGTGTTACCCGGATGAATGGAATATGGTGAGTTGTGTGCTTCTTGTAAAATCAGTTTCCGAAGCTCCGGATCTTGCGGAATGCAGATACGGTTTCCATACCATAAAGTACCTTGTTCGTCTTCATGGAATCATTTGGCTTTCCCTTTGCTAATTTTTCCCTTAATCTCATCAATTTCCTTGTCCATCTTTTGGGCTTCCTTGATCCTGTCCAACAATGTGGGTTGAACATCTAATGACATGAGATGTCCTTCAGGCACTATCTCCAATCTGAGATCTTTGAATTGGGCACACAGATCATCTGGCAATTCTCCCTTAGTAAGGCCATTCACATAAACCTTACGGCTTAATGCATCCGCTACCACATTTGCTTTACCCGGGTGGTATTGCAAACTCAAGTCATAGTCCTTGATGAGTTCTAACCATCTTCTTTGTCTCATGTTGATTTCTTTATGAGTGAAGATATACTTCAAACTTTTGTGATCTGTGAACACTTCACATCGCTTTCCCAAAAGATAATGTCTCCATGTTTTGAGTGCATGGACAACAGAGGCTAACTCCAAATCATGAGTAGGATAATTCACTTCATGAGTTTTGAGTTGTCTCGAGGCATAAGCCACGACTTTCCCTTCTTGCATCAAAACTGCACCTAATCCTTGGTGAGATGCATCACAATATACTTGGAAACCCTTCTCCAAATCTGGCAGACATAAGACTGGTGTTGTCACTAGTCTCTTCTTCAACTCTTGGAAACTGAGTTCACATCCTTCAGTCCAATCAAATTTCTTGTCTTTCTTAAGTAACTCTGTCACTGGCTTAGCTACCTTTGAGAAATTCTCAATGAACCTTCTATAGTATCCTGCCAAGCCAAGGAAACTATGCACTTCCTTCACTGACTTAGGAGATTCCCACTCGGTTACAGCTGACACTTTTGCATGATCAACTGCTACACCATCTCCTGAGACAATATGTCCGAGAAATCCGACTTCATTCAGCCAGAATTCACACTTGCTGAATTTGGCATATAGCTTATGCTCCCTAAGCTTCTCAAATATCAATCACAAATGTTCTTAATGCTCTTCATTGCTCTTAGAGTATATCAAAATGTCGTCGATGAAAACGACAACGAACTTGTCAAGAAATTCCATGAACACCTTGGTCATCATATTCATGAAGTAGGCTGGTGCATTTGTCAAACCAAATGGCATCACGGTGTACTCATACAATCCATACCTAGTGGTGAAAGCAATCTTAGGTATGTCGTGTTCCCTTATCTTTAGCTGAAAGTAACCTGATCGAAGATCAATCTTTGAGAACACATGGGCTCCTTCTAACTGATCAAACAAATCATTGATTCTTGGCAAAGGGTATTTGTTCTTGATAGTTACTTCATTGAGTGAACGGTAATCTATGCATAACCTTTGACTTCTATCTTTCTTTTCAACAAACAAAACTGGTGCACCCCAAGATGAAGAACTTGGTTGAATAAATCCTTTCTACAACTGTTCCCCAAGCAATTTCTTGAGTTCTTTCAACTCATCAACTGACATCTTGTAGGGTCTCTTTGCTGTTGGTCCTGATCCTGGCAGCAAGTCAATCAGAAACTCAACATCCCTATCTGGTGGAATTCTAGGCAATTCCTCCGGAAACATCTCCGGATACTCTCTCACAATTAGCACATTGTCTATGCTAACCCCCTTAAGAGAATTTAGCTTATTCCCTTTTGATTCAGATTTAGACCTGAATCTAATCCTTCTATTATCCGGGGTTGTGTGTGTGACAGTACGGTTGGCACAATCTAGTACTCCTTCATACTTGGTCATCCAATCCATTCCCAAAATAACATCCAATCCTTGGGAATCTAGGATTATCAGACTAACTAGAAACTTATGCTTTCCAAATTCTATTACTAGATCACGACATCCAAGACTTACTATCATATCTCCATCGGGAGAACTTACTTTTATAGGACACCCAATTTTTTCAGTTGGAAATCCATTTTTATCAACAAATGCTCTTGATATGAATGAATGCCATGCGCCAGTATCAAAAAGAACAAGTGCTGGAATAGAATTGAGCTTGAACTTACCAGCCACGGCATCAGACTCTTCATAGACATCCTCCACATTAATGTGGTTCACTTGTCCCTTTTGGAAGGGATTAGGCTTGTTGGCACCTTCAACTTTCTTTTCTGGGCACTCGTTAGCATAGTGCCCCATCTTCTTACACTTGAAACATTCAATCTGACTGAGATCCTTCTTTACAGGCTGACTTCCACTGCCACTTCCACTGTGGTGGCTCTTGTGTCCACTCTTGTGGTTCTTGTACTTATCATTATCATGACTGCGGTGATGCTTGTTGTCATGGTGACGGTTGTGGATGTGGTGGTTGTTATACTTCCCATGTTTGTGGGATCCAGAACTCCCACTATCATCATGATGGGAACGCTTGTGAGACGATCCCGAGCTGTGCTTATCAAAGCTATGCTTCCTCTTTCTTCTCTCAACCTATTTCATCTTGTTTTCCAAGATGGTAGCCTTATCACAAAGTGATTGATAGGTTGGAACATAGGCAATAGACAGCTGCAGGTTCAACTCATCATTAAGTCCTTCGAGGAATTTCTCCTTCCTCTTTGCATCTGTATCAACTTCATCTGGTGCATAACGCGCCAGATTGTTGAATTCCTCAATGTACTCAGCCACACTGCGGTGACGCTGCTTTAGATTGTGGAACTCCTTCTTCTTCAAATTCATCACTCCAGATGAGATGTGAGCTGTACGGAATCCATCCTCAAAGATAGCCCAAGTCACATCCTCAAGGGGAGTGGGGATCTGAAAGTTATCTATAACATCCCAAAAATATTAAACTAGAATCATCAAACTCTAATCACTAAATTTAGGGTTAACAAAAAAAATTCCAATTAAAATATGAAAGCATTCATATGAGTGTGCATTAAAATTTGGATTCTTTTGAATTGCCATGATTATGTGTTTCTTTGCCTGTAAAATGATTCTTAGGTGAAATAAACATCATCTAAACAATCCCCAAACTTTTCCCAAAGACAGACAACTCAAAATGAATAAATTAAGTGAATGGTCATTTTTGCCAAATTAACTCCCATGCCTACTTTGGCTATCTCTAACTTTCAGAACTTAATAGAAACATGTATGGATCTTTGCACCCCTTGATAGTACTCATAAGAAGGTACCAAGGCCCACTTTGTGATCATCCAGAAATATTCAAATGCATAGTTTAAATGACAGTTTAAAAATTGAATCTATTTCATATGGGAAGATCCCACTTTTTCAAAAACCAGTCAAACAAGCTCAATTTTCAAAACCCAAGCATCCACAGTATCACCAGCACATGCCTAGCACACCCACCAAAAATCTTTTCAAAATTCAAAACTTGAATTCATGCGGCTAATTCATCAAACAGGTTGCAGATGCAAATCAAACAAAATCAAAACACTATTTGGAGCAGTGTTTTGGGCCTAACTGGTTCCCTCTCTAGCTCACAGCAACCTCAGTAGATCATCTAGCAAACTTAACTAAGCCCTAGCCCCACTGTAAGTTTGCCAATATCATCAATGGTGAACAGCCCGAGAGCACCCATGTCACCCCAGTGTGGATAGCAAGCTAGGGGAAGAACTAGCCATGCCAACCTTGTCTAGGAGGTAGCCCATGCTTCACCGCCCCCTCTCGACCAGCCCTGCCTCGCAGACAGCAACCAGAACCGCCAGGAACGCCACGCCCGCGCCGCTGTCACCATGCCGACGCGCACCGCAGAGCACGCTCCGTTCCCACGCAACCCGACCACCTCGAGCCCTCGCCGCCCGCCAGCATGCACCCCACCGTCCCAGGAGACCGCTAGACATGCCCATTTCACCGCTCGTACCCCGTAGCCACTGCTCGCCGCAGAGTTCGCCGCCTATGCCTCACAGAGCATCGAGCGTTCCCGACCATTTGCCACCGCCCCTACAAGCACATTCAAACCTTAGAGCATCGCTAGGAGACCACCGATCGATCGCCACCCTCGGCCATGCCTCTAGCAGCCCGTAGCCGTGTCGCCACCGTCGCCTGCCCATCCCTCTCGGTCTCGCCGTCTACCTATAAAAGGAGGCCACCCCCAGCCGATTGAAGCACACCATCTCACTCCCCTCACCTCACTGATCGTTCCACCCCTTAGCCGGAGCAAGGCGAGCAGCGCATCGCCAAAATTGCACCGGAGCAGGCCGCCTCTGGAGAAGAAGGGCGCCATCGATTTCGTCCACCCCAGGAGCTGTCGTGACCACCCCTGAGTTCGCCGTCATCGACTTTGTCGTTTGCCCGCATCGCCGACCTTCGCCTAAGCCCCGGTGAGCCTCCCACGACCCCCACTGAGCCGCTAGGGTTCGAGCTCGCCGGTGACTAGTTCATCATCGACGACAACCCTCAGTCGTCGATCTTCATTATAATCCAACGCACCACATCGCCCCGTACCGCTTCGTGTTTAAAGAGTCACTGACCAGTAGACCCCCCCTGTCGGTTGCGCCACGCGCTGCGGAGTGACACTGGGCCGACCCGTTAACCTTTCCCGCGCAGCCCACTCGTTTGAATTTAGCTTTTTCTTTTTAAGTTCAAACATAGTTCTATACCTAGTTTCAAAAATCAACCCAGCTTGATTCAGTGCACCAAATTGAATGAAACCAATTTTGTTAGAAATATATTGAAATGCTTAATCCAAGCCCGTTGGATTCAGATCATTTGATTCTAAAGATCAACCTTGGTAAAAATAACAAGGCAGAAGCTTTTCTGCATTCAAACATTTTTCAAAATTAAACCATAATAGCTTTTGAGTTGATTCCAACTCTCAAAAATCACATTTGATCATACCTTTCAGAATATATAAAAACATATGGGTTTACTTACAGAAATAATGTTCAAGTAATAAAATAATGCCACATAGGCATTTCTAGTCACTTTAATTATTTAAAATAAAAAGGTTAAACCTTATTAAATTGCGACACCACTTTAAATCACATTCCCATGTGCTGAAATAAGTGGTGATGACATGTGTCAACATGATCCCATGTTTGGTTTGGAGAATATTAAATCTTAAGTAGTTTTTCAATGAGTAGAAATTACTTTTCTAAAAATAAATAAATAATGCAAGTGCTTTAATCTTGTGATATTAGTGATGATGATAGATCATCTATAGAACCCTGGTGTGTGATGATTGAAACTAGTTAAGTATTGTTTAGTGATTGTGTACCTCGTATTTATTCATAGACGCTAGTACCAACCAAGGATACGAGGAGGAAGTAGGATACTATGAAGAAGAAGCCGAGGAGAACTTCAACCACTGCTCTGCACAAGGCAAGCTAACACTTGCAATTATGAAAGTTATATAACCTATGCAATGCACTAAGCATGCTTGGTTGGACACATTTGATGATACCCAATCCTAGTTTTACTTGCAAGCTTCTACTTTACTTCTTTATCAAAGCTCTTACTTAGAGTTTACTTGAGTGAATTGTAGATTCTCGAAAGATAATTGAAGGTTGCATAAAGAGCATAAAATTTGGCCTAAGCTAGATAATCTTGATGTCATCCTAAGGCATGAGATTGAACTTAGCTAAAACTCCACTAGTTTACCACCCCTCATTAGTACTCACTCCCATTTGTAGATGCTAGTGCTAAGCATAAAACTTGCTCAACCTTAGATGGGAATACTTGGTGGAAAATGGTTATGAAAACCTTGGAATGATGGATCATTCTATTGAGATGTTTTGACATGTGTTTCCGAACACCAGATGATTTGGATGATGAAAATGTTAAGGCATGAGCCTTAGCCCTTTATAAAACTGATGGTTGTCTGGATGCGATACCATTCCAATTTTATCGTACAACCACAATACCCGAGAATTGGGTAGGGCTTGATTGGAAACTTATATACCTTAGTATGGGTTCCCTCCCGGCCAAGGTCTGAGCTGAGGCTACCTTGTGAAGATTGTCCACCTGTGCAGTACCCAAGATGACAGTTGGTCATGGTTGGGAGGCCAAACTCATAGGAGAGGTGCCTATACTAGGGCGTGTAATTGAAAGGTTAGGATTGATTATCCTCATACTGAGTATGGTGAATTCAAGATTTGTTCCTGATGGATTTATTGAAGGTTGTGGTGAAAGTGTACAATCTCTGCAGAGTGTCAAACTATTCGAATAGACGCGTCCATGATTATGGCCATCTTTGTTCCCCCGTCAGATGTTTTCAAAATGACTTGTGAAATGAATTGAGATTTTGACTTGACCACAACAGAGTTGTGATATGAAATAACAAGTTCCCACTTAGGTGTTATAAAATTTCAACTAGCTTTTCTTGCTTCTGAACTTAGTAGAGGTAAATCTGGCTTTTTGCAAAACAACCCTAGAGCTTAGTGTCCTATTACAAAAACTTCCTTCACTTGTTAGTCTTAGTTTGCGAGTACTTAAAGAGTACTCATGGCTTTGTCCCTGGCTATTCCCGTGGCCAGACTATGAAGAGGAGTATCAGGAGGAAGGACCCCAGGAAGGTTATGACAACTAGGATCATCTCCCATCGTCAGCATTGCCTGTGACCCCGAAGATGGAGCTTCGCCTACGCTACCTTTATTATTATGTATTTCGCTGCTTGAGTTGTATTAAGAACTGGATCATGAGATCCTTATTTGTGAAAGACCTTATGTATGGTTTGTAATGGATGATGTACTGTGGTATCCAATTATGTTATGTCCCGCAAAAATGATAATCCTGGGATTGCGATGTATGGCATAACAGGCATCCAGGATTAAAAATCCGGGTGTTGACAAGTTGGTATCAGAGCCATCCTGACCATAGGAGACCCTAGTTAGACTGGACGTTTGAACCAAAAACTTAGTTTCAAAACCAAAAGAAGCAAATATTTACAAAAACTTATTCCCATTTTTATCACCTTAATTCTTTCATAAAAACTCATGTTCCTCAAAAACTCTTGCAAAATACATAAAATTTGACACACTTGATCACTCTACTAACTTACTCATCCTATATTCTTTTAGATGGACGTGAAGTACAGCAAGTTTTATCAGTTGGGGAATAGAGGAGACCTTATATTGGAGCGGGATTTGGACCAGCTTTCGGAACTTCTGGAGCGTCGGCACCCCGAGTTCTTCGGAGCTCAACTCAATGATCAAGGAGGAGAAGATCTACAGTGGATAATTGTTGCAAGTATCCGAGGAAAGATTGAACCCCCCATTGCTGAGGGAATTTAGTTCACCTTAAGAGAGAACAACTGGCTCGATGGACTTGCCAGGTCCATGCAGGAAGCTCTTGCCCGTCTGTGTGGGCAGAGTATCAACCAGATCAAGGGTACCCGCTTTAAGTTTTGTCCAAAGCGTGATGCTAATGGACAGCCACTGGAAGCCCCATACCACCACGAGCTGAAGACTCAGTTGGACCACCTTAGCTTCATGATGTACGATCGTCAGCAAGAATTGGACAATTGCCGTGACTACTCCAATCACAAGTCCGCCATCATCAAGACAAAGGATCAGACCATCGCCATGCTAGCGAAGGATCGCAAGTCTCGCCGCCGTCAGCTCAACAAGAAGGAGCGCATCATTTCCCGTCTTTGCCACCGGATCTCGGATTTGGAGGAGACCATCCACGAGAGAGACATGCAGTTGGAAGAAAGGGAGAATGCCGGGGAAGATCTTCGTGGAGACCTCTACTCCTATCTCAACGATGATGATGATTTTCTGGAGGATCAGGCTATGGACTTCTTCACCGATGAGGATGATTTTGCCTTCATCAACGATGATGATGATGATGAGGATGACGACTACACCGATTCCGAGGAGTAGTAGCACTTGAGCACTAGCGTAGTGAGTTGTATTCGGTCCCACTGTATCTTAGTTTCCAGAATGGTTCTTAAAACCATCTGTTGTTCTTGTTTTGTGGTGTGTGTTTGTATCGTGTGCTATGGATCAATGAATGAAAAGCAAGTTCCTAGAAAATCTGAATCAAACTTTAAAAACTTTTCAAAGTCCCGGAACCTTAGCAATTTCCCTCTTTTCTCATGATCTATCTCAATCTTCAGATGCCACGCGGAGGAAGTGGTTCATCCCCAGACCCGATGTTGCAGATCCTACAAATGTTGGTTTCTGACCGCGAAGCTGAAAGAGCTGAACGTCAAGCCAACCTAGCCACCCTTCAGCAGATAGCCCAGCTAGCCCACAACAATCAGGGCCAAGGAAATCAGGACAACCATGGATCTAAGCTCAAGAATTTCCAGAACACCAACCCACCTGTTTTCACTAAGTCGGAAGAGCCCTTAGACGCTGATGATTGGCTGCAAACCATGGAAAATAACCTAGAAGTCGCCAGAGTGGAAGCTAACGAGAAAGTTCTGTTCGCCACCCACTATCTAGCCGGAGATGCAAGATCATGGTGGAACAGTGTTCGTGCAATGACCGGAGGACAGATGATGACCTGAGAGGAATTCAAAGTCAAGTTCAGCAGAACCCATGTGCCACCGGGTTTGATCAAGAGAATGAGAGATGAGTTCAGAGAACTGAAGCAAGGAAGGATGACCGTAGTGGAATACCGTGACAAATTCTTGTCATTAGCTAGGTATGCCCCGGATGAGATCGATACCGAAGCCAAGAAGAAGGAGAGATTCTTGAATGGTCTGCATGATGAGATGCAAACTGTGTTGGTCAATATCCCTTTTGCTGATATTGAAGCCCTTGTCGACTCTGCCATCCAGATGGAAGGAAAGATCAACCAAGCCAATGAGAACCGCAAGCGTCGCATGATGCATCAGCCAGGAACCCATCAGACCCCAAAGTATCGCCCTAACCCATCTCCAGGATTTTCCCCAAGAACCAACAGACCCCCGATGAACCGTTCGACCTATCCCAACCGTGGAAACCCGAGGCCCGGAGGAAATCACAACAAACCCGGCAACTCTGGCAATTTCAATCGTGCCCCACCCAAGTTCAACAACAACAATGCTGCCGCTAACACCAACCCTGCCCCTAGGACTGGAAGCAATGTTGTGCCTGTTGCAGCAAAGGACAAGTCGCAAGTAACTTGTTATGACTGTGGAAATAAGGGTCACTACTCCAACGAGTGCCCCAACAAGAAGAATGCCGCAGCCCCCAATGCAAATGCCCCAGCTCAGCAGCAGCGTCGTGTTCAGACTGGAAGAAGGTTTGCCCTAGGGAATTTGCTCAACCGCAATGGCCGTCTTTTTCTCATGCATGCTGAAGAAGCTCAGGAAGCGCCAGACGTCATGCTGGGTATGTTTTCTGTTAATTCAGTACTTGCTCGAGTGTTGTTTGATTTTGGTGCATCACACTCATTTGTCACCAAAGAATTTGCATGCACTAGTAAGATTCAACCAACAAAACTAAAGCATGTTATGATTGTTCAAATCCCCGGTTCAACCACCAAAGCTAGGCAAATTTGCAAAGCCGTCCCTATCCGAATCCATGGCATAGATTTTTATGCTAATCTGATAGTACTCAGAACTAAGGGTTTGGAAGTAGTACTAGGAATGGATTGGATGTCCAAACATAAAGGACTAATTGACTGTGCCAAGAAAGTCATAACCATGACCAGTACAGCCGGAATATCAGTCGAGCATATATCTGAAACCTTACCTCGTCAATTCAAGTGCAACAAGAGTATAGCCCAACCTACCATTGACCAAGTCCGGATAGTCTATGAATACCCCGATGTATTTCCAGATGTTTTGCCCGGTATGCCCCCAGATCGGGATATCGAGTTTATCATTGAACTAATCCCTGGAACAGGACCCATAGCTCAGAGACCATATAGTATGAACCCGTCTGAGCTAGTAGAACTAAAGAAGCAACTGGATTCCATGTTGGAAATTGGATTGATTCAACCAAGTGCATCACCATGGAGATCACCTGTCTTATTTGTGGACAAGAAGGATGGAGGTAACCGTTTGTGTACAGATTATCGGAAGTTGAATGATGTCACTATCAAGAACAAGTACCCGTTGCCCAACATAGAAGATTTGTTTGATCAGTTGACCGGTGCCAAAGTGTTTTCTAAGATTGATCTTAGAATAGGCTATCATCAACTCAAGATTCGTGCAGAGGATATTCCAAAGACTGCCTTTACCACCAGATATGGATTATACGAGTATACTATCATGTCTTTTGGATTAACCAATGCCCGCGCTTATTTCATGAATCTCATGAATAAGATTTTTATGGACTTCTTGGATAAGTTTGTCGTTGTTTTCATTGATACATTCTGATTTATTCCAAATCAGAAGAAGAACATGAGCTACACCTAAGGACCATTCTTGGAACCCTTAGAGAGCATCAATTGTATGCCAAGTTTAGCAAATGTGAATTCTGGTTACAAGAAGTAAGATTCCTCGATCACATTGTATCAGCCGGAGGAATTTCCGTTGACCCTGCAAAAGTAAAAGATGTCGAAGATTGGCAAGCCCCAACCATTCAAACCCAAGTTCGTGCATTTCTCGGATTGGCGGGATATTACCGCAAGTTCGTAGAAGGATTCTCGAGTATCGCCAGACCGATGACCCAATTGCTGAAGAAGGACAAGAAGTTTGAATGGAACGACAAATGTGAAGCGAGTTTTCAAGAACTCAAGAGAAGATTGATTTCAGCCCCAATCTTAATCATGCCGGATATCACGAAGCCCTTCGACGTGTTTTGTGATGCATCCAAGATCGGTCTCGGATGTGTGCTAATGCAAGAAGGCAAAGTTATAACTTATCTATCTCGACAACTGAAACAACATGAGCAAAATTACCCAACCCATGACCTCGAACTCGCGCCGTAGTTCTAGCCCTGAAGACATGGAGGTATTACCTGATGGGAAACCGTTGTGAGATTTATTCGGATCACAAGAGTCTGAAGTATATATTCACTCAGAAGGAGCTGAATATGAGACAGAGAAGATGGATTGAGCTCATCAAGGATTACGATCTAGACATTCACTATCACCCTGGTAAAGCCAATGTGGTAGCAGATGCCCTTAGCAGATTGTCGTGCTGCTTGAACTCCATGATTTTGAAGGAGCAACCAAGCTTGCACAAAGAGATGGAAGATTTTCGAATGGAATTAGTGAGTGAAGGAATTTTGGCTAGCATAGAACTTCAACCCACTTTGATCAGCCAGATCAAAGAGGCGCAGAAAGGAAATGCTAGTATCGATGGAATCAAGCGTCGTATCGGTACAGGCAAAGTACCTGGATTCACCGAAGACGAAGAAGGAGTTCTGTGGTACAAAGGACGCCTTTGTGTACCAGCAGATTCGGAATTGAAAGAAGTTATTCTGAAGGAAGCTCATGATACTCTTTATTCTATCCACCCCGGAGGAACTAAGATGTATCAAGATTTGAAAGAGCAATTTTGGTGGCATAAGATGAAGAGAGAAATCGGAAGCTATATCGCCAAGTGTGATATATGTCAGCGAGTCAAGGCAGGACATCAAAGACCCGCTGGATTGTTGCAACCATTGTAGATTCCGGAATGGAAATCGGATTCCGTTGGAATGGACTTTATCACCGGATTGCCTACTTCTATTAGGGGAAATGACTCTATCTGGGTCATAGTGGACAGATTGTCCAAGGTCGCCCATTTCTTACCCGTCAAGACCACATATCAGAGTTCGAAGCTAGCGGAGTTATACATCGCTAGAATCGTCAGTTTGCATGGAGACCCAAGAACATCGTATCGGATCGAGGAACTCAGTTTACCTCGAGATTCTGGAAGAAAGTACAAGAAGGTTTAGGAACCTGACTAGATTTCAGCACCGCTTATCACCCTCAGACCGATGGACAAACGGAGCGAGTAAATCAAATACTCGAAGATATGCTGAGAGCATGTGTGTTAGAATATGGATCTAAGTGGGAAGACTGTCTGCCGTTTGCAGAATTTTCATACAACAACAGTTATCAAGCCAGTTTGCAAATGGCCCCATTTGAATTCATGTATGGAAGGAAGTGTCGCATCCCTTTGAACTGGTCGGAAGTAGGAGAGAGTCAGATTTTCGGACCCGATATCCTACGAGAAGAAGAAGAGAAGGTTCACAAGATTCATGAGCACCTCAAGACAGCCCAGTCAAGGCAGAAGAGTTACGCCGACAAGAGACGTCGAGACCTCGCCTTCAACATAGGAGATTTCGTGTATCTGAAAGTGTCGCCATTGAAGGGAATGCAGCATTTCCAACTGAAAGGAAAGTTATCCCCCAGATATATCGGCCCCTTCAAGATTCTGAACCATCGAGGAGAAGTGTCGTATCAATTGGAACTACCCGAAGAGATGTCAGCCGTGCACAATGTGTTCCATATCTCATTACTTCTCAAGTGTCTCGAAGTCCCGGAGAAGACTGAAGTGTTCAAGAATATTGATCACCAGACCATAGAAATCAACGATGACCTGACCTACCCCGAAGTACCCATCCGTATTTTGGAAGAAGCTTTCAGAACTACCAGAACCCGAAGCATCAAGTTTCTCAAGATTCAGTGGAGCAACCACACAGAAGAGGAAGCTACCTGGGAGCGCGAAGATCACATCAGGACGGAGTTTCCCGATCTCTTCAAATCCTAGGTAATCTTTTCGTCCTTTTTCAATTCTCGGGATGAGATTTTGTTTAAGGGGGGAAGGTTTGTAACATCCCAAAAATATTAAACTAGAATCATCAAACTCTAATCACTAAATTTAGGGTTACCAAAAACTTTTCCAATTAAAATATGAAAGCATTCATATGAGTGTGCATTAAAATTTGGATTCTTTTGAATTGCCATGATTTTGTGTTTCTTTGCTTGTAAAATGATTCTTAGGTGAAATAAACATCATCTAAACAATCCCCAAACTTTTCCCAAAGACAAACAACTCAAAATGAATAAATTAAGTGAATGGTCATTTTTGCCAAATTAACTCCCATGCCTACTTTGGCTATCTCTAACTTTCAAAAATTAACAGAAACATGTATGGATCTTTGCACCCCTTGATAGTACTCATAACAAGGTACCAAGGCCCACTTTGTGATCATCCAGAAACATTCAAATGCATAGTTTAAATGACAGTTTAAAAATTGAATCTATTTCATATGGGAAGATCCCACTTTTTCAAAAACCATTCAAACAAGCTCAATTTTCAAAACCCAATCATCCACATTATCACTAGCACATGCCTAACACACCCACCAAAAATCTTTTCAAAATTCAAAGCTTGAATTCATGCGGCCAATTCATCAAACAGGTTGCAGATGCAAATCAAACAAAATCAAAACACTATTTGGAGTAGTGTTTTGGGCCTAACTGGTTCCCTCTATAGCTCACAACAACCTCAGTAGATCATCTAGCAAACTTAACTAAGCCCTAGCCCCACTGTAAGTTTGCCAATATCATCAATGGTGAATAGCCCGAGAGCACCCATGTCACCCCAGTGTGGATAGAAAGCTAGGGGAAGAACTAGTCGTGCCAACCTTGTCTGGGAGGTAGCCCATGCTTCACGCCCCCTCTTGACTAGCCCTGCCTCGCAGACAGCAACCAGAACCGCCAGGAACGCTGCGCCCGCGCCGCTGTCGACCATGCCGACACGCACCACAGAGCATGCTCCGTTCCCACGCAACCCGACCACCTCGATCCCTTGCCGCCCACCAGCATGCACCCCACCGTCCTAGGAGACCGCCAGACATGCCCATTTCACCGCCCGTACCCCGTAGCCACCACTCGCCGCAGAGTTCGTCGCCTCTGCCTCGCAGAGCATCAAGCGTTCCCGACCATTTGCCACCGCCCCTACAAGCACATTCAAACCTTAGAGCATCGCCAGGAGACAACAGATTGATCGCCACCCTCGGCCATGCCTCTAGCAGCCCGTAGCCATGTTGCCACTATCGCCTGCCCATCCCTCTCGGTCTCGCCGTCGAGCCTATAAAAGGAGGCCACCCCCAGCCGATTGAAGCACACCATCTCACTCCCCTCACCTCACTGATCGTTCCACCCCTTAGCCAGAGCAAGGCGAGCAGCGCATCGCCAAAATTGCACTGGAGCAGGCCGCCTCTGGAGAATAAGGGCGCCATCGATTTCGTCCACCCCAGGAGCTGTCGCGACCACCCCTGAGTTCGCCATCGTCGACTTCGTCGTTCGCCCGCATTGCCGACCTTCGCCTGAGCCACGGTGAGCCTCCCACGACCCCCACTGAGCCGCTAGGGTTCGAGCTCGCTGGTGACTAGTTCATCGTCGACGACGACCCTCAGCCGTCGATCTTCATTCTAATCCAACGCACCACATCGCCCCGTACCGCTTCATGTTTAAAGAGTCACTGACCAGTAGACCTCCCTGTCAGTTGCGCCCCGCGCCGCGGAGTGACACTGGGCTGGCCCGTTAACCTTTCCCGCGCAGCCCACTCGTTTGAATTTAGCTTTTTCTATTTAAGTTCAAACATAGTTCTATACCTAGTTTCAAAAATCAACCCAGCTCGATTCAGTGCACCAAATTGAATGAAACCAATTTTGTTAGAAAGATATTGAAATGCTTAATCCAAGCCCGTTGGATTCAAATCATTTGAATCTATAGATCAACCTTGGTAAAAATAACAAGGCAGAAGCTTTTCTGCATTCAAACATTTTTCAAAATTAAACCATAATAGCTTTTGAGTTGATTCCAACTCTCAAAAATCACATTTGATTATACCTTTCAGAATATATAAAAACATATGGGTTTACTTATAGAAATAATGTTCAAGTAATAAAAGAATGCCACATAGGCATTTCTAGTCACTTTAATTATTTAAAATAAAAAGGTTAAACCTTATTAAATTGTGACACCACTTTAAATCACATTCCCATGTACTGAAATAAGTGGTGATGACATGTGTCAACATGATCCCATGTTTGGTTTGGAGAATATTAAATCTTAAGTAGTTTTTCAATGAGTAGAAATTACTTTTCTAAAAATAAATAAATAATGCAAGTGCTTTAATCTTGTGATATTAGTGATGATGCTAGATCATCTATAGAACCCTTGTGTGTGATGATTGAAAGTAGTTAAGTATTGTTTGGTGATTGTGTACCTCGTATTTATTCATAGACGCTAGTACCGACCAAGGATACGAGGACGAAGGAGGATACTACGAAGAAGAAGCCGAGGAGAACTTCAACCATTGCTCTGCACAAGGCAAGCTAACACTTGCAATTATGAAAGTTATATAACCTATGCAATGCACTAAGCATGCTTGGTTGGACACATTTGATGATACCCAATCCTAGTTTTACTTGCAAGCTTCTACTTTACTTCTTTATCAAAGCTCTTACTTAGAGTTTACTTGAGTGAATTGTAGATTCTAGAAAGATAATTGAAGGTTGCATAAAGAGCATAAAATTTGGCCTAAGCTAGATAACCTTGATGTCATCCTAAGGCATGAGATTGAACTTAGCTAAAACTCCACTAGTTTACCACCCCTCATTAGTACTCACTCCCATTTGTAGATGCTAGTGCTAAGCATAAAACTTGCTCAACTTTAGATGGGAATACTTGGTGGAAAATGGTTATGAAAACCTTGGAATGATGGATAATTCTAATGAGATGTTTTGACATGTGTTTCCGAACACCAGATGATTTGGATGATGAAAATGTTAAGGCATGAGCCTTAGCCCTTTATAAGACTGATGGTTATCTGGATGCGATACCATTCCAATTTTATCGTACAACCACAATACCCGAGAATTTGGTAGGGCTTGACTGGAAACTTATATACCTTAGTATTGGTTCTCTCACGGCCAAGGTTGAGCTGAGGCTACCTTGTGAAGATTGTCCACCTGTGCAGTACCCAAGATAACAGTTGGTCATGGTTGGGAGGCCAAACTCACAGGAGAGGTGCTTATACTAGGGCGTGTAATTGAAAGGTTAGGATTGATTATCCGCATACTGAGTATGGTGAATTCAGGATTTGTTCCTGACGGATGTATCGAAGGTTGTGGTGAAAGTGTACAATCTTTGCAGAGTGTCAAACTATTCGAATAGTCAGCGTCATGATTATGGACAGTTGGAGTGGCCATACTGTTCCCCCGTCAGATGTTTTCAAAATGACTTGTGAAATGAATTGAGATTTTGACTTGACCACAACAGAGTTGTGATATGAAATAACAAGTTCCCACTTAGGTGTTATAAAATTTCAACTAGCTTTTCTTGCTTCTGAAGTTAGTAGAGGTAAATCTGGCTTTTTGCAAAACAACCCTAGAGCTTAGTTTCCTATTACAAAAACCCCCTTCACTTGTTAGTATTAGTTTGCGAGTACTTAAAGAGTACTCATGGCTTTGTCCCTGGCTATTCTCGTGGCCAGACTATGAAGAGGAGTATCAGGAGGAAGGACCCTAGGAAGGTTACGACAACTAGGATCATCTCCCATCGTCAGCATTGCCTGTGACCCCAAAGATGGAGCTTCGCCTATGCTACCTTTATTATTACGTATTTCGCTGCTTGAGTTGTATTAAGAACTGGATCATGAGATCCTTATTTGTGTAAGACCTTATGTATGGTTTGTAATGGATGATGTACTGTGGTATCCAATTCTGTTATGTGTCACAAAAATGGTAATCCTGGGATTGCGATGTATGGCATAACAGGCATCCGGGATTAAAAATCCGGGTGTTGACATTATCCCACCATGTTGTTATTGGCCCTTCAAGCAGATGTGCTGCGAATCTGACCTTTTCCTCGTCGATGTAGCCAACAGTCACTAAGTCCTTGTTCACTAAGCGTAACCAGTCATTGGCTATCATTGGATCAGTGGTTCCCGAGAACTTTGCAGGCCTTAGTCTCAGAAATCTGGTGAGCATGTCAAATCCCGGAGGATTATTCTGATTATTGTTGTTGTTGTTATTGTTATTGTTATTCTGATTCTGGTTCTGCATGAACTGTGTCATCATCTGCATCAGTTGAGCTTGTGCTATCATCAACTGCTGCATCTTGGGAGTGACGTTGTTGTTGTTGTTGTTTTTTTGGTTGGGGTTGGCACGTCAGGAGGCACCTGTGGTTTTAATAAGGATAAGAATGAGATACCCATAGATGCTTAACATGCACAATACATCACATAGAAACAATCACAATAACCAAGCTCAAAATAGCATAAGGTTTGAACGACATAACAACAGGTTGTAGAAAAAAGCAAACACACCATAGCAAGCCATCCACATATTGGATGGTCATTGTGACGCAATAATCAAAGTATGGTAGATGAAAGATAGTCGAGTAGTCTACACTACTCCTCCGCGTCGACCTCCACATCAATAAGGGTAAGACCTGCATTATCCATAGCGGTCTTGTACTCATCAACACTAGTGGTCAAGGCCCCAATCTTGGCCCTAAGAGCCCTCTTCTGTGAGCAAAGCCTCTCGATCACTCCCTGCTGGTGCTCAAGCTCGAAGTTCTTGGCCTCTAACTCCTCCTTCATCTCCCTGATATTCTTGTTCCTATCTTGGACTCTTTTCTCCTGGCTCTTGAACTTCTTGTCATGGCTTTCAAATCTGGCCTCCATCTCTTTGACGATCTCGTCTTGCTCCGCGAAGAGCTTGTCCTTCTCTCGCAGCTGAACCCGCAGCTCGTCATTGCTAAGCATGACGTTGGTCCTATTAGTGTCAAGGTGTCTAAGAAGACCCTCTAGATCCTGAAGGTACAGACAAATCGGCTCCATCGTCTCTCTAGTAGCATCATTGTACTCTATAGCCTCACCCTCCTCGTCGCGTCTCTCGAACGGGTGAAAGTAGAGACCTCTAAGCTCGGTGGAGTGCCTCCCAACCAGGCGTCCAAGTAACTCCTACATGACTACATCTAAGCCTCTCTCCTTGTCATCATGCATCATCTTGAAGATGATAGCCTCCGTGGGTGGCTCTGCCTGGCGTCCCGGCTATGTGACTCTGAAGCCCCAAAGGTCCTTCCTCTCAAACTTGGTGAGCTGAAGTGTCGTAATACTAGGAAGTGGAAGGTTGAGCACACTAGTGACCTCAATGAGACGAGTACCAAAACGAGTTCCCTTGAACTCCTCGGCAGTGCTGATAACAATATTAGGCATCTATTTTTATAAGATAGAGAAAGGTTAGAATCATCACAAATAGAGAAAATTCACAAGACAAATAATACAAGCACATCATTAACAACAAACACACAAGTCATGGCATACACAAATCCATTATAAACACCAAGGTTCAACAAGACTTAAACAAATTTTTGAAGTAAAAACGATAAGTGTGGTGGTCCAACTAATGGAATACGTTACAATTTCTCACTCACTAGACAGAATAGCTATCAGGGCATCCTTAGTGGCAATTTGTCTATCTTGTTCACAAGACTCCCATATTAAGTCTATGATGTCTCCCCTTAGTTGTTGGTTTGTAGTCTGTAATTCTTGGGTATGCTTCTTTTCTTCTCTAAGGTCATTTTGAGTGTTGAGCATTCTGCACTTGAGTCTATCACCAAGCTCCTTGATGGCATTCCAAGCTGCATTTCTTGCAGAGTCAAAGAATGTTATGTGCATTTCAGAGTTGGTGACCATGCAGAATCCTGACTCCTTGTGGTTGTCTTCCTTGTTTTTGTACAAGCGAAGTTGCACCCACCAATACTCTTCTCCTTCATCCATCACAGGGAATCCCTTGTACACAGCTGCACCATGTATCCCCATGGTAACCATAAGGTTCTTGAGTGCCTTGGGAAATTCAGTCTCACGCTCCAAAGTCATGGTCATGAGTGGTCCCTTCCTGACGGCTTCGTTGATGGAGTTCATCTACAAATGGAGATGAGAAAGAAGATAGAAAAGTTTACGAGAATAAAAAGACAAGTGTGGAAATTTTCCTTAGTGGTTTCTTAGTCTAATCCAACCTAGGGTCATAATC
Source organism: Avena insularis (assembly GCA_023614405.1). Lineage (NCBI taxonomy): Eukaryota > Viridiplantae > Streptophyta > Magnoliopsida > Poales > Poaceae > Avena > Avena insularis. The sequence continues at coordinate 56,892,500 of CM042689.1, forward strand.
CTACAGGCAACACAGTGCTCTGATACCATCTGTAAGACCCCACCTTTATAAAGGTAAAGGTCCCTATGATTGCAATACTAGTCCCTGGATCAAATGCTAGCATCCACAGTTTAAGATGAAGTACACAGAAACAAAGGTCATTATTGCATCGTCATTCCAGAGATAACATAGTCTTTTACAACTCCATAGCCATAGGCTAGTACAAGAGTTCAACTTAACAACATAAATAAAAGTCTTCATCTTCATGTGCCATAGGCAAACATGTTGAGTGTAGACTCACAACCCTAATCCTCATTAGAGTAACCTGCAACATCACAAGTTACAGCCACAGTGGGTCAATACATTGTAATAATATTGGCAAGTGATACCTTAGTAGAATATTAGTTTCTAGCTTCTATATGAATTTGGCTAAGTGTAGCTTAGGCTTGCCTTGCTCAAAATAGGTTTTACCTATCAATTGAAAACACTAAGTTTTTTTTACAAAAACTCCCAAGGAACCACCAATAGATATTGGTGAACCTTTACCCTTGTTCAACCGCAAGTTTTTAACTTAGAAATTGGGATGAGGAGATTCTTGATAGCTTCCATGTCTTGATGCTCAAATTGTCCATTGCCGGGGACACGGCTGAGTTGTGAAATAATTCCACACTCTTTCATGTGAGTGCTAAACTCGTAACTTAGATACTCACCTTCACGGTTGGACCGTAGAAATTTGATCTTTCTATTATGATGATTTTCCACTTCATTCTGAAATTCCTTGAACTTTTCAAATGTTTCAGACTTGTGTTTCATCAAGTATATATAACTGTATCTACTCAAATCATCCGTGAAAGTAACAAAATAACGATATCCACCTTGCGCCAACACACTCATTGGACCACATACATCTGAATGTATGATTTCCAATAAATCTGTCGCCTGTTCCATTAAACCAGAAAACAGCGTTCTAGTCATCTTGCCTATAAGGCATGGCTCACATGTATCAAATGATTCAAAATCAAGTGATTCCAAAAGTCCATCCGAATGGAGCTTCTTCATGCATTTAACGCCAATATGACCTAGACGGCAGTGCCACATATATGCGGATATATCATCATTTAGTTTAATTGGTTTAGCATCAACATTATGAATATGTGTAACATTATTATCGAGATCCAAAAGAAATAAACCACTCATCATCGGTGCATGACCATAAAAGATTTCATTCATATAAATAGAACAACCATTGTTCTCAGATTTAAATGAATAACCACTTCGCATCAAACACGATCCAGATACAATTTTCATGCTTAGTGCTAACACCAGATAACAATTCTTCAAGTTCATTACTAATCCCGATGGCAAATGGAGAGGCAGCGTTCCGACGGCGATCACATCAACGCTTGATCCATTGCCGACACGCATCTTGACCTCACCCCTTGCTAGCGGTCGCTTGTTCCACAGCCCCTGATTCGAGTTACAAATATTAGCAACTGAACCGGTATCAAATACGCAAGTGCTACTGCGAGCACTAGTCAAGTACACATCAATAACATGTATACCATATATACCTGTGTTTGCCTTGTCGGCCTTCTTGTCTGCCAAATACTTGGGGCATTTGCGCTTCCAGTGGCCAGTCCCCTTACAATAGTAGCAATCGGTATCAGACTTAGGTATAACTCGGGGTTTCTTTTCAGGCACGGCAACCGGCTTGCCGCCCTTACTTCCCTTTCGTTTTCCCTTCTTGTCTTTCTTGAAACCAATGTTCTTATTGATCATCAACACTTGATGTTCCTTTTTGATCTCCACTTCTGCAGTTTTAAGCACTGACAGAAGCTCGGGGAGAGACTTCTTCATGCCTTGCATATTATAGTTCATCATGAAGCTCTTATAGCTATGTGGCAGAGACTGCAGAACATGATGGATGCCTAAGTCAATGGGAATCGATATTCCCAAGGACACAAGCTTATCGGCGTAACCCGACATCTTGAGTACATGCTCACTAACAGTGATGTGCTCTTCCATCATGCAGCTAAAGAACTTTTCTGAAGCATTGTAGCTTTCTACAGCAGCATGTGTGTTGAAAATCATTTTCAACTCACCCATTGTATCAAATGCATTGCCGTTTTCGAAATGCTTTCGAAGTTCCGGCTCTAGCCCATACAATATGCCGCAATGAACTAAGTTGTGGTCCTCCTGACGAGTCTGATAGACATTCTTTTCCTCGTCAGGGGCATCCTCAAAAGGTGGGGGGCCTAGCGGCGCTTCTATCACATATTGCTTTTGTGCAGCACAGAGGAGAATCCTCAAATTCATGGCCCACTCGGTAAAGTTGCTACCGTTCATTGCAAGTTTCTCTTTCTCCATGAACACATTGAAATTAAAACCAGGTGGTGCCATCTACAACAGAATTTGTAAAGTTTAGACTAAGTTTATGATAGATTGAGTTCAACTAATCCACATTACGAATGAACTCCCACTAAAAAACGACATCCCTCGTGTCTTTTTGGTGATTACATGAACCAAATCCACTACACCAAGTCCGATCATCACGTGAGTCGGTGTAGCTTCAAAGGCGAGCATCAAATGGGCATCATATCTACTATATGACTCATGCTTAACCTTTCGGTCCGTATTCCGAGGCCATGTCTGTACATGCTAGGCTTGCCAAGTTAGAACCTTAGTATTCGCGTGTGTAACTGTCTTACACCCGATATATGGTCGTGGATCCAAGAACACCCAATCATCACGTGATGTCTTGGAGCGACGAAAACATATTCGGTGCATACTAAAGGAAGAACAAATTCTTATCTTGATATTTAAATGAGGGATCATCTTATTATGCTAATAAAGCGCTAAACAAGCAATATAAGATGCTATCAAACAACACATGTTTATTAGTGAAATGATATGGTTCCCGCATATGATCTCTATCATGTGCACCGTGGTATGATCACTATCATACCTTTATGTGTAAGTCCAAGGTCTATGGAACTTACACGCTATGTGTGTTGTAAGAGTATCATCTCATACTTCTACTTACAACATAACCATATCATAACACTAGCCCAGCAACAATCTAAACTAGACGCCTCTAATTTATCCATTGCAAGTTTTACGTGGCTTAGGGCTTTCGAAGATAGAACCGCTCTTACCTACGAACATGAACCACAACGAGGATAACCAAATTATTGACAACTCGTTGGAAAATAGATATTGACTATAGTAGGAGAGACAGACACCCGCTAGCCACTTATGCAAACTAGTTGCATGTCAAGCGTGGAACAGGTCTCATGTGCGAGGACATGTAAAGTTTGTCCGGCCGCTTCATCCCACTATACCAACAATATCCCAAATTACAACTAAGGAGAAACAACATGATCATCATCTCCCACATACTCATATGTGTACTACCCGTGTAAAGCATCTACGCATAGATCCGGCTCTGATACCACTGTAGGGTTCGCAGCATAGAAAACAAAAAAGTTCCTATGATGGGAACTATGTACCAAGATCTATCTACAAGATACAAACATAGAGAGGATGTATATCCGTAGAGAACATACCCTTGAAGACCGACAAAGCTTAACGAGTTGAACTCGTGGTTGATGTAGACGATCTCTTGCCGATCTCAAGATCGAGAGGAAGTCCTAGCGCCGCAAAGCAGCAACGCATCCGTGCTCGCACACACGTACAAGACACCGAGCAACCTCCGCCTCCTCGCTCCAGCGATGCAGCGGAAGCACAACCCTTTCTTGACGAATAGCCACCGGGAACATGTATCTCGCTAGTACGAGACCATGGGGGATAAATTCTAGAGGGGGAGAGAGATCCTTCACGAGGAGGTGTGAGTGAGAGAGAGAGGAGAGGGGTGCCTTTTATAGGAGGAGGGGGCACCTAAGGGGGTGGCCGCCGGCCATGGGGGCTGCCCCCTCCCTTCCTTCATTCATGTGGGTGGACACTCCACTCACAAAAACCTCTTCATTTCCCTCCACTCAAAATCCCACTCAAACTTGCAATTAAATTTCCACCAAATTTAATGCAAACTCTCATTAAATAAAACTCTTTTATTTATTCAGAATTTTGTCAATTACTTTAATGACGAACATTCACATATAACCCCTTGCTAGAATTCTATTTCACATGCAAAACCACTTAATGCAATTTCACCCGAAAACCTGTTTCGGTATCTAGTGAAATAAATTCCTACGCTTGTTATTCTTTTCGGTATGAAACATTTGCTCCAACTGGATGTCAGTGTCCCTAAAGTGTGTCACCCTACGGTTCGCGAATAATGCGGACATGATCGAGATCCTTCTCCTATCAATAATCAGTAGCGGGACCTGGAGATCCATACTGACTCCCACACATTCAACGATGACTTTCCTGTGATCGTCGGAACCTTTTACGCTTGTATGTTAATCCCTTTGTTTCACGATATATTACATGTCCGAGATTTGATCATCGGTATCTCCATACCTAGTTTGTTATCGTTACTGACATGCACTCTTTTCTTGTTCCCGTGATATAACATTCGAGTGATCAAATTACTTGCTTGCAAGCTAACCAATGTGATATCACCGAGAGGGCCCAGAGTATATCTATCCGTCATCGGGATGAACAAATTCCACTCTTGATCCATAATTCTCAACATAACACTTTAGTAGCTTTGAAGCCATCTTTATAATCACCCAGTTATGGTGTGACGTTTGATGTCAACAAGAAACTCTTCCGGTGTTAGTGATTGGCATGATCTCATGGTCTAAGAATTAGGATCACTTCGTAAGTTGTTTATAGCAATATAAACTCAATGACTTTGATCGTAATGCTATACTTTTGATGAATGTTTATCACATCATTACACTAATGTTGTGATCTCGTTATTAACAACATCCAATGTCTATGATCAGGAAACTGTGATCATCTTGTTAATCAACGGACTAGTTTATGAGAGAGGCATAACTAGGAACTTTTTGTTTGTTTATTAAACACACATGTATTAACGTTTCCGTATTAATACAATTATAGCATGCAAAATAAACATCTATCATATACTTGGAATACAAATAATAAACACTTTATTATTGCCTCTCAGGGCATATTCCCTTCACTGACCCGCGGACCCCATTGCCACCTCAGCCTTTCTTCCCCAAATCTCGCCCGCGGACCACATCGCCGCTGCCGTTGCTGCCGATAATGGCGCGGTGTAATTAGCCTTGAATCTGCAAGCGTATCCTGTCGCGCTGCTACCTACTTAAGCCCCTACACCCCACGGTCATTTCCCACCACACAGCATACTCGCTCCGCCACCAGGCTGCCAGTATTTTGAATCGCACCGCCGCTGCCCGACGAACTCCGACGTGTGATTACGGTGAGCTCCGACCGACCCTTTGCTTCTGGTTCAAACGAGTGTGACCCTCGTGTCCTTGTGCACCTTCTGATGCCTTTAGTTTGCCTTCTCATGACCCAGGTCGCTGTCCCCGTCCACCCCCGCAAACGACCGAGCTGCCGCTTAACTCCATCGAGCAATCACGGTAATTTTCGAGCGCCCCTTGACCCCTCTTGCATACGACTAGGTTTGCCATGTCCTTGTGCAGCTACTGATGCTCCTGGTTTGTGCTGGGATGATCCAGAGTGTCGTCAATGTCTCCGTCCACGCGAACCCGACGCCGCCCGCAACTCCGATGAGCCCTAGCCACCGCTACAGCACGCCCCCGCCCCAACCACGACCACGTTGATCTTCCTCGAAACCGTGCGACGCTCGTAAGACCAACTGCAACCCCCAGCCCCCTCTGAATTCACTGGACCATCGCCACCAGTAGCGCCGCCGCTGCTGAAACCTCGCGCGCCGCCAGTTCTTGGCCAAGCCGTCGTGGGCTGTTAGATCTAGATCCAGAGCGTCAGATTAGATCACTTAACGAATCGTTATCAGTCAATCTGGCCCATGCGATTTCATTTAAATCCCGCGGCTCTCATTGATCGATCCAGCCGAACCAGTACGGGCCAATCAGATGCGTCCACGTGTCTACAAATTTGTTTTAAAATCTGTTTTTGAATCTATTAGTTATTTAAACTTGTAAATTCTATAACTTTTGTTCTGTTTATCCAAAAAATGCAAATAATATATCAATGGAATCACAAAATTAAATCCTACACATCAGTAGGCTTGGTTTTGTATTTTGCCTCTGTTAAAATATAATTTTATGCAGATAAAATTGTAGGCTTATTTTGTGTACAAAAATTATTTAGAAAATGTTTTTAAAGCCAAATTAAGTTTATTTAGTCTCTAAATGTTTATTTAGTGTTTCAGTACTGTTTTATTTGTCTTGTTTAGTTTATAAAAATCATCACATGGCATTTGCATGCATTCATATATTTTTTCTTGATTTGTTTGGAATATAAATTTGGTGCTATCATTTTATGTGTAGATTTTGGTGCTAGTGGTGATTGTGATTGTGAGGATTGTTGCTACTCACCCAACTACCAAGGCAAGTGGCGCTTCATATTTTTGTCCCAATATTTTGACTATGCATTAGTGATATTTTGTGTAGGGCTTGCATGATGTTTTTGCTAAGTATTTATATGCTATGTTATGGGAAATCCTAGTAGTTGTAGACTTGTTAGAATTTTCTCTAAGTTAAGATATTTGATATATAGCCATGCTTAGCCTAGCTAGTAGCAAACAAGGGTGGATTATATACATGTTATGGAAAATATTGCTAAGCCTTTGACTTGTGTTTTTTGCTTAATAAAACAACTAAGTGAATGAATCACCTAGGTGGAATGGTATGTTTGGGTTATGTTGAGTGGTTACACAAGGCCCATATCTATGGTCTACCTTGTGTATCACACTTGTGGAAAGCCACCCAGGAACAAAGGGATTTGAGAGGCCAAATGTTAAGAAGCTTCTAGTGTAGCCACATGGCAATATGGGCTCTGCCTGGATCATATAGGTTGCAATAACTTAGTCAAATGGACAGTTGGTGGTAGGGGTGATAGGTTTGGAGCGCGTCCATTTTGGTCTAAGGGAAGGCTTCTAAAAGGTCTTGTCTCGATGCATGTCGAGTCTTGTGGGGAAAGTGCACCACCTCTATAGAAGGAAGAATCTAAGTACTTAGACCTGCCGGGACACCACAGCGAAATGGTGTGTCTGAACGTCGTAATCATACTTTATTAGATATGGTTTGATCTATGATGTCTCTGACAGACTTGCCGTTATCATTTTGGGGTTATGCACTAGAAACTGTTGCATTCACTTTAAATCTGGCACCATCTAAATCCGTTGAAAAGACACCGTATGAATTATGGTTTGGAAACAAACCTAAGCTGTCATTTCTTAAAGTTTGGGGATGTGATGTTTGTGTGAAGAAACTTCTACCGGATAAACTCGAACCCAAAGCAAAAAAATGCATCTTCATAGGATACCCTAAGGAAACTATTGGGTATTCCTTCTATCACAGATATGAGGGCAAGGTTTTTGTTGCCAAGAATGGATCCTTTCTAGAGAAAGAGTTTCTCATGAAAGGTCTGAGTAGTCAGAAGGTAGAACTAGAAGAGATTATTGAACCTTTTCTTCAAAGTATGGCGAGTAGCGCAGTGCCGGAAGTTGTTCCGGAGTTGGCTTCACCAGTTGAAGAAGGAACTAATGATAATGATCATGAAATTCCAAAAGAGAGTACTACCGAACCTCGCAGGTCTAGCAGGACGCGTGCAGCTCCCGAGCTGTATGGAAATCCTATCATGAATTTCATGGTTGATGAAAATGATGACCCTGCAACATATGAAGAAGTGATGATGAGCCCGGATTCCAACAAATGGTTAGAATCCATGAAATCCGAGATGGAATCCATGTATGAAAATCAAGTTTGGAACTTGGTGGACTTACCTCACGACCGAAAGGCCATGGAGAACAAATGGATTTTCAAAAGGAAAACTGATGCAGATGGTAATGTAACCGTCTATAAATCTCGACTTGTCACAAAGGGGTTTCGACAAATTCAAGGAGTTGACTACGATGAGACCGTAGCTTCTATGTGACATGCCAATCCCTGGATCGGTTCATTGGCCACAATAGAATAAGATGAATAACATAGCAAAATATCCGTGTATCATAAATAACGAAGATCCAGAGTACCATTATTACAATAAAAGCTTAGCTCAAGGCTAGCTCAAATTATTCAGGTAGCAACATAAATAAAGCAAATTCTCCATTCTTCAAATTGCCCACAAGTGAATAAGTGCCGAGTGGAGTACCGTGGCCTATATCGATTACTTAGAATCGGAATATCCTGCAACATGAAACGTAGAAGCCCCGAAGGGTCAATACATGGAATGTATGGCAAGTAGAGCTATTAAAGGAGACAATAGTGCTAACAACTACATGCATATTTGGCAGGTGGAGTTGTGGCTAGCTTGCATTTGCAAATACCTTTGTCCTACTTTCATAAACATTTTTTGATTTTCTTTGAAAAGATCCCAATTAAGTTAACCCAACAACATTAAAGCAATTATGAAATTAGAATGAGCGAGAAACATGTCATGGAATCAATATCAAGCAACTCAGACGTCCATAACCGGGGACACGGCTAATCGATTAGATTATACACCCTGCAGGGGTTAGTACACTTTACCCATGTGACTTGGCCAGCCTGACTCATACCATCACTCTCATATTGGGTGATGATAGGGAGAAGTCCAAGAAAAGACCGTTCGGGAAGTAGCTCCCCAATCCCGACGCGCACCGGTCCAACCTACCAAAATTCTACATCTCTGGATACGCGGGTTCGGGTTACCACAACCTACTAAGTCCAACCAACCGCCCATTCCATTATTGGCACATGGTTATACATGTAAGCTACAGAATAAAGAGGCCAATCATTTTCTCTTGATACCTGGGTGCCTTTCCGCAATGATACCACCAAAAATTATCAATCCCATCACACCCAGGAGTTTCATTGATTAAGTTGTTTTAGTTTTCACAAACCAACACATTTAGAAACAACTTTCAGTGATGTAACCCAGCCCTCGTTCATCAAAGCATGGCTAAGAACATCTACCAACGGTGGTTCATCTACAAGGAAAGCCCTACCACATAATAGGACATAGCATAGCGATAGTATCATCCTACACATGCATCTACAAAATACACGACAATGCATTGAAAATAGTAGGACAATATCATGAACAAGGTAGCATCTACTTGCCTTGGTTGTAGCGGTCGGAAGAACAATCCACACACGAGCAAGCGTTGCACTCGTCACAATCTACACGATACAATTGTAATCATAAACAAAACATCCACAAGCATGTGCAAACAAAGATGATGCAAGATGCATGCATGACAAGTGGATTGATGCTACAACAGCATCACAATATCTTATTCAGTAAAGCTACTGAATGCATGCATGTAAAATATTTTTGGCGCAAGGAAAACTAATATGCAATTTATAATGCTCAATACTAGAGCTAGAATCCAAATAATTCACTACTGTTAACATACTGTTTGTAAAATCTTGGGAAAATTCTACTGTGTAGGCATTACTAAATAGGGACAGTACCAATTGGGATTTCTCAAAAAGGATTTATATAACTCCCTGAGTAATTAAAATACTGTAGAAAGCCATTAAATAGATTCTGCAAAATTTATTACTGTAAGACTATCTTTTTAATTCACTTTGACATTTCCCTTGTTCTACTGAAACCAGGGACATATTATTTGCAATTTTTGGAGTTACAGATCTTTTTCTACGAATTAATTACTCCAAAAAGGCCATTAACTCATTTAATTATTCTGGACACAATCTTTCTATAAAAGTGTAAAAGAATGGTACAGCAAGATTCTACACGAGTTACTGAATCTACGCATATTTTATTTGCAATTTTTGGCCCAGTAGATTATTTTCTATGAATTTTACAAGTTTTACCTAAAATCTGTCAAATATATTGATTTAAAATTAAGCAGATAACCAACCTTGATCGCCTACCACGTGGCGCTGACGTGGCGGTTGACCAGTCAGCGCCCGGGCTGACTAGTCTACGGCCGATCTGGGTCGTTCATCATAGATCGAGCGACAGAGAGGGGTGGCTGACGGCGGGGCTCACCGGCGGTGTCGGTGGCGGGCGACGGCGGCGGTTCCGGCGAGTCCTGGCGTCGGCGAGGTGGTGCACGGGGTCAGAGAGCTCGGGGCGGAGGTCGTCGGCGTCGGGCGGCCTCAGGCGACTGGCGGCGTCTTGGCGCAGCCAATGGGCGGCGGCGCTTCATGACCTTGGCGTCGGCGGCGTCTGCGAAGGAGAAGGAAGGAGAAGGTGAGGCGGGGCAAGGTCGCGGATGCAGGGAAGGGCGACGGCGCGGCGGCGGCACGCTTACCAGGCGGCGGGGGTGTGGCGGCGGCACGGAATCAGCGAGGCGGCGGCGTGAGCAGGAGCGGCGGCGGCGGCTCGAGCGGCTAGGGTTAGAGGGGGTGTAGGGTCGGGCCAGGGGGTTATAGGGCGGCCTTAGCAGTTTTTTTTTGATCTTTTTTTTTCCAATTTCTGTTTTAGTAAATCTATCGTAACTTTTTCATACGAGCTCCGAATTGAGTGATTCTAGTCTCTAAATTTTTGTAAAAATCAGAGGGTCATCATAGGATCATTTGTATCAACACCACTAGCTTCCAAAAAGGGTGGAAATACAAACCTAGCGTGGTCCCTTGTAGGAGCATTTTAGCAATTTAAAATAGGGCTTTGAAAGTATTGTTTCGCCAGAATCTTTTCAAACCAAAATTTGCATGGATGATCATGATGCAATGACATGAATGATATGCAGAACCAAATCTAAAATTTGGGATATGACAAGACTAACCCCCTTAAGATGAATCTCGTCCCCGAGATTCGGCGCGGCTAGCAAATAGGTGCGGGTAGTCCCCTCGGATGTCATCCTCACGCTCCCAAGTGGCTTCCTCTTCGGTGTGGTGGCTCCATTGCACCTTGCAAACCTTGATCGTCTTGGTACGGGTGATCATCTCTACTGTCTCAAGAATCTTGACTGGCTTCTCCTCATAGGTCAAGTCATTCTCAAGCTGAACCTCCTCTAATGGCACAGTGTCTCTCAACGGCGTATCCACCATCTCTGGATGGCACTTCTTCAGATGGGACACGTGGAACACATTGTGGACAGCGGACAGAGCCTCTGGCAACTCCAACTGATAAGCAACTTCTCCTTTGCGCGCTAAGACCCGATATGGTCCAATAAACCGAGCTGCCAGCTTACCCTTGATTCCAAATCTCTTGATTCCACGTAGTGGCGACATTCTGAGGTATGCTCTATCACCTATCTCATACACCACTTCCTTGCGCTTGGCGTCAGCGTATCTCTTCTGCCTTGATTGTGCTACCTTCAGCCTGTCCCTAATCAAGGCGACCTTCTCCTCAGCGTCCTTGATCAAATCAGGTCCAAACAACTGACGTTCTCCTACTCCATCCCATAGCAATGGTGTCCGGAACCGCTTCCCATACAGCACATCGAACGGTGACGTCTTGATGCTGGTTTGATAGCTGTTGTTGTAGGAAAACTCAGCATACGGCAAATTCTCATCCCAACTAGAACCATGAGCCAAGGCGCAAGCTCTCAGCATATCTTCCAAAATCTGATTCACCCGCTCGGTCTGTCCATCAGTCTGTGGGTGAAATGCTGTGCTAAACTCTAATCTAGTCCCCAATGACTCGTGCAGCTAGCGCCAAAAGTGTGAGGTGAATTGGGTGCCCCTGTCAGATACAATACTCTTAGGAACTCCATGTAGGCACACAATTTTGTCCATGTAGATCTTGGCCAACTTTGCACTCGTATAGGTCGTCTTAACCGGTATAAAGTGGGCTACCTTGGTCAAATGGTCGACCACTACCCAAATAGAGTCATATCCTGACCTGGTCCTGGGCAATCTTGTGATAAAATCCATTCCCACTCTATCCCACTTCCAATTCGGCACAGGCAATGGCTGCAGTAGTCCTGCTGGCTTCTGGTGCTCCGCCTTCACTCGGCTACACACATCACATAGGGAAATGTGCTTGGCGATGTCTCCCTTCATGTTATTCCACCAAAATTTGCTCTTCAAATCCATATACATCTTTGTATTGCCCGGATGTATGGAGTATGGCGAGTTATGAGCTTCCTGCAGAATCAACTTCCTTATCTCCGGGTCGCTGGGCACACACAAACGATCTCCATACCACAAGGTACCATGCTCATCCTCGTGAATATCCTTTTCTCGATTTTCCTTCATCTTTTGCTTTATCTCTTCTATTTCCTTGTCTCCTACCTGAGCCTTCCTGATCATGTCCTGTAGCATCGGTTGGACTTCCATTGCTGCCAAGTATCCTTCAGACACTACCTCCAGTCTAAGGTCCTTGAATTGCTTGCACAAATCCTCGGGCAATTCCCCAATTGTCAATCCATTGGCATAAACCTTCCGGCTCAGAGCATTTGCTACTACATTGGCCTTTCCTGGGTGGTATTGCAGATTCATATCATAATCCTTGATAAGTTCCAACCATCTCCTTTGCCTCATATTCAGTTCCTTCTGTGTGAATATGTACTTCAGACTTTTGTGGTCGGTGCACACATCGCAGTGTTTCCCCATTAAGTAGTGCCTCCATACCTTGAGTGCATGAACCACTGATGCTAATTCCAAATCATGCATGGGATAATTACTCTCATGGTGTTTAAGTTGTCGCGAGGCATATGACACCACTCTCCCATCCTGCATCAGCACACTCCCAAGTCCCTGTCGAGAAGCATCACAGTACACTTGGAAATCCTTCTGAAGATCTGGTAAACACAGAACATGTGCGGTCACTAGTCGACGCTTCTCAAAGTGGCTTCACAAGCATCTGTCCATTCAAACTTCCTCTCCTTCTTCAGAAGTTCTGTCATCGGCTTAGCAATCTTGGAGAAGTTTTCAATGAACCTCCTGTAATATCCCGCAAGTTCCAAAAATCTACGAATATCACCCACATTCTTGGGTGCTTCCCACTCAGTCACTGCAGTCACTTTGCTTGGATCAACAGCGACTCCTTCTCCTGACACCACGTGTCCAAGAAATCCAACAGTTTAAGCCAGAATTCACACTTGCTGAATTTGGCATACAGCTTGTGTTCCCTCAGCTTCTCCATAATCAGTCACAGATGTTTCTCATGCTCAGCATCATCCTTGGAATATATCAGTATGTCATCAATGTGAAGGGTTTCGCGGCATAGTAAATCAAAATTTTCTACGGATGCGAACAGAGGGAAAGCCAAGATCTAATCTAGGAGATGCAAACAACGAGAGAGATTGGATTAGATCTTCATACCCTTGAAGATTCGCACAATGAGCGTTAAATCGGAGCGTGGGTGATGTAGTCGTACTCGCTTCTCCTCCTCGCGATCCGATCCGATCTAGCACCACAAGTGGCGGTGCCTCCGTGAGATGCACACGTGCAACACCTCGACGTCTCCTCCTTCCTCGGACCAGCAAGTATGGTGGAGAGATGGATTGGATCTACAACACGACGGCGTGGTGTATATGGTGGAGAATTTCTGCAGCAGGGCTTCGCCTACAAATAGTCGGGAGGGAGAGAGGAAGGGCAGCAGGGCGGCTAGGGTTGGAGGGAAGGTGTGGGGTTGGTGCGCCCCACCCTCTTTATATAGAGGGGTGCAGCCCTAACCCTCCCCAAGCCCAAACCGCGGCCCCAAAGGATAAGGAGTGGGGGCAAGGAAACCCTTCTAGAAGCTCTATCTCGAGTTTAAACCCTCTTTGGCGGCTGGGCCCTATGGGGCCTTGTGCCCCTATCTGCGCCAGGGCACTCCTCATAGGCCCATGCCCCTCCCGGAAGGTGGGGCCATGTTGGTCCCCTTCCGGAAGGTTCTAGAAGCTTCGGTACAATACCGATTAACCCGGAACAATTCCGAACTCCAAAAACTGTACTGCCTTATATGAATCTTATTCTCCGGACCACTCCGGAACCTCTCGTAATATCCGGATCCCATCCGAGACTCAACAAAAACTCATAAACCAATTATCCAATCTATCCTAGCGTTGAGACACGTTAAGTGTGTGACCTGCTGGTTCGAGAATATCGCACATGATCTTCTATCAATAATCAACAGGGCGAAACCCATATTGACTCCACACATTCATCGATGATCATATTGGATGAACCACGATGCCAGGATTCAATCAATCCCATATATATATTCCCTTCGTCTCGCGATATTTTACTTGCGAGATTGATCGTTGGTACCGTCATACCTAGTTCAATCTCGTTCACAAAATGCTTTACTTTTCCGTAATCCGATATCACTTTGTGATTAAATCCTTAACCACATGCTTGCAAGCGGTGTTGATATCGATTACCGAGTGGGCCCAAGTATATCTCTCCGACTTGGGGAGGACAAATTCCATCTCGATACATACAACCCAAGATACTTTCCGATCACCGAGAGACACCTTTATGATCACCCTCTCATAGGATGACGTTTGATGACCTCAAAGCTTTCTTCCGATACCGTGGAGTTATATTATCTCATGGTCTAAGGAATACAATATTTGACATAAGAAAAGCTTCGCAAAGACGAACACGATGACACGATCTAATTGCTTCGCTTAGTTTGGGTCTATCCACCATATCATTCTCCCAATGATATGATCTCATTATTAATTGACAACTCATGTCCATGGTTAGGAAACCTTAACCATCATTAATCAATGAGCTAGTCCATAGAGGCATACTAGGGACACGGTGTTGTTCACAAACCACACAAGTATTAAAGTTTCCGCTTAATACAATTATAGCATGGAATATAAACATTATCATGAACAAGAATTATAATAATAACAGCTTTATTATTGCCTCTAGGGCATAATTCCAACAGTCTCCCACTTGCACTAGAGTCAATAATCTAGTTTACATCTGGCAATAATCTCACACCCATGGCACTGAGGTGCTGATCATGTTTTACACGTGGAAGAGGTTTAGCCAATGGATCTGCGACATTCAGATCTGTATGTACTTTGCTAATCTTCAGATCTCCATCTGCTATATAATCTCGGATTATATGAAACTTGCGGTTGATATGCTTGGTCTTTGGATGATATCTTGGTTCCTTAGCGAGTGCTATGGCGCCAGTGTTGTCACACAATATCTCCAGTGGGTCCAATGCACTTGGAACCACACCAAGCTCAGTGATGAAGTTCTGATCCAAACTCCTTCACTTGGCCTTCTGCGGTAGCCATGTATTCTGCTTCTCTTGTAGATCCCGCGATCACGCTTTGCTTGCAGCTTCTCCAGACTCACAGCTCCTCCATTCAAAATATACACGTATCACATGCGAGATTTAGAATCATCCTTGTCGGTGTCAAAACTAGCGTCGACGTAACCTTTTACGACGAGCTGTTCATCACCCCCATAGACTAAGAACATTTCTTTAGTCCTATTCAGGTACTTTAGGATGTTCTTCACGGCTGTCTAGTGTTCCACTCCTGGATCACTTTGATATCTGCTCGTCAAACTAAGAGCATTGGACACATCCGGTCTAGTACACAACATGGCATACATGATGGAACCTATGGCCGAGGCATAAGGCACTTTGCTCGTAGCTTCCCTATCATTTACCGTAGTTCGACACTGAGCCTTGCTCAATATCTTACCTGACAACATAGGCACTGAACCTTTCTTTGCCTTATCCATTCTGAACCTTTTCAGAACTTTGTCTAGGTATGTACTCTGGCTTAAAGCTATCAGGCGTCTTTGTCTATCTCTATAGATTTTGATGCCCAATATATAAGCAGCTTCACCTAGGTCTTTCATTGAAAAACACTTGTTCAAATAACTCTTCACATTGTTAAGCATGTTGATGTCATTTCCAATAATCAATATGTCATCCACATATAGTACCAGAAATGTCACCGAGCTCCCACTCACTTTCTTGTAGATACAAGCTTCGTAGCAATTTGGAACAAATCCAAAGCTCTTGATCACTTGATCAAAATGAAGGTTCCAATTCCGAGATGCTTGCTTCAGTCCATAAATGGAACGCTCAAGTTTGCATACTTTATCAGCATCCTTAGGATCGACAAAACCTTCGGGTTGCATCATATACAACTCTTCATCAATGTTGCCATTGAGGAAAGCAGTCTTGACATCCATCTGCCATATTTCATAATCATGAAACGCAGCAATTGCTAATAAAATCCGAATGGACTTAAACATCTCTACGGGAGAGAAAGTCTCATCGTAGTCAACACCTTGAACTTGTCGAAAACCTTTCGTGACAAGCCGTGCTTTATAGATGGTAACATTACCGTCCGCGTTCGTTTTCTTCTTGAAGATCCATTTGCACTCAACGGCCTTTCGGTCGCTAGGAGGGTCCACCAAAGTCCATACTTGGTTTTCGCTCATGGATCCCAATTCGGATTTCATGGCTTCTAGCCATTTCTCAGAGTCTGGGCTCATCATCGCTTCCTCATAGCTCGTAGGTTCACTGTCTTCTACTAGCAAGACAGTCAAGATAGGGTTGCCGTACCACTCAGGAGGGGCACGCGACCTTGTCGACCTGCGACGTTCAGTAGCAGCATCGTCCGAAGCTTCATGATCCTTATCATTAGCTTCCTCTATTATTGGTGCAGGCGGCACTGGAACAATTTCAGGTGCTGCGCTACTCTCCAATTCAAGAGAAGGTTCAATAACCTCATCTAGCTCTACTTTCCTCCCACTCACTTCTTTCGAGAGAAACTCCTTCTCAAGAAAGGAACCGTTCTTTGCGACAAACACTTTGCCTTCGGTTCTGTGATAGAAGGTATACCCAATAGTTTCCTTAGGGTATCCTATGAAGACGCATTTCTCCGCTTTGGGTTCGAGCTTATCCGGCATCAACTTCTTGACGTAAGCTTCGCATCCCCAAACTTTAAGAAACGACAACTTAGGTTTTGCACCAAACCACAGTTCATACGGTGTCGTCTCAACGGATTTAGATGGAGCCCTATTTAAAGTGAATGCAGCGGTTTCTAATGCATAACCCCAAAATGATAACGGCAAATCAGTAAGAGACATCATTGAACGGACCATATCTAATAGGGTTCGATTCCGGTGTTCAGACACACCATTGCGTTGTGGTGTTCCGGGTGGCGTGAGTTGTGAAACGATTCCACTTGCTTTAAGATGCGTGAGAAAATCATAACTCAAATATTCACCTCCACGATCGGATCGTAGAAACTTAATCTTTCTGTTACGATGGTTCTCCACTTTATTCTGAAATTCTTTGAACTTTTCAAATGTTTCAGATTTATGTTTCATTAAATAGATATACCCATATCTACTTAAGTCATTGGTAAAAGTGAGAAAATAGCGATATCCACCGCGCGTCGAAACACTCATCGGTCCGCATACATTGGTATGTATGATTTCCAATAAGTCCGTTGCTCGCTCCATCATACCGGAGAACTGGGTTTTGATCATCTTGCCCATGAGGCATGGTTCGCATGTGTCAAATTATTCAAAATCAAGAGACTCCAAAAGTCCATCAGAATGGAGTTTCTTCATGCGCTTTACACCAATATGACCTGAGCAGCGATTGCCACAAATAAGTAGTATTATCACTATCTACTTTGCATCTCTTAGCCTCAATGTTATGGATGTGTGTTTCATCCCTTTCGAGATTTAGAAGAAATAAACCATTCACAAGAGGTGCATGACCATAAAAGATGTTACTCATATAAATAGAACAACCATTATTCTACGATTTAAATGAATAACCGTCTTGCAATAAACACGATCCAGAAATAATGTTCATGCTCAACGCAGGCACATAATAACATTTATTAAGGTTTAAAACTAATCCCGAAGGTAAAACTAAGGAGAGCGTGCCGACGGCCATCACATCAACTCTTGATCCGCTGCAACGCATCGTCACCTCATCCCCTAAGTCGCCGTCTATTCCGTAGCTCTGTTTGAGTTACAAATATTAGCAACGAACGGTATCAAATACCCGGGCACTACAATGAGGGCTAGTAAGGAAAACATCAATAACATGTATATCAAATATACCTTTGATGGTGCCAGCCTTCTTGTCCGCTAAGTACTTGAAGACGATTCGCTTCCGATGACCCTTGTCCTTGCAATAGAAGCACTCGATGTCCGGCTTGGGACCAGACACGAGCTTCTTCTCGGCGAGGGGCATTGCGCTTGTCCTTCTTGAAGGGATTCTTTGCTCCTTACCTTTCTTAAAGGTGGGCTTGTTGACCATCAACACATGATTATCCTTTTTGATGTCCACTTTCGCGGCCTTCAGCTTTGCGAAGAGCTCGGTGATCGTATCAGTGGAACCAATCTGATTGTGAGTCACTACAAAACTTTTGTAGCTGGGAGGGAGTGATTGCAGAACCCTGTCAATCTTGAGCTCCTCTGGAATCGTGCATTCCAGTTGCTCAAGGCGTTGAGTGTAGCCCGTCATCTTAATGGCGTGCTCACTAACGGAACTCCCTTCCTCCATCTTGCAGTTAAAGAACTTCTCGAGATCTCATATCTCTCGAGCGGGCCTGAGTCCGAAACATGGTTTTCAACTCTTGAGAATCTCAAAGGGCCCGGGATACTCTTCAAAACGATTTTGAAGCTTCGGTTCCATAGCAAACAACATGGTGCTCTTAATCACACCATAATCATCTTTGCGCGACTGATAGACAGCTTTCTCATCAGCCGGCGCAGTTGCAGCAGGGGGGTCACCTAACGCTTTCCCAAGGACATAGTCCTTTTGTCCGCCAGATAGAATGATTCTTAGATTGCGGAACCAATTGGTGAAGTTAGACCCATTGTTTCTAAGCTTTTCCTTCTCAGCAAAAACATTGAAGTTGAAGTTGGACTTGGCCATGTGATCTACAGTATTTGCAAGTAAAATTTAGACTATGTTCATGATAAATAGTTCAACTTAATCAAATTACTAGATGAACTCCCACTAAATTCAACATCCCTCAAGTTGTTTAGTGAACACGATCCAAATTCACCACACCTAATCCGATCATCACGAGAAGAGATGTGGTTTCAATGGTGGACAACAAAGTGTCGATCATATCATTCATATGACTCATGCTTAACCTTTCGGTTCTTGTGTTCGAGGCCATGTCTACATGCTAGGCTCGTCAAGTTAGACCAAGTATTTTCGTGTGCAAAACGGCTTGCACCCGTTGTATGTGGCGTAGAGTCTATAGCACCCGATCATCACGTGATGCTTGGACACGACGAACTTTCATAGCGGTGCATACTTGGGGAGAACATAGTTTTATCTTGATCTTTAAGTGAGGAATCATCTTATAATGCTACCGTCAGCGATCTAAGCATAATAAGATACATAAAAGGATAAACATCACATGCATATAACTTTATGTGACATGGTATAGCCAATCTTCGCAATGATCTCCATCTTGTGCGTTCGGCATGATCTCCATCACTCCACCATGATTGCCTCCACCACGAATAGCAACTACAACTATTGCTAACTACTTAGCGATAAAGTAAAGCTATTACATGGCGTATAAGAAGTTGACTCAGGTCATACACAATTATAAAGACAACCATATGGCTCCTGCGGTTGTGTACTCATCGACATGCAAGTCGTGAAACATTACAAAACATGATCATCGCATACAATATACACATCACATCTTGGGCCATACCATATCACGTAAAACACTCCTGCAAAAACAAGTTATACGCCTCTACTTTGTTGTTGCATGTTTTACGTGGCTTATGGGAGTAGATGCTAAACGATTTTTACCTACGGAAAGCCACAAGCGGTGATATTATGGTTGCCAAACTCGGTGTTAATCCCATGACAACTATAGTGAGAAAGCGGCATCCACCAGCCGCATGTGTGGAACAAGCCACACGTCAAGTGCGGAGCGGTCTCATGAAACGGCGTCGCGTAAGGTTGGCCTGGACCGCTTCAATCTCACTATCCAGCGTCATAAGAAGAACACAAACAAGAGGCTTGCAACAGAAAACATCAACGCGCAACAACCATGTTGCGTTCTACTCGTGAAACACATCTACGCATAGATCTAGCTCGATACCCTTTGAAGGGTTTGGCGGCATAGTAAATCAAAATTTTCTCTGGATGCGAGCAGAGGAAAGCCAAGATCTAATCTAGGAGATGCAAACAACGAGAGAGATTGGATTAGATCTTCATACCCTTGAAGATTCGCCGCAGTGAGCGTTAAATCGGAGCGTGGGTGATGTAGTCATACTCGCTTCTCCTCCTCGCGATCCGATCCGATCTAGCACCACAAGTGGCGGTGCCTCCGTGAGATGCACACGTGCAGCACCTCGACGTCTCCTCCTTCCTCGGACCAACAAGTATGGTGGAGAGATGGATTGGATCTACAACACGACGGCGTGGTGTATATGGTGGAGAATTTCTGCAGCAGGGCTTCGCCTACAAACAGTCGGGAGGGAGAGAGGAAGGGCAGCAGGGCGGCTATGGTTGGAGGGGAAGGTGTGGGGGGTTGGTGCACCCCCACCCCTCTTTATATAGAGGAGGGGGCGCAGCCCTAGCCCCTCCCCCAAGCCCAAACCGGCGGCCCCAAAGGATAAGGAGTGGGGGGCAAGGAAACCCCCCCTTCTAGAAGCTCTATCTCGAGTTTAAACCCTCTTTGGCCGGCTGGGCCCTATGGGGCCTTGTGCCCCTGGCCCAATGCGGCCAGGGCACTCCCTCATAGGCCCATGCCCCTCCCGGAAGGTGGGGCCACGTTGGTCCCCTTCCGGAAGGTTCTAGAAGCTTAGGTACAATACCGATTAACCGGAACAATTCCGAACTCCAAAACTGCCTTTGCCTTATATGAATCTTATTCTCCGGACCACTCCGGAACCTCTCGTAATATCCCGGATCCCATCCGAGACTCCGAACAAAAACTCATAAACCAATTATCCAATCTATCCTAGCGTCGAGACACGTTAAGTGTGTGACCCTGCGGGTTCGAGAATATGCAGACATGATCTTCTATCAATAATCAACAGCGGGGTCTGGAAACCCATATTGACTCCCACACATTCATCGATGATCATATCGGATGAACCACGATGCCAGGATTCAATCAATCCCATATATATATATATTCCCTTCGTCTCGCGATATTTTACTTGCCCGAGATTCGATCGTCGGTACCGTCATACCTAGTTCAATCTCGTTCACAGCAAGTACTTTACTCGTTCCGTAATCCGATATCACTTTGTGATTAACTCCTTAACCACATGCTTGCAAGCGGTGTTGATATCGATTACCGAGTGGGCCCGAAGTATATCTCTCCGACTTGGGAGGGACAAATTCCATCTCGATACATACAACCCAACAGATACTTTCCGATCACCTGAGAGACACCTTTATGATCACCCTCTCATAGGATGACGTTTGATGACCTCAAAGCTTTCTTCCGATACCAGGGAGTTGTATTATCTCATGGTCTAAGGAATACAATATTTGACATAAGAAAAGCTTCGCAAAGACGAACACGATGACACGATCTAATTGCTTCGCTTAGTTTGGAGTCATCCACCATATCATTCTCCCAATGATATGATCTCATTATTAATTGACAACTCATGTCCATGGTTAGGAAACCTTAACCATCATTAATCAATGAGCTAGTCCATAGAGGCATACTAGGGACACGGTGTTGTTCACAAACCACACAAGTATTAAAGTTTCCTCTTAATACAATTATAGCATGGAATATAAACATTATCATGAACAAGAATTATAATAATAACAGCTTTATTATTGCCTCTAGGGCATAATTCCAACACAATGAACACAACCACGAACTTGTCCAAGTACTCCATGAATACCTTGTTCATCATGGTCATGAAATATGTCGGGGCATTCGTTAATCCAAAAGACATAACTGTATACTCATATAAACCATACCTAGTATTGAAAGCGGTTTTTGGTATGTCCTCCTCCCGGATCTTCAATTGGAAATAACCCGATCGCAGATCAATTTTGCTAAACACCTTTGCTCCTTCCAGTTGATCAAACAAATCATTTATGTTCGGCAGGGGGTATTTGTTCTTGATGGTCACTTCATTCAGCGAGCGATAGTCCACCACTAATCTCTTGCTGTTGTCTTTCTTCTCCACAAACAGAACATGTGCACCCCATGACGAAGAACTAGGCTGAATGAACCCCTTGTCCAACTGCTCCTTTAATTGTTTCTTCAATTCTTTCAGCTCATCCATATCCATCTTATATGGTCTCTTGGCTATTGGTCATGTTCCCGGCATCAGATCGATGAGAAACTCCACTTCCCTGTCAGGTGGCATCCCTGGCAGCTCTTCCGGGAACACATCGGGGTAATCCTTAATCACAGGCACAGTATCCATGCTAACCCCCTTAAGAGAATTCAGATTACACCTTCCCGGTCGCACAGCCGACTTGAACCTAATTCTCTTACCATCCGGGGTTTTGAGTGAAACAGCTCGCTATGCACAATCTATGTGTCCCCCATGCATAGACATTCAATCCATACCCAGAATAACATCTAAACCTTGTGATTCCAGCACTACCAGATGTGCAATGAAATTGTGTGCTCCAATCCTCACAGTTAAGTCGCAGCACCCCGCGCTAGCTATCATATCTCCTCCAGGTGAGCTTACTCTAATAGACTCTTTCATAGACTCAGTAGGTAACTTATACTTATCCACAAATGCCCTTGATATGAATGAATGCGATGCACCAGTATCGAAAAGTATAAGTGCAGGGTGAGTGTTGATTGGGAACTTACCAATCACAAGGTCAGGCTCATCTGGGATCTCCTCCACATTCATGTGGTTCACTGTGGCCTATACAGTTTGTTGGTTGGCTTGATTTTTCCGCTCCGGACAATTATCTGCATAATGTCCCTTCTGACCACACTTGAAGCAGGTCACCTCACTCAGATCCTTCTTCACAAAGCTGCGATCACGGTTGCGGTCATGTCCACTGTGTCCTCCAGAGTGGTGGGTGTGTCCTCCCTTGTGGTTGTGGCGGTTGCTCTTGTGGCTATCATGGTGGTGTACACTCCACCGCCATGGTTGGTTCGTGGACAGAAACGCCAACGCATGAGTGCAAGGACCTACCGCAACCTCTTCAAGAAGTAGATAGAAGTCCACCAATTAGTCTTCGTTAGGTAAAATCGTTAGGACTAGTCTCGATCGATGTAAAACTTAATTAAGGTTAGCTTAAGAGTGTTTAGCTGCTTATTTGTGTACTCCAATATCCCAGGATTATTTGTGCGAATTTTATGGAAGAGTTATGGCAAGTTTGGTTGATATCTGAGTTATTCCTATTGCAGTTTTCTGCTGATACAGCAGTACTGTATGATTTTTCATATTTTACTGGTATCTGGGAAAAATCTGAAAAAAAATCTTGTAACACCACGGTTCTGAAAAGACCGTAGCTTCTATGTGACATGCCAATCCCTGGATCGGTTCATTGGCCCACAATAGAATAAGATGAATAACATAGCAAAATATCCGTGTATCATAAATAACGAAGATCCAGAGTACCATTATTACAATAAAAGCTTAGCTCAAGGCTAGCTCAAATTATTCAGGTAGCAACATAAATAAAGCAAATTCTCCATTCTTCAAATTGCCCACAAGTGAACAAGTGTCGAGTGGAGTATCGTGGCCTATATCAATTACTCAGAATCGGAATATCCTGCAACATGAAACGTAGCAGCCCCGAAGGGTCAATACATGGAATGTATGGCAAGTAGAGCTATTAAAGGAGACAATAGTGCTAACAACTACATGCATATTTGGCAGGTGGAGCTGTGGCTATCTTGCATCTGCAAATACCTTAGTCCTACTTTCATAAACAGTTTTTGATTTTCTTTGAAAAGATTCCAATTAAGTTAACCCAACATAATTAAAGAAATTATGAAATTAGAATGAGCAAGAAACATGTCATGGAATCAATATCAAGCAACTCAGACGTCCATAACCGGGGACACGGCTAATCGATTAGATTATACACCCTGCAGGTGTTAGTACACTTTACCCATGTGACTTGGCCAGCCCGACTCGTACCATCACTCTCATATTGGGTGATGATAGGGAGAAGTCCAAGAAGAGACCGTTCAGGAAGTAGCTCCCCAATCCCGACGCGCACCGGTCCAACCTACCAAAATTTTACATCTCTAGATACGCGGGTTCAGGTTACCATAACCTACTAAGTCCAACCAACCGCCCATTCCATTATTGGCACATGGTTGTACACGTAAGCTACAGAATAAAAAGGCCAATCATTTTCTCTTGATACCTGGGTGCCTTTCCGCAATGATACCACCAAAAATTATCAATACCATCACATCCAGGAGTTTCATTGATTAAGTTGTTTTAGTTTTCGCAAACCAACACATTTAGAAACAACTTTCAATGATGTAACCCAGCCCTCGTTCATCAAAGCATGGCTAAGCACATCTACCAACGGTGGTTCATCTACAAGGAAAGCCCTACCACATAAGAGGACATAGCATAGCGATAGTATCATCCTACACATGCATCTACAAAATACACGATAATGCATTGAAAATAGTAGGACAATATCATGAACAAGGTAGCATCTACTTGCCTTGGTTGTAGCGGTCGGAAGAACAATCCACACACGAGCAAGCGTTGCACTCGTCACAATCTACACGATACAATTGCAATCATAAACAAAACATCCACAAGCATGTGCAAACAAAGATGATGCAAGATGCATGCATGATAAGTGGATTGATGCTACAACAGCATCACAATATCTTATTCAGTAAAGCTACTGAATGCATGCATGGAAAATATTTTTAGCGCAAGGAAAACTAGTATGCAATTTATAATGCTCAATACTAGAGCTAGAACCCAAATAATTCACTACTGTTCACATACTATTTGTAAAATCTTGGGAAAATTGTACTGTGTAGGCATTACTAAATAGGAATAGTACCAATTGGGATTTCTCAAAAAGGATTTATATAACTCCTTGAGTAATTAAAATACTGCAGAAAGCCATTAAATAGATTCTGCAAAATTTATTACTGTAAGCCTATCTTTTTAATTCACTTTGAGATTCCCCTTGTTCTACTGAAACCAGGGACATATTATCTGCAATTTTTGGAGTTACAGATCTTTTTCTACGAATTAATTACTCCAAAAAGGTCATTAACTCATTTAATTATTCTGGGCAAAATCTTGCTGTAAAAGTGTAAAACAGTGGTACCACAAGATTCTACACGAGTTACTGAATGTACACATATTTTATTTGCAATTTTTGGCCTAGTAGATTATTTTCTACGAATTTTACAAATTTTACCTAAAATCTGTCAAATATATTGATTTAAAATTAAACAGTCAACCCTGACTGTTGATTGTGCCTACGTGGCGCTGACGTGGCGGTTGACCAGTCAGCGCCCGGGCTGACTAGTCCACGGCCGATTTGGGACGTTCATCGTAGATCGAGCGGCAGAGAGGGGTGGCTGGCGGCGGGGCTCACCGGCGGTGTAGGTGGCGGGCGATGGCGGCGGTTCCAGCGAGTCCTGGCGGCGGCGAGGTGGTGCACGGGGCTTGAAGCTCGTAAAGGCGTCGAAGGCGGCCTCGGCGGCGTCGGGAAGATGGATGGTATGCGCTGTGAGAAGGAGGCGGAAAGCGGCAGCGGCGGCGGTGTGGCGGCGGCGCGGAATCGGCGAGGCGGTGGCGGCGTGAGCAGGAGCGGCGGCGGCGGCTCGAGCGGCTAGGGTTAGAGGGGGTGTAAGGTCGGGCCAGGGGGTTATAGGCGCGGCGCAGGCACGATGGTTGCGGACTTCGAGGCGGCGGTGGACGGTGTCCGCATCGGACACGGCGCGACGCAGTGGACCCCAATTGCCGGTGGTCAAGCGGCTGTGGCTGACGATAGCGTCTGGCCTTGTGGGCTAACTGTTGTTCTTGGCCTCTTTCTTTGGCGTCACTGGGCAGTATGACCCGATGAGGCTGTGCCGTTCTTTTTGTTCTTTTCTTTTTTTTTTCCAATTTCTGTTTTAGTAAATCTATCGTAACTTTTTCATACGAGCTCCGAATTGAGTGATTCTAGTCTCTAAATTTTTGTAAAAATCAGAGGGTCATCATAGGATCATTTGTATCAACACCACTAGCTTCAAAAAAGGGTGGAAATACAAACCTAGCGTGATCCCTTGTAGGAGCATTTTAGCAATTCAAAATAGGGCTTTGAAAGTATTGTTTCGCCAGAATCTTTTCAAACCGAAATTTGCATGGATGATCATGATGCAATGACATGAATGATATGCAGAACCAAATCTAAAATTTGGGATGTGACATAAACAGTGTTAAAAGTTATCTAAACAGCAAATTTTCAATGAAGGACCTAGGTGAAGCGTCATACATATTAGGCATAAAGAGCTATAGAGATAGATCTAGGAGCCTAATAGGGCCATCGCAAAGTACATACCTTGATAAGATTTTAAAGAAGTTTAAAATGGAAGATAGTAAGAAGGGTTTCTTACCTATGACACAAGGCACGACATTGAGTAAGACTCAAAGTCCGGCTACGACGGAAGAAAGAGAGAAAATGGACAAAGTCCCCTATGCTTCATCCATAGGCTCTATAATGTACGCCATGCTATGTACAAGACCGGATGTGGCACATGCTATTAGTTTGACTAGTAGGTACCAATCGGATCCAGGTTCGAAACACTGGAAAGCGGTCAAGAATATCCTTAAGTACTTGCGAAGAACTAAGGATATGTTTCTTGTATACGGAGGTAAAGAAGAGCTCGTCGCTAAGTGTTATGTTGACGCAAGCTTTGACACTGATCCGGATGACTCTAAGTCTCAATGCGGATACGTATTTCTCATGAATGGCGGAGCGGTTAGTTGGAGGAGTTCCAAACAACCTATGGTGGTGGGATCAACAACGGGGGCCAAATATGTTGCTGCTTCGGAAGCGGCTCAGGAAGCAGTTTGGATGAAGTTCATATCCGAACTAGGTGTGGTTGCAAACATGTTGGACCCAATGGTGATATATTGTGACAACAATGGTGCCAATGCTAATGCCAAAGAGCCAAGGTCTCACAAGCATTCCAGGCATATTAAGCGCCGGTTTCACACCATCCGCGAGCATGTCAAGGATGGAGATATAAAGATTTGTAAAGTACATACGGATCTCAATGTAGCAGATCCGTTGACTAAAACTCTCCCTAGAGAAAAACATGATCTACACTAGAACTCCATGGGTGTTAGATACATCACTATGTAACTACATTATTGTCTCTAGTGCAAGTGGGAGACTGAAGGGAATATGCCCTGAGAGGCAATAATAAAGTGTTTATTATGTGTATTCCAAGTATACGATAGATGTTTATTTTGCATGCTATAATTGTATTAATACGGAAATGTTAATACATGTGTGTTTAATAAACAAATAGAAAGTTCCTAGTTATGCCTCTCTCATAAACTAGTTCGTTGATTAACAGGATGATCACAGTTTCCTGATCATAGACATTGGATGTTGTTAATAACGAGATCACAACATTAGTGTAATGATGTGATGAACATTCATCCGAAGTATAGCATTACGATCAAAGTCATTGAGTTTATATTGCTATAAACGACTTACGAAGTGATCCTGATTCTTAGACCATGAGATCATGTCAATCACTAACACCGGAAGAGTTTCTTGTTGACATCAAACATCACACCATAACTGGGTGATTATAAACATGACTTCAAAGCTACTAAAGTGTTATGTTGAGAATCATGGAAAAAGAGTGGAATTTGTTCATCCTGATGACGGATAGATATACTTTGGGCCCTCTCGGTGATATCACATTGGTTAGCTTGCAAGCAAGTGATTTGATCACTAGAATGTTACATGACGGGAACGAGAAAAGAGTGCATGTCAGTAACGAGATCAAACTAGGTATGGAGATACCGATGATTGAATCTCGGACATGTAATATATCGTGAAACAAAGGGATTAATATACAAGCGTAAAAGGTTCTGACGATCATAGGAAAGTCATCGTTGAATGTGTGGGAGTCGGTATGGATCTCCAGGTCCCGCTACTGATTATTTATTGGAGAAGGGTCTCTATCATGTCTGTATTATTGACGAACCGTAGGGTGACACACTCAAGGGACACAGACATCCAGTTGGAGCAAATGTTTCATGCCGGAAAGAATAACAAGCGCAGGAATTTATTTCACTAGATACCAAAACAGGTTTTCGGGTGAAATTGCATAAAGTGGTTTTGCATGTGAAATAGAATTCTAGCAAGGGGTTATATGTGAATGTTTGTCATTAAAGTAATTGAAAAAATTCTGAATAAATAAAAGAGTTTTATTTAATGAGAGTTTGCATTAAATTTGGTGGAAATTTAATTGCAAGTTTGAGTGGGATTTTGAGTGGAGGGAAATGAAGAGGTTTTTGTGAGTGGAGTGTCCACCCACATGAATGAAGGAGGGGAGGGGGCATCCCCCATGGCCGGCGGCCACCCCCTTGGGTGCCCCCCTCCTCCTATAAAAGACACCCCTCTCCTCTCTCTCACTCACACCTCCTCGTGAAGGATCGCTCTCCCCCTCTAGAATTTATCCCCCATGGTCTCGGACTAGCGAGATACATGTTCTCGGTGGCTATTTGGAAAGAAAGGGTTGTACTTCCGCTGCATTGCTGGAGCGAGGAGGCGGAGGTTGCTCGGTGTCTTGTACGTGTGTGCGAGCACGGATGCGTTGCTACTTTGCGGCGCTATGACTTCCTCTCGATCTTGAGATCGACAAGAGATCTTCTACATCAACTATGAGTTCAACTCGTTAAGCTTTGTCGGTCTTCGAGGGTATGTTCTCTACGTATATACATCCTCCCGCTGTTTGTATCTAGTAGATAGATCTTGGTACATAGTTCCCATCGTAGGAAATTTTTTGTTTTCTATGCTGCGAACCCTACAGTCAGCGACTGTGCGTGGAGCTGCGCGTGTGTGAGAGAGAGCAGAGGAAAATGGCCCGGGTGTCCTTGTGGGCTGGTTCTGGGAATGGGCCAGAATAGCAGCGCTGGCCTTTTTCTAATTCCTTTCTCTTCAATTTTTAATTTGATTTTCAGAATCCAATTTCAAATGAACTTCAAATGAGTTTGAATTCAAACCACTTCTAGATTTTTGTAAAGTGATCCATGCTCATATTTGTGTATAAAACATTGGTGTTTTCTCACAAATACTTTGGCCCATTGAAAATAAAATAAAACCGTGCCTTATTTAAATATTTATAATAGGCATATAAATGGTATTAAATTTAGATTCTTGTTTTGAAAATTTTGAGCAAGCTTTGAAATCGTCTATTAAACTTTTCTGGTTGAATCAAAGTATTCTCATATTTGAGAGTAGAAATAAAGCCATTGTCTTGCTTACATGAAATAATAGTGTAGGATTCCCAACCTTTAATAAGGTAGAGATCCCTGTGTTTACAATGCTAGTCCCTGGATCAATAGCTAGCATCCACAGTTAAGATGTAATATCAAGAAACAAAGGTCATAATACAACTTTATAACCAGGAATAAAATAATTTATTACATCTTACATAACTCATTTGGCTATCTCATTACAAAGCAGCAGAATATAACAATAGCATGGGGTCCTTCATCTTCAAAGTGCCACAGGCAGTCATGTTGGTTGTAGACTTGTAATCCTAATCAATAAACTTCACTAACATCAAACAAACCTACAACATAATAAGTTACAGCCACAAGGGTCAATACATTTGAATTGTATTGGCAAGTGATACTATGGTAGTATAGTGGAGTCTATCATCTATATGCATTTGGCTAAGTGGAGTTTAGGCTTGCTTTGCTCAAAATAGATTTTCCTTATCATTTGAAAACACTAAGTTTTTGCTTGACAAAAATCACCCAAGGCATCTCCCAATAGAAATTGGTGATCCTTCAACCCTTGTTCAACCACAAGATTTTAACTTAGAAATTGGGATGAGGAGATTCTTGATATCTTCCATGTCTCGATGCTCAATTGTCCTTTACCAGGGACATGGCTAAGTACTTATATTTTACACTCTGTAGAGGTGGTGCACTTTTCCCACAAGACTTGGTTTCACAAAGACAAGATATTTCAGAAGCCTTCCCTTAGACCAGAATGGAAGCGTTCCAACTTATCATCCCCTACCACCAACTATCCATTTGGCTAAGTTAGTGCAACCTATATGATCCAGGCAGAGCCCATAATGCCAAGTGGCTGCACTTGAAGCTTCTCAACATTTGACATCTCAAATCTCCTTGTTCCTGGGTGGCCATCCACAAGTGTGATACACAAGGTAACCATAGAAATGGGCCTTGTGTAACCACTCAACACAAACCATTCCTTCCATTCCACCCAGGTGATTCATTCACTTAGTTGTTTTATTAAACAAAAACACAAGTCCTTGACTTAGAAATATTCCATAGCATGAATATAATCCACCCTTGTTTTATACTTTCTAAGCTAAGCATGATAGTAGTAGGAATCTTAACTTAGGAAATTTCTACTAAGGTTTCATCTACTAGGATTTCCCATGGCATGGTTTATACTTAGCAAAAATTCCATGCAAGTCCTACTTAGAAATATCACTAATGCATAGTGAAAATAATGGGACAAAAGTATGAAGCATCACTTGCCTTTTTGGTAGAGAATATGAGTTCACTCCTTGTCCTTGCACTATTCACACTCTTCAAATCACTACAATTCAATCAAGCAAGGTACAATTTCAATCTACCATTCAAGCAAACATCACATAAAATATTAAAAACAAAGTAATGCATGCAAGCATGCCAAAGATTGTTTTATTTGGAAAAGTGGTTTATAATGGGTTATAAACATTTGAAAACACCTATTGGTCATTTTATAACGTGGCAAAACCATTTGCAAAAGATTTTATCTATAAACCATTTTTAAACCAAATCAATATTTTATGTGGTTGAAAATGCCTTTAACAAAGTAACAATCTTTATAAGGTTCACCAAATATGTTTTCAAATCATAAAACTTTGTGTTTAGGGTCATAGAGTTTAGATCAAAACATTTCCCAAAGTTTTTCCTCCAAAATCATTTTTAAACCATAATCAACATTTTTAATTGGCTAGAAATGCTTTTATTCAAAGATTTATACTTTTGCTTCACAAATTATGTTTTTGAAACCACAAATTGATTTTCTATGGTTAGTAGGTTCAAAAAAATCCATTTTCAAAAGGTTCTATCACAAAAATAATTTTAGAACAAATTTTATATCCAAAATATACCTACACAAGTTTATGCAAAAACAACCATTTTACCAGAAACAATTTACTAAACAAATGGCATGGTTGGGTAGGATTTGTCTTGCTGATTCCATTGATATAAAATTTGCAAAATTTGGACGTGTGGATCAAAAGTTATGGATTTTACAAAATTGAACATCTAATAGAACATAATTTTTGTTTTAAATCAACTCTGGCCACATGGCATGATTTCACTGGCCGATACCGTTTCGCTCGGATCAGCCTCTCTGGTGCGTTGGATCTAAACAGATCGTGCGGCACAGAGACACTCGTACCTCTTCGTTTAAGTGGATCTGCCAACGCCACAGGATGAGGATCTAACGGCTCACACGCGTTTGACCAAAGGTTGGCGGCGGCAGTGATACAGGATGCAAAAGGGGTAGAGGAAAGGCTCACCGAGGTCGTCGTGGCGTGCTGATGCTCAACGTGTTCGCGAGGAGTCAAGGGGCGCACGAGGACGAACGCAATTGCTCGTCGGAGTTCACGTCTGTGTCGGGTGCGGTCAGTCGCCGTCGAGGGCAATGCTACGGAGCACGAGAGAGCAAACAGAGAATGTGGTTAGTTTCGCACGCGAGTCACAGACATGTTTGCATCAAAAGGAGGGCAAGAGGGGGTCGGTGCTTACCAGGAGGACTCGCCGGAGTCGAGGCAGACGGCGGCGATGTTCAGCTGTCGTCGTTGCCGACGCTATGGGTCAAGCGCGAGCAAGCTGAGACTACTAGGAGGTGCGCAAGGGTCTGGGGAACACGCTTGTGTGGTCGAGGGGGCGAGGGGCGGTGAGGTGTGGCCGGAATTGGAGCGGAGGCTCGTCGGAGACAGTGGGGGTTCGGAGATGATTCCGAGCAGCCTGGTGGCTCTCTGGTGGCGTTGGTTGGGGTAAAAGGAAGAAGGGAGCGTGGCGATTAAGTATGGCATAGTTGCAGGGAGAATTATGGGTGCAATAACACGAATTGACACCGAGAATCCGCGGCAGAAACTGCAGCAAGGTGAGGGGGAGGAACGGGTCCGCGGGTTGAAGACGAAGACGGGGCAGGTGGGGTCCGCTTGTCGGCTAAAGAGAGAAAGGGAAGGTGGGTCCAGGCAGTCAGTGGCGGTGTGGGTGAGTTTCTGAGTAAGAAGAAAACGCTTCGAGGGAAAGAGGGAAAGGCTGCTGGGCTAGTTGGGCCTGCTGGCTGGGCTGAGTCCTTTTATTATTTTTTTCCTGTTCCTGTTTCTTTTTCTTTTTCAATTTATCTGTTTTGATTTTATTTAATCAATTCAAACAACTCATTTGAATTCAAACCTTTGCCAAACTTTGTGTATATTTTAATACTGATTAATAATACATTCTAAAATCAAGTTTAGAATAATATATTTATTCTTTTTAGGGAATATTAATTAATTAAAATAGGCCCTTGTATTAATTCAAATAATATTTAATAATGTTTTTCAAACTCCATTTGAAATCTAATTCTTTCCAAATCTTTTTAGTAGGTTTTATTTGTTTATTTTGGGTGTCAAATAATTCACCTTGAATTATTTGGAAAATATCTAATATGATTTATAAATCATTTGAATTGGGTATTTGTTTTAATTCCAATGAAATTAAATATAGTTTTAATTCCATAAATTTTATTTGGAAGATTTCTTTGATCTTATTTAAGTTAATTAAACAACTTTTATTCCACTTGGGTAAATTCCAAAATACTATTTTCTCATGATTCATTATTCATTTCTGATAGGGATTTTGTCTTTATTCAAATGGAAATAGGATTTGGTTAATGCCACTTTATTTAATTTGAACATTCTTTATCCCTTATTTTATTTGGATTTGGATTATGTTTATTCCATTTGCTTATGGATTTGTCCAAGATTTAATTTGGTCTTTAAATATTCCTCATTTAATATTTCTTTCTTTTATCTTATAAAATCCATATCTTTTTATTTATAGATCCAAAGTTAGTGATTCCAATTTGTAAAATCTTATTTAATATTTGTTTATCCTTCTAAATCTTTTTAGGATTATTTGCTCACAATTTGGTATGGATTTATAGATAGGTGCTTTATTAGCTTTGGAAATTCAATTTCCTTATCTTATTAAATTCATAAGATTTTATCTATGGCTCCAAATTAAGTGAAACCAATTTCTATGGTTTTTGTAATATTTCTATTTGTCATTCTTGATCATTTTGAAATGTTTGTTTGATAAATTTTTATATGGATCAAATCCATAGGCTTGGAGATAGCTTGGAAATGTTTTCCTTCCATTAGGGTTTTAGAGTTTTGGTTTATTCTCCAAGTGTTTAAATTTCCAGATGCATTTATGAAGAATGCATTTCACTTGATTTGAATTTAGTTGGTTTCACACATTAACCAAAGTTTGTTCAAGATGGGATTTTAAGTTTCCATTTAGAAATAAAAAGTTTCTTTTCACTCTAAATTTCAACAATTATTTATTTTGTTTATTTACTTTTCAAATTACAAGATTTGGAAAATCTTGGGATGTGACAAATAGGCAAAACAAATGGTTTCTGATTTGAAACCTTGTTTGAAAATAAACCAAATGCATGAGGATGCATGAATGATATGCAAACTTTATAAACCATGATTTTTGGGATGTTACGTTATCATATATGATGGTTTGCATTGTGGAAGTATCTCACCTCTAGTTGGTTATGTATGTATCCCTTGGTGTGAGAACCTTTATGGAATATTAATGAGAAATTTCATCATTTACTTTTTGCACATCTTATTTTATTTTGCAACTTCTGTTATATGATTGATATTGTTGATTAGTATTGTTATCACTTTGGGAGCATCAAGTAATTTAAATTGGTTTTGGCAAACCTAGCCCTCGTCAGTAGCAACACTTTTTGAGGTTTGAAAGGAAAAGAGAAAAGCACCTACAGGTATTTTATATTATTTTATTTCCTTCTTGATTGGCTCATAAGCTTAGTATTCTTTATTTAAGATCTTTTGTGTTTTAGGAAGATTGCATGTTTGTTTCTATCACTTGTATGTTTGCTTGTTTCCTTCAACTCTTATGCTTGCTACCCAGCCTTGCTAGCCAAAAACCTGTACTGAGAGGGAATTCTTCTCGTGCATCCAATCCTTGAACCAAAACCTATGCCATTTGTGTCCACCATACCTACCTATTAGCATTATCGCTATTCCAAGTAAATTCTTTAGTTTCATCTATCTTCCAAATTAAAAATTCTTTTGTTATGTGAAAACTAGTTAGTAAAGCTCTCACAAACTTGATGGCACACCTTATTTTCCTGCCCTTAATAAACTTGAACCATTGTGTCATCTATGTTGTATATGATTGCACTTATAAGTTGGGAATTAGCAAAACCATGATGTCATGGAGAACTCTTTCAACACTTGTAAATATCTACCCAGTTGATATCATGATCTTTTGTTTGCGGATGTCGTCGGTGTGAAATAAAAGGGGAGCTTGTAAGTCCATGGAGTTATGTATATGTGTTAGAGAAACGCCTGGGTAGCTATCCTAAGCCATGCCTAATCATGGTGGAAAATTACAGCATAACCATAGTGAGCAATCTATGAAGCATCCTCAGAGAAAACAATATAGAAAAAAGAGAAGAGAAAAAATATATGCACCATACTCATGGTAAATAAAGGATCGCTGAGATGTTCACTGTCTATTGCCTTGTCTTTTTGATATGGGATAGCTCATGTGTCATGGGGCAAGGGGTACCCCGTTGGTGGTTCTCTATGATACACATATACTTACAATGACAAGAACTTGCTTGTAACTAAAGTTGAGTAGCATGAGGAACGACCCTCATACTCAAGGGACATGAGATTGCCAACTTATGATTTGTCAATCATATAGTCCATATTTGTTCACTTTAACCTTAATCACCTCAAGATGCTTATGATAGGGGCAATGAGAGCTCAAAGCTAGTAAGTACCATAATCTTTTGGAAGCTCTTTATGAAACTTGAAATCCCTGCTTCCCTTTGCGAAGGCCCTATCTTTTACTTCTTAGCTGAGTCAATAAACTTATTCCTTTCTATATCCAGCAAGCATTTGAGTTGTTGTGATTCAATCAATCATATGATGATTTATTCAATCATGTTTCTTATATTCCTTGTTTTGCACATTGCTCTTTGATGTCTATGCACACTTCTATTCTTGTAGACAGTTGTTGGGCCTCCATGTGCAGAGGTTTGTAGAACATCAACAAGTTTCCCTTAAGTGTATCACCCAAGGTTTTTCGAACTCAGGGAGGAAGTGGTCAAAGGTATCCCTCTCAAGCAATCCTGCAATCAAGATACAAGAAGTCTCGTGTGTCCCCAACACACCCAATACACTTGTCAGGTGTATAGGTGCACTAGTTCGGCGAAGATATAGTGAAATACAAGTGATATGGATGATTATAAGACAATGGTAATAGAAAAGAGCTTGATGGGGAGGAAGAGACTAAAGGCAATCTAAAATAAAGATGGAAGCAAGCAAACACGTAGCAGGACTAGTTGTAAACGGTGTTTCAATGCTTAGAAACAAGGCCTAGGGATCATACTTTCACTAGTGAACACTCTCATATAAATATATTCTCTTCATGATGCTACCATGAAATACTCTCCGGTTGGATAACTCTAATCCACGGTAGGGCTATGAAGTTCGCATTCCCCATCTAGATAACCCCACACTGTCACCTTGAGCGCTAGATGGTTCCAACAAACACCACAATTTCATAGAGGCATCCAACTCAAAATATAACTCATGATAAGTATTTATGCAATCTCTAGCCTAAGTGCCACATGGTGTGCACACTGTCACCTTCACACACGTGGGGATAACCGGAGATTACGATTAAAGCACTTGAGTAGCAGAGTAGATCTACTTGATTACAAAGCTCATGACCACAATAAGATCACGCATAGAGAGAGATGAACACATAGCTACCGATAGAGCCCTTAGCCTCGAGGGAGAACTACTCCCTCCTCATCACGGGAGTCAGCAATAGCGATGGAGATGGTGGTGGAGATCGATGGAGATGGCTCCGGGGGAAATTCCCGTCCCGATAGGGTGCCAAACAGAGACTTCTGTCCCCCGAATCTCCTCTTCAGTGGCGGTGATGCTGTGGGGGTTTTCGTGGATTTCTGCCCATGCTAGGGTTTACGTCTCGGGGAGACGTATATATAGGCGAAAGGGCAAGGTCGATGGAGCCTCGAGGGGCCCACACCAGGGGCTGCTGCGGCCAGGGGGACCCGTGCTACCCCTAGGTGTGGCCGCCTTGTTGTGCCTCCTCGTCTCTCCTCTGGACTTCATGTATGCTCCGGTAAAATATTGACTTTGGCTTTTGTCCCATCCAATTCCGAGAATATTACCTTTCTGGCTTTTCTGAAACCAAAAGTAGTAGAAAACAGGCAACTGGCACGGCGTCATCTTGTCAATAGGTTAGTTCCAAAAAATGTGTAAAAATACCTCAAAGTGTAGACAAAACATAACAAAGTTGATACAAAACAAGCATGGAGCATCAAAAATTATAGATACGTGTACGATGTATCACTCTTATCTAAATGAATATTACTTTGAAAGCTATCGTTGTGAAAAGTCCTTTATGTTTGAGCAAAAGTACTCCTGTTATAAACTTCATTACAAAAGCTTTGCTTGAAAACTAAGTATGATTTGTCAACTGTTCTCTGACCAAGAACAAAGTTTGCCATTACCAATTATGATTTGTCTTTATGCATCTTTATTGTGACTCCCATGATTGTTGCAAGTTAAGTTATATAATGGCGAGTTGTTTTCTATTATGAGTTGTGTATTGGTGAATGTGATGCTTCTTGTCCGTATTCTTTTTATCGACACTTCACTCCATAAACATGTGGTCATGTTTACTGAGCTCAGTTTTCGCTTGGGGACAAGCGAGGTCTAAGCTTGGGGGGAGTTCATACGTCCATTTTTCATCACTATTTTATATCATAATTTACTGTTATTCATTGATTATTTCATATTAAGAGGTGATACTTATGTTATTTCATCTATTTTGCATGTTGGATGACTTTTGGAGGATGAACTGCCGGAGTTAGGATTCTGATGGAAAAGGCGGTGTCCAGATGCAATATTCACGAAGATCAGAAAATTCCAGAAAATATATGGAAAATCCTATTTTTCCAGAAGACGAAGGAAACCAGAAGGGGACGTGGAAATGGGCCACAGGGGGGGCCACACCACCCCCTGGCACGCCCCCTGGGCTGCGCCACCAGGTGATGTGTACCCTGGCTCACCTCTGGCTTCTCCCCTTCCACTATATCTTCTCATCTAAACCCTAATACTTAGGGGAGCGACCATAGAAAGATTTCGCCGCCTTTGCGGGGCGGAAACTACAGAGAGAGAAAGAGCTCTCTGGCAGGCAGATTTCTATCGGGGAAATTCCTTCCTGGAGAGGGGAGATCGTCGCCATCAACACCGGCATCAAGCTATACTTCATCGGGATCATCATCATCATCCTCACCACCATCTCCACCAGCACCATCATCACCACTCCTTCCCGCTATAACAATTGGGTTGAATCTTGCATAGTTCTTAGGGGGGAACTTTCCTGGTGTTGATTACTTTTGTATTTGATCCTATTGAGTGGAACCATTGAATTATTGTTTATGTTCAGATTGGTATCCATAATTATATCATCTCTAATCTTGATCCATATGATGGCTCGTGAGTAGTTCGTTTAGTTCTTGAGGACATGGGAGAAGTCATGTTTTTAGTAGTGGAATTGTGTTGAAGTAATATTCAATGGTTTGATATTTAAGTTGGGGTGCTATTCTTCTAGTGGTGTCATGTGAACGTTGACTACATGATAAATCACCATTTATGGGCCTAGGGGAATGCATTGTGTATTTGGCTACTAATTGTGGGGTTGCCGGAGTGACAGAAACCTGAACCCCCGTTAGGAAACCTTTGCACAAGGGAGTGTAGGATCTCAGAGTTTAATGTGGTGGTTAGGTTTTTATCTTAATTATTTTCTTGTAATTGTGGATGCTTGCAAGGGGTTTAATCATAAGTATGTATTAGTCCAAGTAAGGTTGGTACATTAGCATAGGTTCACCCACACAACACTTATCCAACTAAAGAAGATTAATCAAATATATGAAGCGAAAGCACTTAACAGTATTCCCATGTGTCCTCGAGAACGTTTGGTCCTCATGTCACATCCAAAAATAAAAAAAATAAAAGAAACAAATGTTGAAATTTAGGGTGAAAAGAAACTTTTGCTTCTAAATGGAAACATTAAAAACCTTACTTGAACAAAATTTGAAGGAGAAGGTAACAAAGAAATTTTCAAACAAAACAAAAACATCCATGCATGGAATGTATCTTGATTTAAAGCACTTGGAAAGGTTAAATCAAAAACCCTAAACCCTAATGAGAGAAATCATCTACAAGATCACACCAAGACTATGGCTTTGTTCCATATAAAAATTTAGCAACAAATATTCCTAATTGACCAATAATGGTAAACAAAAATATTATAAAACCATGGGAATTGATTTCACTCCATTTGGAGCCATGGATAAAAACTTATGATTTTGATAAGATAAAAGAAAGTATTCCAAGGCTAATAAAGCTCCTAGCTAAAATCAATACCAAATTGTGAACAAAGTAATCCTAAAAGGATTTAAAGATATAACTAAATATTAAATAAAACTATACAAATTGGAATCACTATTTTTGGACCTATAAATAAAAAGATATGGATTTTATAAGACAAAGAAAGAAAGAAAGAAAGAAAGAAAGAAAGAAGAATTATTACAAAGACAATTTAAACCATGGTTAAAATCCATAAGTAAATGGAATAAAAGTTTATTAAATAATATAAAAGGATAAAATTTTATTTAAATAAAGTTATATGGGCTTATGAACAATATTCAAATTTTATTTAAATAAATGCCAAGGTGCAACACTCAAATTTAAATGATTAATAAATCATGAAAAATATTTGAAAATGAACTAAATAACGAACATATATTATGTGTAAAATATTCGGAAATGGCTGGCAAAGTTTTGAATCAAATTGGAGTTAAAATCAAATTGATTTGAATAAAAACATAAAACAAAAAAAAGAAAAAGAAAAAGGGTTTGAAGAAAAAAGAGGGAAACCATACCAGGACCCCAGCCCAACCCAGGCCCAGCAACCCAGCTAGCCCACCCGGCCACCTCTCTCCCCCTTCGTTTTCTTTTCTCACCCGCGTGTCCACCCGCACACTCCCTAACCAGTCGGCCCCACAGCCACGTCAATGTCATCGTCTTCAGCGCACAGACCCGTTCTTCCCCTCTCTCTACCATTTCTGCATGGAAATGAATCATGTTAATTCGCGCAACTGCGAGCTTAATTCCTGCCCCCGACCTTGCCCTCTTATTCCCCTCTGTCTTCTCTCTGTTTCCCCTCAAGCCCCACACACCGAGATCCCCCAGGCTGCTCTAATTTTTGCTCGAACTACCACGGTCCCCAACAAGCCCCAACGATGATACCGGCGAAGTTTGGCCGCCCCTCGCCGTCTACCTTGCTCCATGATGTTCGCTGTCCTTAGGCGCATCTAATAATCATCGTCGTTTGCTTGCTTGTGCCATGTAGGCTCGGCTTTGTCTTTGTTTGCGAGCAACCGACGGTGGACGCAACTCCGGCGAGCAATTGCAAGCGAACCCGAGCGCCCCTCCATCAACCACGTCTACCATGGCAACCCCCTCGTCCTCGAGACCCTAGTAACCACCCTTGACCCTCCCCTTACCCTCTAGAATCACCAGAACGCCACCCACCCGACGCGCCTCTGCCGCGCACTATCGTCAGCACCGCCAGTTCTTGGCCACGCGATCCGGTCCGCTCGATCTGCATCCTAAGGCCAAGATTAGATTAGGGAACGAAGGGATACCAGTTGATCTGGCCCATGCGATCTCATTTAAATCTAACGACCTATGTTGCTGATCCAGCCGAATCGGTATCGACCAGTAAGATTAGGCCATGTGGCCAGGCTTTTGATTTAAAATCCTGATTTTGTTCTATTAGAAGTTTAAACTTGTAAAATCAATAACTTTTGATATGCTTGTCCAAAATTTTCAAATTTTATATCAATGGATTCAGAAAAATGTGTACTTTGCATCTATGTCCTTACTTTGGTCATTTGCTTCTGATAAATTAGAGTTTTATGCAAAGACTTGTTTAGGACTATTTTGAGTATAAAAATTGTTCTAAAAATTATTTTTGAGTGAAACCTTTTGCAAATGGTTTTGTTTTGAACCCTCTGACCATAAACACTAACATTTTAATTTCAAAATATATTCTGTTATCACTAGAAAATATTCCTTTGAATAAAGGCATTTCTAGTAGAACAAAAATGATTTAAATGGCTTATTTTCACTAACTTGATTTCAAATGAAATTCCACTTTTATGAAAAGACTAGTAGGTGTTTCAAAAATTTTAGAACCTTGTTAGAAACCACTTTTTCAATAAAATAATCTTTTGCATGCTGGCATGCATTTCTTTGTTTTCTTGTTTTGTTTTGTTATTTGTTTGTGCGCTAGTTTTGAATGTGTGCCTTGCTTGATTGTGATGTAGTGAACTTTGAGGAGTGTGACAATTGCAAGATCAAGGAGAGTACCTAGATTTTATACTAAAAAGGAAAGTGATACTTTGGTCAACAAAAGTTCTATCTTTTCAATATTGCATTAGTGATATTTTTGTAGTATGCATGATAGGACTATTTTGAATAATGCTATGGTATATCCTATAGAATATCTTGGTAGAAATTATCCTAAGATAAGAGAATGTTATGCTAGTATGCTTAGCCTAGCTATTAGAATTCAAGGGTGGGAATTCAAGTTATGATATTATGGAAAAGTTATGCCTATGTGTTTTCGACTAAGAAAACAACTTGTTAATGAAACACCTGGGTGGAATGGGAAGTATGGTTTGTGTTGAGTGGTTACCCAGGGCCCATTTCTATGGTTTACCCTGGTGTATCTCACTTGTGGATGGCCACCCAGGAACAAAGATATTTGAGATGTTTAGTGTTGAGAAGCTTCCAGTGCAACCACATGGCATATGGGCTCTGCCTTGACCAACTAGGTTGCAAGAACTCAGACAGACAGAAGGTGGTAGTGATGATAGGATGGAACGCGTCTATGGTGATCTGAAGGATTGCTTCTGAAAAGTCTCGTCTCGATGCATGTCGAGTCTTGTGGGGAAAGTGCACCACCTCTCAAGAGGGTAAAACCTAAGTACTTAGTCGTGTCCCCGGCAACGGACAATTTGAGCATCAAAGACATTGAAGTGATCAAGAATCTCCTCATCCCAATTTCTCTAAGTTAAACTTGTTGGGTGAACAAGGGTAGCACCTGATGTGATTCCAGTGTGCCTTGTGTGATGAAATGTTTTGAAAAAGAGAAAAACTATTTTTCAAAGGATAGGAAAAACTTATTTTATGTAAAGGCCAGCCAAAACTCCACTTATCCATATATTCATGTAGATGATAGATTCTCCATATCAATATGATATCACTTGCCAATACAATTCAAATGTATTGACCCTTGTGGTTGTAACTTATTATGTTGCAGGTTTGTTTGTTGTTAGTGAAGTTTGTTGAGTAGGGATTACAAGTCTACAACCAACATGTTTGCCTGTGGCATATGAAGATGAAGGACTCCATGCTATATAATTATATCTGATGTTTTGTAATAAGATAGCCATATGAGCTATGTAAGTTGTAATGAATTATTTTATTCCTGGATGTAAGTTGTAATATGACCTTTGTTTCTTGATATTACATCTTAAACTGTGGGTGCTAGCTATTTGATCCAGGGACTAGCACTGTAAACATAGGGACTTGTACCTTATTGGGTTCAGGCCTCTACACCTCATAACTAATACAACCGACTTGTCCTTTGCTGAAGAAAAGATTGGGCCACTTGCTGCAGTTATTATTATTGTCTTTATTTACTTGCACTTTATTTCTTTGCATTATCAAAAAACCCTAAAAATCCATTTGCTAAGTATTTACAGAGAATTCCTGATCCAAACCACTAGTCAACACCTTCTGCTCCTCATTGGGATCAACACTCCTATTTATCGATGTTGGGGATATACTTTCCGGGTATACCCATAGGACTCGCTGACCAGGGTGGCCCACTAACGGGTTAGAGATTTGCTTCATGGGCGGCCCAGTCAGAGAAAGAGGAGGAGCCAGTTCTGGCTACAACAAGGCCCAGAAGAGTTACCGACTTAGGCCTGTAGTATTACTTGTAGTCCAAGATGTATCTAGTTACAGACTCTGTAACATAGTCGGATAGGGTTACAGGAGAGACCTAGCCGGCTATGTTATAGAGTCGGTATCTAGATACAGCTTGCACAGTTTTGGCTACAACAAGGCCCAGAAGAGTTACCGACTTAGGACTGTAGTATTACTTGTAGTCCAAGATGTATCTAGTTACCGACTATGTAACGTATCCGGATAGCGTTATAGGAGATACCTATCCGGCTACATTACAGAGTCAGTAACTAGATACAACTTGGACTACAAGTAATACTACAGGCCTAAGTCGATAACTCTTCTAGGCCTTGTCGTAGCCGGAATAGGCTCCTCCTCTTTCTCTGACGGCGCCGCCCGTGAAGCAAAGCTCTAACTCGTTGGTAGGACACCCTGGTCAGTGAGTCCTGTGGGTATACCTGGAAAGTATATCCCCAGCAGTAGCCCCCGGAAGTCTCCAAGATCCAAAGTCGGATAAATCGTCTAGCTTGATGGTTTCTTCATCTTGTGAATCTTGAAGGGTTCCCGAAAACTTCATTTTGTAGTGTAGGATTCCTAGTCAGTTGAGTCGGATATGTTTTTTTCTGACTTCAGTCTTTTTCTTGCTTAGTTTGAAACATGAGCCGGATTTTTCAGCGGCGTGCGGCCTGACAACTTTTCAGACCAGGTCTTGTCACTAACAAGAGTCCCATCGACACGACCGTTGGTGGGTCCGCTCCTCACGGAACAGAGCACTGTTTCAATGGTCACGCGAGAATCGAGGGTGCGAAGGAGTCGCGAGGAAGTTACCCACCTCTCTCCTATATGCATGGCATAAATCACGCGTATCAACGCACGAATCTTGGCGCAGAGGTAAATAAAAGAGAGGAGAAAACCCTTCTCTTAGATTTATCTCTCCATGGATTCATTCATTGTCTCCTTGTACTCCTCGAGTGCTCCGCAGCCATTCCCATCTACATGCCTCAAGGAAAAATCTCTCTCCCCCACTATCCCTTCTCCTCCAAGAACGATGGCGTCTGCCTCGGGCTCAGGTGCGGCGGCGGGTTCATCGACGGGGGATTAGAAGAAGATGCGGGGCCTCTGGGTCCCCAGCTTCATAGACGATGCTGAACTCCAGGTCATGGAGGATGAAGAATTCATCATCGCCGACGCGTGGTGAAGCGCCTTAGGGCATGTTGTTCCCGACCCGCGCGACAGCGAGTGGGTGATATTCAGCACGCACATCGACCATGGCCTCAGCCTACCACTGTCAGACTTCTTCGTCAAGGTCCTCAATCACTACGGTGTGCAGCTCCATAAACTCTCTCCCAACTCTCTGCTCGAGCTTAGCACTCACGCAACTCTATGCGAGGGGTTTCTTGGCATTAGACTAAGTCTACCCCTTTTCCGGTACTACTATGGTACCCGGAAGAACTCCATTAGCGCCGGTGTGCCTTATACCACTGCCACCCTTAGCTTAGTCCTTATGAGAAACCGTGTTTATCCTAGGATTAACGCTAGTGAGTCCGTCCAACACTGGGCCGAAACCTTCTTTTATCACAAAGATATTCCGGCTCTTGGAAAGGAGGAAAGTCTTCCGACATTCACCGACGGTGCCGCCCCCCACTAGAAGTCATTGGACGTGGAAGCGCCAGAATTGTCGGATATCTTGATCCTCGCCAAGAGGCAGATTGAGTTTCTGATGAAGCACAAGGGCCTCTGTGCATCCGACTTGATCCACTTTTGGCTGGATCGCCGGATCCAGCCTCTGCAGCATCATGGAGATCGCCTCATGGATACCTTCACCAGTGACAAGAAGGACAGCCTGCGGGTGAGCCCACACCGGATTCCAGCGAAGGACTACAAGACCCTCATGTAGTATGTGATCAAGGAAAGAGTGGAATGAAAAGTTCTGTATGTTTTCATGAAGATGTTCACGTCCAACCGTCCTCTGACTCCGGTAAATATTTTGACTCTGCTTTCGTGTTTTGTCGTTCCTTTTTGTTCTTTCTTTCTTCGACTCTATTTTCATTGTTGACTTTGTCAGCTCGAGAAACTCCCCGAGTCTGAGCTAGATAATCTAGAGGGCTATTTCTCAGACGATCCGGAGGCGACGGAGGATGATGAGGTACAAGAAGTTACCGCCTTCGCCTCCAAGAAGCATAAGGCGAAGGAAGTTGTTATCACTGCTGGTAGCCAAGTGCTGCTAGTAGTTAAAAAGTAAGCACCATGTCTTTTGTTTTCAGTACCTTGTACCTTTCTTTCTCTCCAGAGAACACCTGATATTCTAATTTTCGTGCTTTAGAGCTAAATCAGTTTTGAAGAGTAAGATCATGCCGGACAGCAAGCCGGGCAAGCAACTGCGTCAGCAGAAGCTTGTCA
The DNA here is from genome assembly GCA_023614405.1 of Avena insularis. NCBI lineage: Eukaryota > Viridiplantae > Streptophyta > Magnoliopsida > Poales > Poaceae > Avena > Avena insularis. Next base: position 56,937,396 of record CM042689.1, read on the forward strand.
TCTCCCTGCCATGCCACCACCAAATCCATCCAGTACTCCATCAGCACCATAGGCTTCTGCCTCTCCTGATGCTGGCAACGTCTCGAAAGCCTTGGTCACTATTGGTGATCAAGCAACTAACAAGGGTGAACCCATCAAGGGTAATGATCCCATGCTAATGTCTACAGGAACTTTGGATAAAATGGCCAGCTCTGTTGTCTCTGCCCTAAAGAGGAAGAAGAAGGAAGAGATACTCAGCCTGGCTCAGTCTAGCCTTGAGAAGCAAACCTTAATCGTAGAGGCAGCAAGCCAGGAGCAGGAGGACGTCAAGCTGGTTAGCCTCCTGGACCAAATTTTGGTCCGGGATGCTAAGATAGAGTCTGGTGAACTCCCAGCAACGGATGTTCCCTACCTCTCCCTTGCCGATAAAGTGTTTCACAACACTAAACTCGGATTTGAGAAGTTGCACTTGGAACACATTGTAAGTTTCTGATTCTTATTTGCATTTATTTTATTATCATATCCTCTAGCCCCCAAGCATAAAGTCGGATAAACATCGTTGGATCCGAGTTGATGCTTCTAGGTTGCAAAAAAACGATGTAGTGTAGCCCCCAAGGCTCGTGCTGTATTTTTACTTAGTTAAATTTGCAGCCCGAGTCTTAGTAGCCGTCTAACAGTATTCCATCTCTAAACTTACAGAAAATTGCATATTCCAACCAGAAATTGCTCAAGAACATTTGTAATAAACGCAAGCAGATCAAAGCCTTGCACCTTGAGAATTCAAAGTTAAAAGTTTAGAAAGATGAAGGAGAAGGTAAACTTTTACGACTTCCTCTTTGTCGGTTAGCTATTGTCATAGTCAAACTTGTTCTGTCCGACCAAAAGTTTTTGATTTGCAGAACTGTTGTGCGAGTCTAGCAAGATGGTGGAGCAATCCGAGAACTACAAGGTCTTAGAACTGGAAAATGCTGAGCTCCAGGACAAGCTTGAGAAGCTCACTATTGAATCAGAGAAATCCGTAGCTGTTGTCCTAGAGTCAAGCAACCATGAGACCATCAAGCACGAGAAGTTGTTGGCCCTCCGAGACAAACAATTGGACGATCTTCCGATGGACTTTGATAGCCAGAGGGATCTAGCCTAGGTCATCGAGAATGAGCTGAACAGCCTCCGCGAGGAGCGTGCCCAGTGGGATTACTCTGTGCTAGGTAAGATTTCCGAATTACTTTGTTCGATTGGTTTTTTCGACTTTCTTTTTTAGTCAAATTTTGACTTTCGGTTCTTTCCTAGCCCCCCTGAATCTTTTCGACTCTCCTACCTCTGAACCTCGACTCGAGCGCATCAAGCTCATCGGAGATGTGTTGTTCGACTTCCGCCAAACTCTTGAAGAGGCTGACGAGTCGGTCAAACTTTCTGATTTGCACAAGATGTCAGTGCAAGAGGTGAGGGACAAGGCTAAGGAGATTCCGAAGCTTATCGAGGACTAGAAGATCTCCTACGCTCGAACTATTGCACATACTGCTCTTACCATGGTGATGAGCCACCACAACGAGATGGAAATCTGGCATGTCACCAAGGGTATTGCCGAGGAGGACGATGAGGGTAACCAGCAGGACATCAAGGCTATCCAAGATTCCTGTGCCAGCTACGCTTGCCGTGTGGCACAGATGACCAACTATACGACGCCATTCCTCGAATCCTTCGTCGTGCCTCCCTCGCCTCAAGAGCCAGAAGACAGCCTCGCTGAAGCAGCTTCTGAGTCTGAGGTCCAGGGCGACAACATTGTCGACTCTAGCGCTCCACCTTCTTCATCACCACCACCTGAATCTGCAGCATAAACAGTTTTTATGCGTTTTCTGAACTTTTGGCAATATAATGATGGGAACAATATTTTGATTGTGCTGGTCTGTAAAAACTGATGTTCTTACTATCATATCACTTTTATGTTTATATATTTTATGCGTGTGCTTGAAAAGTTTTCTGAAGCACTCTTGGTGTATGCCTATACTTGTCATTTTATCTGGCTCTCTGCCTCGTTCCTTTCATGAGCCGGCCAACCTTTAGAACGGAAACTTTGCCGATCAACAGAGTGCAATTGCAAAACAAGTTTAAACTCGGAAACAAAGCCGGCTTCCTGTACCAACAATTCATTACTCGGAAAATACCCGCGTCTAAGCAATCAGATAAAAAACAAAAGTATAGACAATAAATTGAATTTTTTACCCTAAGGTAATAGTTTTTAGATATTCAAAAATCGTAACCAGACCAAACATGAGCATAAAGTACTTTCAAACATTCTGGGATTTTTGAAAATGACATGCTCTTTCGTAAATAAGATGGCAAAAAACTTCTCAAAAATAACATATGAGGAAACCAATACTTTATTTCACTTTGAACATGTACATATATGATTACAAGGAAATATAACTAAGAATAGAAGGGACGTAGCTGTGCAATATTCCATAGACGGTCTATTTCATATCTGGTCTTTCCTTGATTGGTCTCATATCGGTTAAATAATACGACCCATTATGCAGAACTCTGCTAATCATAAAAGGTCCTTCCCAAATCGGGGAAAGTTTGTGCTTTCTTTTTTGCATAAGTCGGAGAACCAAATCGCCTTTTCTGAAAGAACGGTCTTGCACTCTCTGACTATGATACTTGCATAACTTCTGCTGATAGGTTGTAGATCTCTGCTCAGCAATGACACATACTTCTTCGATTATATCAAGATCATCTTGTCGAGAAACTTTTGCATCTTCTTTGATATACGCTTTGACTCGTGGAGACTAATGAATTAAATCGCTTGGAAGAACTACTTCTGCACCATAGACCAAGAAAGGAGTGTATCTGGTTGATCTGTTAGGAGTTGTACATAAGCTCCATATCACAGACGGTAATTCTTCCGCCCAAGCCCCCGCAGCCCGAAGAAGCGGTGCCTCGAGACAAGGTCAGAGTCCTTGCAAAATAAGACCATTAGTTCTTTCGACTTGTCCATTAGCTTGTGGATGTGCGATTGATGCAATATCGAGTCAGATCCCTTGTTCTTCGCAATATTCGGCAAGTTCTCCCATGGTAAAATTGCTCCCGTTGTCAGTAATTATATTGTGCGGATATCCAAATCGGATGATCACGTCCTCAACGAACTTTCTGGCTGTGGCTCCATCGCAACTTGTTACGGGTTTAGCCTCAATCCACTTTGTAAATTTATCCACCATAACTAGTAGGTGAGTAAATCCACATTTTGCCGTGCGAAACGGCCCTACCATATCAAAACCCTAGACCGCAAATGGCCATGAATAGGGATTGTTCGCAGCTATTTAGCCGGAACATGTGCCTCATGGGCGTACTTTTGGCAGCCTTTGCACGTTTTGACCAGTTTGTCGGCATCCGCCTTAGCTGTCAGCCAAAAGAATCCGTGTCGAAAAGCCTTTTCCACTAAGGATCTGGCTGCAGCATGGTGACCACACTCGCCTTCGTGGATTTCTCGTAAGATTTCCACTCCTTCTTCCGAAGAAATACATCGTTGGAAAACGCCAGAAACACTCCGCTTATAGAGCTCACCATTTATTATAGTGTAGGCTTTTGCTCGTCGGACGATCTGCCGGATCAAGACTTCGTCTTCGGGTAATTTTACGTCTATCAGGAAATCCAGATAGGGTTTTGTCCAGCTGGGAATTACAACCAGAACTGCTATTAAAGGTGAGTCGGATTTCGTCGGATAGTCCTCATCAACTCCGACTATGGAGGGGACCCTTAAATGCTCTAGAAAAGCGCCATCCGGTACTTGTTTCACTGCAGATCCTATCCTTGATAGAGCATCTGCTTCCTCATTTTCTGCTCGAGGGATGTGTTGTACCTCAAAACCCTCGAACGGTTTAGATAATTCATCCACAATAGATTTATATGTTGTCATGTGCTTGTTTGCGCTGTAGATATCGAATACTTGTTGAGCAACTAAATCCGAGTCTCCGTAACACATGAGTCTTGTTATGCTAATGTTTTTGGCCATGCGTATTCCATGCAGCAATGCTTCATACTCGGCAATATTGTTGGTTGCCGTAAAGTGTATTTGCATCACATAGAACAACTGATCTCCTTGTGGTGATTTGAGCACCACGCCAGCCCCCGAGCCTCCTCGTGCTTTTGATCCGTCAAAGTGAAGGGTCCAAAATTCTGAGTCTAGAGGACTTGTGTTTTCTGTCATCTCTGTCCAATCAACAACAAAGTCGGCAAGTATTGGGGATTTGATTGTTGTACGCGGCTTGTACTCAATGTCGAAAGCTACAAGCTCTATTCCCCACTTTGCGACACGTCTTGTGGCGTCACGGTTATTTATTATATCTCGCAGGGGAGCGGTGCTCACCACTGTGATCTTGTGCTCTTGAAAATAGTGGCGTAGCTTTCTAGATGCAAAGACCACTCCAAAGGCTAGCTTTTGATGGTGTGGATACCGTTGTTTCGACTCTGTCAAGACCTCACTCAGGTAATAAGTTGGTCGCTACACCTTATGTTTGTGGCCTTCTTCCTCGCGCTCCACTACTGTTACTACACTTATGACCTTGTTGGTTGCTGCAATGTATAGTAACATAGGCTCTTGAGGTTCTAGCGCTGCGAGAACTGGTGGGTTTGAAAGTAGGTCTTTCAAACTTTCTAGGGCAGTTTAGGCTTCCTGGGTCCAGACAAACTTGTCGATTATCTTCAAGAGTTTGTATAAAGGTGTGGCTCTTTCGCCGAGTCGGCTGACGAACCGACTCACTGCTGCAATGCAACCAGTGAGACGTTGCACGTCCTTCAGGCGAGTCGGCCTGGTAATGTTGAGTATGGCCTTGATTTTGTCTCGGTTCACCTCTATGACTCGCTCTGAGACGATGAAACCTAACAATTTTCCGGCTAGAATTCCAAAGAAACACTTCTTCGGATTTAGCATCATATTGAATTTTCGTAGACTAGCAAATGTTTCCTCCAAGTCGGAAATTAAGGTTCCCTTCTTTTTGTACATAACTGCTATGTCATCTACGTATACATGGACATTGCATCCGATTTGGTCGTTGAGGCAATGTTGCATAGTACGTTGATTTGTTGCTCCTGCATTCTTTAAGCCGAAAGGCATAGTTTTATAGCAGAAGGTTCCGAAAGGAGTGATGAAAGACGTCTTAATTTGATCCGACTCTTTCATCGGTATTTGGTGATATCCGGAGTATGCATCGAGAAAACAGAGTAATTCTGACCCTGCCGTTGAGTCGATGACTTGATCGATTCTTGGCAAAGGGAACGGGTCTGTTGGGCATGCCTTGTTCAAAGCGGTATAATCAACACACATCCTTAAATCAAGGGTGTCCTTTTTAGGGACGAGTACATGATTTTCCACCCAGTCTGTATGGATGACCTCTGTTATAAATCCGTCTAACTCTATTCGGGCTAATACCTTGGCTATCGCTTTGTGCTTTTCATCACCAAACCGTCGTAAAGACTATTTGACGGGTTTAGCGTCAGGGAACACATTAAGAGAATGCTTGGCAAGTTACGTAGGTACTCCGGTCATGTCAGAAGGCTGACATGCGAAGATGTCACTATTATCTTTGAGGAACTCGACGAGCGCACCTTCTTATGCGAGGTCTAAGCCTACCCCTATGTTCGTCGTCTTGGAGGGATCATCTTCCTTCAGCGATGTTTTCTTCATCTCTTCCGACGGCTTGAACTGCAAACTTGGCTTCAGCACCTCGTTCTTCATAGCGGGCATCTCAGACGGGTTGATGGTCTTCTTGATCTCCGGGTACTCTTGGGCGTGTAGCATGGCTTCGGCGAAGGCAGCAGATCTTTCGTCGCACTCTCGCGCCTTCCTCGGATTTCCCCGGATGGTGATTACGCCCTTTGGACCTGGAAGTTTAATCATATTGTAGATGTAATAGAGACGAGCCATGAACGCCTAGTAAGCCGGACGTCCAAAGATGGTGTGGTAAGCACTTTTGAACGGTACCACCTCGAAAGAAAGTGGTTCGTTCCGGTAATTGTATCGGGTTCCGAATGTCACGTCCAGAGTAATCTCACCCAGAGAATCCGCCTGTCTCCCTGGTACAATGCCATGGAAAGTTACACTGATGTAACTCAACTAGCTCTCGTGTAGCTTCATGCAGTGGAGCGTCTCGATGTAGAGGATGTTAATGCCGCTCCCACCGTCCATGAGTGTTTTAGAGAACTCATAGCCATCAATAAGAGGATTGACGACCAGAGGGTACTTTCCCCGACGATGTGTTTTCCTCGGGTGATCTGAGCGATCAAAGGTGATGGTTATGTCCGACCAATCCAAAAACTGTGGAACAGCCGGAACCATGGCGTTGAGCTCACGGAGAACCACCTTCTTGTCTTTAGCCGGCTAACATCCAAGGAAGCAGACGTATGCATCTTTCTTAGTCGGAAATTCCTTCTTTCCATCCGACTTGGGTTGTGCGGCATCCGCTTCTTCCATGTCGTAATATTCTTGGGCTCCTTGCCTTTTTCGGATTTTTTATTTCCTTTTCGTCGCTTGGCTCTGTAGCCAGCGGATTCGTCTTTCTTGATGTCGTCTTTGAAATGACACTCGGCATTTGTGTGGGTAGATCCTCCGTTACTATTCAAGTGGTGGACACAGGTATTATTGGCAATGTTGGCCCAGGTATAGGTTCTTCCGGGTTGCTGGTATCCTCTGCCCTGGATTTGGGAAGTTCCACGGCCTCTACCCTGGCCGCCTCTGCGCCCTCCTCGTCCGCCAGATCCGAACATTGCATTGACAGCTGTGTTGTCCGGAGCTGGTTTTTCGTCTGAGGTGTTCTTGCGCTTCTGAGCTTGTTATTTTGGTTGTTTGGTCGCATTGGGATTGGCCAGAATATTTAGCATCTCTTCTGAATCATCATCGGCATCAGCATATTTTCTTGTCTCTATCATTTCTCCCAAATCTGTGACGTGGTCACGCTCCAGTCTGTGACGCAAAAGTCCGACTAGGAGTCCTGCAGTGAAAGCTTCTATCGCAGTTTGCTCGTTTACTCCCTCGCAGGAGTTCTTCGTGTCAATCCAGTGTCCGAGGTAATCCCAGCAGGTTTCTCTGGGTATTTGTGTGCAACGCTGCAAGTCTTCGACTGTGCAGGGCCTCCTGTATGTTCCCTCGAAGTTTGAAAAGAACGCACTTTGCATATCATACCAGTTATGAATTGAATTTTCTAGCAGTTCATTGAGCCATGATCGAGCCGTCTTCCTCAGCATAAGCGGGAGGTATCAGACTGGGACCAGGCTATTTCCTCCTTTGGCGATGTAGCAAGCCTGGAAAAAATCCTAGAGCCAGGTATCTAGCCGAGCCGCGTCGTCGTAGGGTTGAATGTGTTTGGCTGAATTTGGTTCAACGTATGTGTGGGCCAAAGCACTTGGGTCCCACGTACACATCTTCTTACTCATACCGTCGCGCCTCTATGTTTGATTCAATGCGATGGCAAGCGTCGTTTGGCAAGAGAGATCTACGCCTTGGAGGCTCACGGCTTCTGCGCGGCAGAGTTGGATTTCTGCTTCTCCTCTCACCATTATCGCCTCTGCCCCTGCGGCTTCCATGGCTACGTCGGGATCCTTCATGGTCGCTGCCATGAGGCGATGGTGGCCCTCGTGGACTATTTCCGGCCGGGTTACGTGGTGGTGGCGGTGGAGCCTCATTATGCTGACTCCGATGTCGGTTTCTTTGGGATCCATCCCTACTTGATTCAAGACGATCCGGATCATCTCTTCGTCTGGCGTTACCAGCCGGACAGCTAGGTGGTGGCATCCTTAGCCGATCTTGCTCTTCTCGCTGGCGGCTTGCTTCCGGGTCTTCTCTGTAGTGGTTGTTTTGCCGACGATGGTCCTGATGAGGAACCATTGCCCTGATCTTATCTTCGGAGACAACAGGAATAACTCTTGCCCAGTAATGCGCCGGCCGGCGAGAGTGATCGTTTGAGTCGGTTCTTGAGTTCTCTTCTTCTCCACGGGGACAATAGCGTTGATTTGTATCCCTGCGGAGCCTTCCGTCAGCGCCAGTGTGGCAAAATTCCGATTTTGAGGCCAGCTTGCCACTGAATGACGCGGCCGTTTTCTGCTACTTTAATCCTTTGTCCAGCAACGCGATGCACTGCTGGACCTACTATGGAGACGGATTATTAGCGAGGATGTCTTGAGCTGTAGTAGCGTTTTCCAACGGCGTGATGTAGACTCGAATATTCTCTCTGGTTTTTCCATCGAATAGATCTTTGTGGATATCTAGGTTCTTGTTGGCAAGAAATGGACCTCCCCTTGTTTTATTTGGGTGTCGCTTGCAATCTGACTGATATTTGGTGGGATCACTGCCTAACTGTTGTTTAAACTCGATGATGCGTGTGGCCTCCTCGAGCAGAAACAGACGGTGCTTTTCCAGGTCCTCATCTCTTTTCTCCAGTGCCTCCGGAGTAAGATCCGAAGCCGTTGGGATTGGAATCGTGAGAGCATCTCCATAAATTTCACGTGTACCCTTGGTGACAAAGTGTTCATCCACAGGAGGGTCAATCAGCGTGGTATTAATCTGATCTCCATCCTAATTCTCCATCTCGATCTCTTCATCAACTTTTTCTTCGTTGGTTTCCTCGACGTCCGGCTCTGCCAGTGTCGGATTCTTGTTCTTCTTCTTCTTTGACCTTGCAGTAGACTTAACGTGTGTACCAGTGGCAAAGACGGATTTTGGTCCGGTACTGGGGGATAAACTTCCATCGGTACTTTCCATAGTGGTTGGCTTGTGGACCTCGGAGGAATCTCCGATATCCATATCATCCTGCGAGGTGTAGCTTTCATCCATGCTATCATATGGACTAGGAGAATTTTCCGGCTCACCTTACGTTGGCTTGGAGGCGTGCTCTTGTTCGTACTCCTCCATCTCCTTGTCGAAGTCTCGAAGCTCCTGCGACGTTATTGACTCTTGAGGGGAGCCAGGTAAGTCGGCGTTTTCTTCGATTGCGTCTAGGACTGAATCGCTGCCGGATCCAGCATTGACAGAGTCGGATCCAAAGCTTATGTGCTACACGAAACAATGATTATTTTTGTTCATGTTCTTGAGGTAGTGGCACAGCTGGGTTTCTGCCTCCTCCATCTCAAAGCTTTCCTTGATATCGGTGATTGCTTCGTAATCGATGTAGGGGCGTCTCGTCATCTTCTTTATCTTGCTTCTCAAGAGTAGTTTTTCTGCTACGACATCGGCAGGGCCAGATCCGTAGCAGATATAGTCTTCGTCTGTGTATCCGAACTCGTTAGGGAGATCAGATCCGGATTTTTCTTCCACCTCTTGTTCCACTACAGGAGTGGGTTGGTTGGGTTCGATTTTTTCCGGGATCTTGAACTCTTTCGCCTCTGCAGACAAAGTAGATCCGGATTTTTCTTCCGCCATGGTCATCACCTCAAGGGTGGGTTGGGCGGTTTCAGCAAAACCAAGATAAATATCGATCTCGCCGACATGATCGTGTAGGTCGTCACGGGTTTTGAAGCCGGAATCCAGTTCTCGTCGAGAAGAACAAGAGGGACATCACTGGAGTAGACCACGCGACCCATGGCGATAGTTTCACCGATTCCTAGATGCACAGATTCCGCCTGGAACGAAGCTCCAAAGGTCACCTGCCCCACGGTGGGTGCCAACTGTCGTCGGATTGTCGACAAGTACGCCATAGGGGGTCCTAGTGGCGTTGGAAATATAGGGTGTGAGACGTCAGATGTTCCAGGAGCGGTGAGCACAAGTTTACCCAGGTTCAGATCCGACTGCGGTGATCGGATCCTACTACTTCTAGCAACCCAGTAATATATCGACGTAAGCTGGATGTTACAACGGATTAAAAGAGAGGTTCATGTGTGCAAGTTGTGATTGTGGTAGTAAGATTGGTTGTGCCCTAAAGGCTCCCATAGGGCTGGTTTATATAGATAACAGGGGCTAGGGTTACAGGAGAGACATATCCGTCTATGTTACAGAGTCGATAACTAGATACAGCTTGGACTACAAATAATACTACAGGTTTAAGTCGGTAACTTTTTTGGCCCTTGTCGTAGCCAGAATAGACTCCTCCTCTTTCTCTGACTGGGCCACCCGTGAAGCAAAGCTCTAACCCGTTGATGGGTCAGCCTGGTCAGAGAATCTTGCGAGTATATCTGGAAAGTATAACCCAGCACCGGGTACCCCGATCCCGCGGCATCCTGCGCGAGTGTCAGACATGCAGGGGCATGGTGTGGCGCCCCCGACTTCATCATCGTCATATCTCATGCCGGGGGCAGGACTTGGAATGTTCAGGCCTTCCTATGGTCCTGTCTTCGGTGTCCAGCGGCCACCGGCGCAGCAGTTCATTTTGTTGGGAGGAGGGAAGGGTGGTGCCCCGCCTTTCTTACCAATCCTGGGCGCGCTGCTACAGCCATCTAGTGCCCCCCATCGCCTTGCGACAAAAAGAAAAAAGGGGCGGGGCATGCAGGCTCGGGTGCTTCGGGGGTGCATGGCTCCTCATGTGGATGACCAGACTAGTTTGGCACAACCTCAACCGCAACAAATAGCACCTTCTGCTACCACATCGGCTACAGCTACAGGTCCGGTGAGTGTGGGAGGTGATGGGGCTTCTGTAAGTCTGGAAAGCGTCAAGGTTTGGTGTTCTAGATGTCAGCTTGCATCGCATATTACCAAAGAATGCACTGTTCAACACTACCGTTGTATTTGTGACAAGCATAATCACTCCACTTGGTGTTGCCAAGTGCTAAAACAGCTAAAACCAGTATTCTACAGTTTACCAGATTCCCTGTTCAGAGATAACTTGGCACAAGGTCCTTCGACAACTGCATTGATTTCTGTCACAGGCGAGGGGACAATTTCTGCAGCCAAAGTCCGAGATCAGATTGCCAGGATGTGTCCAACCCAGAAACAATGGACTTGGGAGGCAGTACCCAATGGGGATAAAGCTTTCAAGATCTCTATACCGTCTCAGGAGTATATGGACCATATCGATGGCATGGAATTCATGGTAAGGATGAACAAGGTTATGTTGTCTATCGGTACCTACAAGATGGATCATATCAACCCAACTTTTGAGCTGCAGCAAGTTTGGGTGCATGTCACCGGTGTTCCCCATGAGCTCTGTCACATCCTAGGCATGTGGGGAGTGGGTTCACTCATTGGTTAGACACTAGATATTGATATGTTCAGCTTGAGGCGTCGGGCAAAGATTCGTATTCTAGTGGGCATGATTGACACTATAGCTTTCTTGGATGACACTGGCGAGTACTCTTCGTTTGCATCGAACCTTGTTGTCAAGCTAAAGGGGTATGAATTCCATTATGAATTAGAGCCAGATGACTATGTGCCAGAAACATACTTTAAGACATTCATGTGGAGAAAGCCTGAAGATGATGCTGATGACAGGGGAAATAAAGATGTTGGAGGAGATGATTTGAGCAATAATAAGCGATCAAATGGCGGCGAGAATGGGTCGACAACGTCCTCGCAGCAGCAACACCAGGGAGGGGCGGTGCCTATGATGACTGCATCATTGGTGTCCCAAGAAGCACTAACATCACCTGCACCGAGGGTTACTTCAACAGTTATTCAGACTCGTGATGCTGACAAGATACTGGGCAAGCGCCCAGTTTCCAGCTCTCCATCGTGGCCAGACGGGCCGCGGGATTCTGATAGGTGAACTGCATCACCGGGCCGGATGCTGGTGTACTCTAGGCGGGCTGCTGTCGCGGGTGGTGAGCAATGCCGGACGACACAACATACATCGAGGTAGGTTGCTGCTTAGCGGGCTGGGAACTGGGGAAGGCCACGCCACTGTCGGGCCCCTAGACACCCCGCCCAGGTCTGCCAGTGACCGGCCTGCCGCTGCCAAGCAGGATGAGTTGAACCAGCGGTTGCTTACCACTGGTGCTGCTGCACCTAGCCAGCTGTTCGTGCAGCCCAGGACGCACACGTCGCCACATCAGTGGGTGGAGCAGAGGGCAGGTCTACTACACCATCCCGGTCCCCTGTCTCCTCCCCGCAGGTGGTTTCTTCCTCACCATCGCCACGGACACTGGTGAAGGACAGTGTGACTGCGAGCAATACCCCGTTGCGCTGCAGCGGGAGACACCGCATGTTGGATAATGGAGCAACTCCTACATATGAGTACTCCCTCAAGAAGGCTATGCGCCTTCAATCTACACACAACCTTGACTTTCCCCATGGTATATCGACACCAAAATCTTTTTTGTCTTTCATAATGCACATATCTCTTATAATTTGAATGCTTTAGGAGTCAGTCTAGGTTCTTCTAGGTTCTAGCATCGATAATGACCAGTTTTCGGTTAATGCTTTGAAGCGTGTATAATTTGATAGGAGTAAGGTTTCTCCAAAATAAAATGATTACTCGACTGACTACGAACTTGATGATGAAGAGGATAATGCTACCTATAATGGTAAGCTCCTCTCACATCTAATTGGTGCGATGTCAAAGGTGAGGTTGGATGATACGAGGCTAGGATCCATTTGTGATCTAACGGAATCCACTCATAAATCCAAATCTTATAGAATAAATAAAACTAAAATACCATCCAAAAGGGCGAGAGTGTCTAAATCTCCTAATGTTTCCTTATGAGAGGCAAGATATGGAATAGCAGAGGTCTACGTGACTTGGCTAAACATTTACATCTCACCCACAATATTAAGGATCATGACTTGGACTTTGTCGCAATAACGGAATCTGGTAAACGGGATTTTCTGATGCATATTCTAGATCACCTCTCAGGTGGCATTGAATTCATCTAGAAATGGATACCTCCGTGTGGCAGGTCTGAGGGGATTTTACTTGGTGTAGGGTCTTCTTCTTTGGAATTATTGGACTATGTGCTAGGGAAATTTCATATTAAATTCCACCTTTGAATAAGTCTGGTCATTTCATATGGATCCTAGTTGTCATATATGGATCTACCCAGGATGAGCAAAAAGCTTCCTTCTTTCAGGAATTGGTCAATCTTGATAAGGACAACCCACACCCTATTCTTATAGGAGGGGATTTTAATATCCTAAAGTTTTGGCATGATAAAAACAATGACCGGTTCAATGTATACTAGCCTTTTTTTCAACGCTGTCATTGACAGCTTGAATCTTAGAGAGGTGAGTATGACTGGGAGGCAATATACATGGGCTAATAATAGACGAGTGCCTACATATGGACCGTGTACTAATGGATGCCGAGTGGGAAACAAAGTACCCGATGGTGTCAGTACGTGCCATGGAACGTATTGAGAAGCTTTCTGACCATGCCCCATTACTTCTAGATATCCGATAAACTACATGGAATGAAACCACCATTCAAATTCAAACTGGGTTGGCTATTCCGTGATGGTTTTGAGGATATGGTTAAAGAAGTTTGGAATAGAAAAATGGTTGGGAGCTCGTCTATCCTTAGGTGGAATAATAAGATCTGTACCCTATGGAAACACCTAAGAGGATAGGCAAGGCATATAAATGGTCTATATAAAAAAGAAAAGAAAAGAATCTCTGGGATAATTGATACACTTGAATCTCTCGCAGAATCTCGAGTGCTACCGCATCATGAACTTGAGTTGAAAAACCAAGCAAGTGAACAGATAGCCCGACTGTTACGTGAAGAAGAAATCAAGTAGTATCAAAGATCCAAAGCTCAATTCATCTTGGAAGGAGATAGTAATACAAGATACTTTCATATGGTGGCTAATGGTCGTCATAGGAAGAAATATGTACACACGCTTCATTAATATGAGGGCACAGTTGAGGGCCAAACTGAATTAATAAATACATAACAAAATATTATAAGACCCGTTGGACCACCAGAAGAGGCAAATAACTCTCTGGATGAATCATACACAGGAGATGTCCCTTAAGTTTCCAATGAAGAGAATGCTTTCTTAACGGCCTCCTTCACAGAAGAGGAAGTAAGAAATGCAATCTTTAAGATGGAACATAATAAAGCTCCTGGTTCGGATGAATTCCCAGTGGAGTTTTATCAAACTTTTTGGGATACTATCAAAGCTGATTTGTTAGAGCTGTTCAATGACCTTTATAAAGGACAACTCGAACGTTTAAGCTGAATTTTGGTGAAATAATTTTGTTACCTAGGGTTAAGGATGCAGAACATATTTAGTAATATAGACCGATATGTCTCCTTAACATTAGCTTCAAACTTTTCACCAAGGTGGCGACCATCCGTCTAAATTCGGTGGCAAACAATGTGGTTTGTCCAACATAGACTGCTTTTATGCAAGGGTGCTACATAATCGATGGTGTAGTAACCCTTCATGAAACAGTACATGATCTGCACCGAAAAAACATGAACGGCGTAATTTTTAAGATTGACTTTGATAAGGCATATGATAAAGTCAAGTGGCATTTTCTTTTTCAAGTTCTCAAAATGAAAGGATTCTCCCCAGAATGGCGTGCTTTAATCTAAAACTTTGTACAATGAGGTAGTGTTTCCATAAAAGTCAATGATAACATTGGCCACTACTTCCAAACGAAGAAAGGACTACGTCAAGGTGACCCACTATCCCGATGCTATTTAATATTGTGGCTGATATGTTGTCCATCTTGATAGAGCGATCCAAAAGCGATGGGCAAATTGCTGGGGTCGTGCCACATCTATTTGATGGTGGCCTATAGATTCTATAATATGCTGATGACACAATTCTTTTTATGGAACATGACATCGAAAAGGCAAAGAACCTGAAGTTAATTCTATCAGCATTTGAGCAACTTTCAGGTCTAAAAATAAATTTTCATAAGAGTGAATTGTTCTGTTTTAGAGAAGCAAAAGAAGCAATGGGTCAGTATACCAAATTATTTGGATGTGAACAAGGACAATTTCCAATGACGTATTTGGGAATTTTGATTCATTATTAGAGACTCACTAATGCAGAATGGAAACGGTTCAGGAGCGGTTATAGAAACGTCTAAGAAGCTGGGAAGGAAAACTCCTATCAGTTGATGCAAGACTAGTTCTGAATAACTCCGTCCTCTCCAACATGTTCTTGTATATTTATCATTCTTCCAAGTGCCAAAGAGATTTTTGCAGCGGCTAGACTATTACCGCTCGAGATTCTTTTGGCAAGAAGATTTGGAGAAGAAGAAATATAGACTGGCAAAATGGAATGTAGTCTATCGTCCAAAG
Source organism: Avena insularis (assembly GCA_023614405.1). Taxonomy (NCBI): domain Eukaryota; kingdom Viridiplantae; phylum Streptophyta; class Magnoliopsida; order Poales; family Poaceae; genus Avena; species Avena insularis. Next base: position 56,952,542 of record CM042689.1, read on the forward strand.
GACCAAGGGGGGCTTGGGATTCATGATCTTGAGGCAAAAAATATTGCATTACTTGGAAAATGGATGTTCAAGTTATTAACCGAGGATGGAGTATGGCAATCCCTCTCGAGAAGGAAATATATAGGTTCAAAAGCACTATCCCAAGTTTGTTGGAAATCAGGGGATTCGTACTTTTAGGCTGGTCTAATGCATGTGAAGAATTCCTTCTTTCGATGTGGATCTTTCCTTATTAAGGATGGTTTGGAGATTAGATTCTGGGAGGACTCCTGGTTAGGGAACTTGTCTCTCAGGGAACAATATCCGGCTTTATACAACATAGCACGTAGTAAGAGTGATACGAACGCTGAGGTGTTAAGCACTTCTTCTCCTAACGTGACGTTTAGACAAGATCTTATTGGTGCACGTCTTGCCTCTTGGCATGCTCTACAAGAGCGGTTGGCGGATATTCAGCTAACAGATGAATACGATGAGTTTCGTTGGAATTTGACTGAGAAAAGAAATTTTCAGTTGATTCCATGTACAAAGCATTAATACATTTCGAAGTACCAGTACATAAAAACAAACACATCTGGAAGATGAAGATATCACTGAAGATTAAATTTTTCGCTTGGTAACTATGTCGTGGTGTGATTTTGACAAAATATAATCTGGTTCAGCGCAACTGGCAAGGGAGTACAAAATGTTGTTTCTATCATAATGATGAAACTATCAAACATTTGGTCTTTGAGTGACAGTTTGTGCAATCTATAAGGCCAGTCATCCAAATAGCATCAACCTTGCATCAACCACACTTAGTAGCCAATGTTTTTGGAAATTAGTTGCATGGTATAGATAACAGGGATAGGATACATATACGGGTAGGAGCGAATGCATTAGTATGGTTGTTGTGGCTATGTAGAAATCATAAGGTTTTTTATGCTAAAACGTCTTCCCCATGCTGGTAATTTATCATTGTGTTTACTTACTCCGAGAGTGGTCTACTCTACAAACCCGGAACACCGCGACCTTTATATGAGGGTGTGTACACGACTAGAGCAAGTGGCGAAAGAGGTTTTTACCCAATATGGATGGCAGCATAGTTTGCGGATTGAGCCACCCCAAACCACCCACCATAGGCGTCTCTTGTAGTTTCATGTATTTTAGGATTTGCCTATGAGATTGTTCATCTCTACTTCCCTTTTTTTACTCTTCGGCTATGTGCATCTTAGTTATGCAGAGGCTGGATGTGGCCCTCTTTGATTATATCGTCTTGATGTAAACATTGAAATCTAATAAAAGTGTCCTTTATCAAAAAAAAAGAGTAAGACTAACAGTTCTCTTAAAACGCCGGCCATTAAAACGTGAGTAAGGAGCGCGGTATTCTCGGTTTATGGGTTGAAGAGTGATGGCTATAATAGTTTTCGTAAACTCAACCCGTAAAACAGAATATTTATTTTTTTCGGTCATCTTCTACCTGGTACGTATCCTTAACAATCCGACCGCGCCGCTCGCTAGCGCCGTCGCTCCCATAGAGGCCGTGCCACCGCCCTGCCCGAGGCCCCAAGGATGGCTACGATACAAAAATCGAGAGGGCAAACTAGGGGAATTAGGCCGGGAGCTCACGGGAGGTATACGTGTGTGGTCGAAGACGGCAGAGGAGGCCTGAATGCGATGAATTTCGCCAGATTCTGGCGAGTACGGTGCACCTCCAAGGGACATTTGGTCAAAAGCGTGCGTTGACCGACTATAGGTCAGTCCTTAAAACGACTTTTAGCCCTACTTATAAAGGTCGCGAGCATAAGTATAGGCTAGCCTTAAAAAAATTATGGATTGACAAAGTTTAAATCACTGATCTGTGTTGATTTTTTTATCCAAAATTGTAAAATTTCTATTTTTTTACAGGCTTGGCCGCCTTTACAGTAACTATTAGTCATACTCTAAATAACGTAATCCAGTACGAGTGTGCGACGGGAGATCGTGCACCGCTACATCTAGACTTCGCACTATGAACACGAACGATAGGCAATAAAGTGAATCGGACAACATTTAGTCATTTTCTTTTCCCGCGCGTTGAAAAGATTTCGCATGAAAACTATCATTATTTTGTAAAAAATGTCTAAATACATTATCTTCACTAGTCTAAAATATTTTATATTTCTAAATACGTCTAGATACATTATCTTTACAAAAGACTACAATATTTTATATTTCTAAACACATGTAGATATATTATTTTCATAAAACTAAAATATCTTACTCTCTCCGTTTAAAAATATAAGATGTTTTAGACTAATAAAACTAATGTATATAGACATCTTTAACTTTGTAGGTTCAAATAAATCTTCATATTAAAAGGTATCTGAATACATTTGTTTCACAAACCTAACATCTTATATTTCTAAATGGAGAAAGTATATTTTAAAACGAAGAAAGCATTAGCCTTATACAACGCATAATCCAGTGCGGTGAAAGATCGTACGCCAAGAGGCACCACTAAATCAATCGATAGGCAATCAAAGTGAATCGGACAACATAAAGTGACAACTTATTCTTTTTCCTTTATTCAGTAAAAAGTAAAGCTAATGCTTAGTGGAGTTCTCTTTTTTGTTCCACTACTTATTTGAACTTCTACTATTCCTCTTTTTCAAGACGAAAGGTGCATGACACTTTGGAAACATAGCACGCGATGGGAGCCCCCACAAAGTCCGGCCTGTGAATCGAGGAAGCCGCCCTGAGACTCCCCAATGCATGTCTAGGTGCCAATGTGGTGTACGGGAAGAAGACCGAGAAAGCCAGGTCAAGACAAGAGTACTCCACTGCGCAGCACTCACTGTCTCACTCCACTTAGACGCTTGCTGCTATGGCCTTCGCTGACACAGCATCGAGGAAGCTCCTGCATGGCGCAGGCGGCGCTATGGCGCGGGTTGCTGCCGCGGATGGCAACGCCGTGGGCATGAGCTTCGGCCTCGGTGGCCTGTGGCAGCTCATCGTGGGACTATTCGGGAGCGCGGTACACCTGCTGGTCATCCCGTTCGAGGTGCTCTGGGGTTTGCTGCAGACCGCCGTCGCCGGCGCGGCCCACTTGCTCCTCCTCCCGTTCGAGGCGCTCTGGCACCTGCTGCAGGCCACCGCCGTCAACGCTGCCGCGGGCATCAGCCTCTGCTTCGACGGTCTGTGGCACCTCATACGCGGTTTCGGCGCCAACCTCCTTGCCACGGTGGGTAACGCAGCCCATGTGCTCGTCGCGCCGTTCGAAGCGCTCTGCCGCTGGCTGCAGATCGCCGCCACCAGCGTGCAGGGCTTCTTCCCCAGCCTCCTCGCCACGCTCTCCAGCGCGGCCCACAAGCTCGTCGCGCCGTTCGAAGCTCTCTGCCGCTGGCTGCAGATCGCCGCCGCCAGCGTGCAGGGCTTCTTCCCCAGCCTCCTCGCCACGCTCTCCAGCGTGGCCCACAAGCTCGTCCTCCCGTTCGAGGCTTTCGGACGGTGGATGCAGACCATCGTCGCCGATGCCGCCGCCGGCATCAGCATCGGCCTGGACGGCTTTTGGCCGCTCATCCGGCGCTCCTTCGCCAGCGTCCTCGCCACGCTCGCCGGCGCGGCCGACGAACTCGTCCTGGCCCTGGAGGCGTTCTGGCGGTGGGTCAAGACCACCGCCTCCGTCGCGCTCCCGTTCGTGCTCTGTATCGCCCTAGTTATTTCCCTCGTGGCCCTTGTCTGGTACTGCCTGCCGCTGCTGTGCACCGCCGCCGCGCTGACGGAGAAAGCGCTAATGTCCGCGGTTTTCTGCTTGCGCGCCTCCGGCGTGGCAATCGTGAAGGCGGTCGTTCAGCTCGTCTGCTGGACCGCGCACTACTTGCACGTCATCGCCATGGCGGTCGGACGGGCGCTCAGCTACCTCCTCCCGGTGGGCAGGTACTGCTTCCAGTGCTGCGCCAGCGCCACCATGAAAGCCCCAGGTGCTGCAGGTTTCCTCATATCGCGCGCTGCGTTCGTGGCGAATCCGAGGCTGTACTTCCAGATCCTCCGGTCACCCGGCGCTGGATCCGTCGTGGCCTCCGGCGTATTTTCCACGCCAGCCGTCGCGTCGGCGGTAGCTGCACCAGTCGCCACAATTTTCCGCGCCTAATTGAAGTCCATGATTTGCAGGTAATCTGTGCCCTTGTATATTAGTAGGCGCGTGCTACGTTCCGTGTCATCTCGTGAACTCTGTTATCGAATTGCGATTAGCATGCCTTGCTGTACTCTTCTTCAGATGTATTTTACTGTAACGTATGATTTCTCAATCTAGTAAGCGTGCAATTTCTGTTTGACGTCAATATACGAATCGTCCATGTTTCAAGTGTTTTATTTCACTTTTTTGAACTTGAGTTCTACTTCGTTTATGATGAAATACATACATACTCCCTCCGTTCACTAAGGGTGTGTTCAGTTCGGAAACGAAGTGGAATGAAATGTCATGGTTTCATTCCACTAGAATGTGTTGGTTTTATTCTTGTGTTCGGTTGGAGTCAAAAAGTGTAACGGAACGGTTCCCCTTTTGTGTTCGGTTGAGGCCAAAAAAATGGAATGAAATGGCTAGTATTTGATTCAGCTTACCTCTTTGCTATGCAAGGTGTGTCCACGTTTGTGAGTTGTTCTTATTTTCAACAAAAATTTAGCAGCATTTCATTTATATTTTCAACAGAATAAATGTCAATCATACAAGCATACTAATAGAGGCAATTGATGTACAATTGATTTTCCTCACAAATATGTACAATTGATTTTCCTCACATAACCACTATACACATATGTACAATTGATTTTCCTCACAAAAACAAGAGGCAATTGATGTAAATATTACACAGATCTGAGCAAAAAATAATGTAAATAGAGAGGAAACAAAAACAAGATGCTGCCTGTAGTCGCCGTCGCCGCTACCTAGATGCTTGCCGCCGCCGCTGCCCCCTACTCCCTGTCGCCGCCGCCGCTGCTACCTAGGTGCTTTCCGCCGCCGCCCTCTACTCCCTGCCATCACCGCTGCTGCCCCTACTCCACGTCGCCGCCGCCGCTGCTACCTAGGTGCTTGCCGCCGCCGCTTGCCAGCCTCCGTCGAGCGCCACCGGAAAGAAGAGAGAGACGAGGGAAAATCGACGAGGGATTGGGTCGGGTGGGGCAGGGGTATTTTTTCTGGGTGAGGGAGAGGTTAGCGGTGAGGCAACGAGGTGGAACGAGGCCATTCCACCGATTCGGTGGAACCGATGTATTCCGCATCTTGGCCGAATATTCGCTTTTGAGGAATTGGTCTGTTCCATTCTATTACCCCAACTGAACACAAGGATGAGCCTCAGGTACAGAACCATTCCATTCAATTCTACTTGGTGACACCAACCGAACACACCCTAAAAGTCTCTAGATACCTTCACTAACCTAAAACATCTTATATTTTCAAACGAAGGGAATTTAATAATATAAGATATTTTAGCTTTGTGAAAAGAATATATCTAGACTTCTTTTATGTGTAGGTTCACTCCTAATCATTCTGAACCTGCACACTAAAATATGTCTAAATACACATATTTTATAAAGCTAAAATAAAGCTAAAATATCTTATATTATAAAACGGAGGAGCGAGTACTTTTCCAACAAGTCAAATTTTGGTTGAAATAATTGTTCATTGCAGTGCAAAATAAAAGTTCATACTATTTAATACTCCCTTAGACCCAAATTAGTTGACTTGGTTTTGTCTAAATTCGAATATATCTAGCATTAAAACAAGTCTAGATACATCCAAATTTAGACAAAATCAAGTCAACTAATTTGGGTGGGAGGGAGTATAATATTTAATACAAGAGTAAATAATAGCGTATGAAAGTTTTGATCAATTTTGCTATGCATGACGCTCTGATTCTTTCTTCCCCGTGGGGCGAACACCATGGAGGACACGCGACGCCATCTCGGCAGAGCCCGGCTCTCCCGGTGAGTCAGGGCCCGCCGCCCGGGATTCCCTGGGATGGACGTTTGTGCGACCTTTCCAGCCTCGAGTCGCCGGATAGTAGGCCGTGTGCGCAGGTTAGGCCTATTGTCATCGCCGCGGGCAAAGGTGCTCTATGAGAGGCGTCTCGAGCGAGACAGGGCTCTATACCCGCCAAATGGTGGGCCCCATTGGGTCCGATCTGGCAGTGTAAATCCTTGCCGTTCACGGATCCTCACGACCGAGGGTCGAGATGGCATGCCGTCCACGGGTTCTCGCGGTCGAGAGCCAAGCTGGAAGTGGAAACCCTCGTCGTTCGTGGATCCTCGCGGTAAGGTCGTATGATGGATCTCATTCGCTTAGCGAAAACCCTCACCGTATGTGAATCCTCGCGACTAGGTTGTACGATGGGTCCCGTTCGTGCGGAAGAACACGATGGTTGTACACAAGAGTCTGACCATGTACGACTGTGCTCTAGGCCTACCATTGCGCAAGTTGTCTGGTAGGGGTTTACGACGCTTCTACTGAATAGTTCGATAGAGAGAACATGCGTCGCACGAATCTAGGCTACGACTTCGACTGACCTGTGTCTCTCCTTTAGCATTTAGTCATTTTTTCTTTCCCATCCCTCTAGCTCTGCTCCTCCCACACACTCGTGTCGAGTTTTAGAAACTAGAGTGACTTGATAATGAAGGTGCTTGTGAGGCGAGAAACAACCACCCCCGGGTCGTTTGTGTGAGGTAACTCCGGGGCGTCCACCTCCAAACCCTAGAAGACCGTCGCCGGGCCCTCTCCCTATGTCCATTGTCGTCGCGCCCTCTTCTCGGTCTGCGGTGGCGTCCATGCCTTGGTCACCGAAGGTGACAGGCAGTTTTCGCAACCTCTGCCGATCTCCTTCGCGCGAGGAATAAGCACCTTGGGGTTGCGCCGGTGGATCCGGGCTACGGGCTGCGGCGCTCTAGCGGCGCAGGATGGCAACGTGGATGGGTAGCGTGGAGGAGCAGAAGGGGATCTGGTGCATTCCTGGAGGCGGCGGCTGCCCTGCAGCGATGCTTCTCTCGGCGTCAGCTCAATCTATGGGTTCAGCCATGAGCTCGAAGGGGCAAATGGCTGATCCGCTCGTTCCGCTCGCCGGAAGCCGACAAGTGGTGTGGGGACTGCTGGTTCGGCCCGAATAATTGTGGCGGTCCTAGGGTTTCCTTCAGCGCGAAGACAAAGATCTGCTTGTTGCCTGCCATCTTTGATTTGGACTGGAGAGACGAGTTTCATAAGGCTCCGCCGGAGAACTCCCATGGGCGCATCATGCCTAGAGATTGCTGGATTGGAAGGTATTCAGTCATTCGCACCCATGTTTTTATGACCATTTGGTTTCAACATGAGTGTTGCGAAGCTCTGTTGTTTGTTACCATCATGTGTCATGTCTTCGACGATATATGGTGAAGTTAGATGTGGAGAATGTCAGGAAAGCTAGAACTTGACGGCAACTATGGTGATTTGAGTCTTTGTGGTGATCAAGAAATGGCTTCTTGATCTGTGACTCGTAGCAGCGACTATTTGTGGGGACGACAACACAGGATGAGTTTCTAGTCTTACCTTGCAGGGTGAAAATCCAATGTCTAATCTTAATTGGTTGTGCCTGTAAATGACTTTGTTGAAGGCATTGCTTTGCGAGCAAGGACTTTATCAAGAGTGAAAACCTATGATCGTTGATCGGACGACGACGACGCTTGTGCATTATTTCCTTCTTCAAGGCGTTGCCATTGGAGTGGTTGGACTACTGGTGTTGTTCTGATGGTGTTAGTATCGTTGCTTTGAGAAATCGTTCTCTATAGCGGGACTTTTTAATTTGTAATTCTTCTTTTTTTATGGGTTGTGTGCATCCGTAATGCCACTACGGCATGCGCTTTTGCAAAGGCTTGGTGTAATTGATATATCTGTGATATTAATATATACTCTTTTTTCGGAAAAAAAAGCTCTGCCCCTCATATCCTACTTCTGCTTCTCATGTCCTGCTTCTTTCGTCGAGCTCGCCAGTCGGTCCCGTAGGGTTCCGAGCGGGGCAGATGGTGGTTATTCGACATGGCGATGCACCCCATCTCACCACAATCGCTTCACCTCTTCAGCGTTAGACACATTGATGTTAGGGCATCTTCACCGGGCCGTCCCAACCCGTCTGTGCGCGTCCTGCGGACGCTGGACGTCTTCGTGGCGTCCGCGACCCGACCCATCCATGCACCAAGTTTGGGTAACGATTGCGTCGGCCCAGACGCGGGCAGACCGAGGGCGTGTCCTACCCACGCGTGTCACTTGCCCACCCGTCAACCACCGCTTAGCGCGGCAGTGATTCAGACGCATGCAGCGACACTGATTCAGACACAATAGCGATAGCGATTCAGAGGCGCGGGCGGAAGGCTGATCGCAGGCATCCTACGCCATCAATGGCCACAGGACGACACCCTGACTGACGGGACGCCGCCCGCGCCGTCATCATAGCGAAGGAGCAGGAACCTGCACGCGTTCGCGGGCAAAGGGCTATTTAACCCTGCGCCCATCGGTGCCGCACTCCCCACCTCTCGCCATCGCCAGTTACAACCCTAGTAGCGCTGCCGCCAACGATGAAGACGTCGAGATGGTTCAAGAAGGGAAAGAACGACCACAAGGCAATCGGTTCTGGATCCGGCTCTAGCCACCCGCGTTCCCGCCTACCGGCCTTCCTCCGCAGCACCGTCATGCCGCCTCCGCCGCAGCCATAGGACTTCGCCCACCGCCCCGTGGGGGGCTACCTGCCGGTGCGGGACTGCCGTCGATGGCAGTACTTCCGCGTTGTACATATACCTCTGGATGCCGCCGGAGTACATATACCTCAACCCCTAGATGCACGTGGCAGCGCCGACGCACGATGCACGAAGATCAGTAGCTAGGGTTTGGACTAGGGCTAGTTTAATTTCGTTTTTATATTATGGATGTAAATTACGTATACATATGGACGAACTTTGCCAATTTTTAGTGCGAACTATCTCTGTTTGAATTTGGCAAAAAAGCCTCGCCATGTTTGCAATGGGTCACGCCACTATGCGTGGTCCAGACCCCAACCTAAAAATGAGCGTGGCTCGACCCAAACAAACAGAAACGAACCGATGTCCTTTAGGCACCTTGATGCCACCAAACAGCACAACGTTCCATGTGGTGCGTGCATACTTGTGAGAGTCTTCGTCTGTACTGGATTTCGCAAAAAAAAAGGTCAAACACCAACTTCAGAAGTGAATGCTCCTTGTAGGCCAAATAGTGTCATCATCACACTCGTTTAAAAATTAAGAGGTGTACACTCCGAACACTAGACTGAAAGTCTGAAACCAAAACCACAATGGCTGAAGCAAGAGACACCTTGCTAGCCCATACTGTGCCTGTGCGAGCTGTGCCTCCCTGAGCAGGCCGTATTGGTCATGAGCGCCGGCCACGAACATCATCTGGTATTGGTATTAGCACGAACCCCATGGTCAACTCCCAGCCATCTCCCGACGCGGCCACCCAAAGCGTGGCATATCACCTGAGAACGAACAGAAAGAAGTTAATTTCAGACGCTGCATGCATTGCCGTGAGATGCGGAATTAACATAAGAGGCAGGGTTATGTTGCTGCTCTGCTCTCACCGTCTCACGGTCTCTATCTGGTGGCTGATGCAGAAGCCAAGGCCACGCTTCCGTGTGACGACGACGGTGCGAAGAGGGTCCCTTCTGATTCTGGTCCAAGAGTGCGATCTATCAATCCATCCGCGATGACTGGGTTTCCTGCACAAAATGCCCCATCGCCTCATGGAAATCAGCATATCTAGCTCTGCCATAACGCCCTGCAAAATACATGTTTCGTAAGGGCCAAACACTCCATACAGCAGAAGAAGAGCATGTATCCAGAACACCATACAACTAGCCACTGATTCGATGTTACCAAACATTGCTAAAGCACAACTGCTACACAAAAGTTATATACTTCTATCTATATGGAGTCCAGAAATGTTGCAGTTTCCGTATCTGCTGCTATTAAACAAAATTCTAGTGTTTGCCAATGTGGTTAGCTGCACTATTAACATAACTTATTGGTAACTTTTTACTTATAATGCACATGGTACACTACTGATCAGTGTATAGCAGATCCAGACCTGGAGTTGCACTCCTTTGAATATAACTAGCTGGTAACATGGATGTTCTTCGTCTGAACCACAGAAGGAGTAGATACGATCTAACAAACCCTAAAACTATTTTTGCCAACATAATGGATGCTATTCAACGAGAGCAAATCTTCAGAGAATGTAGGGGAGGGGTTGCGGGGGTGATTTTACCTTTCAAACAGGTCACAAACGATACTTCCATTCAGCTACATATTATTGCGTGTACATGTCTATGTGTTGCACTTGATTACCCCTGTTGTTGATGCCCATGTCAAAGAAGAAAGGTTAGTTGTACATAATAACTAGCTTTGCTATTGTGGTTAACTAAAAGCAGATTCTCAACGAAAGAAGATGCAGTTTTATTACCTGTCACGAGATAAGGATACTTGGGATATGACTGATCTTGAACCAATCCTTGCCTGTCAATTTGCTGCAATTTTCAGTCAGTGCAGAGCTACAACCACTGACAATCAACTCTTCCAGTGCAGTCAAGCATCGCAAACCTTCTGGCAATGGGACCAACTTTTTGCAGCAGCTTATCTCCAGATGCTCAAGTGTTATGAGATCACCTAGCCATTCTGGAAGGACTTCCAACTCAGTGCAATTGTCAATCTTCAGCTTCCGCAATATACTAAGGTACCTGATGGCCTCTGGCAAAACATGTAGCCCTTCACAGTACTCGATGGTTAGATCCTCAAGTTTTGGCCTGTGCAGCAGTAAATTCCAATCATTTGATGATGCATGGCAATTTGTAATCCACAGTCTCCTAAGAAGGGACGCGGATTTTGAAGATGATGGCCCGAACATCCTACCAACTGATAACATCTCACTGCTGTTGGATATTGACAAATCTGCTATAGCATCTGGGAGGCATGGGTTTGGCCTCATCTTTGGACATCCACTTACAGTGAGAGTTTTAAGAACTGGAAACATGAATATCTCATGTTGACTCTCTTCACTATCCATCGCCAATGAAGTTGGCCAGATCTCCAGCTCAGGCAGGTCTTCAAAATGGAGTTCCTTCAGTGACTGGTATAGTGTGTTTTTTTGTCCTTTTGTAAGTATTTCATATCCCATGCTGCGGACATTGCTCATACAGCGGAGCTCAAGAGATTGGAGATTGGGAATAAGACCAAGAGGTGGGAGGCATATGCAGTTAGGGATGTTTCCTAAACTTAGGGAGGTAATATTTGGAAGCCAGGACTCCATGCTCTTCACCATCCAGCTAGGAAATTTGGTGCCCATGTAGCCATATATTTCAAGGACCTCAAGGTTTTCAGGAGGCAGGAGAACTTCAAGAAACGTTTCAAAATTCTTGAGATCATCAGAAGAACACGAACTGGTCCATGACACAGTCAAGGTGCCAAGTTTACGCTTGTTCCTTAAGTTTGCTCTTTCGGCATCGTTTGTCAAATCCTTCTTCTGTGAGCAGCATTCAATTTTAAGAATGCCAGTCAGAAGATTTAGATCTTTTAGCTCCGCAATGCTGCTGTATGTGTCACCTACAATGAGCAGCGATAATGTTTCAAGTTTAGTCCATTGTCCAAATCCACCAGGCAGTCTCTCCAAAGATCGACACTGTTCATTTTTTAGGTGCTTCAGATTAGTTATGGTTGCCATGCCGTCAGGTAGCTGGGCTAGCTCTGCACAGCCAACAAGGCTCAAACTCTCCAACATCATGAGGTTAGTTATAGACTCAGGTAGCTTACGAAGATTCCAGCACTGGAACAAAATAAGCTCCTTCAAACTATGAAGATTCCCAATTGATTCAGGCAGCTCTTCCAGACCAATATTCCATGAGAGATCTAACGTCTGCAAGACTGGTAAGTGACTGGTTGCTATGGGCAATGCCAAACTGCGTGCATGATGTGATAAAATGAGAGTTTGAAGCTCTAGAAGGCCACCAATGGATCCAGGTAATTCTGATAAATTACTACAGTGAGACATATCCAGAGTATGGAGCCTTGTAATACAGCCTATTGAGTTCGGGATTGCCTCAAGATCACTGCATTGGGATAAATTCAGGTGCAACAAATTTGAGAGATTCCCAATATCTTTGGGCAATGCGTGGAGAATTCCGCACCGTGAAAGGTTCAAGAAATGCAAGCTTTGCAGTCTGCATATAGTGTCAGGCAGAGTCTCAAGGCTGATACAGCCTTTAAAATTCAAGGCTTGCAAACTTTGGAGCTCACCGATGGAACTGGGTAATATTCGAAGAAAACTGCAAAATGACATGTTCAGATTTTGTAGGTTCTGAAGATGCCCCATGGAATCTGGTAAGGTCTGAAAGTGGCAAGACGAAAGATTCAAGGTTTCTAGATTCTCAAGACTGCATATTGACATGGGAAGCACATATAGATTGACACAATTGGATAAATGAAGTGTTTGCAGATTGTGGAGGTTACTGATGCAATTGGGCAGACTTCTAACAGGGGATGACGAGACATCCAAGTACCTCAAGTGTTTTAATCTACCAACTGACTGGGGAAGCTCTGTAATTTGGCTGCCTCGCAAATCTAGTACTCGCAAGCACCTAGAGTGAAGAAACAATTGGGTATCAAGAGCATAACCCCAGGAATGTAATGCACGAACTTTATGAAGCATGCTCCAGAGAACTTTAGGCACCCCCATGTCATCAGCCAACGATGCATAGTGGCATGCTTCAGTGCGCCCATTGGCATTCTTAGATCTGATGATCTGGACTTCATCCCCGGCAACAGATTGAGCAAGGTCATGCACCAAGTCATGAATCTTGTACTTTATATTGCCATCTTCTTCTAATTCTTTCTTTGATAAATCATGCTCCTCTACTTCTTGAAGGAAAGAGATCCACAATAAGTGCTCGAAATAGTCGTTCGCTTGATCAAAAACTGATTGGCAGCCATACTTTGCAGGTTGAATAAATCCAAGAGCAATCCATTGCTGAATAAGCTTGTCCCTGTCAATCTCATGGTTTCTAGGAAATGATGCGCAATACGCGAAGCACTGCTTTAGACCAGGTGGCATTTGGTCATAGGTAAGCTTGAGAGACGGCAAGATTGTGTCTTCCTTATCCAGCTGCCATATCTCACTGTCCTTAACAGCAACCCATGACTCCTCATTCCTCTTGAACCGCAACATGCTCCCAAGAGCCTTGGCTGCCAACGGCACGCCACCGCATTTCCGGACAATCTCCTTCCCTACCTTGACCAACTTGGGATGTAAATCGTCCTCCCCTTCCTCAAAAGCCTTTCCCTTGAACAGCTCCCAACAATCATCATCGGAGAGGCCTTTGAGCACGAATGGCGGCACGGTGCGCACCATCATGCCGACCTTGCGGTTCCGTGTCGTCACTATGATCTTGCTGCCCCGCTTGCCATCCTTGAGGAGCAGCTTCAGCCTCTCCCACTCCTCTTGGTTCTCGCTCCACACATCGTCAAGAACCAGCAGGTACTTCTTCCCGGTGAACGTCTCCGACAAGAAATTTGCAATGGCTTCCAAGCTGGTCAGATCGCGCTTCAACTTGGTCGCGCTGACAATCGGCTGGATGAGCCTCCTGAGACTGAAATCAACGGACATGGAGACCCAGATCCGGGGGTCGAACACCTCGTCGTTGGCCCGCCGGTCGTTGAACACTAGCTGCGCGAGCGTCGTCTTGCCGAGACCGCCGAAACCGACGATGGGGATCACAGATACGTCCTCCTCGCTCGCCGAGTCAAGCACCAGCTTCATGAGCTTCTCCTTGTCCGCGGCCCTCCCCACCGTCTTGGCCTCGTCGACCATCGAGATGGTCTCGCGCTTCGGGGGAGCAGGCGGATGCGCCGGTGGAGAAACGTTGGGATTCAAACGGAGTCTGTCCCTCCCGGCGGCGACGGCGTCCAGCTTGCGCCTCAGAGATCTCAGTCTGTGCGCCATGATGACGGAGCGCAAGATGCAGCAGTCGGCAGTGGGGCCGCAAGCTGGGTTGCCTCGGCGGCGCCGCCGACGCCGGCGGGCGGCGCGCAGGTCGGAGTGGCAAGCGTCTAGGAAGTCATCGATTTCGTGGGCGAGGTCTTTGAGCCTCCGCAGCCAGTCGCGGACGGCGCTGTCCCCGCCGCCGCCGCGCGCCTCAGCGTCCGCGAGCACGCCCCGGATGGTGCTGAACTCGTCCCCCATGGCCTTCAGGTCGGCCCTGAAGCTTCTCAGGAGTGCAAGCTCGCCCCAAATCGAGGATCCGAACTTGGCTAGCACCGCCTTCACGATGCTTGAAGCAAGAACCCCCTCCGCCATTGTGGATCTCTCTCTCTAGCGCGCGCGCGCGCACACACACACACAAAGAACCAGCGCGATGCCGGTTAAATGTACCTTTCTCAATGCAAACGTACTACTCCTAACCTGGAGTAGATGCATGAACATCAAGTCAGAAAATTCAGAGAAACTAGGTTGCGTTTCTCATAACCTCACAATCTCAGTATACCGTACCCATGTGGGCCATGTGAATACTTTTCAATGTGTTTTGACTTTTGACTCAGTCGGGAGATCCACCGGTACATGACGAAGGCTTGCGTGGTCATGCAAATTATTGAGAACGAGCCTGCAAAGAATAAGGAAAATGATTGGCCTCTCCCGGTACGTGACTTTCTATCCTCTGAGTCGGGCGTACGCTCTGTGTGGGTGTTTTTTCTAAGTGGGGCCATGTTCAACCTTATCTTCTCTGGAGAGATTGGGAATAGACGCGCACGACGCGCTGCCATCGCACGCATGCGCCGTTGTCCCGCCACGCGGTGCCACCGTTTGCCCCACCACGCCGCCGCCGTCTACTGCTTCTCCTCGTCTGATGTCGTTCCATGTCCCTCCCTCTCGACTATACAGGCGAGATGAGGTCCAGATGGGGCTACAGTAAGCGGCGAGGCATCACGTCGCTGCTACTAGTGTGGCCAGAGGTGTTACCATCCGCAGCCGGAGATGCTACCGTCGGCGGCCTGCGTTGCTACCATGGCGGGCGACGTTGCTGCCGACGGCGAGGCGGCGAGCGGCCTTGCCACCGGCGGTAGGCGAAGCGAGGCGTTATGCTACCATGGGTGTCTAGTCTCGGCGCTTATTATAGCATCTCCGGCAGGGGCGTCGGATGGCAGCCCGCTGCTCTGACCTCTGGTGAGAAACACCGGTTCGATGCGGCGTCCGTGCATGCTACCTATCTCGAGAGATTTTGCTACAGACGGTCGACATTTTAGCTACCGATGGTCATCGTCGTTGCTATCGACGGCCGATGGATTTGCTACGGATAGAGCGACAAATTTTCATGTTGAAGATTTTTTGCTAGGGCCACGGGATTCATACATATATATTTTTTGCTCCAACTTTTATATGCTTTTGCTATAATATTATAAAACTTTTGCTACAAGATGACCCGCAATAGTCTTCGGAGAAATCGTTTTGCTAGGTAGAAATTTTTTTGCTACAAGTTTTCCGGCGATGTCTCCAGCGAAATCTATTTTTTGCTATATTAGCATAGTTTGTTTGCTACCACCGTTTTATAGTTTTGCTATAATAGCGTATTTTTTTTGCTACGAGATTTTCCCCGACGAGTCTCCGGTGATATTCCCGGTGAAGTCGGTTTTGCTACATTAGAATTTTTTTTGCTACACGGTCACCGGCGATGTCTCCGGCTGACGAGGATTAATCTCGTCAATGCCCATTGTTATGAGCTTGGGTTTTGGAGAAGATGGGGATACTGAAAATCACGGAACGGTTAACAGACAAGCAACCAGGGGACACGAGATTTACCCAGGTTCAGGCCTCCGGAGGGAAAACCCTACTCCTGCTTGTCTGCTCTTGATTACGGCGGAACCGAAGGTTACAGGGGTGCGCAGATGCAATCTGGCGTGAAGGTGTGTATGCGGTGGTATGAAGTGCCCTCCTCGTCGTGTCTTCCTAGCCTTTATATAGAGATAGGCAGGTCCTGCATGCAGGTCGTCGCTTTTAGGGTTTACCCCCTTTGAATTTTCTATCTACTCTAGTCTTGCTCTCCAAGGATCCGAAGGCGTCATGGGCCCTGGCCACCCGAAAGTCTTCATGGGCCGGCGTTTATTTGTCGTGGGCCTTCCTTAGGCTGGATCAGGTATGCTAAGGTCGTGTACCCGCAGGGTATAACCATGTCAGTAGTCCCCGAGTGTTCAGTCGAATCGTAGATTTGGCTGAGGACTCTTCAATCTTTTGGGTGCAGCTGTCTCTGTTTGCTAGAGAAATGATTTGAGCGTGTAGGGATTTTTGATGCATGTGCTTGACTCTCCTGACCGATCAGGGTCAGTTAACTGTCTTAGGACAAAACAACACGATCTTCTTCAGAGTCGAGCCTCGACTCGAACCCGGAACATATGCTGGTGTAATTCGACTCAGGCCGCGGAGGACTTACAGGAGTGGAATTCTAGTGAATTTTAAATGATGTACCCAACGCGTCCGTCGGGATTTTTCATCGCGCCTGTTGGCACGGATTTTTACTAGCAGAGCACAGTCGTGTGCGTTACCAGGCCATCAGATGGTATTTGTAGGTCTTATCTTTGCTTCGCAGACGCAGCATCTGAATGTTTATCACCACGGAGGTGTTTCGGGTGGCCAAGGAAGATGCTATTCACTTAGCGTTAATTGGGGCAGAGTTGCCGAAAAGTTTTGCATGCTGATCCGAAGGATTGCACTCGAAGAATTCATAGGGTGTGCGACCAACGCTCCCTATGGGAGTATCCCCCGAGTGTCTATTTGAGTCGTAGACTCGAGCAAAGACTTTAATCCAGCCGTTGTTTGGCTTCAGGTCATAGGACAAAAAAAATTCGGATGCTTGAATCCATCCTCCCTATGGGAGTAGCCCCCGAGTCCATAGTGGAGTCACAGACTCGACGTAGGAGTCGAAGAATAGTTCAATGGTGTAGTGCTTTGTTCATTTTTCGGGTGCGCGGCCAGCGCTCCTGATAGGAGTAGCCCCCGAGTAGTTAGTCGAATCGTAGATTCGAGTGAGTACTCTTAGTTATATATCCGAAGAATTGTAACCGTTGCTAGTATAGCTTTTGATGACGCTGGTCGATCTTGACGACGGTGACCTCAAGCGTCTGGCGCGCCGGAGATGACGTGATCGATTTAACATGGGTCCCACCTTCTGACCTTGAGTTGACCGGTCATGCGCGGCGTGGAGATAATTACGGCGTCGCCTCGATTTCCACGTGTAGTGGACGGCGTGTGAGCGACGGTTCGCTTCTGTACTGACACGTGGATGGCCAGATCTTGGTGTTGTCTCTAGGTCTTCCCGATGGATGGTTGTCGTGCATCGTCCTCGTCCTTATACTCATTAGGGAAAAGTTAGTTTGTTTTCACCGCAGCTATTCTTGTTTCACTTCTCCCATCTTCTCTGAACTTTCTCACTGCGCGCTGGAATTTCCCCGAGTGTTTCCTTCCTTGATTCTGCGTGCTCACCGGCATCACCACCGTACTGTGATGGGGAAGCCCAAGAATTCCTCCTCTGCGGTTGGTACCAGTGCTGACGCTGGTGGTAAGAAGGGTTCCGCCGTCACCCGTTTCACCGATGGTGGCTGGCAGCGATCGGAGACGCGTGAGGGTGATCTCCGCAAGCTCCGTGAACGGGGCCTAATCCCGCAGGATAGGGAGGCCGTCAAACTTCCCAGCGACGAGGTAATTCCCCGTCCTCCCGCTGGGTTTCGGGTTATGTTCGTCGCATTTGTCCTTCGGGGCCTTTCCTTCCCAATCCACGATTTTCTCCGTGGATTGCTTTTTCTCTATGGCATCCAGCTGCATCATCTTTCTCCAAACTCTCTTCTTCATGTTGCCTGCTTCATCACGTTCTACGAGTGCTGGCTCGGTGTCGAGCCACACTTTGGCCTCTTCCGGAAACTCTATTCCGTGAAGAGGCAATCTGGTTCCGATGGTGTTTATCCCATTGGGGGTTACATCATTTCCCTCAAATCCAATCTTCTTTTCTTCTCTTTTTCTATGTCTGAATCTGTCCAGTACTGGCGGAGGCGGTGGTTTTACATCCGCGACTCCACGGTGGCTGGACAGGATTTTGGTCTTGCTCCTTTCGACCCCTCCCAGAAAATCGAGCCGAAGAGGTCCTAGAAGAACCAGATCTTGGATGGCGAGGTGGCGGAGATAGAGGCTCTCTATCGTCGAGTGGAGGATCTTCAATTGATTCCGGAGAAGGAGGTGAACGGTGTGGATATCATCCGTACCTTTCTCAAACGTCGGGTATAGCCGCTCCGGGCTAGGGTGCACCCGATGTTCCTTTATTCTGGTCGCTGTGATCCAACTAGGGTTTCGGCTGAGGAATTCTCCAAGGGGGATCTTGACGGAATCCTTCGCCCGCTGCTGAAATACAAGGCTGGAGAGGATATCCCGGGGAATTCGCTAACTTCTCCGTTCTCCGCTTCTTGTCCGGTTCCGCAGGTGTAGATCTGGGACGTGCGCGTAGCGCTATTTTCGACTGTGTTTTCCTTGCACTTTTTTGTGCTTAAAATTTGTTTCCTTTTTGCGTAGGAATTCAAGGTGGCGGTCATGTCGCCTCCATTGCCTGAATTGTTCCCGGATGCACCGGACAATGAGGTAGTGGACTCCATGTCTGAACTTCCATCGGCGCAATCGCCGGCCGAAGAGGCCATCGAGTCGAGCAAGGATCACACTCGCAAGCGGACACGGAGCTCTAGCAAATCGTCGGATGCTTCGACTCCGCTAACGCCTAGGAACCCGTTGTGCCTTGAGCGTCACAGTAGGGGTCATGGGGGCTCTTCCTCTCCTATTGTGGCCGTGCCCGTGCGGGCTATGGCATCGCACCTGCCGGTGAAGCGGAAGAAGGAAGAGAAGAAGGAAGAGAAGAAAGAGGAGAAGAAGGGCAGGAGAACCTCGCATGTCTTCGACTTGAGCGATCTCGACTCGTAAGTTTTCTTCGGTTGCTTCTTGTTTTCTCTTGTCTGTTTGCTTTGAACTTAGCTGACTTTTTCTTTTGTAGCCACTCCACCGATAGCTCCTTCAGTGATGGCGCTCAGGAGATGGTGGGGGAGTCGAAGGTTGTTCCTCCTCCTCCTTAGACGGTGGCCACCTCTGAGGGCGCTGCTCCGAACCCTTCTCCGTAGGAGGTTCGTGTTGGAATTATGCCCTAGAGGCAATAATAAAGATGTTATTGTTATAATTCTTGTTCATGATAAAGTTTATATTCCATGCTAGAATTGTATTAAGCGAAAACTTTGATACTTGTGTGGTTTATGAACAACACCGTGTCCCTAGTACGCCTCTATAGACTAGCTCATTGATTAATGATGGTTAAGGTTTCCTAACCATAGACATGAGTTGTCGATTAATAATGAGATCATGTCATTGGGAGAATGATATGATGGACAAACCAAATCAAGCAGAGCAATTAGATCGTGTCATCGTGTTCATCTTTGCGAAGCTTTTTCCTATGTCAAATATTGTATTCCTTAGACCATGAGATAATGAAACTCCCTGGTATCGGAAGAAATCTTTGAGGTTATCAAACGTCATCCTATGAGAGGGTGATCATAAAGGTGTCTCTCAGGTGATCGGAAAGTACTTGTTGGGTTGTATGTATCGAGATGGGATTTGTCCCTCCCGGGTCGGAGAGATATACTTCGGGCCCACTCGGTAATCAATATCAACACCACTTGCAAGCACGTGGTTAAGGAGTTAATCACAAAATGATATCGGATTACGGAACGAGTAAAGTACTTGCTGTGAACGAGATTGAACTAGGTATGCTGATGCCAACGATCGAATCTCGGGCAAGTAAAATATCGCGTGACGAAGGGAATATAAATATGGGATTAATTGAATCCTGGCATCGTGGTTCATCCAATATGATCATTGGTGAATATGTGGGAGTCAATATGGGTTTCTAGATCCCGTTGTTGATTATTGATAGAAGATCATGTCTGCATATTCTCGAACCCCTAGGGTCACACACTTAACGTGCCTCGACACTAGGATAGAATGGATAATTGGTTTATGAGTTTTTGTTAGGTGTCTCGGATGAGACCCAGGACATCACGAGAGGTTCCGGAATGGTCCGGAGAATAAGATTCATATAAAGGAAAGCACTTTTTGGATTTCGGAATAGTTTCGGAGTATTCGGTATTGTACCGGAAGGTTCTAGAAGCTTCCGGAGTAGGACCAACGTGGCCCCACTTGTCGGAGGGGTACGTGGGCCTACGAGGGAGTGCCCTGGCCGCTTTGGGCCAGGGGCACAAGGCCCCATAGGCCCAGCCAGCCAAAACCCTAGGGGAAACCCTAGGAGACCTTCTAGAAGGGGGGAAGACTTGCCCCCCACTCCACCCTTGGGGCCGCCGCCCTAGGGCTTGGAGGAGGGGGCAAGGGGTCCGGCCAGCCTCCTATATAAAGAGGGCAGGGGCGCACCCTCCTCCCCCACTCCTTCAACCCTAGCCACCGACCTGCTGCCCTCCACCTCTCTCTCTCTCTTCCGACTGCGCGTAGGCGAAGCCCTGCCGCAGAAACTCTCCACCATTGCACCACACCGTCGTGCTGTAGATCCAATCTATCTCTCCACCCCACTTTCTGGACCAAGGAAGGAGGAGACGTCGCAGAACCGTACGTGTGCATCTCTCGGAGGCGTCGCCACTTGCGGCGTTGGATCGGATCGGATCGCGAGGAGGAGAAGGCTAGTTCGACTACATCACCCATGTTCTGTTGAACGCTTCATTGTCTGATTTCTTCAAGGGTATGGAGATATCATCTATCCCTCTCGTTGATTGCATCTCCTAGATTAGATCTTGGCTTTCCCGTTCGCATCCGTAGAATTTTTTTGATTTACTATGCTGCAAAACCCTTTAGTGGTATTAGAGCTAGATCTATGCGTAGATGTGTTTCACGAGTAGAACACAACATGCTTGTTGCGGGCGTTGATGTTTTCTGTTGCAAGCCTCTTGTTGTATACTTCTTATGACGTGGGATAGTGAGATCGAAGCGGTTCAGGCCAACTTTTACGACCTGTCATTCAAGACCGGCTCCGCACTGACGTGGCTTGTTCCACACATGCGGTGGTGGATGCGCTCTCACTATAGTAGTCATGGGATTTATACCGGATGTTGGCAACCATAATATCACCGTTGTGGCTTTCCGTAGGTAAGAATCGTTCTTAGCTTGTTACTCCCATAAGCCACATAAAACATGCAACAACAAAGTAGAGGCGTCTAACTTGTTTTTGCAGGGAGTGTTTTGTGATATGGTATGGCCCAAGACATGATGTGTATGATGTATGCGATGATCATGTTTTGTAATATTTCACGACTTGCATGTCGATGAGTACACAACCGGCAGGAGCCATATGGTTGTCTTTATAATTGTGTATGACGTGTGTGTCAACTTCTTATACGCCATGTAATAGCTTTGCTTTATCACTAAGTAGTTAGCAATAGTTGTAGTTGTTGTTCGTGGTGGAGGCAATCATGGTGGAATGATGGAGATCATGCTGGCATGCACAAGATGGAGATCATTGCGCGGAGATTGGCTATACCATGTCACATAAGATTATATGCATGTGATGTTTATCCTTTTATGTATCTTATTATGCTTAGATCGCGACGGTAGCATTATAAGATGATTCCTCACTTAAAGATCAAGATAAAATTGTGTTCTCCCCATGTATGCACCGTTGCGAAAGTTCGTCGTGTTCAAGCACCTCGTGATGATCGGGTGCTATAAACTCTACGTTCACATACAATGGGTGCAAGCCGGTTTTGCACACGCGGAAACACTTGGGTTTGACTTGACGAGCCTAGCATGTACAGACATGGCCTCGGAACACACGAACCGAAAGGTTAAGCATGAGTCATATGAATGATATGATCGACACTTTGTTGTCCACCATTGAAACCACGTCTCTTCTCGTGAAGATCGGATTAGGTGTGGTGAATTTGGATCGTGTTCACTAAACAACTTGAGGGATGTTGAATTTAGTGTGAGTTCATCTAGTAATTTGATTAAGTTGAACTAGTTATCATGAACATAGTCTAAATTGTACTTGCAAATTTTGTAGATCAAATGGCTAAGTCCAACTTCAACTTCAACATTTTTGCTGAGAAAGAAAAGCTTAAGAACAATGGGTCTAACTTCACCAACTGGTTCCACAATCTGAGAATCATTCTCGCTGGCGGACAAAAGGACTATGTCCTTGAGAAAGCGCTAGGTGACGCCCCTGCTATTGATGCGTCGGCTGATGAAAAAGCTGTTTATCAGTCGCTCAAAGATGATTATGGAGTGATTAAGAGTACCATGTTGTTTGCTATGGAATCAGACCTTCAAAATCGTTTTGAGGAGTTCGTCAGGCCCTTTGAGATACTTGAGGAACTGAAAACCATGTTTCAGACTCAGGCCCGTTCTGAGAGATATGAGATCTCTGAGAAATTATTTAACTGCAAGATGGAGGAAGGGAGTTCTGTTAGTGAGCACGCCATTAAGATGTCGGGCTACACTCAACGTCTTGAGCAGCTGGACTGCAAGATTCCAGAAGAGCTCAAGATTGACAGAGTTCTGCAATCACTCCCTCCTAGCTACAAAGGTTTTGTAGTTACTCACAATCAGATTGGTTCCACTGATACGATCACTGAGCTCTTCGCTAAGCTGAAAGCTGCGGAGGTGGACATCAAGAAATATAATCATGTGTTGATGGTCAACAAGCCCCCTAGCTTTAAGAAAGGGAAGGGTGCAAAGAAATCCTTCAAGAAAGGCAGCGGCAAGCGCGTTGCCCCTGCTGAGAAGAAGCTCAAGTCTGGACCTAAGTCGAACACTGAGTGCTTCTATTGCAAGGACAAGGGTCACTAGAAGCGCAACTGTTCAAAGTACTTAGCGGACAAGAAGGCTGGCACCATTAAAGGTATATTTGATATACATGTTATTGATGTTTACCTTACTAGCGCTCGTTGTAGTGCCTGGGTATTTGATACTGGTTCGGTTGCTAATATTTGTAACTCGAAACAGGAGCTATGGAATAGACGGTGGCTAGCAAGGGATGAGGTGACGATGCGCGTTGGCAATGGATCAAGAGTTGATGTGATGACCGTTGGCACGCTCTCCTTAGTTTTACCTTCGGGATTAGTTTTAAACCTTAATAAGTGTTATTATGTGCCTGCGTTGAGCATGAACATTATATATGGATCGTGTTTATTGCAAGACGGTTATTCATTTAAATCGGAGAATAATGGTTGTTCTATTTATATGAGTAACATCTTTTATGGTCATGCACCTGCTATGAATGGTTTATTTCTTCTGAATCTCGAAAGCAATGAAACACACATCCATAACATTGAGGCTAAGAGATGCAAAGTAGATTGTGATAATTCGACTTATTTGTGGCATTGCCGTCTTGGTCATATTGGTGTAAAACGCATGAAGAAACTCCATTCTGATGGACTTTTGGAGTCTCTTGATTTTGAATCATTTGACACGTGCGATCCATGCCTCATGGGCAAGATGATCAAAACCCCGTTCTCCAGAATGATAGAGCGAGCAACGGACTTGTTGGAAATCATACATACCGATGTATGTGGACCAATGAGTGTTTTGACGCGCGGTGGATATCGCTATTTTCTCACTTTTACTGATGACTTAAGTAGATATGGGTATATCTATTAATTAAACATAAATCTGAAACGTTTGAAAAGTTCAAAGAATTTCAGAACGAAGTGGAAAACCATCGTAACAGGAAAATTAAATTTCTACGATCCGATCGTGGAGGTGAATATTTGAGTTATGATTTTCTCACGCATCTTAAAGCAAGAGGAATCGTTTCGCAACTCATGCCACCCGGGACACCACAGCGCAATGGTGTGTCTGAACGCCGGAATCGAACTCTATTAGATATGGTGCGATCAATGATGTCTCTTACAGATTTGCCGTTATCATTTTGGGGTTATGCATTAGAAACCGCTGCATTCACTTTAAATAGGGCACCATCTAAATCCGTTGAGACGACACCGTATGAACTATGGTTTGGTGCTAAACCTAAGTTGTCGTTTCTTAAAATTTGGGGATGTGAAGCTTACGTCAAGAAGTTGATGCCGGACAAGCTCGAACCCAAAGTGGAGAAATGCGTCTTCATAGGATACCCTAAGGAAACGATTGGGTATACCTTCTACCACAGATCCGAAGGCAAAGTGTTTGTTGCAAAGAACGGATCCTTTCTTGAGAAGGAGTTCCTCTCGAAAGAAGTGAGTGGGAGGAAGGTAGAGCTAGACGAGGTTATTGAACCTTCTCTCGAGTTGGAGAGTAGCGCAGCACCTGAAATTGTTCCAGTGTCGTCTGCACCAACAAGAGATGAAGCTAATGATGAGGATCATGAAACTTCGAACGATGCTGCTGCTGAACGTCACAGGTCGACAAGGTCACGTGCCCCTCCTGAGTGGTATGGCAACCCTGTCTTAACTGTCTTGTTGGTAGACAACAGTGAACCTGCGAACTATGAGGAAGCAATGATGAGCCCAGAATCTGAGAAATGGCTAGAGGCCATGAAATCCGAATTGGGATCCATGAGCGAAAACCAAGTATGGACTTTGGTGGACCCTCCTAGCGACCGTAAGGCCATTGAGTGCAAATGGATTTTCAAGAAGAAAACGGACGCAGATGGTAATGTTACTGTCTATAAAGCTCGACTTGTCGCAAAAGGTTTTCGACAAGTTCAAGGTGTTGACTATGATGAGACTTTCTCTCCCGTAGCGATGTTTAAGTCCATTTGGATTTTATTAGCAATTGTTGCATTTCATGATTATGAAATATGGCAAATGGATGTCAAGACCGCATTCCTCAATGGCAACATTGATGAAGAGTTGCATATGATGCAGCCCGAAGGTTTTGTCGATCCTAAGGATGCTGATAAGGTGTGCAAACTTCAGCATTCCATTTATGGACTGAAGCAAGCATCTCGGAGTTGGAACCTTCGTTTTGATCAAGTGATCAAGAGCTTTGGATTTGTTCCAAATTGCTACGAAGCTTGTATCTACAAGAAAGTGAGTGGGAGCTCAGTGACATTTTTAGTACTATATGTGGATGACATATTGATTATTGGAAATGGCATTGATATGCTTAACGATGTGAAGAGTTATTTGAACAAATGTTTTTCAATGAAAGACCTAGGAGAAGTTGCTTATATATTAGGCATCAAAATCTATAGAGATAGACAAAGACGCCTAATAGCTTTAAGCCAAAGTACATACCTAGACAAAGTTCTGAAAAGGTTCAGAATGGATAAGGCAAAGAAAGGTTCAGTGCCCATGTTTTCAGGTAAGATATTGAGCAAGGCTCAGTGTCCGACATCTGAAACGATTGAGAAACTATGAGCAAAGTGCCATATGCCTCGGCCATAGGTTCTATCATGTATGCCATGCTGTGTACTAGACCGGATGTGTCCAATGCTCTTAGTTTGACGAGCAGATACCAAAGTGATCCAGGAGTGGAACACTGGACAGCCGTAAAGAACATCCTAAAGTATTTAAATAGGACTAAAGAAATGTTCTTGGTCTATGGAGGTGATGAGCAGCTCGTCGTAAAAGGTTACGTCGACGCTAGTTTCGACACCGACCCGGATGATTCTAAATCTCAAACAAGATACGTTTATATTTTGAATGGAGGAGCTGTGAGCTGGAGAAGCTGCAAGCAAAGCGTGATCGCGGGATCTACAGTAGAATCGGAATACATGGCTGCTGCAGAAGCATCAAGTGAAGGAGTTTGGATCAGGAACTTCATCGCTGAGCTTGGTGTGGTTCCAAGTGCCTTGGACCCACTGAAGATATTGTGTGACAACACTGGCGCCATAGCACTGGCTAAGGAACCAAGATATCATCCAAAGACCAAGCACATCAACCGCCGGTTTCATATAATTCGAGATTATATAACAAATGGATATCTGAAGATTAGTAAAGTACATACGGATCTGAATGTCGCAGATCCGTTGACTAAACCTCTTCCACGAGCAAAACATGATCAGCACCTTAATGCCATGGGTGTTAGATTGTTGCCACATGTAAACTAGATTATTGACTCTAGTGCAAGTGGGAGACTGTTGGAATTATGCCCTAGAGGCAATAATAAAGATGTTATTGTTATAATTCTTGTTCATGATAAAGTTTATTTTCCATGCTAGAATTGTATTAAGCGGAAACTTTGATAATTGTGTGGTTTATGAACAACACCGTGTCCCTAGTACGCCTCTATGGACTAGCTCATTGATTAATGATGGTTCAGGTTTCCTAACCATAGACATGAGTTGTCAATTAATAATGAGATCATGTCATTGGGAGAATCATATGATGGACAGACCCAAACCAAGCAGAGCAATTAGATCGTGTCATCGTGTTCATCTTTGCGAAGCTTTTTCCTATGTCAAATATTGTATTCCTTAGACCATGAGATAATGCAACTCCCTGGTATCGGAAGAAAGCTTTGAGGTCATCAAACGTCATCCTATGAGAGGGTGATCATAAAGGTGTCTCTCAGGTGATCGGAAAGTACTTGTTGGGTTGTATGTATCTAGATGGGATTTGTCCCTCCCGGGTCGGAGAGATATACTTCGGGCCCACTCGGTAATCGATATCAACACCGCTTGCAAGCACGTGGTTAAGGAGTTAATCACAAAATGATATCGGATATCGGAACGAGTAAAGTACTTGCTGTGAACGAGATTGAACTAGGTATGCTGATGCCAACGATCGAATCTCGGGCAAGTAAAATATCACGTGACGAAGGGAATATAAATATGGGATTAATTGAATCCTGGCATCGTGGTTCATCCGATATGATCATTGGGGAATATGTGGGAGTCAATATGGGTTTCCAGATCCCGTTGTTGATTATTGATAGAAGATCATGTCTGCATATTCTCGAACCCGTAGGGTCACACACTTAACGTGCCTCAACACTAGGATAGAATGGATAATTGGTTTATGAGTTTTTGTTAGGAGTCTCGGATGAGATCTAGGACAACGAGAGGTTCCGGAATGGTCCGGAGAATAAGATTCATATAAAGGAAAGCAGTTTTTGGATTTCGGAATAGTTTCGGAGTATTCAGTATTGTACCGGAAGGTTCTAGAAGCTTCCGGAGTGGGACCAACGTGGCCCCACTTGTCGGAGGGGTACGTGGGCCTACAAGGGAGTGCCCTGGCTGCTTTGGGCCAGGGGCACAAGGCCCCATAGTCCCAGCCGGCCAAAACCCTAGGGGAAACCCTAGGAGACCTTCTAGAAGGGGGGAAGACTTGCCCCCCACTCCACCCTTGGGGCCTCCGCCCTAGGGCTTGGAGGAGGGGCAAGGGGGCCGGCCAGCCCCCTATATAAAGAGGGCAGGGGCGCACCCTCCTCCCCTGTCAACACCTGAATTTTTAATCCCAGATGCCTGTTATGCCATACATCGCAATCTCAGGATTACCATTTTTGCGAGACATAACAGAATTGGATACCATAGTACATCATCCATTACAAATGATACATAAGTTCTTACACAAATAGGGATCTCATGATCCAGTTCTTAATACAACATCAAGCAGCGGAATACGTAATAATAACGGTAGCATAGGCGAAGCTCCATCTTCGGGGTCACAGGCAATGCTGACGATGGGAGATGATCCTAGTTGTCGTAACCTTCCTAGGGTCCATCCTCCAGGTACTCCTCTTCATAGTCTGGCCATGGGAATAGCCAGGGACAAAGCCATGAGTACTCTTTAAGTACTCGCAAGCTAATACTAATAGGTAAAGGGGTTTTTGGATAATAGGACACTAGGCTCTAGGGTTGTTTTGCAAAAGCCAGATTTATCTCTACTAAGTTCTAAAGCTAGTCACAATTCTATAACTCCTAAGTGGGATCTTGTAACTCATGTCACAACTCTGTTGTGGTCAAGTCAAAGTCTCAATTTATTTCACAAGTCATTTTGAAAAGTCTGACGGGGGAACAGTATGGCCACTCCAACTGTCCATAACCGCGACATGGCTATTCGAATAGTTTGACACTCTGCAGAGATTGTACACTTTCACCACAACATTCGATACATCCGTCAGGAACAAATCCTGAATTCACCATACTCAGTATGCGGATAATCAATCCTAACCTTTCAATTACACGCCCTAGTATAAGCACCTCTCCTGTGAGTTTGGCCTCCCAACCATGACCACTGTCATCTTGGGTACTGCACAGGTGGACAATCTTCACAAGGTAGCCTCAGCTCAGACCTTGGCCGTGAGGGAACTAATACTAAGGTATATAAGTTTCCAGTCAAGCCCTACCTAATATTCGGGTATTGTGGTTGTACGATAAAATTGGAATGGTATCGCATCCAGACAACCATCAGTTTTATAAAGGGCTAAGGCTCATGCTTCCACATTTTCATCACCAAAATCATCAAGTGTTCGGAAACACATGTCCAAAACATTTCAATAGAATGATCCATCATTCCAAGGTTTTCATAACCATTTTTCCACCAAGTAAACCCATCTAAAGTTGATCAAGTTTTATGCTTAGCACTAGCATCTACAGGTGGGGGTAGTACTAATGAGGGGTGGTAAACTAGTGGAGTTTCAACTAAGTACAACCTTATATCTTAGGATGATATCAAGGTTTCTAACTTAGGCCAAATTTTATGCTCTTTATGCAACCTTCAGAATCTTTCTAGTATCTACAAGTCACTTAAGTCAACTCTAAGTTAAAGCTTTGATAAAGAAATAAAGTAAGAAGCTTGCAAATAAAACTAGGATTGGTTTATCAAGTGGGTGTGATCACATATGCTTAAGGCATATAGTAGGCATAGTAACAAGCAAGTATTTGCTTGCACAATATCAGTATAAGCTTGCTAAATTGCAAGTGTTAGCTTGCATAGGTCAACTTGATTAGTATGGCTTGCTAAAGTAGAATGTCTTGCAAGTTTTAACTTGCATTGGTATAGTATCAGCTTGCCTTGTGCAGAGCAGTGGTTGAAGTTCTCCTCGGCTTCTTCTTCGTAGTATCCTCCTTCCTCCTCGTATCCTTGGTCGGTACTAGCGTCTATGAACAAATACGAGGTACACAATCACCAAACAATACTTAAATACTTGCAATCATCACACACAAGGGTCCTATAGATGATCTAGCATCATATCTAACATTACAAGGTTAAGGCTTGATTTAATTCCTTTTATTTTTAGAAAAGTAATTTCTACTCATTGAAAAACTACTTAAGATTTAATATTCTCCAAACCAAACATGGGATCATGTTGACACATGTCATCACCACATATTGTAGTCCATGGGAATGTGATTTAAAGTGGTGTCACAATTTAATAAGGTTTTACCCTTTGATTTTAATTAATTAAAATGGCTAGAAATGCCTATGTAGCATTCTTTTATTACTTGAACATTATTTCTGCAAGTAAACCTATATATTTTTATATATTCTGAAAGGCATGGTAAAATGTGATTTTTGAGAGTTGGAATCAACTCAAAAGCTATTATGGTTTAAATTTGAAAAATGTTTGAATGCAGAAAAGCTTCTGCCTTGTTATTTTTACCATGGGTGATCTACATATCCAAATGAATTGAATCCAACGGACTTGGATTCAGCATTCACAGACCTTTCTAACAAAATTGGTTTCATTCAATTTGGTGCACTGAATCGACCTGGATTGATTTTTGAAAATGGGTACAGAAGTGTGTTTGAATTAAAATAGAAAAGATTTAATTCAAATCACTGGGCTGCGCGGGAAAAGTTAACGGGCCGGCCTGCTAAGCGCAGTGCTCCCACGGGCTGCTTAAGTGGGTGTCCCCACTCGTCAGTGACACGTGGCTGGGCGAAGCGGTATGGGGCAACGTGGGTCGTTCGATCTGATTCTAATCCAACGGCTGGGAGTCATCGTCGACGCGAGACAACGCCGGCGAGAAAGAAACCTAGCGCGGCCAGTGGGGGGTGTTGGGGGCTTACCGGGGTACGGGCGAGGGTCGGCGAGGCGGGCGAACGACGAAGTCGACGACGGCGAACTCAAGGGTGGTCGCGGCAGCTCCTGGGGTGGACGAAATCGATGGCTCCCTTCTTCTCCAGAGGCGGCGAGCTCCGGTGAAATTCCGACGGGGTGGTGTTCGCCTTGCTCTGAGAACGGTGTGGCACGATCAGTGAGGAGAGGGGAGTGAGATGGTGTGAAGAAATCGAGCGGGGGTGGCCTCTATTTATAGTCGAGCGAGGGGACCGTCAGGGCGCACGGTGAGCTCGTCGGGGGCGATGTTACAGGCGGCTATTGGCATGGGCAAGGGTAGGGGACGGTGCAGTGTCTCCTGGCGATGATCAACGACATGGTTTAGAGGCGTGGGGCGGTGCGGCTTGGTCGGAACGCGACGGTGCTCCGCGCGGCAGAGGCGGCGTCTTCGACGGCGAGTGGTGGCTATGCGTCACGGGGCGGCAAACGGGGATGTCTGGCGGTCTCCTGGGTCGGTGGGGATTGTGTATGCACACGGCAAGGGCGGCGCACGGTCTGTGGGCTTCGGTCGAGGGTGGTGCTCTGGAGCACGCTCGGCATGGTCTCTGGCGGTCTGGGCGCGGTTCGTGCGCGTGGTCCAGGAGCTTGGGTTGCCTCCCAGACATGCTGGCTAGGCTTGCTGCTGCTCCTAGCTTGCTGTCGACTATGGGGTGGCAAGGGTGTGCTCGGCTGTTCACCATTGATGGCAATGGCAAGCTCACAGTGGTGCTAGTGCTTGGTTAATATTGCTAGATGATCTACTGAGCTGGTTGTGAGCTAGAGAGGGAACCATTTAGGCAAGAATCACTGCTCACAATAGTGTTTGATGTTTGTTTGATTTGTGTCTGCAACCTGTTTGATGAAATGGCCGCATGAAATCAAGTTTTGAATTTTGAAAAGATTTTTGGTGGGTTTGCTAGATTGGTGCTGGTGAGTCTGCAGATGCTTGGGTTTTGAAAGTTGAGCTTGTTTGAGTGGTTTTTGAAAAAGTGGGATCTTCCCATATGATAAAGATTCAATTTTGAATTGTCATTTAAACTATGCATTTAAAAGTTTCTGGATGATCACAAAGTGGGCCTTGATACTTTGTTATGAGTACATTCAAGGGGTGCAAAGATCCAGAAAGGTTTCTATTAAATTTTGAAAGTTTGAGACAGCCAAAGTAGGCATGAGAGTTAAATTGGTCAAAGTGACCATTCATTTAATATATGTGTTTTGATTTACTTGTCTGTAGGAAAAGTGTGGGAAATGTTTTAGATGATGTTTATTTCACCTAAGAAACATTTTACAAGCAAACAAACAAACAAACAAGGTGGTTTTAAAAGAATTCAAAATCAATGCATACACATATGCATGCATTCATAATTTTATTTAGAAAAGTTTTTGTTAACCATAAATTTGATGATTAGAGTTTGATGATCCAAGCTTAGTATGTTTGGGATGTTACAAACCTTCCCCCCTTAAACAAAATCCCGTCCCGAGATTTGAAAAAGGACGAAAAGATTACCTAGGATTTGAAGAGATCGGGAAACTCCGTCCTGATGTGATCTTCGCTCCCTAGCTTCCTCTTCTGTGTGGTTGCTCCACTGAATCTTGAGAAACTTGATGCTTCGGGTTCGGGTAGTTCGAAAAGCTTCTTCCAAAATGCGGATGGGTACTTCAGGATAGGTCAGGTCATCGTTGATCTCTATGGTCCGATGGTCGATATTCTTGAACACTTCGGTCTTCTCGGGGACTTCGAGACACTTGCGAAGTAACGAGATATGGAACACATTGTGCACAGCTGACATCTCTTCAGGTAGTTCCAATTGGTACGATACTTCTCGACGGTTCAGAATATGGAAAGGTCCGATATATCTGGGGGCTAACTTTCCTTTGTGTTGGAAATGCTGCATTCCCTTCAATGGCGACACTTTCAGATAAACAAAATCTCCTATGTTGAAGGCGAGGTCTCGACGTCTCTTGTTGGCGTAACTCTTCTGTCGGGATTGGGCGGTCTTGAGGTGCTCACGAATCTTGTGAACCTCTTCTGCTTCTCGTAGGATGTCGGGTCCAAAAATCTGACTCTCTCCTACTCCCGACCAGTTCAAAGAGGTGAGACACTTTCTTCCGTACATGAATTCAAATGGGGCCATTTGCAAACTGGCTTGGTAACTGTTGTTGTAGGAAAATTCTGCAAACGACAGACAGTCTTCCCACTTGGATCCATATTCTAACACACAGGCTCTCAGCATATCTTCGAGTATTTGATTTACTCGCTCCGTTTGTCCATCGGTTTGAGGGTGGTATGCGGTACTGAAATCTAGGCGGGTTCCTAAACCTTCTTGAACTTTCTTCCAGAATCTCGAGGTAAACTGAGTTCCTCGATTCGATACTATGTTCTTAGGGACTCCGTGCAAACTAACGATTCTAGCAATGTAAAACTCCGCTAGTTTCGAACTCTGATATGTGGTTTTAACGGGTATGAAATGGGCGACTTTGGACAATCTGTCCACTATGACCCAGATAGAGTCATTTCCCCTACTAGAAGTAGGTAGTCCAGTGATAAAGTCCATTCCTACAGAATCCCATTTCCATTCCGGAATCTGCAAAGGTTGCAACAATCCAGCGGGTCTTTGATGACCTGCCTTGACTCGCTGACATATATCACACTTGGCGATATAGCTTCCGATTTCTCTCTTCATCTTATGCCACCAAAATTGCTCTTTTAAATCTTGATACATCTTAGTTCCTCCGGGATGGATAGAATAAAGAGTATCATGAGCCTCCTTCAAAATAACTTCTTTCAATTCAGAATCTGCTGGTACACAAAGGCCTCCTTTGTACCACGACACTCCTTCGTCCTCGGTGAATCCGGGTACTTTGCCTGTACCGATACGACGCTTGATTCCGTCGATACTAGTATTTTCCTTCTACGCCTCCTTAATCTGACTGATCAAAGTGGGCTGGAGTTCTATGCTAGCCAACAATCCTTCACTTACTAATTCCATTCGAAAATCTTCCATCTCTTTGTGCAAACTTGGTTGCTCCTTCAAAATCATGGAGTTCAAGCGGCACGGCAATCTGCTAAGGGCACCGGCTACCACGTTGGCTTTACCAGGGTGATAGTGAATGTCCAGGTCGTAATCCTTGATTAGCTCCATCCATCTTCTCTGCCTCATATTCAGCTCCTTCTGAGTGAATATATACTTCAGGCTCTTGTGATCCGAATAAATCTCACAACGGTTTCCCATTAGGTAATGTCTCCATGTCTTCAGGGCTAGAACTACGGCTGCGAGTTCGAGGTCATGGGTTGGGTAATTTTGCTCATGTTGCTTCAATTGTCGAGATAGATAAGATATAACTTTGCCTTCTTGCATTAGCACACATCCGAGACCAATCTTGGATGCGTCACAATACACATCGAAGGGCTTCGTGATATCTGGCATGATCAAGATTGGGGCTGAAATCAATCTCCTCTTGAGTTCTTGAAAACTCGCTTCACATTTGTCAGTCCATTCAAACTTCTTGTCCTTCTTCAGCAATTGGGTCATGGGTCTGGCGATACTAGAGAATCCTTCTACGAATTTGCGGTAATATCTCGCCAATTCGAGAAAAGCATGAACTTGGGTTTGAGTGGCTGGGGCTTGCCAATCTTCTACATCTTTCACTTTGGCAGGGTCAACGGCAATTCCTCCGGCTGATACAATGTGACCGAGGAATCCTACCTCCTGTAACCAGAATACACATTTGCTAAACTTTGCATACAACTGATGCTCTCTAAGGGTTCCAAGAATGGTCCTTAGGTGTAGCTCATGTTCATCTTCTGATTTGGAATAAATCAGAATGTCATCAATGAAAACAACGACAAACTTATCCAGGAAGTCCATAAAAATCTTATTCATGAGGTTCATGAAATAAGCGGGGGCATTGGTTAATCCGAAAGACATGACTGTATACTTGTACAATCCGTATCTGGTGGTAAACGTAGTCTTTGGAATATCCTCTGCACGAATTTTGAGTTGATGATAGCCAGTTCTAAGATCAATCTTAGAAAATACTTTGGCATCGGTCAACTAATCAAACAAATCTTCTATCTTGGGCAAGGGGTACTTGTTTTTGATGGTGACATCATTCAACTTCCGATAATCCGTACACAAACGGTTACCTCCATCCTTCTTGTCCATAAACAAGACAGGTGATCTCCATGGTGACGCACTTGGTTGAATCAATCCGATTTCCAGCATGGAATCCAGTTGCTTCTTCAGTTCTGCTAACTCCGACGGGTTCATACTATATGGTCTCTGAGCTATGGGTCCGGTTCCGGGGATTAGTTCGATGATAAACTCGATATCCCGATCTGGGGGCATACTGGGCAAAACATCTGGAAATACATCGGGGTATTCACAGACTATCCGGACTTGGTCAATGGTAGGTTGGGCTATACTCTTGTTGCATTTGAATTGGCGAGGTAAGGTTTCAGATATATGTTCGACTGATATTCCGGCTGTACTGGTCATGGTGATGGCTTTCTTGGCACAGTCAATCAATCCTTTATGTTTGGACATCCAATCCATTCCTAGTACTACTTCCAAACCTTTAGTTCCAAGTACTATCAGATTAGCATAAAAATCTATGCCATGGATTCGGATAGGGACGGCTTTGCAAATTTGCCTAGCCTTGGTGGTTGATCCGGGAATTTGAACTATCATAACATGCTTCAGTTTGGTTGGTTGAATTTTACTAGTGCATGCGAATTCTTCGGTGACAAATGAATGCGATGCACCAGAATCAAACAACACTCTTGCAATTACTGAATTAACAAAAAACATACCCAAAGACGACGCCCCTGGCGCTCTCGAGCTTCTTCAGCGTGCAAGAGAAAAAGACGGCCATTGCGGTTGAGTGAATTTCCTGGGGCAAATCTTCTCCCTGGCTGAACACGACGTTGTTGCTGAGATGGGGCATTGGCATTGGGGGCTGTAGCATTCTTCTTGTTGGGGCACTCGTTGGAATAGTGGCCTTTATTTCCACAGTCATAACAGGTCACTTGCGACTTGTCCTTCATGACAGCACAACATTGCTTCCAGTCCTCGGGGCAGTGTTGGTGTTGGCGGTAGCATTGTTGGTGTTGAACTTGGGTGGGGCACGGGTGAAATTGCTAGAGTTGCCGGGGTTGTTGTGGTTTCCTCAGGGTCTAGGGTTTCCACGGTTGGGATAGGTCGGACGGTTCATCGGGGGTCTGTTGGTTCTTGGGGCAAATCCTGGAGATGGGTTGGGGATATACTTTGGGGTATGATGGGTTCCTGGTTGGTGCATCATACGATGCTTGCGGTTCTCATTGGCTTGGTTGATCTTTCCTTCCATCTGGATGGCAGAGTCGACAAGGGCTTCAATATCCGCAAAGGGGATATTGACTAACACCGTCTGCATCTCGTCATGCAGACCATTCAGGAACCTCTCCTTCTTCTTGGCTTTGGTGTCTATCTCGTCCGGGGAATACCTAGATAATGACAAAATTTTGTCACGGTATTCAACTACAGTCATCCTTCCTTGCTTCAGCTCTCTGAACTCGTCTCTCATTCTCTTGATCAAACCCGGTGGCACATGGGTTCTGCTGAACTTGACCTTGAATTCCTCCTGTGTCATCATCCGCCTCCGTCATTGCGCCAATATCGCTCCACCATGCCCCGCATCTCCGGCTAGATAATGGGTGGCTAACAGACTTTCTCGCTGGCTTCCACTCCCGACTTCTAGGTTATTTTCCATGGTTTGCAGCCAATCATCGCGCCTAGGGGTTCTTCCGACTTAGTGAAAACAGGTGGGTTGGTATTCTGAAATTCTTGAGCTTAGATCCATGGTTGTCCTGATTTCGTGGCCTTGGTTGTTGTGGGCTAGCTGGGCTATCTGCTGCGGTGGCTAGGTTGGCTTGACGCCCGCTTCTTCAACTTTGCGGTCAGAAGTCAACATTTGCAGGATCTGCAACATCGGGTCCGGGGCTGAACCACTTCCTCCACGTGGCATCTGAAGATTTAGATAGATCATGAGAAAAGAGGGAAATTTCTAAGGTTTCGGGGACTTTGAAAAGTTTTAAAGGTTTGACTCAGATTTTTCTAGCAACTTGCTTTTTCATTCATTCATTCATAGCACACAGTACAACACACATCACAACAAAGAAAAACAGATGGTTTTAAGAACCATTCTGAGAACTACGATACAGTGGGACCGAATACTACTCACTACGCTAGAGCTCAAGTGCTACTAATCCTCGGAGTTTGTGGCTTCATCATCTTCATCATCATCGATGAAGGCGAAATCATCCTCATCGGTGAAGAAGTCCATGTCCTGATCCTCTAGAAAATCATCGTCATCGCTGAGATAGGAGTAAGGATCTCCACGAAAATCCTCTCCTGCATTCTCCCTTTCCTCCAACTGCATGTCTCTCTCGTGGATGGTCTCCTCCAAAGATGAGATGCGCTGGCGAAGACGGGCAATAATGCGCTCCTTCTTGTCGAGCGGACGGCGGCGAGACTTGCGATCCTTGGCTAGCATGGCGATGGTCTGATCCTTCGTCTTGATGATGGCGGACTTGTGGTTGGAGTAGTCACGGCAGTTGTCCAACTCCTGCTGACGATCATACATCATGAAGCTAAGGTGGTCCAATTGAGTCTTCAGCTCGGGGTGGTATGGGGCTTCCAGTGGTTGTCCATTTGCATCACGCCTTGGGCAAAACTCAAAGCGAGTACCCTTGATCTGATTGATGCTCTGCCCACACAGACGGGAAAGAGCTTCCTGCATTGCTCTGGCAAGTCCATCGAGCTAGTTGTTTTCCCTCAAGGTAAACTGAATTCCCTCCACAGTGGGAGGTTCAATCTTTCCTCGGAGACTTGCAACAATTAGCCACTGCAGATCTTCTCCTCCTTGATCATTGAGCTGAGCTCCGAAGAACTCGGGGTAAGGATGCTCCAGAAGTTTCGAAAGCTGGTCCAAATCCCTCTCAAAGATAAGGTCTCCTCCATTCCCCAGTTGGTAAAACTTGCTGTACTTCACGTCCATCTATAAGAATAGAGGATGAGTAGATTAGCAGGGTGATCAGGTGTGTCAGAATTTTATGTATTTTGCAAGAGTTTTTGAGGAACATGAATTTTTATGAAAGAATAAAAGGGATAAGAATAGAATAAGTTTTTGTAAATATTTGTTTTATTTGGTTTTGAAACTAAGTTTTTGGGTTCAAACGTCCAGTCTAACTAGGGTCTCCTATGGTCAGGATGGCTCTGATACCAACTTGTCAACACCCAGATTTTTAATCCTAGATGCTTGTTATGCCATAAATCGCAATCCCAGGATTACCATTTTTGCGAGACATAACAGAATTGGATACCATAGTACAACATCCATTACAAACGATACATAAGTTCTTACACAAATAGGGATCTCATGATCCAGTTCTTAATACAACATCAAGCAGCGGAATACATAATAATAACGGTATCGTAGGCGAAGCTCCATCTTCGGGTCACAGTAATGTCGACGATGGGAGATGATCCTAGTTGTCGAACCTTCCCGGGTCCATCCTCCGTACTCCTCTTCATAGTCCGCCATGGAATAGCCAGGGACAAAGCCATGAGTACTCTTTAAGTACTCGCAAGCTAATACTAACAGGTAAAGGGGTTTTTGGATAATAGGACACTAGGCTCTAGGGTTGTTTTGCAAAAGCCAGATTTATCTCTACTAAGTTCTAAAGCTAGTCACAATTCTATAACTCCTAAGTGGGATCTTGTAACTCATGTCACAACTCTGTTGTGGTCAAGTCAAAGTCTCAATTCATTTCACAAGTCATTTTGAAAAGTCTGACGGGGAACAAGATGGCCATCTAATCGTCCATAATCATGGACGCGCTATTCGAATAGTTTGACACTCTGCAGAGATTGTACACTTTCACCACAACATTCGATACATCCGTCAGGAACAAATCCTGAATTCACCATACTCAGTATGCGGATAATCGATCCTAACCTTTCAATTACACGCCCTAGTATAAGCACCACTCCTGTGAGTTTGGCCTCCCAACCATGACCACTGTCATCTTGGGTACTGCACAGGTGGACAATCTTCACAAGGTAGCCTCAGCTCAGACCTTGGCCGTGAGGGAACTAATACTAAGGTATATAAATTTCTAGTCAAGCCCTACCCAATATTCAGGTATTGTGGTTGTACGATAAAATTGGAATGGTATCGCATCCAAACAACCATCAGTTTTATAAAGGGCTAAGGCTCATGCCTCAACATTTTCATCACCAAAATCATCAAGTGTTCGGAAACACATGTCCAAAACATTTCAATAGAATGATCCATCATTCCAAGGTTTTCATAACCATTTTTCCACCAAGTAAACCCATCTAAAGTTGATCAAGTTTTATGCTTAGCACTAGCATCTACAGGTG
The DNA here is from genome assembly GCA_023614405.1 of Avena insularis. Taxonomy (NCBI): domain Eukaryota; kingdom Viridiplantae; phylum Streptophyta; class Magnoliopsida; order Poales; family Poaceae; genus Avena; species Avena insularis. The sequence goes on from CM042689.1 coordinate 56,991,011, forward strand.
GGGGTAGTACTAATGAGGGGTGGTAAACTAGTGGAGTTTCAACTAAGTACAACCTTATATCTTAGGATGATATCAAGGTTTCTAACTTAGGCCAAATTTTATGCTCTTTATGCAACCTTCAGAATCTTTCTAGTATCTACAAGTCACTTAAGTCAACTCTAAGTTAAAGCTTTGATAAAGAAATAAAGTAAGAAGCTTGCAAATAAAACTAGGATTGGTTTATCAAGTGGGTGTGATCACAAATGCTTAAGGCATATAGTAGGCATAGTAACAAGCAAGTATTTGCTTGCACAATATCAGTATAAGCTTGCTAAATTACAAGTGTTAGCTTGCATAGGTCAACTTGATTAGTATGGCTTACGGGCGAGGGTCGGCGAGGCGGGCGAACGACAAAGTCGACGACGGCGAACTCAGGGGTGGTCGCGGCAGCTCTCGGTGGATTTAAATCGATGGCTCCTTCTTCTCCAGAGCGGCGGGCCGTGAAATTCGAGGTGGTGCTCCTTGATCTAGAACGGTGTGGTACCGATCGGAGGCGAGGGGAGTGAGATGGTGTGAAGAAATCGAGCGAGGGTGGCCTCTATTTATAGTCGAGCGAGGGGACCGTCGCGGCGCACGGTGAGCTCGTCGGGGGCGATGTTACAGGCGGCTATTGGCATGGGCAAGGGTAGGGGACGGTGCGGTGTCTCCTGGCGATGATCAACGACATGGTTTAGAGGCGTGGGGCGGTGCGGCTTGGTCGGAACGCGACGGTGCTCTGCACAGCAGAGGCGGCGTCTTCGACGGTGAGTGGTGGCTATGCATCACGGGGCGGCAAACGGGGATGTCTGGCGGTCTCACAGGCGCTGGTCACAGGGTCGTGGCTTGGCAACACTCGCGGCTGGGACAGGGAGTGGCGGTGGACGATGGGTTGCCTCCCAGACATGCTGGCTAGGCTTGCTGCTGCTCCTAGCTTGCTGTCGACTATGGGGTGGCAAGGGTGTGCTCGGCTGTTCACCATTGATGGCAATGGCAAGCTCACAGTGGTGCTAGTGCTTGGTTAATCTTGCTAGATGATCTACTGAGCTGGTTGTGAGCTAGAGAGGGAACCAGTTAGGCAAGAATCACTGCTCACAATAGTGTTTGATGTTTGTTTGATTTGTGTCTACAACCTGTTTGATGAAATGGCCGCATGAAATCAAGTTTTGAATTTTGAAAAGATTTTTGGTGGGTTTGCTAGATTGGTGCTGGTGAGTCTGCAGATGCTTGGGTTTTGAAAGTTGAGCTTGTTTGAGTGGTTTTTGAAAAAGTGGGATCTTCCCATATGATAAAGATTCAATTTTGAATTGTCATTTAAACTATGCATTTGAAAGTTTCTGGATGATCACAAAGTAGGCCTTGATACTTTGTTATGAGTACATTCAAGGGGTGCAAATATCCAGAAAGGTTTCTGTTAAATTTTGAAAGTTTGAGACAGCCAAAGTAGGCATGAGAGTTAAATTGGTCAAAGTGACCATTCATTTAATATATGTGTTTTGATTTACTTGTCTTTAGGAAAAGTGAGGAAATGTTTTAGATGATGTTTATTTCACCTAAGAAAATTTTTACAAGCAAACAAACAAACAAGGTGGTTTTAAAAGAATTCAAAAGCAATGCATACACATATGCATGCATTCATAATTTTATTTAAAAAAGTTTTTGTTAACCCTAAATTTGATGATTAGAGTTTGATGATCCAAGCTTAGTATGTTTGGGATGTTACATCCCCCCACTCCTTCAACCCTAGCCGCCAACCTGCTGCCCTCCACCTCTCTCTCTCTCTCTCTCTCTCTCTCTCTCTCTCTCTCTTGAGGCGTAAGCCCTGGCCTCTCCACCAGTGCACCACGCCGTCGTGCTATAGATCCAATCTATCTCTCCACCCCACTTGATGGACCAAGGAAGGAGGAGATGTCGTGGCACCGTACGTGTGCATCTCTCGGAGGCGTCGCCACTTGCGGCGTTGGATCGGATCGGATCGCGAGGAGGAGAAGGCTAGTTCGACCACATCACCCACGTTCTGTTGAACGTTTCCGATGTGCGATTTCTTCAAGGGTATGGAGATCTCATCTATCCCTCTTGTTGATTGCATCTCCTAGATTAGATCTTGGCTTTCCCGTTCGCATCCGTAGATTTTTTTTGATTTACTATGCTGCGAAACCCTTCAGTTCGGGTGGTTATCCCCCAGAAGACTTCGGCTGGACCTTCGGAGTCGCCGTCTGATCACGTAAGTTTCTTTGTTCTTGCTGCGGGAGAAGCCCCCGGGCGTTTTTCGGGTGATCTGCTGATCACTTGTTTTTTGCTTCTTGTCTCGGGGGAGCCCCCGAGCATCTGTAGGATGATTTGCTGATCGTTTTTCTTTGAGTCTCAGGGGGAGCCCCCGAGCGCTTTTCATATGTGTAACTTGTTGTGCTCATTCTTTGGGCGTAGCCCACGAGCCTTTGTTTGACGGGTAGTATCTTTTGCAGCCTTTTGTGCACGGCGCCAACCAGTTGGTGCAGCAACACCTGGCGGTTGAGGCCAGCTTCAAACGGCTTTAAGGTGCGTACCTGAGTTGATCTTTTTGCTTCCTCTTTTATTTCTTGTCCTGCTATCTGATAGGTGTTCTGCTGACCGCACAGGACAACAATACCACCCTCCGTGAGCTTGATGCTCTCAAAAAGATCCTTGGGCGAGCGGAGAAGAAGGCCGAGGACGCCATTCCTGCGAAAGGGCGCCTCGAGCAGGAGCTAACCAATGCAGCTGCGGTCAAGGAGCGCCTGCAGCAGGAAGCGATGGACCGCGAGGAGCAGCTCGCCACTGCCACGGCTTCGCGCGATAAAGAGGTAGCCGGCAAGCTGATGGCGGCTGCCAAGGCTATTTCGGGTGAGTTGCCTCGTCTTCCCTTTTCGGCTTCCTTGTCTTTCCTTGCTGTGATTTTATTTATGCTGCTTCTTTTGTTTCTTTAGGTGCCAAGGGCATCGAGTTTGATCGCGGTGCTCTGGAGCATGGAAGTGCTCTGGATGATGCTGTTGCGACGGTTGAAGACCGCTACAGTACCGTGGTCGGCTCGCTTGCCAAAGCCAAGGAGGTTCTCGGGCGCTTCTACAAGGAGCTCGTCCCCAAGGGCATCGCCCTCGAGGATGTCGATGACTTGGCAGATGCGCTGTCAGCCGAAGCGCCTGCGGCGTACAAGCGCAAGCAGAAGGGCATTGGCGCCTCCGTCGGGCTGGCAATGGCCCTGGCATCTGGAGCGGAGCTGGATCTTCATCAGGTCACCTCCCGGATGCCAACGGATACTGACGGATCCGAGGTAGCCTTTGCCCTCTATGCTGCCCGCTATAAGCGTTATGGGCCGAAGTTGATTGACTTGCTGGCTGAGTACGCGTTGAGCCAGCAGGGAGAGGCCAAGGGGAGGCAATCCGGCTCCGAGGCTACTCAGGATGCAACTTCTTAGGCCTTGTAGTTGTAGGATAGCTTTTGTTTCCTTTATTGTAATTATGTCTATGAACGATCCTTGTGCCATGCAGTGGCTTTTTGCTGCACATAATGAATTTTCGAGTTCTGTGCTCCTTCGTTTGCTCGTTCATATCCTTGTCTTCTTTTACTCTAGGGGCCTTCGGGTGATGATCTCGTTGATACTTCGCCTACACCGTAGCTGCGGCCATCCCTGGATGGTGCGTCGCAGCTTGTGTTTCTTCGAGACCGCATCCGTGGCCTTGAGAAAGAGTTGCTTGGAGTGCGTGGCCACGCCGATGTTTGGAAATCGAAGGCGGAGCGAGGCGCTGCCAGAGAGGAGTATTTGATGGGGGAGTTGCGTCGTTTGTCCGAACAACTTCAGTGTGAGTTTTTCGAGCTGCTGCTCATTGTTTTGGATGCGCCTATTGGTCTTTCATCTTACTTTTGCGAGTGTTGCAGGTGCTAATCTAGCTCCAAGGGAGGAAAATGAGCGTGTTACTGTTCGGATCAACTGCTTGACCCAGCAGGACATGGAGGCTGGCGGGTTCTTCTGGATGGACCGTGATCGTGCCATGGTCCTTGCGACGGCGCAGGATCGTGTCCACCAGGTGTCGCGGGTGCTGCGTCAGGTGAAGTCTTCGTTGGCATCAGTTCTGCATGTGATGTTTCCGTTGGATGAGGCGTCGTCGACTCTCTCTGGCCTGCTAGCGAAGTTTCGAAATGTGCATCGTGTCAGGGAACTGGTGCGACATCAGCTTGTCGCGGGGGTGAAGGCCGCGCTCTCCCTTGTGTGGTTACACCGTCCTGATGTAGATCTGTCTGTTGTAGCGGCTGGGCCGCCTCTTCGGCTGGATGGTGGCGAGTGGGATATGCGTCCATATTATGCGGCTGTAAGGCAGTATGCCGAACAAATTGTGGATCTGTTTGAGCAGCGTGCGCTTCTTCAGGATAGGTAGGACCTATAAAAAAGATAGATGTAAAATTTGTATATGTTTTACTGGACGTGTTGTGCCCTTTTATTGTAAAGGTTTTGTGTTGTTTAGCACGTAGTGCTTTGTTTGTATTCGTGTCCTTTTCATTAGCCTGACGTGGTCAGCTACTCAGGTGTACACGCGTTATCCTCAGTCAACGAAGTCGTGAGGTGGGGGGAGCCCCCGAGTGTGTTGTAACATGGAGTAAAATGCGGACAGTAGACAAAATTTTGGGGCAAGACACTTAGATTTATTTATATCATAATGGAGGAGGTACATTGTTTGGCTGAGTAGCCTTGGCTGAATAGCCTTATTGAAAATAAAAGGAGGGGGGGTCACTAGGGGTAGAAGCGTCATAGTTGTGCGACGTTCCACGGGTTGGAGTATGCGACTCCGGACTCCACGTGCTTGAGGCGATAGGTGCCACTTGGGATGACTTCGGTGACGATGTAGGGTCCTTCCCATGGTGACTCGAATTTCTTCGGTCGCTCTTGCTTGAGTCGCAAGACTAGGTCTCCTTCGATGAAGGACCTTGGGCATAGTCGTCGGCTGTGGTAGTTGTGGAGGCTCTGTTGGTACACCGCTGATCGAGCTGCCGCTATATCGCGCGCCTCATCGAGTGTGTCGACGGCGTCTTCGAGTGCGGCCGTCGATTCGGCTTCGCTGTAAGAGACGACCCGTGGGGCCTTGTGGCGTACCTCTGCTGGTAGCACGGCTTCGGCTCCGTGCACCATGAAGAAAGGCGTGTAGCTAGTTGAGATGTTTGGCGTTGTGCGCAGGCTCCACAGGACCGAGGGTAGCTCTTGTGTCCAGGCTCCTAAGAGTCACTCGAGTGGGCTCATTAGGCACTTCTTGATGCCAGCACCGACGAGGCCGTTAGCCTTTTTGACTTGCCCGTTCGTTTGTGGGTGTGCCACAGAGGCGTATGTGATGTTGATTCCGAGCTCTTCGTAGAAGTCCTAGAATTCTTTGGAGGTGAAGTTTGATCCATTGTCGGTGATGATGTTGTGCGGCACGCCAAACCTGTAGACAATGGACTCGAAGAACTTGACGGTCGTTTTGCCTTTTTGGTTAGTAACGGGCATAGCCTCAATCCACTTGGTGAATTTGTCGACTGCGCCTAGGAGATAGACGTGACCTCCTTTAGAGGATCTTGGCAGTTTGCCGATCATGTCGAGTCCCCATTGGGTGAAGGGCCAGGCCAGAGGTATGGGCCTGAGCTCTGATCCGGGTGTGTGCGGTTTGTCGGCGAACCTTTGGTACTCGTTGCATCTTCGGACGTTGTCCTTGGCGTTGTTCATGGCCGTTGGCCAGTAGAATCCAGCTCGTAGAGCTTTGGAGACGAGGGAGCGGTTGCCCGCATGATGGCCGCAGATGCCCTCGTGGATGTCTTGGAGGATAGTTTTGCCGTCACCGATGGTGACGCACCTTTGCAGTACACCCAAAATGCTGCGCTTGTACAGCTCGCCATTGATGATAGTGAAGGCCTTTGACCGGCGAGATATGCGTTGGGCATCTGTCGGGCTATCGGGCAGTTCCCCGTCTATCAAGTACCTGAGGTATGGCCGCGTCCAAGTCTCTTCGACTGCCATGACCTGCATCAGTTTGACCACAGCAACCTCTGTGTCGAGCTTTTCGGGTCCTTCCTGTCCTTCGGGTAGCGCAACCCCCGAGTGTTCTGCTTCTTCGGGTGATCCCTTGGGGAATTTCCTTTTGATGGACGGTACGCAGATCTGTTCGAGGAACACACCTGGTGGCACCCATGCGCAGGTGGAGCCGATGTTGGCGAGTCTGTCGGCCTCTTCGTTGCTTTCTCTTCTAACGTGCCGAAGATCGCAGCCGTCAAAGTCTCCTTCGAGTGCGTTGTAGAGTGTGTGGTACGCAATCATGTTGGTGGCGTGCGCGTCGCACTCGTTCATCGTCTACTGGACGACGAGGTTGGAGTCACCGTAGATGACGAGGCGCGTTGCGCCGCAGATCTTGGCCATCCGCATGCTGTGGATGAGGGCCTCGTATTCGGCTTCATTGTTGGAAGCTCGAAACTTCATCCGGAGGACATACTTCATCTTATCGCCTCGCGGGAGGTCAAGATGACCTCGCTCGCCCTGCTCGCCTCGCTTGGAGCCGTCGTGCATTGTCCATGACCGTGTCATGTCTGGGTGTCTGCAGCTGCAGCCCATCCAAAGGTACGAGGAAGTCCGGGAGGACCTGAGACTTGATCGTGCGGCGCTTCTCATAGACGATGTCTAGAGGTGACAGCTCGATGCCCCACAGGTCCATGCGTCCTATGGCCTCCGGATTGTTCAGGATGCTGTTCAGGGGTGCTTCGTTAATGACCATCACCTGGTGCTCCTGGAAGTAGTGGCTCAGCCGACGAGCCGTCATGAACACGACGTAGGCGAGTTTCTGGTAGTGAGGGTACCTCTGCTTTGTCGGCGTCAATACCTCGCTGAAGTAGTAGATTGGGCGTTGGACCCCATGGGTCTTGCCTTCTTCGTCGCCGACCACCAAGATAAAGGCTTACCACAGTGCGTGGCTGCTATGTACAAGAAGAAGGCTCTCGATCCTTTGGCGTGACCAGACCGGGCGAGGTAGAGCAGCCGCTTTAGATCTTCGAATCGCGCCCGCTTTGGGCGCCCACTCAATTTGCGCTTATGGCGAAAGTTGGTAGAACGGTAGAGCCTTTTAGCCCATGCGGCTGATGAACCTGCTCAATGCCGCGATTCGCTCGGCAAGCTGCTGGACGCCCTTGAGGTTCTTCGATTTTTCCATGGCCATTATGGCCCGGATTTTCTTCGGGTTCGCCTCGATCCCTCGCTAGGAGATGAAGTAGCCGAGCAGCTGGCCAGATGGGACGCCGAAGGCGCACTTTTCAGGGTTGAGCTTGATCTTGTAGCGGTCAAGATTATCAAACTTCTCGCGGAGATCGTCGATGAGCGTCTTCGCCTCTCTTGTTTTGATGACTATGTCGTGGACATAGACTTGGATATTGCGGCCGATCTGGTCCTTCAGGCATGCCTGCATGCACCGCTGGTACGTAGCACCTGCGTTCTTCAGCCCGAAAGGCATTGTGTTGTAGCAGAATACTCCGAACGGTGTAATGAACGCTGTTTTTTCTTGATCTTCGACCTTCAGTCGAATCTGGTTATAGCCTAAGTAGGCGTCGAGGAAGGAGAGCTTCTCACATCCTGCAGTCGAATCGATTATCTGATTGATCCGAGGGAGAGGGAAATGATCCTTCGGGCAGTGCTTGTTTAGTGATGTGAAGTCCACACACATCCGCAGGATGTCCGTGTCCTTTTTGGGGACCATCACGGTGTTGGCGAGCCACTCGCTCTCCTTGATCTCCCTGATGAAGTTTGCATCGAGTAGTCTGTTGACTTCAACTCCTATGGCTTCGGCCCAAGGTTCGGACAGTCGTTGGATGGACTGTTTGACGGGCTTGGCGTCTGGAAAGACGTTGAGTGCGTGCTCGGCGAATTCCCTGGGAACTCCTGGCATGTCCGCAGGACACCAGGCGAAGATTTCCCAGCACTCACGGAGGAATTCAACGAGCACGCTTTCCTATGCGGGGCTGAGATCGTTGGCGACCAGCGCCGTCTTGTAGGCGTTCGTCGGGTGGACTTGCACCTTCTTTGTGTTGACGGTGGAGTCGAAGGACATGTCTGGTGCGTTCTATCTTGCGAACTGGGGTGCCCCGTTGTCCATCACCTCGCGAATCCTTACGAGCTCCTCCTGCATGCCAAATGACTGGGAGATTCTGTTGAAGTCCCTATCGCAGTGGTCCGATCGGGTGAAGCTCCCGTGGACCATGATGACGCCCCTGGTCCTGGCATCTTGAGTAGCAGGTACGCGTAGTGCGGTACTGCCAGGAATCATGCGAATGCTACGCGCCCGAGGATGGCATGGTATTGTGATGGCCAGTCCACTACTTCGAACTCGAGTCGCTCGCATCGGAAGTTATCCTTCTTGCCGAAGATAACATCGAGCCATATCTTTCCTAGGGGGAATATGCCATTTCATGGGACGATGCCATGGAACGTTGTGTCGGACTGTTCCAGGCTGCACAACAGGATCCACATTGCTGCTAGGGTGATAGCGAACATCAGGTTGATGCCACTGCCGCTGTCCATGAAGACGCGGCTCATGTCGAACCCTTCGATCTGCGCCTCAAGTACCAGGGCAGCATGACCTGGGCGAGGGACCTGGCAAGGGTGATCCAAACGGCTGAACATAATGCAGGACTCCGATCCACTGAGGTACTCAGGGATGGCGGGTGGGGAGATCACAGCCAGATTGATCTGACGGGTGATTTTCTTACGCACCACATTCGTTGCGCCCTTTTGGATCATCTGATCCTTTTGCCTTGGTACCCGTGCTCACAGCTATTCTGTCTTGGTGCGATTGGGTGATTCGGGCCTCGCAGTGGTGGTGGAGGAGCTCCATGTGCGATCTCACCCGGTGCGCGGTGCTTCCGTATCCGTGGTTCGGGCTTGCCTCATCCGCCATGCTCTTGCTGAGTTTCTGGAACTCGCGGCAGTCCTTGAGCATGTGACTTGCTTTCTTCTTACCATCATGCTTGTCGATGTAGAAATGGATGGTGCATGGACCCGACAGTTTTTCGATCTTTGAGGTTCGTTGTCGCGCTGACGACGCCATGCGTTGGGCGTCCTCTGTCACGGAAGTTGCTTTCGCGGTACCCGCCGCTGTTTCGGTTGCCGTCGCTGCGGCGGTCGGCGTAGCCAGCCACGACCATGTCGGGTCCATTGCGATTGTCGTAGACGCGCGATCTTCTCTTGCTATGGCGTTCACGTCGCCGGACGTAGTCGTCTTCCTCTTCCGAGTGCGTCAAGTGGACGGAGTCCTCACCATCGGCCCACCTGTTGGCGATGTCCATGAGGTGGTCAAGTGTCTTGGGCTTGACGCGCCCAAGTTCTTCCTTGAAGTCATGGCGTTTGACGCCGTCTTTGAAGGCGTCGATAGCTCTTTCCTCGGAGATGTGCGCCGCAGAATTCTTGGTGTTGGACCAGCATAGTATGTACGAGCGAATGGATTCGCCCGTTCGTTGGGTGCAGGCCCGCAGCTCCTCGATCGAGGCTGGCCTCTTGCTGGTGCCCTTGAAGTTTCGGATGAAACTGTATGCTAGTTCCTCCCAACTTCGGATGGATCCCGACGATAGGCTGCTGAGATTCGGTGCGCTATCAGCTGGAGGCATTGCAGGGCGGTGTCCTTGTTCCCGCCGTGTAGCTTGACGGACCACAGGTGGTCGCTGAGCCACGCCTTGTGGTCATGTGTGCCGTCGAACTTCGGAATATCCGAAGGAAGCTTGAAATTCCATGGCATCCGTGTCCGCCGAACAGATATGCTGAAGCATCGGGCTCCGCAGAGTTCTCCTTCGTCTTCATCCATCTCTGATTCAGACGAGCATGTGCGCTTGGCACGCGCTTTGTCGATTTTGTGCTGGGTGAGCTCGCTTCGGGCGTCGTAGTCGCGGCTGCGATGGCGCGAGCTCTTGTGCCTTCGAGGAAGGTCGTGCTCTTCATCTTCGGATGAAGGTGTGGGGCTACGGTTGAACTTGACCGTAGCCTTCTTCTTTGGCTCCACAGGAGCTTCTCCGTGGAGCGCAACTCCAACGAGTCCGAGTCCGGTAAGTGCGGACTTGTGCATGGACCTTTTCGGGGCCCCCTCCAGAGGTGGGTGGGACGCGAGGAACGCGGTGGCTGCCATGATCGCAGCTTGCGGCATTTTCGGGATGACGTTGCCGTCGGCATCCATCTTCATGAAGGACGCGTTGAGGGCCCGAGTCACCTCGCGATGCTCCTTGGGGTCCATGTTCTCCGTCCGAGAATGGTGTTTGTTGCCGTGGTTGCCGTGCGAGCTAGAGCCAATGCCCATGGCGGTGAGCACAGCTCGTCGCGCACTGGACTCCGAGGCTGCTTGCTTGCGTTTGTCAAGCACCTCTTGCATCTTCACCTGCTTCTTGTGCTCCTCAACTAGGAGCATGTGGTATGCCATCAGCAGGTCCCGTGAGGCCCCCACGGGCAAGGTCTGGTTACCTGCCATGGCTTCGCGTGCTTGAGCCCACCCTTCCTCGCTGAGGCGGATGACCCGATCGGTGTCGTCCCTATTGGGTGGGGGGACTGGCTTCTTCTGTTCCCGCCGTTTCTACCATGCGGGTTAGGTGGCGGATTGGGCGCGTGATGTTCCGCGTCGCTCTGGATGACTACGGCGCATTGTAGCGCTCGTAGATTGGATTGCTGTTGCCGCAGCTTTCGGATTCGGAACCGTAGGTCCCTTCCTCCGATGGTGGCTCGCATAGATCTAAGTTGCATCTGCTACTGTCATAGGACTCATCTGTCGATGGCGATGTGCATAGCACGGGGTGTGGGGCCCATGAAGCGGGCCTAATCGATGGCAGGGGCACCCGCTCTGGGAGGCGGAGGGTGCCGGTTTACCCCACCTGGAAGGATAAGCTCCCGAACAGGATCTCGAGTCCGTCGCCAATGGGTTCGAAGTCCTTCATGGTGGCCGGTGAGTGGGCGGTGAAGTCGAAGGCGCCGAAGAGGAGATGACTCTCCATTGCCGCGGAGTTGTAGATCGCTCGGGTTGGAACCGTCACGATCGCACAATCAGCGTCCCCAGTTCCCACAGACGGCGCCAATTGACGAGGATTAATCTCGTCAATGCCCATTGTTATGAGCTTGGGTTTTGGAGAAGATGGGGATGCTGGAAATCGCAGAACGGTTAACAGACAAGCAACCAGGGGACACGAGATTTGCCCAGGTTCAGGCCCCCGGAGGGAAAACCCTACTCCTGCTTGTATACTCTTGATTTCGGCGGAACCGAAGGTTACAGGGGTGTGCAGATGCAATCTGGCGTGGAGGTGTGTATGCGGTGGTATGAAGTGCCCTCCTCGTCGTGCCTTCCTAGACTTTATATAGAGATAGGCAGGTCCCAGGCACAGACCGAGTCGGTTACAGTTTTTAGGGTTTACCCCATTTGAATTTTCTATCTACTCTAGTCTTGCTCTCCAAGGATCCGAAAACGTCATGGGCCCTGGCCACCCGAAAGTCTTCATGGGCCGGCGTATATTTGTCATGGGCCTTCCTTGGGCTGGACCAGGTATGCTAAGGTCGTATACCCGCAGGGTATAACCATGTCAACGGCGAACACTCCGGCGAGGTCCAGTCTGTTTTTCTATTTTCTGGGTCGAACCATTTTTTGCTACATGTAGCAAAATCGGGACTATTTGTAGCAAAATCGGGTATGTTTGTAGCAAAAGCGGGATTTTGAGGCTTTTTAGAGGACACGTGTCAGCAGGAGGACCCGGGGGATTTTGGGTAACTATCCCGGGGGACGCGTAGTACGGCCCAAAGAATAATACTACGCGTCCCCCGGGGGATATTTTCCCCAAATCCCCCGGGTCCTCCTGCTGACACGTGCCCCAAAAATTCCGCTTTTACTACAAACATATCCGTTTTTGGTACAAATTGTCCCGTTTTTGCTACATGTAGCAAAAAACGGTTTGGCGTAAAAAATATAAAAATAGACTGGACCTCGCCAGAGATCTTGCCGGAGACCTCGCCAGCGACCATGTAGCAAGAAAGTTGTGCTAATGTAGCAAAACACGACCTCACCGGAGACTCGCCGGAGACTTTCGCCAGGAAACCTCGCCGGAGAAATTGTAGCAGAAACTTTGTGCTATTGTAGCAAAACTAGAAAACAGATGTAGCAATAAATTTCATCATCTGTAGCAAAAAAAAATGACTTCGCTGGAGACATCGCCGGAATGTTTGTAAAAATAGATTTGCTACCACAGCAAACCGAATTCGTTGGACACTTTTGTCGGAGACCTCATAGCAAACACCTTTTACTATTATAGCATATCCATAAAACGGTTGTAGCAAAGATGGTGGGCACATGTAGCAAAAGGACAACACGAGCGCAGCGGCCGCGCCCGCGTGTAGCAAGGACGTTGGCCTTGTGTAGCAGCCGCAGTCGCCGTGTGTAGAAACCACCATCATAAAACGCGTGTAGCAGCCGCCGCCATCGTCGCCGCGTGTAGCAGCCTCCGTCCGCCGTCTCGGTACCATCATCGTTGCCTTGTTCCTATGGCAGCACCGCGACAGGATGAGGAACGGTGGGGTCGAGGTGGAGTGGATCCCTAGGACGCAGCCATGGCTCGACGCAGCTGTGGAGGAGGTCGGGGTGAAGGTCCAGGGAAGCGACTCCGGCGAGCGTGCTTGCAGGGGTAGAGTCCGACGGAGGTCAAAGAGCGACCACTCGTCGGGTAGGGAGACACCCACTCCCTAGATGGAGGCACGGCGGGGATGCATGGCAGGGCTGGCATGCTAGCCGGTGGGGATGAGGTAGCCACGGGGCGGCAGCGGCCTTATGCGGCGGTGGGAGGCATGGCGGCGCTCACGAGGTTGTGCGGTTGGAACTGATTTGCCGGGGAAGAATACTGCCCGTGGGGATAAAATAGCGATCCACACACCCGTTCGTGTATCCAGCGCAAGACGTTCTGTACGACCTGGCCCTACCCATAATCTGGTGCGTGCGTCCACGCGAGTACACGACCCAGGGGATGGATGTCACGGGATCCCCCGGGGGTACAGACAATGGTTTCACCGGTGTAGCCACCTAGAGGTGGAGATCGAGTGCTACGCTTTGTAGATACATCCCACAACATTTGAGATTGTACGTGTATGATGATCTTCAGAAGGATCTCGTCGAGAAGTGATAGATTTATCTCTGTCATGTTGTTGTATGTAATAAACTCTATGTTGCGTGTGTGTCGATTTGTATATGATGAACTCTACTTGGTAAACCATTTGACAAACTATTTGTATTGTGACGTACTATTTGTTTTAAATTTGTTTAGATCTATTTTAGATAAAGTTTTATACTCCCTCCGTCCTAAAATAGGTCTTAAATTTGTCAAAATTTAAATAAATCTAGACACTATTTAGTATATAGGTTCGTTCAAAATTTGAAAAACCTAAGACATCTATTATTGGACGGAGGGAGTACTTCTTCCAACCCATATTAGTTGACTTGGATTTGTCAAAATTTGGATAAATCTATATACTAAATAATGTCTAAATTCATCCAAATTTAGACAAATTTGAGTCAACTAATACGGATCGGAGGGAGTAGTATTTTTGTTCCTGTAGATTGCTGGATTGGATGGAATTTGACCGTATGCTACCCCTATTTCCAGCCGTGTGAAGATTTATTGTCATCATGGGTATCGGTTTTCGATTTCTATGGTTAAGACAGTGGCAGAGAATGTCATGCGGGAACGGCGGCAGCACAAGAGAAGTATAAAGTCTTATATTTCAGACGGAAATCCAAGGTCTGATTACTTGGCCTTGTGTGAACTGTGGACTAAGAAATACATAGAACAAGCCTGATGAAAGTGAAAGAGATAAATCTGGAGAGACCTGGAATTATACCACATAACACAAGCAAACCTACACCTCAATCAACTCCGCCACAAGCAACAACATATACCACCCCACGCTTATTATTCGGTCCCAAACAAATTAATCCACACCATGGAATTCAAAAGAAAAGAAAAATCTAAAGATCAAACATTATTATCCCCATCAGATGAATTAATACTGTGTGATCTACACAACCACACACACAACATGACCGAGGAATCCTAGAGGAGGCATAACAGCAGTAAGGGCCACAAGGTCGAGCTAATCATCTCTGACTGGGCTCAACAGTGCGCACATTAGCGCCCGTCATTCCTTCAAGTCTGTCCTTCATTATATCTACAAAGTGTCCCACCATCTCATGGAACTGCTTCAAACCAGAAAGCGGCAAGATTATCGATGAACGATCAGCTCCAGCAACCTGCATCAAGCGGGAATGTCTTAATCTGGAACAGGAGAAGAGCTATCAAATCATGAGCAATAAACACGAAAATGATACCTCCGAAATCCTCAAATAATGGCCCCTGTTATTGCTGCCCAGATCAAAGAAAAACCTCTTCTGATCTGCCCTTATCACCTTAGACAACCCCATGCCACTGAATTCTTCGATCACCTTAGACATCCCCATGCCACTGAATTCTTCAATAGGAGGCACATCAACCAGGCGCTCAACATCTACCTCTGGTACAGATGCAGATTGGCTGCCGTGTCCAGCTATGAATCCAGCACCAACGTCGTCTGAGAGGCCAGGAAGGCGCTCTGGAGGTTCCAGGTGTTGCTGACCAATACAATATCAGAAAATTTTACTGAAAATGACATTGGAGTCTAAGGGCCCCATAAATACACAAGAAACTGGTAAACTCTTTATACCTGGCTTGGATGATTTGGAAGAACATAGAGACGGGAAGCTTCATCATTGATTTCTAATAATACATTCCTAAATGCTTCCCAACCTTCTTCGCCAGAGCTACCAGCTGGAACAATTATCGTACTACGGTTTCTGTTGACAGATGCCTCCGAAACCTGAAGAAACTTGTGTCAGCAGGTAAATATTGTAATCATGTCAAGACAATTATTTACATTACCTGTGTACTTTATGTAGAAGCAAAAACACAGCAAAGCATGTGATGTAGGTAGGTAGGTCAAGATGCAACGAGAAGATAAATGAACGCAAGCGAATCAATAATAAAGAATTAGTAGTGTGCCACGCCAATCTATTTCTATCCACAGAAATCAACTTTGCAACTTAACAAATGACAGATAATCGTAAAGTCGTACCGAGAATACAAGTATACGTAAATAACACTAATTAGACCCAGGCGTTCTTGGTCCTCAGATATCAGGAAGCTAGATGTAGTGACCACGGCGCTTAGAATAAACAAAGTGAGGTATTATTTCATAATTGAAAATTGCAAATATAATCACAATGGGTTCATGATAAAGGGAGCTAGGGATGTTGCATATTTGAAATAAGAATAAAGGGAGCTGGGGATGTTGCATATTTGAAATAAGAATAAAGGGAGCTGGGGATGTTGCATATTTGAAATAAGAATAAAGGGAGCTGGGGATGTCGAAGTATAACACGATAAATAAGGTGCTCTGTGCAGATTTCAGAAACATTTACAAGGGAATTCGTCAATGGCGAAGAGTATCAACTGTCATGTCCTAATAAAGAGGGTTAGGTTTTTGAAATGTCGGTACACCAAATAAATGTAGTTTTGTTATTTTACTTGTTTAAGGTGTGGATCCTTGGTACTTCTGTAAGAAATAGTGCAGTTTTAAGAAATTTAATCTTGAAATAATCCCACCATAACGTGTATTGTGCAACAAAGACATGAAACAAGACACCAAAAAAAACTTTGCATGTGCCATATAATTACTATAGACATGAAAAAGTATGAATCAAACAAAGACAAAGATCCTACGTTCTAACTCAAAGGTGGAGCAAAGGGTGAATCAAAAGAACTACAACCTAGTTAACACCAGGCACAGAAACAAGACACACAAAAAAAAACTACCCTCTGCCTTCAAACGAAGTTATAGCTGTTTCAATCTACATGTGCGAGCTATGTCTGTACAGACAAAATCATGTACAGGATATTCACCTTATCCACAAGATGTTAACCAAGATATGAGGTGGACATGGGACATACTGTACTCTTTTTTGGCATTAAACAAAATTTTCATTTCACTGAGAAAGGCCATAATTATTAGGGACCATCATATGAAGCACACAATATCAACAACCAGAAGAAAAACCCATTCTTGTCCTAGGCGAGTGACGTTTGAGTGCACATTTTTGCTGTCTGAATATTTTCCTTTTCTTCCTCAAAATCTGATTATCCTTATATTCAGACTCCGGCATCCTCAAAATCTGATAGGCAATATGGAACTAGCAATGGATAGCTTCAGTCGCTCAAATACATTTGATCCATGGTTTTTAAGGCGTCTTAAGGCGATCTGGGGGCGCTTTGACGCCTAGGCGGGTGCTTTGGACGCCTAAAGCGGTCGTTTTTGCAAAGCGGAGGGAGGGCGCCTTGACGCCTAAGCGTCCGCTTTAGGACGCCTTAAAAACCATGATTTGATCATCACGATTACACAACTACAAAAATATTCAGGGTTCTAACTTGTAGTTTTCAATGAACATTAAACAAAAGAATGCAGAAGATTCGATACAAGGACAGACAACCTGATAAACAATTAATTTCCTATTGAAACCATCATATCATTTTAGTGTAATTAGAGAAAAAGAGACAGGATGATTATATCAAATTTGTCAGTTGTGACACAGTATTCAGATAGATCTTCCATATCAATCTGAGCATTGAGCAATCAAGATCTATTTTTTCTCGTATCATGGAACCTCAAGTGCTCCGCATGAAGACTAATCTCACCGGGTACAAAACTACAGATGGTTACGAACAAACGATGAAGCAAACCAATTTCTACAAAGCCTACAACACATCACAAAAAACACTTTTTTTATTGTATTACAACGGCAATTAGCAGGTGTATGTCTCCAATCAACAACATCTACAAAATCCCAGACTAACTTGCATCCTCTTGCTTTTTCATAGAACATTCAAGATCAATTCCATGCACACCTTCAACGCAAATAATGCTCTGAAGTCTGAACAGTGGAATATTGTTATGAAAAGCCAGCATGGAATGCTATTTTTCTCAGATGGCACCAGCCCAATTGATAGATGGCAGACGACCAGTGGAGGTGAAACTGATAGATTAGGGGAAACCAAAATCTGAGAGAACACACAAGTAGTCAAGTACTAAAGGGGAAGGTTCAATGTGGTCCTCCAGCCCAAAGCAGCCTCTTAGCTGGTCAGAAAAGGCCCTCTGTCTCTGACAAGTAGGTGCTGTAGGTCTATGCTTAGCATATAACTTGATAGGCTTCATTCTATCGTTATATAATCAGTATGCTATTTTAGGAAAGGAGGAAATTTGTACGAAAAGAAGTTTCAGTTTAAATAAAGGAACCAGGATGCCACCTTTTCTTTCCTAAATTCACACGACCGTTTCCCGTTTTAGCTAAACTGTTGAGCTTCTCACACATACAGAATTTCCCATATAGCAATTGGGGAAACACCACCACAACAAAGTTAACAAAAATAGAAATTCTACAAGAACGTTACGTCACCTTTAGGTAGCGGCCTCGCTTGTTCTCCCCGATATCGAAGTAGAACACCTGACCAGGAAGGCAACGGGAAATTTAGCGACAGGAATCGAGTCTTAAATTGAGCCGTGGAGAAAGGCGAGGCAACCTTGGTGTCGAGGCGTAGCTCCTTGCTGAAGACGTCGCGCTCATCGGTGCGGATGTAGTAGTCGAAGAGGTCGAGGAACCACGCTACGCCGGCGATGGGCACGATGATGGTGGAGCGCGTGGTGGAGGTCTTCTCGGAGATCTTGAGGTACCTCCCCCTGGGATTCTCCTTCAGATCGAAGTAGAAGAGCTTGTGCTCGAACTGCAGCGTCTTGCTGACGAGCTCCACGTCGCTCCCGCCGCCGCCGCCACCGCCGGGACCCACCATGCCACCTCCCCCTCCGCCCACGGGGCCCACCATGCCTCCTCCGCCGCCGTCCATGACCGCCGCCGCCGCCCGAGGTAGGGTTTAGGGTGCCGAGATTAGGGTTTGGGTTTAGACGAGGTCGTGTCGAGGGGGATGTGAGGTTCTGAATTGGGATAGATCTTGAGCGGGTTTACCCCCTGCAAAGGCGGGGCTACCTTTTTCTCGGCTCGTGGAAGTCACCGACTCGCGGGCCAGAGCTAGGATGGGCCCCGTCAGTCGCTGGGATGGCTTGGGGTGTTTATGGGTAGCACGGTTGTTTTGGCGGTTGGGGGCGCCCGTGTGGTTTACCTGCAGATGCTGACCGCGCGCTCGTGGCGTGGGGACTTGTGATTGGCCACCCGCTTTCGTACGCCGGAACGGGCAGCTCCAATAATGTCACATCACTGTCTGCAAGCCTATCCCGACACATCATCAATGCCCTGCTCGAAGGAGAAAGAACCATGAGAAGAAGCATTTCCCACCCACCCCCTTTATTTTTATGATTTTTTTTAAGAGACCTTTATTTTTTTGATTGAGTAGCCATGAGAGCATCCGAAGGATAAAAATGGTCTGTTCAAAAAAAAAAAAAGGATAAAAATGGCGTCCAAGGATATCATTGGTGTTTAGCCACAATATATGGCAAGATAGCGATGCCAAATGCTATTTTGATCCTATAGTCAAATTAGGAAATAAATGGGAATTAGAGCGGTAGATGATTTGCTGGAAAATTTTGCCAAGAAATAATCAAATCCACAACGTGTTTTTTCAATGGAATGTGGGCAGTTGGAACAAAGTAGTGACCGGGAAAGCGAAGTAGAGAGTTTTCTAGTAGTTCACTTCTAACATTGTTGAAAATGTCTAATTTGGCATCATACACATTGTGCAAGTCCTCAGAAGATAAAAGAATATCGTGTGACGGTTCATGCTCCGTGATTTACGGGTGTTTTTTAGACGACTTGGCAACTTTAAACCAAGTAGAAGAGGAATTGAACCTCTAACTAAACACTAGCATAAAAAACGACAGTTGCATGTTGTTGTTGCTCGGATTCAAACCAAGTAGTCATGGTATTCTCCGTTATAACTTTATGACCATGGATCACACTCTTCTTTTACCTTCCACCCTTCAAACTCTCCACGGGCCACATCTACTTCAAATCGACAACATCTCTAGCCACCAAATACATGATGAGGGAAATGAGGAGTGATCCATCCATTCTTCACTTTGTACTTTTATACACATGAAGTTGGTATGACTTACGATCCATCCTCGTTGTCTCTTGTTGTGCAGGAATTCGAGGATGCATTCCCCAAACAGATCTTGACCGAGTTTTCTCCACTACGTGGCATTCAGTGCATCATCAATCTTATCCTAGGTGCACCATTCTCCAATCATCCATGATACCATTCAACCCCGTGTAAAGTAGGGAAATCCAATGTCAAACACAAGAGTTACTTGACAAGGGGTATGTGTATGAAAGCTTAATCCCATGTGTTGTTCCAATTGTTCTTGTTCCTAAGAAGTACGACATTATTTATTTGTGAGTTGATTATATGGCCATCAATATTATCATCGTTAGGTATCATCAATGGTGGAGGCAGCCTGTCGTGAGAAGATAAAAGAATATCATGTAGCGGTTCATGCTCCGTGATTTACGAGCATTTTCTGTACGACTTTGCAACTTCGATGCTAGTAGAAGAGTACTTGAACCTCTAACTAAACACTAACATAAAAATGGTGGTTGCATGTTGTTGTTGCTCGGATTCAAACCAAGTAGTCGTGATATTCTCCACTATAACTTTGTGACCACGGATCACACTCTTCTTCTACCTTCCACCCTTCAAACTCTCCACGGGCCACATCTACTTCAAATCGACAACATCTCTAGCCACCAAATACATGATGAGGGAAGGGAGGAGCGATCCATCCATTCTTCACTTTGTACTTCTATACAAACATGAAGTTGGTATGACTTACCACTCATCCCCGTTGTCTCTTGTTGTGCAGGAATTCAAGGATGGATTCCCCAAACAGATCTTAATCGAGCTTTCTCCACTACGTGGCATTGAGTACATCATCAATCTTATCCTAGGTGCGCCATTCTCCAATCATACATGATACCATTCCAACCCCGTATAAAGTAGGGAAATCCAATGTCAAACACAAGAGTTACTTGACAAGGGGTATGTGTATGAAAGCTTAATCCCATGTGTTATTCTAATTGTTCTTGTTCGTGAGAAGTAGGACATTATTTATTTGTTAGTTGATTGTATGACCATCAATAGTACCATCGTTATGTATCATCAGTGGCGGAGGCAGCCTGTCGTGCAAGCCTGGGCAAATTACATCCCGTAGTTCAGTTGTTGAGTATTTGCCTATCCAAACTCCTTCTCTAATCACTATTTTTAGTAGTATTTTAATGTAGTTTGCCAATTTAGCCGGGTGCGTCATGTGGCTCCGTCACTGGGTATCATCATCCTATTCCTAGTTTGGAATACATGCTAGATGAGTTGAGTGGTACCACGATATTTTTCGAAATTTATTTTCAATGTGGATATCACCAAAATAGAATGCGCATAGTATGTGAATGCAAACCAGTTTCAAAACCAACTTTGGTCTTTATGAGTGGCATGTCATGTCTTTGGCCTGTCCAATGCTCTCAGCACTTTTATGTGCTTGATGAATCATGTTCTAATACATTTCATTGTGTGATATCCAAGCACATGGATTAATAGGATTGATAGGATACTCATACCAACAAGTTACAACTTTTTTTGGGATCTCATTCGAAAAGAATTCTATGGTTAAGCGTGCTTATCCTAGAGCAATTCTAGGATGGGTAACCGACCGAGAAGTGGGTAACCGGGTGCGCATGAGTGAGGACAAAGTGCGCAGAAAAGACTAGTGTTTGTCTATGGGGCCAGTCTAGATATCCTATTAAGCTACCAGGAGTGACACCCCCGGGGCCTAGTGGACATGGTGTTACAAGTGATATCAGAGCCGATCCTCGCGGTTAAATGGATGTGTGCGGGTCAGTGGCGGAACATGTGGAGCATGGCGCGTGTGGTCCAGAGTGGACACGGCATGGCACATGTGCCGGTACTGGACGCACAGACGTGTGACAAGAGGGAATGTTCCTACGGTGTGCTTGATCGATGAGGGCATCAATCTTATAAAAGGTGGATGTATGTGAGATCCAAGCACATGGATTAATAGTATTGATAGGATACTCATACAAACAAGTTGCAATTTATTTTTCGGGAGCTCATTCGAAAATAATTCTAAGGTTAAGCGTGTTTGGCCTAGAGCAATTCTAGGATGGGTTACCGACTGGGAAGTGGGTAGCCGGGTGCGCATGAGTAAGGACAAAGTGCACAGAAAAGACTAGTGTTGGTCTGTGGGGCCAGTCTAGATATCATATTAAGCTACCAGGAGTGACACCCCCGGGGCCCAGTGGACGAGGTGTTACACATTGGGAAGTGTTGTGGTTTACTTTGATGATATTCTCATTTATATAAAAAACTTGGATGATCATGTTTGTTGTGTTGAGCAAGTTCTTCATATGCTTATGAGCGAGAAGTTAATGCTAATCGTGAAAAATGTAGCATTTCCATGAAAAAATCTGGGTTTCTTTGATTTTATTTTGTTATCTAATGGCATTGACGTAATGAGTTTAAAATTGAATAGAAGGTGTCCAACTCCTAGTGATGTGAGTTAAATTAGGAGTTCCCACAGTTTTGCGGGGGTTTATCGCTGATATGTTGAAGGTTTTAGTGCCATTACTTCACCTTTGAATGAATTGACTAGGAAAAGTGTTGCCTTTATGCTGAGAATAATACCAAGAGCATTCCTTTCAAGAGCCTGAGAAACGAAAAAACGAGGCACCTTTGTTTGTCGTTCTGAATTTCACTGAAACATTCAAAACTGTGTGTAGCGCTAATGGAATAGTTATATGCGTCTCTTGTCCTAGGAGGTAGACCAGTAGCATACTATAGTGAAAAACTAAATGGACAAAATATCACACTTATGACAAAGAGATCTATGTGTTAGTTTGAGTGCTTGAGGTGTGGCCACTATACCAAAAGATTTGTTATTCATACCAATCATTATTTCTTTGAAATATTTCAAGTATCAAGCCTATTTGAACTAAGGCACTCCAAATGAAATCACTGAATAGTTTCCTCATGTGGTCAAGTAAAACAAGGTAATGGATATTGTTGTGGTGGATGGTGCTCTTTCTTGCAAAATAACCCTTTTGAATAATCTTGAAGTTCAAGTGCTAGGATTGAAAGTGAAGGAATTGTATGCTTTCGCCCCCATTTGTACTATTCATTTCTCACAATATGAATCCTGCAAGGGGTAGGTCGAAAGAACTATTACTTACATGTGGGCTTTCTATTTAGAGCCAACAAACTCTATTTTTCCGAGTCGTCTATCTGTTTGCTATTTTTGCATCAATCTCATAGCAGGGGGTTGATGGGACACTTTTGGAAAGGTAAGACCTACATGATGTTATTGAACGACTTCCATTGAACCAAGATGCAAAGATTCACATGTAGGGGTTCGTAGCATGGAAAACAACAAAATTCTATCACGTGAACACACAAAAGCCAAGATCTAATCTACGAGATCGGTGCAACAAGTTCATAGAGTACTAACCCTCAAAGATCCAAAGCGTTTAACGAGATCGGATTCTTGTGGTTGATATAGTCGTTCACTTGTTGATCTCAATATCGCGAAGACGATCCTTCCGGCAGCGCTTCCATAGTCGGTCACACGTTTAGTACTCTATGAAGACTTTTCTCTCCCTTGTTCCAGCATGCAGCAGAGGTTGTAGATTTCCTCGCGATTCCAGCAGCACGACGGTGTGGTGGTGGAGGTGGGGGGAGTAGATCCTGAGGGCTTCGCCTAAGTCGGAGCTGGTATGGTGGATTTATAGAGGCCTCGGCAACTAGGGTTTAGAGGCCGAGGGATGGAGGTGGCCGACGGCTAGGGCAGGGCTAGGCGGCGATTTAGAGGAGGCTCTAGGGCGGCGGCGGTTTAGAGGGGAACCCGGCCTAGGGTTTTGGGGTGAGGCCAAGGGGACGCCCCACCCCCTCCTTTTATAGGTGGGAGGGGCTTCTAGGGGAGGAGTCCTCCCCCAACTCCCCTTGTATGGTCGGCGGCAAGGAGGGAGGGGAAACCTTCCTCCTCTAGGTTTCCTCCTCTCCCTCCACTTGGTTTGACTATTAATGTTGGGATTTGACTTTTCAAATTGGAGTTTGACTATTCAAACTAGAATTGGATTATTTCACTTCCCATTGCCTAGCCAAGTGACCTAGGACATGATGCAACCATTCCACATTGGTATGACACATTAATGTACCCTTCCCTCTCCGGGGTGGTGGACCTTCCAGACCCTTCTAGAAGCTTCCGGTGAAAACACCAAAAACATTTCCGAACCACGGAATTGGAATTTCCTTATATGAATCTTATTCTTCGGACCATTCCGGATCTCCTCGTGATGTCCTAGATCCAATCCAATACTCCGAACAACATTCGGTCTCTAACACATTTCTATATCCCCTAAACAACATCGAATCCTTAAGTGTGTCTCCCTACGGTTCGTGAATTATGCAGACATGACTGAGACACTTATCCGATCAATAACCAATAGAGGAATATGGAAATTCATATGGCTCCCACATATTTCTATGATTACATTGTGATCGAATGAACCATTTACATATGATACTGATTCCCTTTGTCGTGCGATACTTTACTTATCTGAGGTTTGATTATTGATATCTCTATACCTAGTTTAACCTCGTTACCGATAAGTACTCTTTACTCGTTCCGTGATATGACATCCCTTGTGACCTAGTCACATGCTTGCAAGCCAATTGGATGGCATTCCACCGAGAGGGCCCATAGTATATCTATCCATCATATGGTTGGACAAATCCCACTCTTGATCCATGTGCCTCAACACATACTTTAAGAATATCTAATGCCACCTTTATAACCATCTAGTTACGGAAGTGGTGTTTGATGTCATCAAAGCATTCATCTGGTGATGGTGATTAACATGTCTCATGGTCGAAGGATTAGGTTACTATGTGTATGAAAGCTTGTAGCAAACGAACTCTAAATGACTTGAGCTTACGCTACGCTTACTATAGGAGTGTGTCCATCATATCATTCTCCTAATGACATGATCTTGTTTTTAATAACATCTAATCTCCATGATCAGGAAACCATGATCATCTATTAATCAACAAGCTAGTTTAACAAGAGGCTTACTAGGGACTTCTTTTATGTTTACAAAACACACAAGTATTAATGTTTCCGATTAATACAATTATAGCATGGGATGTAAACATTTATCATAAACACAAAGATATAATAATAACTATTTTATTATTGCCTCTTGGGCATATCTCCAACAGTCTCCCACTTGCACTAGAGTCAATAATCTAGTTTGTAAAACTTTGTGCAATCAACACCTATGGCTTTGTGGTGTTGTATATACATGATTGCTAGTGGTTAACTTTAATCTTCAGATCTGACACTTCTAGGTCCATATGCAATTGCATGTCTTTGCGTCTCTACGCATCACTCATTTTTGAATGAGATGTCATTGTATAAATTTGGTCCTTTTGGTGAGACCTTAGTTTGTTGGGGTTAAAACATGTTGATACAATTATCGTACAATATATCTCCATAGTAAGCCTCTTGTTAAACACACCCAGTTTGATAACAAACTACTTGACACAAATGCCCACTGTGAATCACACCCATTTTGATAACAAACTACTTGACACAAATGCCCTCTTTAACTTCCACCATAACAGTCATATACTTAGCCTTTTGTTGTAGTATTTGTCACAATGTCTTAACTTTGGAACTCATCCAAATCCATTATGGAACTTTCTTTCAATTACATTGTGCCACCCATAGTTTTAAATTGAGATAAACTTAATTTGTGTCTTCTGACAAAACCAGTACCAATGTAACACTTCACAAAGAACTATCTACCTATTTGTCACCTCTACATAAATAACATATTCCTAGTTCTTCCAAATATCGTATGAATATCCTTACTATCGACCAATGATCATCTTATGAATCATTCTGGTATTTTCTCATAACATTTAGAGCATAGGACACATCTGGATGTGTTCATATCACAGTACGATTGATCAAAAATATTCTTTGTGATTTTATTCACCAAGTGTCAAAAATACTTGGATCTCATCTCACTTACCAAGTGTCAATACACTTGAATCTTGATTCAATCCTTCCAGTTCTACAAGAACCTTTATTGTTGTTTCTATATTGAACTATTTCAATATTTTATCTATGTACTCTTGTCACAACCATATTAGTGTCTCAATCTATCCATATAGACATTGATGCCAAATATTCGAGTTTTGCCCAAGTCTTTCATCAAGATGCAATTCTTAACCTGTGTCAATAAAAGATACATTTTTTCCAATCAACAATATGTCTTTCACATAATGTATTAGAACTATGTATTAGCGCTCCCACTTAATTTCTTGCAAATGCAAGCATCTTCAATGTCTCCAATGAAATTAAACCTTTTAACAGTTCCATCACGGTGAAGATTCCAACTCCGCGACGCTTACTTCAACCATTAAAGTTTGCATGTCTTGTTAGCATCCTTTGAATAAACAAAACCCTTTGGATTGCGTTAAGTACATGTCCTAGGTAACCATTATATTAGAAGAATTTGTTTTGTTTGTTCAACTACCATATAATAAAATTATATGTAGTGGTTGCTATACATTAATCCATCCAGACTAAATATCGCTATGAAAGATCAAATCTTGTCATAATCAACTGCTTGAACATTGTCGTGAACTCTTTCCTGACATGTCGATTATTTCATAGATGTGAAACATACATGTCTATTTCTTTATAGATCCAAATACAGCTGTAAGGTCTTACACCTTTCTAGAGGGTCTTCCAAGTTCAAAAACTTGATTTCTCGTGTATGGAACTATCACGGGTTTTATGGCTTCAAGCCATTTGACGGAGTTAGGACCCATCGCCGCTTGTTTGCATATAGTCGGTTCATCATTATCAAACAACAATGATTTACTCTAATCTTAGTATTTGATTATTTACCTGACCTACTTGGTTCAGTAGGAACTTAGACCTCCATGACCACAACCTTTGAGGTACGTGATCCATGAGCATTGTTGCTACCTTCGGGACATTTTCCGGCGCTACACAACTCAGCACATATAGCTAAGGTTCATTAAACTTATCAAAGTTCTATTGTCCTCCCACTTAACTTTTCACGAAAAAATCCTTCTAAAGAAACTTGACGTTCTAAGCGACAACCACTTTTGTCTTCGGTGTTATGGAGGAATACCCAACGATTATTCGAAACAACCTACAATGACATTCTCATCCAACTTTGGTTGTAAACATTTTGCTTATGCCTAGCATACCAATATTTAAGTAAGGACAACTTCGGTTGTATCCCAAACCATAACTTATATGGTGTCATTTTAACGGATCATGATGAAGCTCTTTTCAGTGTAAAAGCGGTAGTCTCTAAAGCTTTTAATCTTTAAAATATAATGACAGTTTTATGAATGACACCTTTGATTTCACCATGTCAAACAAGGTTTCATTACATATCTCGAACACTCCATACTCTTATGGTGTTTCGGGAAATGCAAATCCATGGAACAATTCCTCAAATCTTAGGTGTCATGCTAAACTTATAACTCAAACATCTTACTTTATGATCCAATCATAAATTCTTTATTTTCTTGTTACAATGATTTTCTACTTCATCTTGAAAGTCTTTGAACATTTTCAAATATTTCACACTTCTTCCTCATTAAGTAAATATACACATATATTCACCCAAATTTTTGGCGAAAGCATATGAATTTGCTTATGACTACACATAATAGACTACATACATCAATATGTATAAATTCCAATAAGTTAGTCGTTCGTTCTTCTTCGGCCTTTGCACGAAGTTTCAATTATCTCTAGGAAAGTCGCACAAGTATCATTTTATCAAAATCAAAAAGACTCCAAAATTCCATCAACATGGAGTTTCTTTATGTTTTCTTTCCAATATAATTTAAACGGCGATGTAACTTTTTAAGTGATCTTTTAATCATTTGTATTTCGACATTTTTAGCATTAGTTTTATGGACGTGATTTATGCAACCAGATTTGTAAATCATCCATATTTTATGGATTACGGCAATTATTTGAATAACCCTTTTGTTCTCATAATACCTGATCGAAATAACAATCATTGAAACAAATCTTGAAGGTAAGCTTTGATGTTAACGAGCAACACAACAACACTTTGTTTGTTTTTGATGAACATCATCACCTATTCTCTTGCTGGTTACTTAGGCCATTGTCATGAAGTGTGTTGTTTTGCATGACATTTTACACCAACAAATTAGGTATCCAATACCCAATAACCACATTGTTTAATAAGCAAAGAATACAACCATAACATGTATATCATCTATATACCTAAGCTGAACAATTCAAGTCTTTCCTTTTTCTGCCAAATATTTCCGAGATTCTCTTTTAGCGTTCCCTTTCCCTTTTAAAAGAATCTATCAACATCAGCAGTGGTGCCATACACATGACTTCATAGTCCAAAGCATGTATAGTAAAATACCAATACCTTTGGGCTTGCACTTTGAAGTAGATCACCATCATCAAATGTGTGGTGTTCTTTCATAAATCCATTATTTAGTAATCTTTTAGTGTAGTAAACATTTTACCTACATATTCTATTCATCCTTATCATGACAACTTTCATGATCAAGCTACCATAGCTTATAAAGGTGAATCACGAGTATAATGTTGTTCTCTAAAACCTTTTGGAGGATTAGGACGACTAGCGTCTCCAACCTTTTGCAAATTCTCATCAAATATGAGACCATATATTTTGCTAAATTATACTCTATCATGTTGCAACCAAAACATTGTTTTAGATATTGCAATATCTTCCACACATGATGGTTTCCGAAACAATTCTTTCATCTCCTAGATAACCTTGATATTTAAACAATGTTTTAAATATCAAGAATCACGGAGGCAAAACATGATACTTTAGATACTAACACTAGAATTGTTACTCTTGATTTAATACTAATTATTAAACTTCACAGAGTAAACGGAGTTTGCTAAAAGTTTGCAATATGACTTTTAAACTTTAGATTGACATTCAAAACAATATGATACTAGTTCGTAAAGTAACTATCCAGAATTCTATAGTTTTGTTATCTCAATTATAACTAAGCGTAAGGTGGTGAATGAATGCCAATGACTACAACAATTATGCAAATTCGCTTTGATTTAATTTATGATAAATTATGTTCAACTTTTAATCATATTACTGTTGAACTCCCACTCAAAACAACATCTCTCGAGTCGTTTTGGTGATTACACGAACCAAATCCACTACACCAAGTCCGATCATCACGAGAGATGATGTAGTTTCAAAGGCGAACAATCAACATGTTTATCATAGCAATCATATGACTCATGCTTTACCTTTTGGTATTCTGTGTTCCGAGACCATTTCTGTACATGATAGGCTCATCAAAGTTAACCTTAGTATCCGCATGTACAAATATGGCTTGCACCCGTTGTATGCACATGTAGAATCTATCACACCCGATCATCACGTGATGCTTCGAAACGACGAGTCTTAGCAACGGTGCCTACTAAGGACGATCACTTTCTTACTTGATTATTAGTGAGAGGGATCATCTTATAATGCTACCGTAATGACCTAAGCAATACAAGATGCATAAAAATGATTAACATCACATGTAATTCATAATATGTGATATGATATGGCCTTTCTTCTTATGCCTTTGATCTCTATCTCCAAGCACAAACATGATCTCCATCATCAACGGCATGGCGTCAAGGTCAATGGCGCCGCTTCATGGTTGTCCTCCACCAACAACAACTATTACAACTACTTTGATGAATAGACACGCAGGTATTAAACGAAATTTAAAGACAACCATAAGGATCCTACCGGTTGCCAACTTACAATAAGGATCATTGCATAAAACACACAAGTATTAATGTTTTCGATTAATACAATTATAGCATGGGATGTAAACATTTATCATAAACACAAAGATATAATAATAACCATTTTATCATTGCCTCTTTGGCATATCTCCAACAACACAGAGCGAAACATTCATGGTATCGCATGTCACAAAGTTAAGTTCAAACTCAACCACCATGGTCTTTATACCCCACTACCTATTTGTATTTCACCTTGGGAGGATATTAGCATGGATTTTCTTTCTAGCATTACCTCAAAGTAAGATAGAAAGGGACTGTATATCTATAATATTTGATCGTGCATCTAAAATGACTCATTTCATTCTTTGTCACAAGAGTGATGATGCTTCACATATTGCAAACTAAATTTTCAGGTAGATCAACCATGATGTAAGTTCCTAAGATACTTTTGGAAGAAATTATGTTATCCCAACTTACCCACCACAAGAACATGGTCACACGGAGTTCATAAGCTAGTAAATATTATCAAACCTCCTCCTGGTTTTGGTTAATAACTTGGAGAATGGGAGGAACGTCATCCCATTATGTACTTTGCATACAGTCGTGCTAAACATTTAATAACAAGCAAGATCCCTTTTGAGGTGGTATGTGGCTTCAACACATATACATGTTGGCGTGTTATTGACGCCTTGTTGGGAGACCCCAAGAGCAAGGTGTGATGAGTACAGGAGCAAGTTTTCCCTCAGTAAGAAACCGAGGTTATCGAACCAGTAGGAGGAAGTAAACGACTCAAAGGTGTTGCTAGCAACTTGGAGACCTGCACAACACAAACTCAAGACTCTACCCCAACGAACAGTGAGGTTGTCAATCTCACCGATTGCTGTAACAAAGGATTAACTGTATGGTGTGGAAGATAATAGTGGTTTGCAACAAGTAAACAGTAACGGTGGAAGATGTATCAATGGTAAAGATTGGACCGGGGTCCATAGTTCACTAGATGTGTTCTCCTTAAGATAAACAAACATGGTATGCTGGGTAAACAAATTACAGCGGGACAATTGACAGGACTGAGCATGGCATAACAATGCAATACTAGACATTCATGATCCTATGAGATTCGATTAGGTAATACAACAAGATACATAGACTGCCATCCAACTGCATCTATGACTAGAAATCCACCTTCAGTTTATCATCCGAACCCCCTCTAGTATTAAGTTGCAAGCAACAGATAGCTGCTTTAAGCAAAGTGTGTAAGGTAAACAATCCACTTGTTCCATGAACAAGAGACCATTGTTTTCTCCCTAGTGGCAACAACACATCTACAACCTTAGAGACTTTTGTCACTTCCATTAGATTAAATAGAGGCATGAACCCACTATCTAGCATAAATATCCCCTCTTGGAGTCACTAGCATCTACTTGGCCAAGATAGCTACTAGAAACGGAGAGCATGCAAGATCACAAACAACACAGACATGATAGAATCAATAAGACAAAACCATTAATCAATCTGACATAGTAATCTCAATATCCATCGGATCCCCGCAAACACAACATGCATGATTACAAATAGATGATATTTATCATGAACGCAGCTCACAAGATCTAAACATGGTAGCACAAAGGAGGAGATACAACCATCTAGCTACAACATAGACCCGTAGTCCAAGGTGGAACTACTCACGCTTCATACCGGAGGCTGGCATGATGAAGAAGAAGGCCTCCGGGATGATCTCCCCTCCGGCGTGATGCCGAGAAGAGCTTCAGATCCCCCGATCTAGGGACGATGGTGGCGGCGGCTATAGACGGTTTCGTGGAATATTGATCGGGTACTTAGGGTTTTGGCATCGGGGGGTCTTTATAGGCGAAGAGGCAAGGCAGGAGGGCGGCCAGAGTGGTCACACCCCCCAGGCGCGGCTAACCCTTGCCCGCGCTGCCAGGGGGTGTGGCCCCCTGGTGCCTCCCCTCCGTCTCGTATTCTGGCTCCGTGTTCCCCACGGTAGAATATTGACTTTGGCTTTTGTCCCGTTCAATTCCTAGAATATTGATTTTGTGCCTTTCTGGAACCAAAAATAGAAGAAAACAGGCAACTGGTACTGTGGCATCTTGTTAATAAGTTAGTACCAGAAAACATATAAAAACACCTCAAAGTGTAGACAAAGCAAAGCAAAGTAGATACTAAACAAGCATGGAACATCAAAAAATATATATACGTTTCCAACGTATCAAGCATCCCCAAGCTTAACTCCTGCTCGTCCTCGAGTAGGTAAGTGATAAAAAGAATAATTTTTGAGATGATATGCACCATAAAAATCAAGATCAAACCATTTGCAAGCATTGAAAACTGGGATCAAAGAACTCTAAACATGAGCATGAAATATGGAGTTCTAACAGTAAGACGAAGTAACTATGCATGCAACATGAAAGGTTACAAACAAAGATCATGAATAACATGCATTGAAAAACGTTTGTTTGTTTCACATACAGAAAACATGGCATAGTGGCATTCAGCTTGTCCCTCATGGAGTAGCAAATAGATGCATAGGACACCTTCAAAGTTCATAAGAGTGACTAGATACAAATAGCACAACAACAAGTAATATCAACAATATGCATCAATCAATAAGTTTTGGGACAATGCACATAGAACTAAGAATGGCAACTATGCTCTCTTAACTGGTGCCTAAAGATAGAAGGTGATGACTCAATATAATGGTGGAACAAAGGCCCTTCATAAAGGGAAGCAGGGATTTCAAGTCTCAAAAAGAGCTTCCAAAAATTATGGTACTTGTTAGCTTTCTGCTCTCATTTCCCCTATCATAAGCATCTTGAAGTGATTAAGGTTAAAGTGAATAAACTAGGGAGTATATGCTTGACAAAGTATAAGTTGGTAATCTCATGTCCCTTGAATACGAGGGCCGCACCTCATGCTACTCAAGTTTGGTCACCTGTAAGTTCTTATCATAGTAAGTACATGTGTATCATAGAGAACCTCCCACGGGTACCCCTTGCACATGATACAGGGGTTATCCCATAATCAAAACGACAAGCCAAGAAGACAATGAGCATCTCAACAATCTTCTTATTTACCATGGGAATATTGTGCTTTTTCTCTCTTTCCTCTTTTTAGTATGTCTCTTTTTTTATAAGAAGAAAGCTTCATAGATGTCATTATGGTGATGCTGCAAGTTTACACCATGATTAGGCATGGATTAGGCTAGCGGCTCAGGCGTTTCTCTAACACACATACACAACTCCATTGACTTACAAGCTCCCTCTTTATTTCACACCGGCGACATCCATAGACAAAAGAGCATGATATCAACTGTGTACAAAGTACAAGTGCAATGCTGAAAGCGTTCCCCGTGACAGCACGGTTCTACTAATTCCAACGTATAAGTGCAAGCATATACAACATAGATGACACAATGGTTCAAGTTTATTAGGGGCAAGAAAAATAAAGTGTGCCATCAAGTTTGTGAGAGCTTTAATCACTAAGTTTTCACATAACAAAATACTTTTTAATTGGAAGATAGATGAAAACAAGAATATACTTGGAATGGTGTAACACACCATGAATAGGAATTTATAGTGGACACTTTGGAATAACTTGGTTTCTTGGGAGTTGTATGCATGAGTAGAGCTTACTCATACAAGTGGAGGCTAGCAAAAGATTGGGAGCAACCAACTAAGAGAGAAATAATGGCCATAATCATGCAGAGCGACAAAACATTACTAATCAAAGCATAAAGTGGTACTACAAGTCAAAAACTAAATGATCATAGAGGCTATGGTGACTGGTTCATAGTCATAACATTGTGTGAGCATGTGCCAAGTCAACCCAAACAAAGCATCAAAGGAGAATACCACAATACTATGCTTTTTGTATGCTAAAACAACGCATGATTCCTTCAAGGCACATTAAGCAATCCTAATTGTTTGGAACAAGTCATGCTACAATAATAATCACTAAGCATAAGGTCAAAACAACAACTAGCATGACATGATAAAGTCTAAGTCATAGTCAAAGCAAGCTCCTCTTATATTATTCAAGCAAGAACTTTCTACTCTCCTCCAACACCAATCAACTTATTCGAAATAACACAGTGAGAACGGGGGTCCAAAATAATTTATTCAAGCAAACTAAACAAAAACTAATATGCTCCAAGAACAACACAACAGTGCATGGAACAATAAAAACGAAGTGTCTAGAAAGACTTGAGCTTTTTATTGATGAAGAAGGGGATACCTTGGGCATCCCCAAGCTTTGACACTTGTACCACTTGAATATTTCTTGGGGTGACACCGGGTGGCATCCCCAAGCTTGAGCTTTTGTCCATTCTTCATCTCATTACATCATTCTCTCTCTACACCTGATATTTTTCCTTCATACAAAACTTCACACAATCTTCATTAGCAACATTAGTGTATTCAAAAGATATTATACCCTTGGTTTTAGCTTTAGAACAGAAAAACTTTCAATAAAAACACAAGCTATTGTAGCAATTCCCTCAAAAATCTCAATTTTCCAAAAAGAACCCCAAAAGGAATCAATTAGAAGCAAATGCAAATAATGGCAGAAATCTGTCAAAACAGACCAGCAGGTAGAAACCAATTTTTTCGAAGACCTTCTGTTGCTTAAATTAAAAAGTGTTGAACTAACGAAAGTTATCTAACATACTGGGGGATTTATTCACAAAATATCAGATCAATCGTACTTACATAGATTCCTCACGAATTTTTATGGTGCAGAACAAAAATCTGTTTCGGGACAACAACTCCCCAAATCTTACTTCCCTCTCATTAGAGGTTATTCTTGGCACAAAAAGCAAACAAAAAGGATAAGGAGAGGTTATTACTGAAATAATAACTTCCAAGACTCAAGAAAACTCTTGGGTTATCTCCCAACAAGTACTTTTTTTAACGCCTTTAAGTTAGGCACAAGAAGCAAGAATCAAGTATTTTCAAATGAAGAAGCATTAACACCAATACTTGCAATCTCTTCAACTAGGAAAGGTATCTCATCCAAATGAGTTTTGGAGGATCCCTTCTCATCTCTCCTTGGTTCACTACTTTCATCAAATGGATTTTCAGGAACAATCCAATAAAAATTCTTTTCTAAGGCTTCATGCATTCCTACAAGTTTAAAAGGTATGGGTATCTTAATTTCCTCTTTGGGTTTGGTTTTATATAAAGTACCCATAACATCTACACATGAGCCTAGCATATTAAAACGTTCAAAGACCTTTTTGGCTTCCTTAGCAACATCATTGAACTCTTTTAGTAAAGTTTCTAGGATAAATTTTCTCTTTTCAGGATCCTCTTCTTCTTTTAGTTTAAGGAACAAGATTTGCATCATGGGTTTAAGGTTAACAAACCTAGCCTCCAATATATGAACTAAAGAAGCTGCAGCAATTTCATAATTAGGAGCAGTTCTGCTATGGATCTATCCTTAATATCCTCATGTTTGCTAACATGATTAAATAATTCTTCAATATTTTCCTTCCAAATTATAGAACCACTGCCTATTGAAAGGTCTTTTAGGGTGAACTTGGGGATCAACATGGTGAGCTATAGCAAGGTGACAACTAGAGTAGGGGCTAATTTTTTGTGTTTTTGATAAGAGAAAGCAAACCAAACTAAACTATTTTTTGGATTTTTTGATAAAAAGAGGCAACCAAAATCAAGCAACAGAAAGTAAGCAAAACAAAAACAAAGTAAAGAGAAAGGTTGTGAAGGACTCCCCTAGTGAAGAAGTCCTTAGCCTCCCCAGCAACGGCGCCAGAAAATCTTGTTGGCATGTTATTGATGCCTCGTTGGGAGACCCCAAGAGCAAGGTGTGATGAGCACAGCAGAAAGTTTTCCCTCAGTAAGAAAGCGAGATTATCGAACCAGTAGGAGGAAAGAAAAGACTCAAAGATGTTGCTAGCAACTTGGAGACCTGCACAACACAAACTCAAGACTTTACCCCAATGAACAGTGAGGTTGTCAATCTCACCGGTTGCTGTAACAAAGGGTTAACTGTATGGTGTGGAAGATAATAGTGGTTTGCAACAAGTAAACTGTAACCGTGGAAGATGTATCAATGGTAAAGATTGGACCGGTGTCCATAGTTCACTAGAGGTATTCTCCTTAAGATAAACAAACATGGCATGCTAGGTAAACAAATTACAGCGGGGCAATTGACAGGACTGAGCAAGGCATAACAATGCAATACTAGACATTCATGATCCTATGAGATTCGATTAGGTAATACAACAAGATACATAGACCGCCATCCAACTTCATCTATGACTAGAAATCCACCCTTAGGTTATCATACGAACCCCCTCAAGTATTAAGTTGCAAGCAACAGATAACTGCTTTAAGCAAAGTGTGTAAGGTAAACAATCCACTTGTTCCATGAACAAGAGACCGTTGTTTTCTCCTGTCACATCCCAAGATTTTCCAAATCTTGTAATGTGAAAAATAAATAAACAAAATAAATAATTGCTGAAATTTAGGGTGAAAAGAAACTTTTGTTTCTAAATGGAAACTTAAAATCCCATCTTGAACAAACTTTGGTTAACATTTGAAACCAACTAAATTCAAATCAAGTGGAATGCATTCTTCATAAATGCATCTGGAAATTTAAACACTTGGAAAATAAATCCAAACCCTAAACCCTAAATGGAATAAAAGTCATATCCAAGTTATCTCCAAACCTATGGATTTGATCCATATAAAAATTTGTCAACAAACATTTACAAATGATCAAGAAAGACAAATAGAAATATTAAAACCATGTAAATTGGTTTCACTTAATTTGGAGCCATAAATAAAATCTTATGAATTTAATAAGATAAGGAAAAGTAATTTCCAAAGCTAATAAAGCACTTATCTAAAAATCCATACAAAATGGTGAGCAAATAATCCTAAAGATATTTAAAAGGATAAATAAATAGTAAATAAGATACTACAAATTGGAATCACCAAGTTTGGATCTCTAAATAAAAGGATATGGATTTTAAAAGATGAAGAAAGAAATATTAAATAAAGAATATTTGAAGACCAAATTAAATTTTGGCAAAGACCATACACAAATGGAATAAGATATAATCCCAATCCAAATAAAATAAAAGGATAAAGAATTTCCAAAATAAAATAAAATGGCATTAACCATTCTATCCCTGTTTTAATAAAGACAAATCTCTAAAAATAATAATTATATAATTCATGAAAAAATAGTATTTTGGAATTACCCAAGTGGAATAAAAGTTGTTTAATTAATTTAATAAAATAAATCTTCCAAATAAAATTTAGGGAATTAAACTATATTTAATTCCATTGGAATTAAAACAAATACCCAATTCAAATGATTTATGAATCATATTAAATACCTTCCAAATAATTCAAGATGAATTATTTGACACCCTATTAAAACAAATAAAAAACCTACTAAAAAGATTTGGAAAGTTTAAAGAATTTAAATGGTGTTTGAAATATTATTAAATCTTATTTGATTCAAAACAAGGGCTTATTTGAATAATTAAAAGACCCCAAAAAGAATAAAACTTTATTCCAAAATTGACTTCAGATTATATTACTAATCAGTATTTAAACCTACACAAATTTTGGCAAAGGTTTGAATTCAAATGAGTGTTTGAATTAATTAAACAAAACCAAAACAGAAAATAGAAATGGAAAAAGAGAAAAACATTCAGAACAAAAAAAATATAAAAGGACTCAGCCCAACTAACCTAGCCCACTAAGCCCAACAAAGCCCACTGCTCCTCTCCCGCAGAAAAACGCTTCACACCAGAGATTTTACCCGCTGAGTCACCGATGTGTGGACCCACTCCCCCTCCCCCTCTTTCGCTGACGAGACGACCCCACCGCCAGCTCCCTTCTTCCTCACCTCCGTGACCCTGCCTGGCGATTCTTTGCGTTCAAACCTCGGGTTAATTCGCTCATTTCCGCCAGCAATTCCTCCCCGTGATAACTCCCCTTTAACTGCCTCCCTCCCCTCCTTCATTCCCCTCAAACATCACACGACCAGAGCCAACAGGCCGTCCCCAATTTAGTCTACAACCTCTCTGCCCCGACGAGCTCCTTTTCTCAATTCCGGCAGCACTGCGTCGCCCCTCGCCTCCTCAACCACACTAGCTCGCTCCCCATCGTTCACTGCATCTCCCAGTATCGCCCGCCTGGACCCGCGCGCCCCAGAACCTCGGCAACGACGTCAACCAACAGCGCCGCCGTCTGCAAACAACTCCGGTGAGCCTCATCGCTTGAACCCGTGCGCGCCTCGACCAGAGTTCCATGCCAACTTGTTTGCCTGTGCCTTGTGAACATCCAGGTGCTCGCCATTCACTCACGCAGGACGCGTAGGCTCGCCTTCGACGTCGACAGCAAGTGCCAGACGCAGACGACAACTCCGGCGAGGAATCGCCATCACCTCTGTGCGCCCCTTCGCCAACCACGAGCACGTTGAGCTCCAGCACGTCCCGGCGAACTCGGTGAGCACTTCCTTTCACTCCCTCGCTTCCTAGACTCACCGAACCACCACCAACTGACACGCTGCCGCCACCTGCCGCCGCCAGCGCCACCCATCTCTGGCAGGCACGCTGTGCGCCGTGCGATTATGATCCAGTGGCCACGATAGAAGCTAACTCGAAAGGGTATGGATAGATCTGTGCCGCTCGATCTAACTTAGATCCAACGCCTCTCGTTGCACGATCCGTGCGAACCGGTATCGGTGAATAAGAACACGCCACGTGGCCCTGCCTGATATTTTAAATACAGATTTGATCTATTAGATGCTAGATTTTGTAAAATCTATAACTTTTATTCTACACGTCCAAATTTTGCAAATTTTATATCAATGGATTCAGCAAGACAAGCCCTGGACAACCATGCACTTTGTTTAGTAAAAAGCTTCTGTTAAATTGATTGTTTTTGCAGAAACTTGTGTATGCATGTTTAGAATATAAAATTTGTT
This sequence comes from Avena insularis, assembly GCA_023614405.1. Taxonomy (NCBI): domain Eukaryota; kingdom Viridiplantae; phylum Streptophyta; class Magnoliopsida; order Poales; family Poaceae; genus Avena; species Avena insularis. Next base: position 57,028,965 of record CM042689.1, read on the forward strand.
CTAAAATGATTTTGAGGATAAAATCTTTGGCAAAACCTACTGACCCTAGGAATCAATTGGTGGTTTCAAAAATGTATTTGGTGAAAAAAAAGAATGAATCTTTGATTTAAAACATTTCTAGTCAAATTAAAATATGGTTTAATTATTAAAAAGGGTTTTGGAAGAAAACCTTTGAGAAATGTTTTGGAAATAAACTCTCTGACCCTAAACACAAGGTTTTATGGTTTGAAAATATATTTTGTGAAACCTATAGAATGTTGCCTTATTAAAAGCATTTCTTCACCACATAAAATAATGACTTGGTTTAAAAATGGTTTATGAAGTGAAATCTTTTGCAAATGATTTTGCCACTTTATAAAATGACCATTAGGTGTTTTAAAATGTTTATGACCCATTAGAAATCACTTTTACAAATAAAACAATCTTTTGCATGTTTGCATGCATTGTTTGTTTCTATCATTTTATGTGATGAATTGCTTGAATGGTAGATTGAAATATTGTTTGCTTGATTGAATTGTAGTGATTTGAAGTGTGTGAACATTGCAAAGATCAAGGAGTGAACTTATACTCTCTACCAAAAAGGCAAGTGATGCTTCATACTTTTGTCCCATTATTTTCACTATGCATTAGTGATATTTCTAAGTAGGACTTGCATGGAATTTTGCTAAGTGTAAACTATGCCATGGGAAATCCTAGTAGATGAAACCTTAGTAGAATTCTCCAAAGTTAAGATTCCTACTACTATCATGCTTAGCTTAGCTAGTAGAAAACAAGTGTGGAATATATATTCATTCTATGAAATATTTCTAAGTCTGTGGACTTATGTTTTGTTTAATAAAACAACTAAGTGAATGAATCACCTGGGTGGAATGGAAGGAATAGTTTGTGTTGAGTGGTTCACAAGGCCCATTTCTATGGTTTACCTTGTGTATCTCACTTGTGGATGGCCACCCAGGAACAAAGAGATTTGAGATGTCAAATGCTGAGAAGCTTCAAGTGCAGCCACTTGGCATTATGGGCTCTGCCTGGATCATATAGGTTGCAAGAACTTAGCCAAATGGACAGTTGGTGGTAGGGGTTTGATAGGTTGGAACGCGTCCATTCTGGTCTAAGGGAAGGCTTCTGAAAGATCTTGTCTTGGTGAAACCAAGTCTTGTGGGGAAAGTGCACCACCTATGCAGAGTGTAAAATCTAAGTACTTAGCCATGTCCCTGGCAAAGGACAATTTGAGCATCAAGACATGGAAGCTATCAAGAATCTCCTCATCTCAATTTCTAAGTTAAAATCTTGTGGTTGAACAAGGGTTGAAGGATCACCAATTTCTATTGGGAGATGCCTTGGGAATGTTTTTGTCAAGCAAAAACTTAGTGTTTTCAAATGATAAGGAAAATCTATTTTGAGCAAAGCAAGCCTAAGCTCCACTTAGCCAAATGCATATATATGATAGACTCCACTATACTACCATAGTATCACTTGCCAATACAATTCAAATGCATTGACCCTTGTGGCTGTAACTTGTTATGTTGCAGGTTTGTTTGATGTTAGTGAAGTTTATTGATTAGGATTACAAGCCTACAACCAACATGTCTGCATGTGGCACTTTGAAGATGAAGGACCCCATGCTATTGTTATATTCTGTTGCATTGTAATGAGATAGCCAAATGAGCTATGTAAGATGTAATAAATTATGTTATTCCTGGTTATAGAGTTGTATTATGACCTTTGTTTCTTGATATTACATCTTAACTGTGGATGCTAGCTATTGATCCAGGGACTAGCATTATAAACACAGGGATCTCTACCTTATTAAAGGTTGGGAACCTTACAGATGGTATCAGAGCATTGTGTTTCCTGTAGGATTTGTAATCTTAGGATTGGACAAAACCCCTTAGAAAAATAGGAGTTGTATTTGTTCCAAAAACTTATTTACAAACAATCTTGTAAACTCTTTCCTCAACCATTTTTGGTTTTGATTCTACATCTCTTCTATTTCAAACTTGATGGACAAAGCCTACCCCATGGCCAAAGACTTCACCATGAGCAAAGGACTTCATCAACTCTAATGACTTCAACATCTTCAAGTGATTCCAACCTCATTCTCAACAAGGACTTCAACCTTGGCTATCACTAAGGACTACAAGTGAGACAAGAATTGTTACTCAAGACTTGAGGACTAAGGAAACACAACTTAGAAGGGACCATCATCACCTTGAAGTTTTGAGACCAAGATGCAAGAAATTCTCTAAGGATACAAACATCTTGTTGAAGAAGAATCAACTAATAAGGATGGAAAAATCACAAGTGAACCATATAGATGGACCACCATATTTAGTTTAAGTCAAACCCACCAACTTATGTGGTGTAACAAAAATATTTTTGGTTGCCTAAAAATATGCTTAAGACTTGTTGTTGAGTGGAATGTTTGTTTGTGATCGCTTGCACATTGCTTGTATGAATTGTGATTTGTGTGATTAGAATTGATTCCTTAGAAATATTTTGCCTATCCTAATCCCAATCCAACCCAAACAGATGACTTCTCCAAGAAACTCCAACATCAAGGATGGTGACAACAACAACAACCAAGAGACCAACATGAGAGAACAACTGCTAGCAAACCAAACCCAGTTGAACCAAGTGACAACTCAGTTTTTAGCCAACAACAATGGATTAGAACCAACCATACAAAGGATTTGAAAATTCAATCCCAACTGTTGCAAGGGATGGCCACTCAAATGATCAACATGGGAGACAACCCTTCTCAAGGAGTTTGTGATAACAATGATGACAAAGATGATATTCTAGAAGGAATCCAAGCTTGCAATATTTGTGGAGACAAGGATCACACTTCCAAGGAGCATGAAGATCAATGCCCCAATTGTGAAGAGAAACATCCAATTGACCAATGCCCCACATCTCAAGCTACTTGTTACCTATGTGAAGGAAATAATCATGTCCCTATCCAATGCCCCATCTATTCCATAGTTCAACAAAGGAAACAAGGTGGAGTGCAACAACTGATTGCAGACTACCATGAGAGAGCCAAGTCTACCAAGAAGGATGAAGACAAAGGAAAATCTCAGCTTGCACCTCCATGCAATATGACTCAATTTAAAGGACCAAAGAGGAGACATATGTATTATCCAAGGAATAAGAAAAGGTCAAGGAGACCAGGAAACATTCCTACCTTTGAGATAACATATGAAGAACATGAACTAGAAGCACTCCTAGCTTTGGAGAAACCCAAGAAGAAGAAGGATAAAAGCCAAGTGCAATGTTACACTTGCAAAGAGAGGGGACACTATGCCAATGAATGCCTAGAAAAGAAGAAGGATCAAGGAAACAAACAAAAGGCAATGATACCAAAGGAAAAGAAAGATATCAGCCAAGTGATGTGTTTCAGATACAAAGAACTAGGACAATATGCAAGCAATTGTCCAGAAAATATGAAGCACAAGATAAAGCCTATAAAGGATCTTAGCCTAGTCACATGTTTCAAGTGTGGAAATAAAGGACACTATGCAGATGTTTGTCCAGATAGATCTCAACAAGATCCCAAGCAATCCAAGATGTAATCTAGTTGGAAATTTTTTTAAGGGTGGTAGTACCCTAGATGCTTTGAGCCAACTTTTAACCCTTAGCCTCCCCAAATCTCGGGACGAGATTTATTTTAAGGGTGGTAGCCTGTCACATCCCAAGATTTTCCAAATCTTGCAATGTGAAAAATAAATAAACAAAATAAATAATTGCTGAAATTTAGGGTGAAAAGAAACTTTTGTTTCTAAATGGAAACTTAAAATCCCATCTTGAACAAACTTTGGTTAACATTTGAAACCAACTAAATTCAAATCAAGTGGAATGCATTCTTCATAAATGCATCTGGAAATTTAAACACTTGGAAAATAAATCCAAACCCTAAACCCTAAATGGAATAAAAGTCATATCCAAGTTATCTCCAAACCTATGGATTTGATCCATATAAAAATTTGTCAACAAACATTTACAAATGATCAAGAAAGACAAATAGAAATATTAAAACCATGTAAATTGGTTTCACTTAATTTGGAGCCATAAATAAAATCTTATGAATTTAATAAGATAAGGAAAAGTAATTTCCAAAGCTAATAAAGCACTTATCTAAAAATCCATACAAAATGGTGAGCAAATAATCCTAAAGATATTTAAAAGGATAAATAAATAGTAAATAAGATACTACAAATTGGAATCACCAAGTTTGGATCTCTAAATAAAAGGATATGGATTTTAAAAGATGAAGAAAGAAATATTAAATAAAGAATATTTGAAGACCAAATTAAATTTTGGCAAAGACCATACACAAATGGAATAAGATATAATCCCAATCCAAATAAAATAAAAGGATAAAGAATTTCCAAAATAAAATAAAATGGCATTAACCATTCTATCCCTGTTTTAATAAAGACAAATCTCTAAAAATAATAATTATATAATTCATGAAAAAATAGTATTTTGGAATTACCCAAGTGGAATAAAAGTTGTTTAATTAATTTAATAAAATAAATCTTCCAAATAAAATTTAGGGAATTAAACTATATTTAATTCCATTGGAATTAAAACAAATACCCAATTCAAATGATTTATGAATCATATTAAATACCTTCCAAATAATTCAAGATGAATTATTTGACACCCTATTAAAACAAATAAAAAACCTACTGAAAAGATTTGGAAAGTTTAAAGAATTTAAATGGTGTTTGAAATATTATTAAATCTTATTTGATTCAAAACAAGGGCTTATTTGAATAATTAAAAGACCCCAAAAAGAATAAAACTTTATTCCAAAATTAACTTCAGATTATATTACTAATCAGTATTTAAACCTACACAAATTTTGGCAAAGGTTTGAATTCAAATGAGTGTTTGAATTAATTAAACAAAACCAAAACAGAAAATAGAAATGGAAAAAGAGAAAAACATTCAGAACAAAAAAATATAAAAGGGCTGAGCCCAACTAACCTAGCCCACTAAGCCCAACACAGCCCACTGATCCTCTCCCGCAGAAAAACGCTTCACACCAGAGATTTTACCCGCTGAGTCACCGATGCGTGGACCCACTCCCCCTCCCCCTCTTTCGCTGACGAGACGACCCCACCGCCAGCTCCCTTCTTCCTCACCCTCCCGCTGACCTCGCCGGCGGTTACTGCTCGTTCAAACCTCGGGTTAATTCGCTCATTTCCGCCAGCAATTCCTCCCCGCGATTACTCCCCTTTAACTGCATCCCTCCCCTCCTTCATTCCCCTCAAACATCACACGACCAGAGCCACCAGGCCGTCCCCGATTTAGTCTACAACCTCGCTGCCCCGACGAGCTCCTTTTCTCAATTCCGGCAGCACTACGTCGCCCCTCGCCTCCTCAACCACACTAGCTCGCTCCCCATCGTTCACTGCATCTCCCAAGACGCTCGCCGACCAAGGCGCCCCGTAACCTCGGCAAGAACGACGCTACCAACAGCGCCGCCGTCTGCAAACAACTCCGGTGAGCCTCATCGCTTGAACCCGTGCGCGCCTCGACCAGAGTTCCATGCCAACTTGTTCGCCTGTGCCTTGTGAACATCCAGGTGCTCGCCATTCACTCACGCAGGACCCGTAGGCTCGCCTTCGACATCGACAGCAAGTGCCAGACGCAGACGACAACTCCGGCGAGGAATCGCCATCACCTCTGTGCGCCCCTTCGCCAACCACGAGCACGTTGAGATCCAGCACGTCCCGGCGAACTCGGTGAGCACTTCCTTTCACTCCCTCGCTTCCTAGACTCACCGAACCAGCGCCACCAGACACGCCTCCGCCACCTGTCGCCACCAGCGCCGCCCATCTGGCGAGGCAGCGTGCGCCAGGCGACGATCCAGTGGCCACGATAGAAGCTAACTCGAAAGGGTATGGATAGATCTGTGCCGCTCGATCTAACTTAGATCCAACGCCTCTCGTTGCGCGATCCGTGCGAACCGGTATCGGCGAATAAGAACACGCCACGTGGCCCTGCCTGATATTTTAAATACAGATTTGATCTATTAGATGCTAGATTTTGTAAAATCTATAACTTTTATTCTACACGTCCAAATTTTGCAAATTTTATATCAATGGATTCAGCAAGACAAGCCCTAGCCAACCATGCACTTTGTTTAGTAAAAAGCTTTTGTTAAATTGATTGTTTTTGCAGAAACTTGTGTATGCATGTTTAGAATATAAAATTTGTTCTAAAATGATTTTGAGGATAAAATCTTTGGAAAAACCTACTGACCCTAGGAATCAATTGGTGGTTTCAAAAATGTATTTGGTGAAACAAAAGAATGAATCTTTGATTTAAAACATTTCTAGTCAAATAAAAATATGGTTTAATTATTAAAAAGGTTTTTGGAAGAAAACCTTTGAGAAATGTTTTGGAAATAAACTCTCTGACCCTAAACACAAGGTTTTATGGTTTGAAAATATATTTTGTGAAACCTATAGAATGTTGCCTTATTAAAAGCATTTCTTCACCACATAAAATAATGACTTGGTTTAAAAATGGTTTATGACGTGAAATCTTTTGCAAATGATTTTGACACTTTATAAAATGACCATTAGGTGTTTTCAAATGTTTATGACCCATTAGAAATCACTTTTACAAATAAAACAATCTTTTGCATGTTTGCATGCATTGTTTGTTTCTATCATTTTATGTGATGAATTGCTTGAATGGTAGATTGAAATATTGTTTGCTTGATTGAATTGTAGTGATTTGAAGTGTGTGAACATTGCAAAGATCAAGGAGTGAACTTATACTCTCTACCAAAAAGGCAAGTGATGCTTCATACTTTTGTCCCATTATTTTCACTATGCATTAGTGATATTTCTAAGTAGGACTTGCATGGAATTTTGCTAAGTGTAAACTATGCCATGGGAAATCCTAGTAGATGAAACCTTAGTAGAATTCTCCAAAGTTAAGATTCTTACTACTATCATGCTTAGCTTAGCTAGTAGAAAACAAGGGTGGAATATATATTCATTCTATGAAATATTTCTAAGTCTGTGGACTTATGTTTTGTTTAATAAAACAACTAAGTGAATGAATCACCTGGGTGGAATGGAAGGAATGGTTTGTATTGAGTGGTTCACAAGGCCCATTTCTATGGTTTACCTTGTGTATCTCACTTGTGGATGGCCACCCAGGAACAAAGAGATTTGAGATGTCAAATGTTGAGAAGCTTCAAGTGCAGCCACTTGGCATTATGGGCTCTGCCTGGATCATATAGGTTGCAAGAACTTAGACAAATGGACAGTTGGTGGTAGGGGTTTGATAGGTTGGAACGCGTCCATTCTGGTCTAAGGGAAGGCTTCTGAAAGATCTTGTCTTGGTGAAACCAAGTCTTGTGGGGAAAGTGCACCACCTCTGCAGAGTGTAAAATCTAAGTACTTAGCCATGTCCCTGGCAAAGGACAATTTGAGCATCAAGACATGGAAGCTATCAAGAATCTCCTCATCTCAATTTCTAAGTTAAAATCTTGTGGTTGAACAAGGGTTGAAGGATCACCAATTTCTATTGGGAGATGCCTTGGGAATGTTTTTTTCAAGCAAAAACTTAGTGTTTACAAATGATAAGAAAAATCTATTTTGAGCAAAGCAAGCCTAAGCTCCACTCAGCCAAATGCATATAGATGATAGACTCCACTATACTACCATAGTATCACTTGCCAATACAATTCAAATGTATTGACCCTTGTGGCTGTAACTTGTTATGTTGCAGGTTTGTTTGATGTTAGTGAAGTTTATTGATTAGGATTACAAGCCTACAACCAATATGTTCACTCGTGGCACTTTGAAGATGAAGGACCCCATGCTATTGTTATATTCTGCTGCATTGTAATGAGATAGCCAAATGAGCTATGTAAGATGTAATAAATTATGTTTTTCCTGGTTATAAAGTTGTATTATGACCTTTGTTTCTTGATATTACATCTTAACTATGGATGCTAGCTATTGATCCAGGGACTAGCATTGTAAACACAGGGATCTCTACCTTATTAAAGGTTGGGAACCTTACATCTCCCTAGTGGCAACAGCACATCTACAACCTCAGAGACTTCTATTGGAGATATGCCCTAGAGGCAATAATAAAACTGGTTATTATTATATCTTTGTGTTTATAATAAATGTTTACATTCATGCTATAATAGTATTAACCGGAATCATTAATACTTGTGTGATTTGTAAACTAAATTAGAGTCCCTAGTAAAGCCTCTTTATAATACTAGCTTGTTGATTAATAGATGATCGTGGTTTCTCGATCATGAACATTGAGATGTTATTAATAACAAGATCATATCATTAGGAGAATGGTATGATGGACATACTCCTATAGATAAGCGTAGCATTAAGATCAAGTCATTTCAATAGTTCGTTTGCTATAAGCTTTCTGATACATAGTAACCTAATTCTTTCGACCATGAGATAATGTTAATCACCATCACCGGAAGGATGCTTTGATGACATCAAACACAACACCATAACTGGGTGGCTATAAAGGTGGCATTGAGTGTTCGGAAAGTATGGGTTGAGGCACATGGATCAAGAGTGGGATTTGTTCATCCATATGACAGATAGATATACTCTGGGCCCTCTCGGTGGAATGTCATCCAATTAGCTTGCAAGCATGTGACTGGCTCACAAGGGATCACATATCACGGGAACGAGAAAAGAGTACTTATCAGTAACGAGGTTGAACTAGGTATGCAGAGATGCCGACGATCAAAACCTCGGATAAGTAAACTATCGTGAGACAAAGGGAAATTGGTATCGTATGTAAGTGGTTCATTCAATCGCAAAGTAATCGTAAAAATATGTGGGAGCCATATGAATTTCCAGATTCCTCTATTGGTTATTGATTGGAGAAGTGTCTCGATCATGTCCGCATAATTCACGAACCGTAGGGAGACACACTTAAGGATTCTATGTTGTTTAGTAGATATGGAATGTTAATAGGGATACCGAATATTGTTCTGAGTCTCGGATGGGATCCGGGATATCACGAGGAGATCCGGAATGGTCCGAAGAATAAGATTCATATAAGGAAACTCCGATTCCGGAGTTCGGGAAAGTTTCCGATGGTTTCATTGGAGAGGTTCTAGAAGGGTATAGAAGGTTCACCGGTCCGGAAGGGGAATGGTCCATGAATGAGTCATGGATATGTGGAATGATTGGATCATATCCTAGGTCACTTGGTGTTGACATTTGCAAGAGAGAAATAAAGCTCTAAATTAAAAGTCAAACTGGAAGTTTGAAAAGTCAAACTGGAACAATGGTTTCCTAGTGGGAGAAGAAACAAGTCCTTCTCTCAATCCAACTTGGGTTTGGGTTTGGATTCAAACCCACCCCTCCCAAGGCTGCCCCTCCCTCTCATAAATAGAGGGGGAGGGCTGCCCCAACAACACAAGAGCCAAGCCCTCCTCACACACCCGCGCCGCCGCCGTCGCGCCCAAGCCGCCGCCGCCGTGTCGCCGCCGCCTCGCGCCACCGCCGGTTCGTCGCCGCCGCCCTAGCCACCGCTGACACCTCCTCCTCCCGGTCATCTAGACCCTAGATCTCCGGGAAACCCTAATCCACCATAACTCGCATCCGGCTTAGGCGAAGCCCTGCGGGATCTTCCCTCTACTTCCGACACCATGCCGTCGTGCTGCCGGAATCACGAGGGGGGGACTACAACCTCTGCTTCCTGATGGAACAAGGGATAGGAAGGTCTTCATCGAGTACCGAACGTGTGACCGACTGCGGAAGCGCTGCCGGAACGCAGCGCCGGAAGGATCGTCTACGCGATCTTGAGATCGGCAAGTGTACAACTACATCACCCACGAGAATCTGCTCTCGTTAACCGCTTTGGAATCTTTGAGGGTGAGTGCTTCTATCGACTCGTTGCTATAATCTAGTAGATAGATCTTGGCTTGTTTGTGTGCATGCGATAGAATTTTTTTGTTTTCCATGCTACGAACCCCTATAGTGGTATCAGAGTCGTGTCTATATGTAGATCTGTTGCACGAGTAGAACACAATGGTCATTGTGGGCGGTGGTGCTTTTATTATCAATTGTTTTTTGTGTACTTTGCATCTTGCGGTATGATGGGATGAAGCGGCCCGGGCTAACCTTACATGACATCGTTCATGAGAATTGCTCCACGCTCAACATGCAACTTGTATTGCATAAGTGGCTTTGCGGGTGTGTGTATCTTCCATCATAGTATAGATTCAATTTACAATAGGCACTTGATAGTTCAAACATCAACGTTGTGGTTCTTGTTCGTAAGTTAGAACGACACTTATTGAAAGCCCCAAACCACGTAAAATATGCAAAGAAAATTAGAGGCGTCTAACTTTGTTTTGCAGGGGTGTGCTGTGATGTGATATGGCCATGATTGTGATTATATATGATGTATGCAATGTCCCTTATTGTAAGTTGGCAACCAGCAGGAGCCATATGGTTGTCTTTTAAATTCCGTTAAGACATGCGTGTCTATTCAAAGTAGTTGTAATAGTTGAAGCTGGTGGACGACAACCATGAAACGACGCCATTGACCTTGACGCCATACCGGTGATGATGGAGATCATGTTCGTGCTTGAAGATGGAGATCGGAAGCACAAGAAGAAAGGCCATATCATATCACATATTATGAAATGCATGTGATGTTAATCCTTTATGCATCTTGTATTGCTTAGTTAACGACGGTAGCATTATAAGATGATCCCTCATGCACATAAATTTCAAGTTTTAAAGTGTTCATCCTTAGTAAGCACCGTTGCTAAAGCTTGTTGTTTCGAAGCACCACGTGATGATCGGGTGTGTTAGATTCTGCAAAGTGTATACAACGTGAGCAAGCCAGATTTGCTCATGCGGAAGCTAAGGTTTGATCTTGACGAGCCTAGCATGTACAGACATGGTCTCGGAACACGGATCACCGAAAGGTAAAGCATGAGTCATATAGTAGATATGATGAACATGTCGATTGTTCGCCATTGAAGCTACATCAACACTCGTGATGGTCGGTTTTGATGTGGTGCATTTGGTTCGTGTGATCACTAAAACAATGTGAGGGATATTGTTTTGAGTGGGAGTTCACCTAGATTAATTTAACTATTAATTAGAACTCAATTTGTCATAAACTTAGTCTAAGCTATTGCAAATATGTTGTACATCAATGGCGGCCCCTACCATCAATTTTAATGCGTTCCTAGAGAAAGAAAAGTTGAAAAACAATGGAAGCAACTTCGCGGATTGGTTCCGCAATTTGAGGATTGTCCTCAATGCTGGTAATTTGACCTATGTGCTGGATGCACTGCTGGGTGACCCGCCTGCAGCTGATGCTACCGATGAATTAAAGAACGTTTATCTCACTCGGAAGAATCAGTACTCCACAGTTCAGTGTGCTATCTTGTATGGTTTGGAATTGGAGCTTCAGAAAAGGTTTGATAACCATGATCCACATGATATTGTTTGTGAACTCAAAATGATATTTGAGGCTCACGCGGCAGTTGAGAGTTATGAGGCTTCTGAAAAGTTCTTTAACTGCAAGATGGAAGAGGGTAGCTCCGTCACCCAGCATGTGCTTAAGATGTCTGGGCACGCGAGCAAGCTTCAAAGCTTGGGAATAGTGATTCCTAATTCTTTGGGGATTCACCGTGTCCTTCAATCACTACCACCAAGTTACAAGAAGTTTGTGATGAACTACAATATGCAAAACATGGACAAGTCGTTGCGAGAAATCTTCTCCATGTCGAAATCTGCAGAAGTGGAGATCAAGAAAGAGCACCAAGTGTTGTTGGTCAATACGACCACCAAATTCAAGAAGCAAGGCAAATCTAAGAAAAAGGGAAACTTCAAGAAGGGCGGTAAGAAAGTTACCGCGCCGGCGAAGAAGACCAAGGCTGGGCCTAAGCCTGATATTGAGTGCTTTTACTGCTAGGGAGAAGGTCACTGGAAGCGGAATTGCCCAAAGTACTTGGCGGATTTGAAGAACGGCAACATCAAGAAGAAAGGTATATCCGATATACATGTTATTGATGTGTATCTCACTAGTACTCGTAGTAGTGCCTGGGTATTTGATACTAGTTCGATTGCTCATATATGTAACTCGAAATAGGTACTGCAGAATAAACAGAAGCTAGCGAAGAACAAGGTGACGATGCGCGTTGGAAATGGAACAAAGGTTGATGTGATCACGGTCGGCACGCTTCCTCTTCATCTACCATCGGGATTAGTTTTATACTTAAATAATTGTTATTTGGTGCCTGTGTTGAGCATGAACATTATATCCGGATCATGTTTATTGCGAGACGGTTACTTGTTTAAGTCCGAGAATAATGGTTGTTCGATTTATATGAGTAATATGTTTTATGCACATGCACCTTTGATAGATGGTCTATTCTTATTGAATCTCGATTGTGGAAATACACACATTAATAACATTGAAGCTAAACATTTGAAATTGAGCGATAACTCGACCTATATGTGGTAATGGTCTTGGTCATATTGGAGTGAAGCGTATGAAGAAACTCCATTCCGATGGACTTCTTGAATCACTTGATTTTGAATCACTTGAAAGATGCGAAGCATGTCTGATGGGTAAAATGACTAAGACTCCATTTTCTGGTATGATGGAGCGAGCTAGGGACTTATTGGAAATCATACATACCGATGTGTGTGGCCCAATGAGTGTAGCATCGCGCGGTGGTTATCGTTATGTTCTTACCTTTACTGATGACTTGAGTAGATATGGGTATATCTATTTCATAAAACATAAGTCCGAAACTTTCGAGAAATTTAAGGAATTTCAAAGTGAGGTAGAGAATCAACGTAACAAGAAGATTCAATTTCTACGATCTGATCGCGGAGGTGAATATCTAAGTTACGAGTTTGGCGAGCATTTGAAGAAATGCGGAATACTTTCACAATTGACACCGCCGGGAACACCACAGCGTAATGGTGTGTCCGAACGTCGTAATCAAACTCTCTTAGATATGGTTCATTCTATGATGTCACTTACAGATTTACCGCTATCGTTTGGGGTTATGCATTAGAAACAACCGCATTCACTTTAAATAGGGCACCATATAAATCCGTTGAAACGACACCATACGAATTGTGGTTTGGGAAGAAACCTAAATTGTCGTTCCTTAAAGTTTGGGGTTGCGAAGCTTATGTAAAGAAGTTATAGTCGGACAAGCTTGAACCGAAAGCGGAAAAATGCGTCTTCATAGGATACCCGAAGGAAACGATTGGGTATACCTTCTATCATAGATCCGAGGGCAAAATCTTCGTTGCCAAGAATGGATCCTTTCTAGAGAAGGAGTTTCTCTCGAAAGAAGTGACTGGAAGGAAAGTAGAACTCGACGAGGTTGTTGAACCTTTTCTCGAACTTGCGAGTAGCGCAGCACCGGAAGTAGTTTCTGTGGCGCCTACACCAATAAGAGAGGAATCTAATGATGTTGATCATGAAACTTCGGTTGAAGTTACTACGGAACCTCACAGGTCAACGAGAACTTGTACCACTCCTGATTGGTATGGTCCCGTTATGAGTGTAATGTTGGTGGACAACACCGATGACCCTGCGACATATGAGGAAGCGATGATGAGCCTAGATTCCAATAAATGGCAAGAAGCCATGAAATCCGAGATTGGATCCATGTACGAAACCCAAGTATGGAATTTGGTGGACTTACCAGATGGCCGGAAGGCTATCGAGAATAAATAGATTTTCAAGAAGAAAACAGATGCTGATGGTAATGTTACTGTCTATAAAGCTCGACTTGTCGCAAAAGGGTTTCGACAAATTCAAGGTGTTGACTACGATGAGACTTTCTCACCAGTAGCAAAGCTAAAGTTTGTGAGGATTATGTTAGCAATCGCTGCATATTATGATTGTGAGATATGGCAGATGGATGTCAAAACGGCGTTCCTCAATGGAGACATTGATGAAGAGTTGTATATGATGCAACCCAAAGGTTTTGTCGATCCTAACGATGCTAACAAGGTATGCAAACTTCAACGGTCCATATATAAGCAAGCATCCCGGAGTTGGAAACAACATTTTGATAAGGTAATCAAAAGTTTTGGATTTATACAAACTTATGGAGAAGCTTGTATTTACAAGAAAGTGAGTGGGAGTTCTGTAGCATTCTCAATACTATATGTAGATGACATATTGTTGATTGGGAATGATGTAAACTTTCTTAATAGTGTCAAGGATTATTTGAATAATAGTTTTTCAATGAAAGATCTTGGCGAAGCAGCTTACATATTAGGCATAAAGATTTATAGAGATAGATCGAGACGCCTAATATCATTGTCACAAAGTACATATTTGGACAAAGTTCTAAGGAGGTTTGGAATGGAAGATAGCAAGAAAGGGTTCTTGCCCATGTTGCCCAATACGACCTTGAGTAAAACTCAAAGTCCTGCAATGGCAGAAGATAGAGAAAGGATGAGTAAGACTCCCTATGCCTCAGCCATAGGATCTCTTATGTATGCCATGCTATGTACTAGACCCGACATTGCATATGCTGTTAGTTTGACTAGCAGATATCAAAGTGATCCAGGAGTAGATCATTGGACAGTGGTCAAAAACATCGTTAAGTACTTGAGAAGAACTAAGGATATGGTTCTTTCTTATGGAGGTGATGAACAACTCGTTTTTAATGGTTACACTGATGCTAGTTGGAACACCGATCTGGATGATTCTAAATCTTAATCAGGATACGTATTTATTTTATATGGTGCAGCAGTTAGCTGGAGGAGTGCAAAGCAAAGCATTGTGGCGAGATCTTCAACTGAATCAGAATACATAGCTACTTCAGAGGCTTCACAAGAGGCGATATGGATGAAGGATTTCATTGCAGATCTCGGTTTGGTTCCAAGTGCGCTGGACCCAATGTCTATCTACTGTGATAACATGGGCGCCATAGCCAATGCGCAAGAACCAAGGTCACACAAGAAGCTGAATCACATCAAGCTACGTTTTCACGCTATTCGAGAGCCTGTCCAAGATGGTGACATAAATATTTGCAAAGTACACACATATCTAAATGTGGCGGATCTGTTGACTAAACCTCTCCCGAGGGCAAAACATGACCAGCACCAAACCACCATGGGTGTTCGGTATATTACCATGTAATCTAGATTAGTTGACTCTAGTGCAAGTGGGAGACTGTTGGAGATATGCCCTAGAGGCAATAATAAAACTGGTTATTATTATATATTTGTGTTTATGATAAATGTTTACATTCATGCTATAATAGTATTAACCGGAAACATTAATACTTGTGTGATTTGTAAACTAAATTAGAGTCCCTGGTAAAGCCTCTTTATAATACTAGCTTGTTGATTAATAGATGATCGTGGTTTCTCGATCATGAACATTGAGATGTTATTAATAACAAGATCATATCATTAGGAGAATGGTATGATAGACATACTCCTATAGATAAGCGTAGCATTAAGATCAAGTCATTTCAATAGTTCGTTTGCTATAAGCTTTCTGATACATAGTAACCTAATTCCTTCGACCATGAGATCATGTTAATCACCATCACCGGAAGGATGCTTTGATGACATCAAACACCACACCTTAACTGGGTGGCTATAATGTTGGAGATATGCCCTAGAGGCAATAATAAATGTAGTTATTATTATATCTTTGTGTTTATGATAAATGTTTACATTCATGCTATAATAGTATTGACCAGAAACATTAATACTTGTGTGATTTGTAAACTAAATTAGAGTCCCTAGTAAAGCCTCTTCATAATACTAACTTGTTGGTTAATAGATGATTGTGGTTTCCCTATCATGAACATTGAGATGTTATTAACAACAAGATCATATCATTAGGAGAATGGTATGCTGGACATACTCCTATAGATAAGCGTAGCATAAAGATCAAGTCATTTTAATAGTTCAATTGCTATAAGCTTTCTGATACATAGTAACCTAATTCCTTCAACCATGAGATCATGCTTATCACCATCACCGGAAGGATGCTTTGATGACATCAAACACCACACTGTAACTAGGTGGCTATAAAGGTGGCATTGAGTGTTCGTAAAGTATGGGTTGAGACACATGGATCAAGAGTGGGATTTGTCCATCCATATGACGGATAGATATACTTTGGGCCCTCTCGGTGGAATGTCATCAAATTAGCTTGCAAGCATGTGACTGACTCACAAGGGATCACATATCACGGGAACGAGAAAAGAGTACTTATTAGTAACGAGGTTGAACTAGGTATGCAGAGATACCGACGATCAAAACCTCGGATAAGTAAACTATCGTGAGACAAAGGGAAATTGGTATCGTATGTAAGTGGTTCATTCGATCGCAAAGTAATCGTAGAAATATGTGGGAGCCATATGAATTTCCAGATTCCTCTATTGGTTATTGTTCGGAGAAGTGTCTCGATCATGTCCGCATAATTCACGAACCGTAGGGAGACACACTTAAGGATTCGGTGTTGTTGAGTAGTTATGGAATGATGAGTAAGAGACCGAATGTTGTTTGGAGTCTCGGATGGGATCCGGGATATCAAGAGGAGATCCGGAATGGTCCGGAGAATAAGATTCATATAAGGAAAGTCCTGTTTCGGAGTTGGGGAATGATTCTGGTGTTTTCATCGGGAATGTTCTAGAAGGTTCTGGAAGGTCCGGCACTTCGGAGGGGAAGGGTACATGAATGTGTCATGACAATGTGGAATGGTTGCATCATGTAATAGGTATCATGGCTGTAAGGTTCCCAACCTTTAATAAGGTAGAGATCCCTGTGTTTACAATGCTAGTCCCTGGATCAATAGCTAGCATCCACAGTTAAGATGTAATATCAAGAAACAAAGGTCATAATACACTTTATAACCAGGAATAACATAATTTTATTACATCTTACATAGCTCATTTGGCTATTACATTACATTGCAGCAGAATATCTATAAGCATGGGATCCTTCATCTTCAAAGTGCCACAGGCAAACATGTTGGTTGTAGACTTGTAATCCTAATCAATCAACTTCACTAATACCAAACAAACCTGCAACATTACAAGTTACAGCCACAAGGGTCAATACATTTGAATTGTATTGGCAAGTTTCACTACTATGTAGATTATGAGTGGATCCTATCATTACCTCCATATTTGGCTAAGTAGGTTTTAGGCTCATTTGCAGAAAGCATTAATTTATCCTATCTTTTCAAAAACAGTTTTGATCTTTTGTCAAAAATCTTTCTGAGCTCCTTGGTACACCCCAAGTGCTTCAGGTCTTTGTCAAAAATCTCTTGAGCTCCTTGGTACACCCCAAGTGCTTCAAGTCTTTTGTTGTCACTTTAAAGTTTTGCTTTTTAGAAATTGGAATGTCGAGATTTCCCATAGCTTCAGGCTTTAGTTGCTCAGTATTGTCCATAACCGGGGACACGGCTAAGTACTTAGATTTTTATCTTCTGCAGAAGTTGTACACTTTACCCACATGACACAATCTCATCTTGTTGCCACCAGTGGCCGCTGGATAAGTACTCACCAAGATGGAATACTGGCAGATTGAGAATGTGACGAAGTCTTTCCATAGGGTCCTCCCATACACAATGCTAGCTTGTCTTCAGGCACCAATGTAGGGTTCCTAGTTCCCTCATTTCCAGTTAACCTGAAGACCAATGCATGGGTCTTCCCAATGTAGTTGACTAAGCCAGTGCCCATTTAGCATGTGGTGTACACGGAAGCCACCGTTGGAGAAACATGTTCAATCTCTAAGTCCCTGGTGGTTTTCATCTGCACAACAAAAAGAGATTGCCATATAAACATGGTTCCTCTTGTTGCCACCTTGTCCAAAACTTGAGTATCCTTGTCCACCCAGGTGGTTCATTGAGTACTTGTTTTATTATATAAAACATAAGTCTTTTCTCAACTTCATAAAATATCAACATGTATCTCTTCTCAAAATATATAGCATGGCTAAGCATTTTACAACTACATTGTTTTCACTAAGGAATGTATAAGGGTATCCTATTAGGATTTAGCATAGCATAAAATATAGAAATCCTTTTCATGCATGTTTCAAAAATCCACTAAGTATAATGAAAATAGTAGGACTTGGATGATAGTGACACTTGCCTTTTTGGTAGGGAATGTTGGTTCACTTCTTGATCTTGCTAATATCACACTCTTCTAAATTCCACTACAATTCAATCAAGCAAACACAAAATCAACTAGCATTCCAACCAATAATCAAACAATCTAACACACATAAAATAATAGAAGCTAAGTCATGCATGCAAGCATGCAAAAGATAGTTTTATTTGCAAAGGTGGTTTATACTAGGCTCTAAACATTGTAAGGCTCAAATTGGTCATTTTCCAAAGTGGCAAAACCATTTGCAAAAGGGTTTCATCTATAAACCATTTTTAAAACCAATCATTATTTCATGTGGTGAAAATTGCTTTTAGTGAAGCAACCATTTTATATTGTTCACCAAATAAGTTGTTAATTCACAAACTTGGTGTTTTAGGGTCAGTAGGTTTGAATCAAAACATTTCCCAAAGGTTTTTCTCAAAAATCATTTCCATATCAAAATCAATATTTTTATTTGACTAGAAATGAGCTAATTCAATTATTCAATCCTATACTTCACAAAACACATTTTTAAATACAAAAGTTGTTTCCTAGGGTCAGTAGGTTCACAACAAACCAATTTGCAAAGATTTCAATCCCAAAAATCATTTTGGAATAAATTTCATATCCTAAACAAGCATACACAAGTTTCTGCAAAATCAAACATTCTACCAGAAGCTTTTTACTAAACAAATTGCATGGTTGGCTAGGGCTTGTTCCACTGATTCCATTGATATAAAATTTGGAAATTTTGAACGTGTGGATCAAAAGTTATAAGGTTTACAAATTTGCATACAAATCAGATTCTAATTTCTATTTTAAATCAAAGGCTGGCCACGCGGCGCAATACTACTGGTTGGTACCGGTTCGCACGGATCGGCCTTTGTGAGGCGTTGGATCTAAACAGATCGCGCAGCTCAGACGTTCTCATACCCTTTCGCTCAGGTTCTAATCTTAGCCATAGGATCAAGATCTAACGGTGTAAATCTGATTGACCAAACTCGAGCAGCGCTGACGGCGGCTGGCGGCGGCGACGTGTCTGGCTACGGCGGAGTTGGTGCTAGAGGAAGCGATGAAGAGGTTGGCGAGGCTTACCAGACTCGCAGAGACTTGATGAAGCTCGAGGTGGTACTGGCTGGCGAAGGGGCGCACGGAGGTGATCGGAATCGCTCGCCGGAGTGGAGCTGCGCCTCGGGTTCGTACTCTCGTCGACGGAGGCGGGGCTACAAGGCGTGCCAGATCAAGATAAGGGGTGCGTTAGATGCGCATGGTACCAGGAAACATGTGAGCATCAATGAACGGCTTCGGGGCGGTCTGTCTTACCAGGGGGGAGGTCGCCGGAAAAGAAACAGACGCGGCGACGGGGGTCGTCATCGTTGCCGAGCCTGCAGAGCACACGCGGTTGAGCTGGCGACATGGGAAGGTGCGCCTGGGTCTGGGGAATGTGCCCGTGTGCTCGGGGAGGCAAGGGGTGGCGCGGGGTCGCCGGAATTTGCTCGCGAGTTCGTCGGAGCAGAGGGTGGTGTAGGAGAAAATTTGGCAGCCTGGGGGCGCGGCGCGGGGCGATGAGGGAACGAGAGGAGATGCTGGCGCTTAAGTAGGCGTCATCGCAGGGCCGTTACATGGCGTGGTTAACGCGTAATCACGCCGGCATTTCATCGGCAGTAATGGCCAGAGAGGAATGAGGGGCGAGGTCGTCGCGGGGAGGAAGAGAGTGAGCTGGCGGTGGGGCCGTCTGGCAGCGAGAGAGGGAAAAGGGAAATGGGGTCCACCTGTCTATCGCTCTGCGGGTGCGTGTTTAGGTGGAAAACGCTTCGCGCGTGGGGGAAAAGTTGGGCTGGACTGGTGGGCTGTTGGGCCAGACGAGTTGGGCTGAATCCTTTAGCATTTTTTTTGTACTGAAACTTTTTCCTATTTTCCATTTGATTTTCTGTTTTGAATTTCAATCAAACAATTCAAACATTCAAAACAATCAAACTTCTACCACACTTTGCATTTGAGTTTGGTTCTGTTTAACAATACAAAACCAGGTCCCAAAAATAAAATAAAATAATATTTTTTAGTTTAGGGTCCATTAATAATTAAATGACCAGACCTTAATCATTTAATTCAAATAGGATTTGTTTTATTAAAATCTTTATTTTTGAAATCTAAATATAAAACCAAAAACACTTCAGTAGGTTTTATTTGAGAATATAAAATACTTGGGAAAACTTGTTTAAAATATTTTAACAAGTTTTGATGTTTAATTAAAATGATAAAACCTTTATTTTAATAAAATTGGATATTAAATCCTTATTATTTTATTTAAATAAACCTTTACTATTTTTATCAAATAGAAATATTTTATTTCAAAGGCTTGGCCAAGTTTTAATTTGGCTTATAAAATAATCTTTATTTATTTTTCTACCTTTGCCTTTGAAAACCAAATCTTTTTATTAAAAGATCCAAAATAGTAATTCCAAATATTTTTAACTTTATTGTTTATTTATCTTTTTAAATCCCTTTAGGATTTTTTTGATCAAATAGGTTTGAAGGTTTCCAAATGGAATCAAAAAGTTTCTTCTCACCCTAAAAATCAATAAAGTTTTATTTTATTCATTTATTTTTCACATTACAAGATTTGGAAAATCTTGGGATGTGACAGGCTACCACCCTTAAAATAAATCTCGTTCCGAGATTTGGGAAGGCTAGGGTTACAAGTAGGCTCAAAGCATCTAGGGTACTACCACCCTTAAAATTTTCCAACTAAATTACATATTGGCCTTCTTGGGATCTTGGGGAAGCTTCTCTGGGCAAACATCTGCATAGTGTCCTTTGTTCCCACACTTGACACATGTGACAAGGCTGAGATCCTTCATAGGCTTGTTTATCTTGTGCTTCATCTTTTCTGGACAGTTGCTTGCATAATGTCCTTGGTTACCACAATTGAAACATGTGATAAGTTTGAGTTCTTCACGTGTCTCTTGTGGACAAGTTGCTGCATAATGGCCTAGCTCTTTGCAGTTGTTGCACCATACTTGGCCAATCTCCTTATACTTCTGTTTCTCTGGACATTCACTGGAATAGTGTCCCATTTATTTACAATGATGACATTGCACATGGCTTTTGTCCTTCTTTTTCTTGGGTTTTTCCAAAGCTAGGAGTGCATCTAGTTCATGTTGTTCATATGTTATCTCATAGGTAGGAATGTCTACTGGTTTCCTTGACCTTCTATTGCTCCTTGGATAATTCATATGCCTCTTCTTTGGTCCTTTAAATTGGGTTGTATTGCATGGGGGTATAAGTGGAGCTTTTCCTTTGTCCTCATTCTTCTTGGTAGATTTGGATCCCTCTTGATAGTTTGCAATCATTTGTTGCACTCCACCTTGTTTCCTTTGTTCAACTATGGAATAGATGGGGCATTGGATAGGGACATGATTATTTCCTTCACATAGGTAGCAAGTAGCTTGAGAGGTGGGACATTGGCCAACTGGGTGTTTCTCTTCACAGTTGGTTGTAGACTTTGTAATCCTAATCAATCAACTTCACTAATATCAATCAAACCTGCAACATTACAAGTTACAGCCACAAGGGTCAATACATTTGAATTGTATTGGCAAGTTTCACTACTATGTAGAATATAAGTGGATCCTATCAATACATGCATATTTGGCTAAGTAGGGTTTTAGGCTCATTTGCAGAAAGCAATAATTTATCCTATCTTTTCAAAATAGTTTTGATCTTTTGTCAAATCTTTCTGAACTCCTTGGTAAATCCCCAAGTGTTTCATGTCTTTGTCAAAATCTCTTGAGCTCCTTGGTAAATCCCCAAGTGCTTCAAGTTCTTATCCAAATCTCTTGAGCTCCTTGGTACACCCCAAGTACTTCAAGTTTTTATCCAAATCTCTTGAGCTCCTTGGTAAATCCCCAAGTGCTTCAAGCCTTTTGTTGTCACTTAAAAGTTTTTCTTTTAGAAATTGGAATGTCGAGATTTCCCATAGCTTCAGGCCTTTAGTTGCTCAGTATTGTCCATAACCGGGGACACGGCTAAGTACTTAGATTTTATTATCTTCTGCAGAAGTTGTACACTTTACCCACATGACACACTCTCATCTTGTTGCCACCAGTGGCCGCTGGATAAGTACTCACCAAGATGGAGTACTGGCAGATTGAGAATGTGACGAAGTCTTTCCATAGGGTCCTCCCATACACCATTGCTAGCTTGTCTTCAGGCACCCATGTAGGGTTCCTAGTTCCCTCATTTTCAGTTAACCTGAAGACCAATGCATGGGTCTTCCCAATGTAGTTGACTAAGCCAGTGCCCATTTAGCATGTGGCTGTACACGGAAGCCACTGTTGGAGAAACATGTTCAATCTCTAAGTTCCTGGGTGGTTTTCATCTGGTGCACAACAAAAAGAGATTTCCATATAAACATGGTTCCTCTTGTTGCCACCTTGTCCAAAACTTGAGTATCCTTGTCCACCCAGGTGGTTCATTGAGTACTTGTTTTATTATATAAAACATAAGTCTTTTCTCAACTTCATAAAATCTCAACATGTATCTCTTCTCAAAATATATAGCATGGCTAAGCATTTTACAACTACATTGTTTTCACTAAGGAATGTATAAGGGTATCCTATTAGGATTTAGCATAGCATAAAATATAGAAATCCTTTTCATGCATGTTTTCAAAATCCACTAAGTATAATGAAAATAGTAGGACTTTGGATGATAGTGTAACTTGCCTTTTTGGAAGGGAATGTTGGTTCACTTCTTGATCTTGCTAATCTCACACTCTTCTAACTTCACTACAATTCAATCAAGCAAACACAAAATCAACTAGCATTCCAAACCATAATCAAACAAACAAAACATCACACATATCATAATAGAAACCAAGTCATGCATGCAAGCATGCAAAAGATAGTTTTATTTGCAAAGGTGGTTTCTACTAGGCTCTACACATTGTAAGGCTCAAAGTGGTCATTTTCTAAAGTGGCAAAGTCATTTGCAAAAGGGTTTTATCTATAGATCATTTTTAAATCAAATCATTATTTCATGTGGTGGAAAATGTTTTTGGCAAGGCAACAATTTATATTGTTCACCAAACAAGTTGTTGATTCACCAAACTTGGTGTTTTAGGGTCAGTAGGTTTGAATCAAAACATTTTCCAAAGGTTTTTCTCAAAAATCATTTCCATAACAAAACCAATATTTTTATTTGACTAGAAATGGGCTAATTCAATTATTCAATCCTATTCTTCACCAAATACATTTTTAAATCCATGAGTTGGTTCCTAGGGTCAGTAGGTTCACAACACACCAATTTGCAAAGATTTCATCCTCAAAAACATTTTGGAATAATTTTTATAACCTAAACAAGCATACAAATGTTTCTAAAAAAACAAACATTTTACCAGAAGCTTTTTACTAAACAAATTGCCTGGTTGGCTAGGGCTTGTTCCACTGATTCCATTGATATAAAGTTTGCAAATTTTGGACGTGTGGATCGAAAGTTACAAGGTTTACAAATTTGCATCTAAATCAGATTCAAACTTTGTTTTAAACAGAACTGGTGCCACGCGGCGCAATACTATTGGGCGGTACCGGTTCGCACGGATCACGTTCTGTGGTTCATTGGATCTAAACAGATCGCACGGCTCAAGTGTGCTCATACCCTTTCGCTCAGGTTCTAATTCTAGCCTCAGGATCAAGATCTAACGGTGTAAATCGTATTGACCATACTCGAGCAGCGTTGACGGCGGTGAGCGGCGGCGCGCGGTCGGACGATGTGCTAGCGGCGGCTACAGGAAGCAAGGAAGAGGTTGGCGAGGCTTACCAGACTCGTACAGGCTTTCTGAAGCTCGAGGTGGTACTGGCTGGCGAAGGGGCGCACTGAAGTGGAAGTAATCGCTCGCCTGAGACGTCGTCGGCGTCAGACGGCTCTGCTCGTTGTCGGGGGCGACGTTGCAGTCCACCCTAAGACAAGATAGGGGCAGGGTTAGATGTGGGCGAGTGTGGGATTCACGTGAGCATGGTCGAGATTGCTCGGGGTGGTCTAGACTTACCAGGAAACTTTGCCGGATTAGGAAGCAGACGCGGCGGCGTTCAGTTGTTGTCGAAGTCGAGGCCCTGGGGC
The DNA here is from genome assembly GCA_023614405.1 of Avena insularis. Taxonomy (NCBI): domain Eukaryota; kingdom Viridiplantae; phylum Streptophyta; class Magnoliopsida; order Poales; family Poaceae; genus Avena; species Avena insularis. Next base: position 57,053,227 of record CM042689.1, read on the forward strand.
GAGCGCGGGCGAATGGGAGGCACAGGGAGAAGCGCCAGAGGCTGGGGAGTGTGTGAGCTTGGTCGAGGAGGCAAGGCGGTGGCTGGGCTCGCCAGAATTGGCTGGGGACGGTGGTCGGAGCAGTGGCGGTGCAAATCCAATTCAGGGCAGCCTGGTGGCTCTGGTGGTGCGGGGTCTGGGGGGAAAGGAAGAGGAGTTGCTGGCGATTAAGAGTGCGTGGTCGCAGGGAGGATTCATTGTGTCATTTACGCGTATTGATTTGAGCAATCAACGGCAGGAAACGGCGAGGAGGAATCAGCGCGGGTTTGAAGACGATGAACAGTGGTGGGGTCCCGCTGCTGGGGGAGAGAGAGGAAGAGGGGCCACCGTCGCTGTCCGCTGGTGGATCTTCTGGTGAAAACGTTTCGCGAGTGGGAAAAATAGCTGGGCTGAAACTGGGCTCGCTGGGCTGGCCAGTTGGGCTGCTGTCTGATCCTTTTTTTTGTTCAGTAATCTTTTCCTTTTTCTATTTGGATTTTCTGTTTTGAATTTCAATCAAACAATTCAAACACAAAACAAACCAAACTTTCACCATACTTTTGTATTGTGTTTGGTTCTGTTTAACAATACAAAATCAAATCCCAAAAATAAAATAATATTTTTATTTTAGGGTCCATTTATAATTAAATAAAATAGTCCTTAGTTATTAAATCAAATAGGATTTGATTTATTTAAAAACACCATTTGAAATCTAAATATTATCAAAACCAAATTAGTAGGTTTTTATTTTAAAATAAAGAATACTTGGAAAACTTGTTTAAAAATAAATTAAATAAGTTTTAATATTTTATTAAAAAGGGAAAGTCTTTACTTTAACAAAATTGGGTATTAATAAATCCCTATTATTTTCTTTAAATAAATCTTTATTCTTTTGATCAAAACAAAATGTTTTATTTCAAAAGCTTGGCCAAGGTTTAATTTGGCTCTATAAAATAATCCTTATTTATATTTCTACCTTTTCATTTTGAAAACCAAATCTTTTTATTAAAAGATCCAAAAATAGTATTTCCAATTATTTTTAACTTTATTGTTTATTTATCTTTTTTTAAATCCCCTTAGGATTTTATTTGACCCAAATAGGTTTTGAAAGTTTCCAATTGGATTCAAAAAGTTTCTTCTCACCCTGAAAATCAACAAGTTTTATTTTATTCATTTATTTTTCACATTACAAGATTTAGAAAATCTTGGGATGTGACATTTGATCTGTCACCTTATGCAACATTTGGGCTTGGGTTTCCAAAAACTTTTGCAGGGTTGGATCTTCCCCACTGGTGTTAGCTATGAATTGAGCTGTCATTTGGTTCAAATGGTTTTGGGTTGATATGAGTTCTCTCATGTTGTCCTCTTGGTTGTTGTTGTCATCAATCTTGATGTTGGAGTCTCTTGGAGTAGTCATCTGTTTGGGTTGATTTGAGATTACAATAGGCAAGATATTTCTAAGGAAATAATTCTAATCACACACTTTCACAATTCGTACAAACAATGTGCAAGCAATCACAAACAAACACTTCTTTCAAACACAAGTTTCCAAGCATATTCTTAGGCAACCAAAAATATTTTTTGTTACACCACATAAGTTGGTGGGTTTGTCTTAAACTAAATATGGTGGTCCATCTATATGGTTCACTTTGGGATCTTTCCATCCTTCTTGGTTGATTCTTCTTGCATGAGATCATGGTTTCCTTGGGAAATCTCTTAGTCACTAAACTTCAAAGGTGATGATGGCTCCTTCTAATTTGTGTTTCCTTAGTCTCCAAATCCTTGAACAAGATTTCTTGTCTCACTTGTCCTTAGTGATATCCAAGGTTGAAGTCCTTGGTGAATATGCTGAAGATGTTGAAGTCATTAGAGTTGAAGATGTTGAAGTCATTAGAGTTGAAGATGTTGAAGTCATTAGAGTTGAAGATGTTGAAGTCATTAGAGTTGATGAAGTCCTTTGCACATGGTGAAGTCTTTGGCCAAGGGGTAGGCTTGTCCATGAAGTAGAAGAGATGTAGAGTTGAAACCAAAATGGTTGAGGAAAGAGTTTACAAGATTGTTTGTAAATAAGTTTTGGAACAAATACAACTCCTATCTTTCTAAGGGTTTTTGTCCAATCCTAGGTTTACAAATCCTACAAGCAACACAATGCTCTGATACCATCTGTAAGGTTCCCAACCTTTAATAAGGTAGAGATCCCTGTGTTTACAATGCTAGTCCCTGGATCAATAGCTAGCATCCACAGTTAAGATGTAATATCAAGAAACAAAGGTCATAATACACTTTATAACCAGGAATAACATAATTTTATTACATCTTACATAGCTCATTTGGCTATTACATTACATTGCAGCAGAATATCTATAAGCATGGGGTCCTTCATCTTCAAAGTTCCACAGGCAAACATGTTGGTTGTAGACTTGTAATCCTAATCAATCAACTTCACTAATATCAAACAAACCTACAACATTACAAGTTACAGCCACAAGGGTCAATACATTTGAATTGTATTGGCAAGTTTCACTACTATGTAGATTATGAGTGGATCCTATCATTACATGCATATTTGGCTAAGTAGGGTTTTAGGCTCATTTGGAGAAAGCATTAATTTATCCTATCTTTTCAAAAACAGTTTTGATCTTTTGTCAAAAATCTTTCTGAGCTCCTTGGTACACCCCAAGTGCTTCAGGTCTTTGTCAAAAATCTCTTGAGCTCCTTGGTACACCCCAAGTGCTTCAAGTCTTTTGTTGTCACTTTAAAGTTTTGCTTTTTAGAAATTGGAATGTCGAGATTTCCCATAGCTTCAGGCTTTAGTTGCTCAGTATTGTCAATAACCGGGGACACGGCTAAGTACTTAGATTTTTATCTTCTGCAGAAGTTGTACACTTTACCCACATGACACAATCTCATCTTGTTGCCACCAGTGGCCGCTGGATAAGTACTCACCAAGATGGAATACTGGCAGATTGAGAATGTGACGAAGTCTTTCCATAGGGTCCTCCCATACACAATGCTAGCTTGTCTTCAGGCACCAATGTAGGGTTCCTAGTTCCCTCATTTCTAGTTAACCTGAAGACCAATGCATGGGTCTTCCCAATGTAGTTGACTAAGCCAGTGCCCATTTAGCATGTGGTTGTACATGGAAGCCACTGTTGGAGAAACATGTTCAATCTCTAAGTTCCTGGGTGGTTTTCATCTGGTGCACAACAAAAAGAGATTGCCATATAAACATGGTTCCTCTTGTTGCCACCTTGTCCAAAACTTGAGTATCCTTGTCCACCCAGGTGGTTCATTGAGTACTTGTTTTATTATATAAAACATAAGTCTTTTCTCAACTTCATAAAATCTCAACATGTATCTCTTCTCAAAATATATAGCATGGCTAAGCATTTTACAACTACATTGTTTTCACTAAGGAATGTATAAGGGTATCCTATTAGGATTTAGCATAGCATAAAATATAGAAATCCTTTTCATGCATGTTTCAAAAATCCACTAAGTATAATGAAAATAGTAGGACTTGGATGATAGTGACACTTGCCTTTTTGGTAGGGAATGTTGGTTCACTTCTTGATCTTGCTAATATCACACTCTTCTAAATTCCACTACAATTCAATCAAGCAAACACAAAATCAACTAGCATTCCAACCAATAATCAAACAATCTAACACACATAAAATAATAGAAGCTAAGTCATGCATGCAAGCATGCAAAAGATAGTTTTATTTGCAAAGGTGGTTTATACTAGGCTCTAAACATTGTAAGGCTCAAATTGGTCATTTTCCAAAGCGGCAAAACCATTTGCAAAAGGGTTTCATCTATAAACCATTTTTAAAACCAATCATTATTTCATGTGGTGAAAATTGCTTTTAGTGAAGCAACCATTTTATATTGTTCACCAAATAAGTTGTTAATTCACAAACTTGTTGTTTTAGGGTCAGTAGGTTTGAATCAAAACATTTCCCAAAGGTTTTTCTAAAAAATCATTTCCATATCAAAATCAATATTTTTATTTGACTAGAAATGAGCTAATTCAATTATTCAATCCTATACTTCACAAAACACATTTTTAAATCCAAAAGTTGTTTCCTAGGGTCAGTAGGTTCACAACAAACCAATTTGCAAAGATTTCAAACCCAAAAATCATTTTGGAATAAATTTTATATCCTAAACAAGCATACACAAGTTTCTGCAAAATCAAACATTTTACCAGAAGCTTTTTACTAAACAAATTGCATGGTTGGCTAGGGCTTGTTCCACTGATTCCATTGATATAAAATTTGCAAATTTTGAACGTGTGGATCAAAAGTTATAAGGTTTACAAATTTGCATACAAATCAGATTCTAATTTCTATTTTAAATCAAAGGCTGGCCACGTGGCGCAATACTACTGGTTGGTACCGGTTCGCACGGATCGGCCTCTGTGAGGCGTTGGATCTAAACAGATCACGCGGCTCAAACGTGCTCATACCCTTTCGCTCAGGTTCTAATCTTAGCCATAGGATCAAGATCTAACGGTGTAAATCTGATTGACCAAACTCGAGCGGCGCTGACGGCGGCTGGCGGCGGCGGTGTGTCTGTCTACGGCGGAGTTGGTGCTAGAGGAAGCGAGGACGAGGTTGGCGAGGCTTACCAGACTCGCAGAGACTTGCTGAAGCTCGAGGTGGTACTGGCTGGCGAAGGGGCGCACGGAGGTGATCGGAATCGCTCGCCGGAGTGGAGCTGTGCCTCGGGTTTGTACTCTCGTCGACGGAGGCGGGGCTACAAGGCGTGCCAGATCAAGATAAGGGGTGCGTTAGACGCGCATGGTACCAGGAAACATGTGAGCATCAATGAACGGCTTCGGGGTGGTCTGTCTTACCAGGGGGGAGGTCGCCGGAGAAAGAAACAGACGCGGCGACGGGGGTCATCGTCGTTGCCGAGCCTGCAGAGCAGCCATGCTGTTGAGCGGCGACCCGGAAGGTGCGCCTGGTCTGGGAATGTGCCCGTGTGCTCGGGAGGCAAGGTGGCGGGTCGCCGGAATTTGCTCGCGAGTTCGTCGGAGCAGAGGGTGGTGTAGGAGAAAATTTGGCAGCCTGGGGGCGCGCTAAGGTGGGGCGACAGAGGGGAACGAGAGAGGAGATGCTGGCGCTTAAGTAGGCGTCGTCGCAGGGCCGTTACATGGCGTGGTTAACACGTAATCACGCCGGCATTTCATCGGCAGTAATGGCCAGAGAGGAATGAGGGGCGAGGTCGTCACGGGGAGGAAGAGAGTGAGCTGGCGGTGGGGCCGTCTGGCAGCGAGAGAGGGAAAAGGGAAATGGGGTCCACAATGCTGCCGCTCTGCATGGTGCGTGTTTAGGTGGAAAATGCTTGGGCTGGAAAGGTGGGGCTGTTGGGCCAGACGAGTTGGGCTGAATCCTTTAGCATTTTTTTGTACTGAAACTTTTTCCTATTTTCCATTTGATTTTCTGTTTTGAATTTCAATCAAACAATTCAAACATTCAAAACAATCAAACTTCCACCACACTTTGCATTTGAGTTTGGTTCTGTTTAACAATACAAAACCAGGTCCCAAAAATAAAATAAAATAATATTTTTTATTTTAGGGTCCATTAATAATTAAATGACTAGACCTTAATCATTTAATTCAAATAGGATTTGTTTTATTAAAATCTTTATTTTTGAAATCTAAATATAAAACCAAAAACACTTTAGTAGGTTTTATTTGAGAATATAAAATACTTGGGAAAACTTGTTTAAAATATTTTAACAAGTTTTGATGTTTAATTAAAATGATAAAACCTTTATTTTAATAAAATTGGATATTAAATCCTTATTATTTTATTTAAATAAACCTTTACTATTTTTATCAAATAGAAATATTTTATTTCAAAGGCTTGGCCAAGTTTTAATTTGGCTTATAAAATAATCTTTATTTATTTTTCTACCTTTGCCTTTGAAAACCAAATCTTTTTATTAAAAGATCCAAAATAGTAATTCCAAATATTTTTAACTTTATTGTTTATTTATCTTTTTAAATCCCTTTAGGATTTTTTTTGATCAAATAGGTTTGAAGGTTTCCAAATGGAATCAAAAAGTTTCTTCTCACCCTGAAAATCAATAAAGTTTTATTTTATTCATTTATTTTTAACATTACAAGATTTGGAAAATCTTGGAATGTGACAATGGCTGGGCAAAATAAAGGGAGAAATCAAATCCTAGTTTGAAAAGTCAAACGCCAATTTGAAAAGTCAAACGGCAAGTTTGCTTGGTGGAGGGAGAGTAGGAAACCTACTTGGGGAGGAGTTCCTCTCCCTCCACCCACCGGCCAAGGAGGCTAACTTGGGGGAGGACTCCCTCCTCCCAAGCCGCGCCCTCCCACCTATAAAAGGAGGGGCAGGGCTGCCCCTCTTCCCTACACCCAATACCACCCAAACCCTAGCCCTAGCCGCCGGCCTCCTGCAAGTCCTCGCCGCCCCTAGGGCTTCTCCTAGCCACCGACTTATGGCTTCCCCAAGCCCTAGCCGCCGACCAATCTCCGTCCCTTGGTGCCCTCTAAACCCTAGATCGCCAAGGCCTCTCTCATAGTCCACCATACTCGCTCTGGCTTAAGGCGAAGCCCTGTGAGATCTCCCCTCTACTTCCGGTACCACGCCGTCGTACTGCCAGAATCTCGAGGAGAGTGCTACAACCTCCGCTGCCTGCTGGAACAAGGGAGAGGAAGGTCTTCATCGAGTACCGAACGTGTGACCGACCGTGGAAGCGCTGCCGGAACGTAGCGCCGGAAGGATCGTCTACGCGATCTTGAGATCGGCAAGAGTACGACTACATCACCCACGAGAATCTCCTCTCGTTAACTGCTTTGGAATCTTCGAGGGTGAGTTCCTCTATCGACTCGTTGCTACAATCTAGTAGATAAATCTTGGCTTGTTTGTTTGCATGCGGTAGAAATTTTTTGTTTTCCATGCTACGAACCCCTACAGTGGTATCAGAGCCGTGTCTATATGTAGATCTTGATTTAGTAGAACACAATGGTCATTGTGGGCGGTGGTGTTTTTATTATCAATTGCTTCTTGTGTACTTTGCATCTTGCGGTATGATGGGATGAAGCGGACCGGGCTAACCTTACATGACATCATTCATGAGACTTGCTCCACGCTCAACATGCAACTTGTATTGCATAAGTGGCTTTGCGGGTGTCTGTCTCTCCCATTATAGTATAGATCCAATTTACAACGGTCACTTGATAGTTCAAACATCAACGTTGTGGTTCTTGTTCGTAAGTTAGAACGACACTTATTGAAAGCCCCAAACCACGTAAAATATGCAAAGAAAATTAGAGGCGTCTAACTTTGTTTTGCAGGGGTGTGTTGTGATGTGATATGGCCATGATTGTGATTATATATGATGTATGCAATATTCCTTATTGTAAGTTGGCAACCACCACGTGCAATATTCCGGAATGGTCCGAAGAATAAGATTCATATAAGGAAACTCCGATTCCGGAGTTCGGGAAAGTTTCCGATGGTTTCATTGGAGAGGTTCTAGAAGGGTCTAGAAGGTTCACCGGTCCGGAAGGGGAATGGTCCATGAATGAGTCATGGATATGTGGAATGATTGGATCATGTCCTAGGTCACTTGGTGTTGACATTTGCAAGAGAGAAATAAAGCTCTAAATTAAAAGTCAAACTGGAAGTTTGAAAAGTCAAACTGGAACAATGGTTTCCTAGTGGGAGAAGAAACAAGTCCTTCTCTCAATCCAACTTGGGTTTGGGTTTGGATTCAAACCCACCCCTCCCAAGGCTGCCCCTCCCTCTCATAAATAGAGGGGGAGGGCTGCCCCAACAACACAAGAGCCAAGCTCTCCTCACACACGTTGCCGCCACGTCATTGCCACCGCCATGTTCGTCAGCCGCTTCTAGCCACCGCTGACACCTCCTCCTCCCGGTCATCTAGACCCTAGATCTCCGGGAAACCCTAATCCACCATAACTCGCATCCGGCTTAGGCGAAGCCCTGCGGGATCTTCCCTCTACTTCCGACACCATGCCGTCGTGCTGCCGGAATCACGAGGGGGGGACTACAACCTCTGCTTCCTGATGGAACAAGGGATAGGAAGGTCTTCATCGAAAATTTAACGTGTGACCGATTGCGAAGCGCCGCTAACGCAGCGCCGGAAGGATCGTCTACGCGATCTTGAGATCGGCAAGTGTACAACTACATCACCCACGAGAATCTGCTCTCGTTAACCGCTTTGGAATCTTTGAGGGTGAGTGCTTCTATCGACTCGTTGCTATAATCTAGTAGATAGATCTTGGCTTGTTTGTGTGCATGCGATAGAATTTTTTTGTTTTCCATGCTATGAACCCCTACAGTGGTATCAGAGTCGTGTCTATATGTAGATCTGTTGCACGAGTAGAACACAATGGTCATTGTGGGCGGTGGTGCTTTTATTATCAATTGCTTTTTGTGTACTTTGCATCTTGCGGTATGATGGGATGAAGCGGCCCGGGCTAACCTTACATGACATCGTTCATGAGACTTGCTCCACGCTCAACATGCAACTTGTATTGCATAAGTGGCTTTGCGGGTGTGTGTATCTTCCATCATAGTATAGATTCAATTTACAATAGGCACTTGATAGTTCAAACATCAACGTTGTGGTTCTTGTTCGTAAGTTAGAACGACACTTATTGAAAGCCCCAAACCACGTAAAATATGCAAAGAAAATTAGAGGCGTCTAACTTTGTTTTGCAGGGGTGTGCTGTGATGTGATATGGCCATGATTGTGATTATATATGATGTATGCAATGTCCCTTATTGTAAGTTGGCAACCAGCAGGAGCCATATGGTTGTCTTTTAAATTCCGTTAAGACATGCGTGTCTATTCAAAGTAGTTGTAATAGTTGAAGCTGGTGGACGACAACCATGAAACGACGCCATTGACCTTGACACCATACCGGTGATGATGGAGATCATGTTCGTGCTTGAAGATGGAGATCGGAAGCACAAGAAGAAAGGCCATATCATATCACATATTATGAAATGCATGTGATGTTAATCCTTTATGCATCTTGTATTGCTTAGTTAACGACGGTAGCATTATAAGATGATCCCTCATGCACATAAATTTCAAGTTTTAAAGTGTTCATCCTTAGTAAGCACCATTGCTAAAGCTTGTTGTTTCGAAGCACCACGTGATGATCGGGTGTGTTAGATTCTGCAAAGTGTATACAACGTGAGCAAGCCAGATTTGCTCATGCGGAAGCTAAGGTTTGATCTTGACGAGCCTAGCATGTACAGACATGGTCTCGGAACACGGATCACCGAAAGGTAAAGCATGAGTCATATAGTAGATATGATGAACATGTCGATTGTTCGCCATTGAAGCTACATCAACACTCGTGATGGTCGGTTTTGATGTGGTGCATTTGGTTCGTGTGATCACTAAAACAATGTGAGGGATATTGTTTTGAGTGGGAGTTCACCTAGATTAATTTAACTATTAATTAGAACTCAATTTGTCATAAACTTAGTCTAAGCTATTGCAAATATGTTGTACATCAATGGCGGCCCCTACCATCAATTTTAATGCGTTCCTAGAGAAAGAAAAGTTGAAAAACAATGGAAGCAACTTCATGATTGGTTCCGCAATTTGAGGATTGTCCTCAATGCTGGTAATTTGACCTATGTGCTTTGGATGCACCGCTTGACTGATGCTACCGATGAATTAAAGAACGTTTATCTCACTCGGAAGAATCAAGATCTACGCTCAAAGGTGCTATCTTGTATGGTTTGGAATCGGAGCTTCAGAAAAGGTTTGATAACCATGACCCACATGATATTGTCCGTGAACTCAAAATGATATTTGAGGCTCACGCGGCAGTTGAGAGTTATGAGGCTTCTGAAAAGTTCTTTAACTGCAAGATGGAAGAGGGCAGCTCTGTCAGTGAGCACGTGCTTAAGATGTCTGGGCACGCAAACAAACTACAAAGCTTGGGTATAGTGATTCCTAATGCTTTGGGGATTTACCGTGTCCTCCAATCACTATCACCAAGTTACAAGAACTTTGTGATGAACTACAATATGCAAAACATGAACAAGACGTTGCCAGAACTCTTCTCCATGTTGAAATCTGCAGAAGTGGAGATCAAGAAAGAGCATCAAGTGTTGTTGGTCAATAAGACCACCAAATTCAAGAAAGGCAAGTCCAAGCAAAAGGGAAACTTCAAGAAGGGTGTTAATAAAGTTGCCGCACCGGCGAAGAAGACCAAGGATGGACCTAAGCTTGATACTGAGTGCTTTTACTGCAAGGGAGAGGGTCACTGGAAGCAGAATTGCCCAAAGTACTTGGCGGTTTTGAAGAACGACAACATCAAGAAGAAAGGTATATCCGATATACATGTTATTGATGTGTATCTCACTAGTACTCGTAGTAGTTCCTGGGTATTTGATACTGGTTCGGTTGCTCATATTTGTAACTCAAACAGTCTTAACGCAGAATAAACGGAAGCTAGCGAAGAACAAGGTGACGATGCGCGTTGGAAATGGATCAAAGGTTGATGTGATCGTGGTCGGCACGCTACCTCTTCATCTACCATCGGGATTAGTTTTATACTTAAATAATTGTTATTTGGTGCCTGCGTTGAGCATGAACATTATATCGGGATCTTGTTTATTAAGCAGATGTTACTTGTTTAAGTCCGAGAATAATGGTTGTTTAATTTATATGAGTAATATGTTTTATGCACATGCACCTTTGATAGATGGTCTATTCTTATTGAATCTCGATAGTGGAAATACACATATTAATAACATTGAAGCTAAACGTTTGAAATTGAGCGATAACTCGACCTATATGTGGCAATCGCTGCCTTGGTCACATTGGAGTGAAGCGTATGAAGAAACTCCATTCCGATGGACTTCTTGAATCACTTGATTTCGAATCAATTGAAAGATGCGAAGCATGTCTGATGGGTAAAATGACTAAGACTCCATTTTCTGGTATGATGGAGCGAGCTACGGACTTGTTGGAAATCATACATACCGATGTATGTGGTCCAATGAGTGTAGCATCGCACGGTGGTTATCGTTATGTTCTTACCTTCACGGATGACTTGAGTAGATATGGGTATATCTATTTCATGAAACGTAAGTCCGAAACTTTCGAGAAGTTTAGGAATTTCAAAGTGAGGTGGAGAATCAAAGTAACAAGAAGATTAAATTTCTACGTTCTGATCATGGAGGTGAATATCTAAGTTACGAGTTTGGCGAGCATTTAAAGAAGTGCGGAATACTTTCACAATTGACACCGCCGGGAACACCACAGCGTAATGGTGTGTCTGAATGTCGTAATCGAACTCTCTTAGATATGGTTCGTTCTGTGATGTCACTTACAGATTTACCGCTATCATTTTGGGGTTATGCATTAGAAACAGCCGCATTCACTTTAAATAGGGCACCATCTAAATCCGTTAAAACGACACCGTATGAATTATGGTTTGGGAAGAAACCTAGATTGTCGTTCCTTAAAGTTTGGGGTTGCGAAGCCTATGTAAAGAAGTTACAACCGGACAAGATTGAACCCAAAGCGGAAAAATGCGTCTTCATAGGATACCCGAAGGAAACTATTGGGTATACCTTCTATCATAGATCCGAGGGCAAAATCTTCGTTGCCAAGAATGGATCCTTTATAGAGAAGGAATTTCTCTCGAATGAAGTGACTGGAAGGAAAGTAGAACTCGACGAGGTTGTTGAACCTTCTCTCGAACTTGCGAGTAGCACAGCACCGGAAGAAGTTCCTGTGGCGTCTACACCAATAAGAGAGGAAGCTAATGATGATGATCATGACACTTCAGTTGAAGTTGCTACAGAACCTCGCAGGTCAACGAGAACTCGTACCACTCCTGATTGGTATGATCCCGTTATGAGTGTCATGTTGGTGGACAACACCGATGACCCTGCAACATATGAGGAAGCGATGATGAGCCCAAATTCCAATAAATGGCAAGACGCCATGAAATCCGAAATTGGATCCATGTACGAAAACCAAGTATGGACTTTGGTGGACTTACCGGATGGCCGGAAGGCTGTCGAGAACAAATGGATTTTCAAGAAGAAAACAGATGCTGATGGTAATGTTACTGTCTATAAAGCTCGACTTCTCACAAAAGGGTTTCAACAAATTCAAGGAGTTGACTACGATGAGACTTTCTCACCAGTAGCGAAGCTAAAGTCTGTGAGGATTTTGTTAACAATCGCTGCATATTATGATTATGAGATATGGCAGATGGATGTCAAAACGGCGTTCCTCAATGGAGACATTGATGAAGAGTTGTATATGGTACAACCCAAAGGTTTTGTCGATCCTAAAGATGCTAACAAGGTATGCAAACTTCAACGGTCCATTTATGGATTAAAGCAAGCATCCCGAAGTTGGAATCAATGTTTTGATAAGGTAATCAAAAGTTTTGGTTTTATACAAACTTATGGAGAAGCTTGTATTTACAAGAAAGTGAGTGGGAGATCTGTAGCATTCCTAGTACTATATGTGGATGACATATTGTTGATTGGGAATGATGTAGACCTTCTTAATAGTGTCAAGGATTATTTGAATAATAGTTTTTCAATGAAAGATCTTGGCGAAGCAGCTTACATATTAGGCATAAAGATTTATAGAGATAGATCGAGACGCCTAATATCATTGTCACAAAGTACATATTTGGACAAAGTTCTAAAGAGGTTTGGAATGGAAGATAGCAAGAAAGGGTTCTTGCCCATGTTGCCCAATACGACGTTGAGTAAAACTCAAAGTCTAGCAACGGCAGAAGATAGAGAAAGGATGAGTAAGACTCCCTATGCCTCAGCCATAGGATCTCTAATGTATGTCATGCTATGTACTAGACCCGACATTGCATATGCTGTTAGTTTGACTAGCAGATATCAAAGTGATCTAGGAGTGGATCATTGGACAGCGGTCAAAAACATCCTTAAGTACTTGAGAAGAACTAAGGATATGGTTCTTTCTTATGGAGGTGATGAACAACTCGTTGTTAATGGTTACACGGATGCTAGTTGGAACACCGATCCAAATGATTCTAAATCTCAATCTGGATACGTATTTACTTTGAATGGTGCAGCAGTTAGCTGGAGGAGTGCAAAGCAAAGCGTTGTGGCGAGATCTTCAACTGAATCGGAATACATAGCTGATTCGGAGGCTTCACAAGAAGCGATATGGATGAAGGAGTTCATTACAGAGCTCGGTGTGGTTCCAAGTGCGCTGGACCCAATGTCTATCAACTATGATAACATGGGCGCCATAGCCAATGCGCAAGAACCAAGGTCACACAAGAAGCTGAAGCACATCAAGCTACGTTTTCACGCTATTCGAGAACATGTCCAAGATGGTGACATAAAGATTTGCAAAGTACACACAGATCTGAATGTGGCGGATCTGTTGACTAAACCTCTCCCGAGGGCAAAACATGACCAACACCAAACTAGCATGGGTGTTCGGTATATTACCATGTAATCTAGATTAGTTGACTCTAGTGCAAGTGGGAGACTGTTGGAGATATGCCCTAGAGGCAATAATAAATGTAGTTATTATTATATCTTTGTGTTTATGATAAATGTTTACATTCATGCTATAATAGTATTGACCAGAAACATTAATACTTGTGTGATTTGTAAACTAAATTAGAGTCCCTAGTTAAGCTTCTTCATAATACTAGCTTGTTGGTTAATAGATGATTGTGGTTTCCCTATCATGAACATTGAGATGTTATTAACAACAAGATCATATCATTAGGAGAATGGTATGATGGACATACTCCTATAGATAAGCGTAGCCTAAAGATCAAGTCATTTTAATAGTTCAATTGCTATAAGCTTTCTGATACATAGTAACCTAATTCCTTCGACCATGAGATCATGCTTATCACCATCACCGGAAGGATGCTTTGATGACATCAAACACCACACTATAACTGGGTGGCTATAAAGGTGGCATTGAGTGTTCGGAAAGTATGGGTTGAGACACATGGATCAAGAGTGGGATTTGTCCATCCATATGACAGATAGATATACTCTGGGCCCTCTCGGTGTATTGTCATTGTAACATCCCTAAAATCATAATTTCAAAGTTTGCATATCATTCATGCATGCATATAGATTTGAGATCAAATTTCAAACTCATTTCAGAAAAACAGAAGCACTTGGTGCTATGATTTTATGTGGACAGATTTAGATCAAATGGCTATCCCCATTTGAAAGTTTGATTGTTTATAAACCAAGTTTGTTGCCTTCTATGAAGATAAGTTTAGATGTAGATTTTGAACCAAGTTTTCAAATTGGGAAATAGGTTCAAAAACTATTTTTCAAATTTTGCAAACCAAATACCAAGTCTCTGTTATTTTGATTCTCCAAGCTTGACCAAGCCCTTGCAAAGCAACCACATGTTTTGTGCCCATATTTGAGACTACTGCTCACTGCAAAAATCCCAAGAAGTTTTGAATTCAAATGAAACTTGATTTCATTTGAAAATCAATTCAGAAATTGGAAACAGAAAAAGAAAAAGGAGAAAGAATTAGAAAAGGGCCGGCGCTAGGATTCCAGCCCAACAAAAGAACTGGCCCAGCTAGCCCACCCGGGGCATATCTTTCTCTCTCACTGCATGCCAGACCCACGACCCACGCACAACGGACCCCACCTTCCACTTGGACGAGCGGGCCCTCTCCACGTCGCCCTTGTCTTCTCCAAACCGCGCCCGCGACCACGTCGCCGCTGCTGTCAAGGCCGGTAATGGCGCGGTGTAATTAGCCTTAAAGCCGCAAGCGTTTCCTGTTGCACCAGGGCCTATAAAATCCCCTCTGCACCGCGAGCATTTCCCCCAACTCTCCGCACTCACTCCGCCACCAGGCTGCGCGCATTAGCTCTCGAAGCCCCGCTGTACCGACGACTCCGGCGATCGATTCCGGTGAGCCTCGACCGCCCCCCTCTCTCTCGTTCAAACGAGGATGCTCAGCACGTTCTTACGCACCTGCTGACACATTTCTTTTGCCTGCTCGTGACCCAGGTCATCGTCTCCGTCCACGACCGAAACCACCTGCGCCGCCGCTTGACTCCGGCGACCAATTCAGGTAGAACCCGAGCGCCCCTTGCCCCCTCCTTCACGCGAGTTTGTTCGCCTGCGTTTTGCGCAACTCCTGATGCCTCTGGTTCGTGTTAGGGCGACACCAAACCTCGGCAAGCACCATGTCTGCAAGCGACCGACGCCGCCCGTTACTCCGACGAGCTCTTGAAGCCGTTCCCGCGCGCCCCTTCGCAAACCAACACCACGTCGAGCTTCAGCACGCCGCTGCGGATCTGGTATGACCTTTCTCCCTCTCGCGCACGACCTAGAACACCGGCACCGCCACTGACCGACGCGCCGCCGCCAGCCGCCGCCGCTAGCGCCGCTCGAGTTTGGTCATTTGATCCAGGACCATCAGATCTGGATCCAACGCGTAGACTTAGATCACTTAACGAAACGTTTTTGCTAGATCTGGACCGTGTGTTTTACTTAGATCCTACGGCCGCAGAGCTCGATCCGGCCGAACCGGTACGCGCCAATAGAAACACGACGCGTGGCTAGGGTTTGAATCAAAAACAGAATTCAAATCAGATTTAGATCCAATTTTCAATTGGCTATAACTTTTGATTCCCACGTTAGATTTTTGCAAATTTTATATCGTTGGATTCAGTGAATCAAGGCCTTTCAGAATCTGCAATGTGTTTAACAAATAGTATCTGTTAAAATGGCTTTGTATGCAGAAACATGTTTAGGTCCATTTTGGGCATAGTTTTTGTTTAGCAAATTATTTTAGGGCTAAATAAGTTTGGTTAGCAAACTTTTGGCTTGGTTATGTTACTGTTTCATGCAATTGCTTGGTAGGGTTTTCAAAAATCATCACTTAGCATTTTCTTGCATGCATGCATTCATATTTTTGTTGTATATGAATTGTATGTAATTGTGTGCTACAAATTCTTGTGTAGATTTTGCTAGTGACTGTGATTGTGAAGAGTGCTACTCTCCCCATTACCAAGGCAAGTGATACTTCATGATATTTCCACCCTTTATTTTGAATAAGCATTAGAATTATTTTTGCTAAGTCTTGCGTGCTACTTTTGCCAAATGCTATGTTGGGAAATCCTATGTAGTGTAGAATTGTAGAATTGCTAGGGAATTTTCCTAAGTTAAGTTACTATGCCATGCTTAGCCTAGCTAGTAGAAAACAAGGGTTGGTAAAGTATGTACATGCTTGGTGAAATAATTCTAAGTCCTTTGGGACTCATGCTTTTCTTAATAAAACAACTAAGTCAATGAACTTCCTGGGTGGAATGGGACTTGAATGGTGGTTTTTGGTTGAGTGGTTACACAAGGCCATGGATTTGGCTTGTGTACCTCACTTGTGGTATGCCACCCAGGCACAAAGGGGTTTGGAGGCCAAGTGTTGAGAAAGCTTACAGTGCAACCACTTGGCAATATGGGCTCTGCCTTGATCATATAGGTTGCTAGAACTTAGTCACTTGGACAGTTGGTGGTAGTGGGAATGATAGGTTGGAGCGCGTCCATTTGACTAAGGAAAGGCTTCTGAAAGGTCCTGTCTTGGGAAACCAAGTCTGGTGGGGAAAGTGCACAACCTCTGCAAATGGAAAATCTAAGTACTTAGCTAAGTCCATGGCAATGGACAACTTGAGCATCAAGACACGGAAGCTACAAGAATCTCATCACTCCAACTTCTAAGTAAAACTTGTGGGTGAACAAGGGTGAAGGACCTCAATGTCTATTGGTGGTTCCTTGGGAAGTTTTGACAAAGAAAAACTTAGTGATTTCAACTAATAGGGAAAACCTATTTTCAAGCAAAGCAAGCCAAGCTACACTTAGCCAAAATGCATATAGTAATATAGTCCACTTAAAATTTACTAAGGTATCACTTGCCAATACTATTCCAAAGTATTGACCCACTGTGGCTGTAACTTGTGATGTTGCAGGTTACTCCGATGATGAGTAGGAGTCATGAGTCTACACTCAACATGCTTGCCTGTGGCACATGAAGATGAGGACTTGTGTTTATTTACTTATTCCATAAACTCTTGTATTAGGCCTTTGGCCCTGAGTTGTAAAAGACTATGTTGTATCTCTGGAATGAATGTAATAAACGACCTTTGTATCTGTGTACTTCATCTTAAACTGTGGATGCTAGCATTGATCCAGGGACTAGCATTGCAATCACAGGGATCCTTTTCCTTTACAAAGGAGGGGTCTTACAGTCATCCAATTAGCTTGCAAGCATGTGACTGGCTCACAAGGGATCACATATCACGGGAACGAGAAAAGAGTACTTATTAGTAACGAGGTTGAACTAGGTATGCAGAGATACCGACGATCAAAACCTCGGATAAGTAAACTATCATGAGACAAAGGGAAATTGGTATCGTATGTAAGTGGTTCATTCGATCGCAGAGTAATCGTAGAAATATGTGGGAGCCATATGAATTTCCAGATTCCTCTATTGGTTATTGTTCGGAGAAGTGTCTCGATCATGTCCGCATAATTCACGAACCATAGGGAGACACACTTAAGGATTCGATGTTGTTGAGTAGTTATGGAATGATGAGTAAGAGACTGAATGTTGTTTGGAGTCTCGGATGGGATCCGGGATATCAAGAGGAGATCCGGAATGGTCCGGAGAATAAGATTCATATAAGGAAAGTCATGTTTCGGAGTTGGGGAATGATTCCGGTGTTTTCATCGGGAATGTTCTAGAAGGTTCTGGAAGGTCCGGCACTCCGGAGGGGAAGGGTACATGAATGTTTCATGACAATGTGGAATGGTTGCATCATGTACTAGGTATCATGGCTGGGCAAAATAAAGGGAGAAATCAAATCCTAGTTTGAAAAGTCAAATGCCAATTTGAAAAGTCAAACGACAAGTTTGCTTGGTGGAGGGAGAGTAGGAAACCTACTTGGGGAGGAGTTCCTCTCCCTCCACCCACCAGCCAAGGAGGCTGACTTGGGGGAGGACTCCCTCCTCCCAAGACGCGCCCTCCCACCTATAAAAGGAGGGGCAGGGCTGCCCCTCTTCCCTACACCCAATACCACCCAAACCCTAGCCCTAGCCGCCGGCCTCCTGCAAGTCCTCGCCGCCCCTAGGGCTTCTCCTAGCCGCCGACTTGGGGCTTCCCCAAGCCCTAGCCGCCAGCCAAGATCCGTCCCTTGGTGCCCTCTAAACCCTAGATCGCCAAGGCCTCTCTCATAGTCCACCATACTCGCTCCGGCTTAAAGCGAAGCCCTGCGAGATCTCCCCTCTACTTCCGGTACCACTGCCTCAGATCACGAATCGCGAGGAGAGTGCTACAACCTCCGTCACCGTGGAACAAGGGAGAGGAAGGTCTTCATCGAAAATTTAACGTGTGACCGATCATGAAGCCGCTTAACGCAGCCCCGGAAGGATCGTCTACGTGATCTTGAGATCGGCAAGAGTACGACTACATCACCCACGAGAATCTGCTCTCGTTAACCGCTTTGGAATCTTCGAGGGTGAGTTCCTCTATCGACTCGTTCCTACAATCTAGTAGATAGATCTTGGCTTGTTTGTTTGCATGCGGTAGAAATTTTTTGTTTTCCATGCTACGAACCCCTACATATAAAGGTGGCATTGAGTGTTCGGAAAGTATGGGTTGATGCACATGGATCAAGAGTGGGATTTTTCCATCCATATGACGGATAGATATACTCTGGGCCCTCTCGGTGGAATGTCATCCAATTAGCTTGCAAGCATGTGACTGGCTCACAAGGGATCACATATCATGGGAACGAGAAAAGAGTACTTATTAGTAACGAGGTTGAACTAGGTATGAAGAGATACCGATGATCAAAACCTCGGATAAGTAAATTATCGTGAGACAAAGGGAAATTGGTATTGTATGTAAGTGGTTCATTCGATCGCAAAGTAATCGTAGAAATATGTGGGAGCCATATGAATTTCCAGATTCCTCTATTGGTTATTGATTGGAGAAGTGTCTCGATCATGTCCGCATAATTCACGAACCATAGGGAGACACACTTAAGGATTGAATGTTGTTTAGTAGATATGGAATGTTAATAGGGATACCGAATGTTGTTCGGAGTCTCGATGGGATCCGGGATATCACGAGGAGATCCGGAATGGCCCAGAGAATAAGATTCATATAAGGAAAGTCCGATTCCGGAGTTCGGGAAAGTTTCCGATGTTTTCATTGGAGAGGTTCTAGAAGGGTCTAGAAGGTTCACCGTTCCGGAAGGGGAATGGTCCATGAATGTGTCATGGATATGTGGAATGATTGGATCATATCCTAGGTCACTTGGTGTTGAAATTTGCAAGAGAGAAATAAAGCTCTAAATTAAAAGTCAAACGGGAAGTTTGAAAAGTCAAACTGGAACAATAGTTTCCTAGTGGGAGAAGAAACAAGTCCTTCTCTCAATCCAACTTTGGTTTGGATTCAAACCCACCCCTCCCAAGGATGCCCCTCCCTCTCATAAATATAGGGGGAGGGCTGCCCCAACACCACAAGAGCCAGGCCCTTCCCACACACCCGCCTTGCCAGCTTAAGACGCCACAGCTGTGCCGCCGCCTTCTTGCGCCGGTTTGTCGCCACCGCCCTAGACGCCGCCGACACCTCCTCCTCCTCCCGGTCATCTAAACCCTAGATCTCCGGGAAACCCTAATCCACCATAACTCGCATCCGGCTTAGGCGAAGCCCTGCGGGATCTTCCCTCTACTTCCGACACCACGCCGTCGTGCTGCCGGAATCACGAGGGGAGAACTACAACCTCCGCTGCCTGCTGGAACAAGGGAGAGGAAGTTCTTCATCGAGTACCGAACGTGTGACCGACTACGGAAGCGCTGCCGGAACGCAGCGCCGGAAGGATCGTCTACGCGATCTTGAGATCGGCAAGTGTACGACTACATCACCCACGAGAATCTGCTCTCGTTAACCGCTTTGGAATCTTCGAGGGTGAGTGCTTCTATCGACTCGTTTCTACAATCTAGTAGATGGATCTTGGCTTGTTTGTGTGCATGCGGTCGAATTTTTTTGTTTTCCATGCTACGAACCCCTACAACTTCTGTCACTTCCCTTAGATTAAATAGAGGCATGAACCCACTATCTAGCATAAATACCCCCTCTTGCAGTCACTAGCATCTACTTGGCCAAGATAGCTACTAGAAACGGAGAGCATGCAAGATCACAAACAACACATACATGATAGAATCAATAATACAAAACCATTAATCAATCTGTAATAGTAATCTCAATATCCATCGGATCCCCGCAAACACACCATCCATGATTACAAATAGATGATCTTTATCTTGAACGGAGCTCACAAGATCTAAACATGGTAGCACAAAGGAGGAGATACAACCATCTAGCTACAACATAGACCCGTAGTCCAAGGTGGAACTACTCACGCTTCATACCGGAGGCTGGCATGATGAAGAAGAAGGCCTCCGGGATGATCTCCCCTCCGGAAGGGTTCCGGGAAGAGCTTCAGATCCCCCCAGATCTTGGGATGATGGTGGCGGCGGCTACAAACGGTTTCGTGGAATATTGATCGGGTACTTAGGGTTTTGGCATCGAGGGGTATTTATAGGCGAAGAGGCGAGGTAGGGGGCGGCCAGGGTGGTCACACCCCCAGGCGCGGCTAACCCTAGCCCACGCTGCCACGGGGTGTGGCCCCCTGGTGCCTCCCCTCCGTCTCATATTCTGGCTCCGTGTTCCCCACGTTAAAATATTTACTTTGTCTTTTGTCCCGTCCAATTCCGAGAATATTGATTTTCTGCCTTTCTGGAACCAAAAACAGAAGAAAACAGGCAACTGGCACTGTGGCATCTTGTTAATAGGTTAGTACCAGAAAACATATAAAAACACCTCAAAGTTTAGACAAAGCAAAGCAAAGTAGATACTAAACAAGCATGGACCATCAAAAATTATAGATACGTTTCCGACGTATCAATACATCACTTGACATCCTACCAATACCACTCCAAGAGTGAACGAACATGGCATATTCAAGCGTGTTGAGTTCATGAAGAATCTCCACGTGTGAAAGGGCATGTATGCCCCCATGTGTGGTTTTGGTAATTAATGAAAATCTCTATGGATGAATGTGTCAATTGAGTTTCACTTGTAGTTTTGTCCATTGACATCGCTTGGGCCATGTGTTGGTCTCAAGGTTGGAAGATGAAGAAATGTCCAAGGGCTTTGTTTTTTAGGGTAAAACAGTAGGGGAAGCCCCCCACTGCAATTTTTATATAATCATAAAGAGTTACATAAGTACATATTTACAAGTCCAAGACCACCTCAGAGAGGGATATCATTACAACGCTATCTATCTCCTATCCAAATGGGTGTTGATCTAGGCTTTGAAATCTTGGTAATATTTTTTATTAATTCTAAACAGAACCCATCTTAATTCTTGGGATACAATAGCCTTCCATTCTCCAAGAGAAGCATGCCTGTTATTGAAGATTTCATTGTTTCTGCAAATCCAGATGCCCCAGGCCCCCAAAATAATTATTTCCATTGCAAAGGGAAGATTCAATCTGAACTTTATATCTGCCAAGGCCTCATTTAGAGCTAAGTCAATATTTCTGACAGGACAGATTTCATCCCAGCATGCTTTTGCAAAAGGGCAATCCTAGAATAAATGAGTTAAAGTTTCCTCAGCAATGCATCCAAGGGCTTTGTGCCCATTGGAATCTTGTACGTCCAATTTTCATCACCATTCTATATCATAATTTGCCTCTATTCTTTGATATATTTCATATTAAGAGGTGTTACTTATGTCTTTTCATCTGTGTTGAATACTTACATAGTTCTTAGGGGAAACTTTCCCGGTGTTGATTACTATTGTAGTTGATGCTTGTGAGTGGAACCATTGGATTATTGTTTATGTTCCGATTGTTATCCATCACCATATCATCTTTGATCTTGATCCATATGATGTCTTGTGAGTAGTTCGTTTAGTTCTTGAGGACATAGGAGAAGTCATGTTGTTAGTAGTGGATTTGTGTTGAGTTATTATTCAATGGTTTAGTATTTAAGTTGTGGTGCTATTATTCTAGTGGTGTCATGTGAACGTCGACTACATGACACTTCACCATTTATGGGCCTAGGGGAATGCATTGTGTATTTGGATACTAATTGTGGGGTTGCCGGAGTGACAGAAACCTAAACCCCCGTTAGGACACCATTACATAAGGGAATGTAGGATCTCAGAGTTTAAGGCTGTGGTTAGGTTTATATCTTAATTGCTTTCCTGTAGTTGCGGATGCTTGCAGGGGGTTTAATCACAAGTATGTATTAGTCCAAGTAAGGTCGATGCATTAGCACAGGTTCACCCACACAACACTTACAACACCAAATAAGACTACTTAGCTATATGAAGCGAAAGCACTTGACAGAATTCCCGTGTGTCCGGCTTGTCCTTTGCTAAGAAAGGATTGGGCCACTTGCTGCAATTGTTCGTTGCCTTTATTACTTGCACCTTGTTCCTTTGCTTTATCAGAAAACCCCTAAAAATCCGTTCGCTAAGTATTTACAGAGATTTCCTGCTCCATACCACTAGTAAACACCTTCTACTCCTCGTTGGGATCGACACTCCTATTTATCAAAAGTACTACGATACACCCCCTATACTTGTGGGTCATCAAGACTATTTTCTGGCGCCGGCGCCGTTGCCGGGGAGTGAAGCGCTATTGAAGAGTGGAATTGGTAAAGGAAACTTCTACTGTGATTATTGCTTTTTATTTCTGTTTGTTACTTTGTTTCCAATATGGATAACCCACTTGGTTTTCTGTTAGGGAAAACTACTACCACTATTAGGGTAGTAGATGAACCACCACCTGTTGAGATAGATCCTTTTAAGATACCTACAAGTATTGTTGATCGTGTTATGGATAATTATTATTTAGGGGATGGAACTGTCCACCCTGGTGATCATTTGCTTTTTATCCATGAATTATGCGGGTTGTTTAAGTGTGCAGGTATCACAACTGAACAGGTGAAGAAGAAGTTACTCTCTATATCCTTGAAAGGGAGAGCTGAAGAATGGTATAAGTTGTTCAAGAATGGGTAATCCATGGAATGGGAGGAAATAGTACCTCTCTTTTATTCTAAATTTTATCCTCCCAGTGAAATTCATAAGGATAGAAATCTGATATATAACTTTTGGCCTCGTGATGGAGAGAGTACAACTCAAGCTTGGGGGAGATTGAAGTTACTAATGCTTAAATGTCCTATTCATGAGCTCCCTAACAATATTATTATCAATAATTTTTATGCTAGGCTTTCTCTTCATGATAAAGATTTACTAGATGCTTCTTGTGCTGGATCATTCACACGTATGAAGGAAGAAGCTAAATGGGATCTCCTAGACCGTATTCAAGAGAACACTGAAGCTTGGGAGAATGACAAAGGAAGAAAGTTAGGTATAAATTATGATTATGAATGCATTAAATCTTTATGGGAACTGATGACTTCCGTGATATTAGTACTGAGTATGGTCCTGATTCTCAAGTTCTTGCAAAGTGTTTTAAGGCCTTTGCCTCTTATATTGAAATTCCCAAAAAAGAGTGGGACAAGTACCATGCTCCTTATAAAGACATTGTTACCCATGTTCCTGCTATCATAGAAGTTTATACTGTTGATCCTATTTTGCCTGAACCTTATGTTGAGAAAATCCCTTTTCCTGCTAAGGTAAAGGAACATTCTATCATAGCTAATGTGGTTAGCAAAAGTACAAAGAAAACTATGGAACCCAATGAGCAAATAAATATTGAGCCTGTGGTAGCTATTGTGAAAGATCTTGTCACTAAAAATATAGAGGATGAGCACATTGTCTTCTGTGAAGACGCTTCTAATATTATCTCCCATCCTAGAAAAGCTAGAAAAGCTAGTGTCCATGTGCTTTTTGTTAGAATTTGTGATCATTGCTATTACGGTTTATGTGATATAGGTGCTAGTTCTAGTGCTATACCTTATGCTCTTTATAGGGAAATTATGCATGAAATTGGTCCTTGTGAGCTTGAGGACATTGATGTGGTTATTCACCTTGCTAATAGAGAGACAGTCTGTCCCATTGGCATTGTAAGAGATGTGGAGGTTCTTTGTGGTAAGATTAAATATCCTGCTGATTTTCTAGTACTTGGTTCTGAAGCTAGTAAAACCTATCCTATTATCTTTGGTAGACCCTTCTTGAATACTTGCGGGGCTATCATAGATTGTAGGAAGGAAAACGTTTTGACTAAGTTTGATGGAGAGTCTTATGAGTTTAATTTTTCCAGATTTGCTAAAACTCCTTATGAAAATGAACTGCCTAATGAGGATTTCAGGGTTGAACAACTTTCTGCTATTTATCTTGCTCCTAACAATGCCTTGCAGCAGTTTATGGAAGATCATGAAAGCGATGTCTTCATGAAGGAAAGAAATGAGATTGACGAGGTTTTCCTTCGTCAGCCTGAGTTACTTAAGCATAATATACCTGTGGAAGATTTGGGTACCACACTACCACCTAAAGGGGACCCTGTTTTCGAATTAAAACCTTTACCTGATGATCTTAAGTATGCTTATCTCGATGATAAGAAAGTATATCCTATTATTATTAGTTCTAAACTTTCAGGAAAGGAAGAAGAAAGGTTATTGGAAATACTAAAGAAACACCGAGGAGCTATGGGCTATACTCTTGATGATTTAAAAGGAATTTCTCCCACTATTTGTCAGCATGCTATTAATATAAAACCTGATGCAAAACCAATTGTTGAGCACCAACGCCGTCTAAATACTAAGATGAAGGATGTGGTAAGAAATGAGGTATTAAAACTCCTTGATGCTGGTATTATTTACCCTATTGCTGATAGCCAATGGGTTAGCCTTGTTCATTGTGTTCCCAAGAAAGGGGAATAACTGTTGTGCCTAATGAAAATAATGAGCTTATACCCCAAAGGGTAGTGGTTGGGTATAGGATGTGCATTGATTTTAGAAAGATTAATAAAGTTACTAAGAAAGATCATTATCCTTTGCCCTTTATTAATCAAATGCTTGAGAGGTTGTCTAAAAAGACCCACTTTTGTTTTCTTGATGGTTATTCTGGGTTCTCTCAAATTGCTGTGAAAGCACAAGATCAAGAGAAAACCACTTTCACTTGTCCTTATGGCACTGATGCTTATAGGCGTATGCCTTTTGGTTTATGTAATGCTCCTGCTACCTTTCAGAGATGGATGTCTGCTATCTTTCATGTTTTTTGTGAAGAAATTGTGGAGGTTTTCATGGACGATTTCTCCATCTATGGAACTTCTTTTGATAACTGTTTGCACAACCTTTATAAAGTTTTGCAGAGATGTGAAGAAACCAACCTTGTTCTTAATTGGGAGAAATGCCATTTCATGGTTAATGAAGGGATTGTTCTTGGACACAAAATTTCTGAAAGAGGCATTGAAGTTGACAGAGCCAAAATTGAAGCAATTGAGAAGATGCCTTGCACTAGGGATATAAAAGGTATTCGTAGTATCCTAGGTCATGCTGGTTTCTATAGGAGGTTTATTAAAGATTTCTCCAAAATTTAAAAGCCCCTTACCAATCTTCTTCAAAAAGATGTACCTTTTGTTTTTGATGATTGTTGTAAGGAAGCTTTTGAAACTTTGAAGAAAGCTTTGACTACTGCTCCTATTGTTCAACCGCCTGATTGGAGTTTACCTTTTGAAATTATGTGTGATGCTAGTGATTTTGCTGTGGGTGCTGTTCTTAGGCAACGTGTTGATAAGAAGTTGAATGTTATTCATTATGCTATCAAGACTCTAGATGCGGCTCAAAAGAATTATGCTACTACTGAAAAGGAGTTCTTAGCTGTAATCTTTGCTTGTGATAAGTTTAGACCTTATATTGTTGATTCAAAGGTTACTATTCATACTGATCATGCTGCTATTAAGTACCTTATGACAAATAAAGACGCTAAGCCTAGGCTTATTAGATGGGTGTTGCTTTTACAAGAGTTTGATATGCATATTGTAGATAGGAAAGGTGCTGAAAACCTTGTTGCTGACAATTTACCTCGTTTGGAAAACATTTCTTTTGACCCTTTGCCTGTTAATGATAGTTTTCCAAATAAACAGTTGGCTGCAATAAGGGTAAGCCCGCACGAGAGTCCTTGGTATGCTGATTACGCTAACTTTATTGTTTCCAAGTATTTGCCTCCAACCTTTACAGCTCAGCAAAGAAGAAAATTCTTTTATGATTTGAGGCATTACTTTTGGGATGACCCACATTTATATAAGGAAGGAGTAGATGGTATTATGCGAAGATGTGTACCAGAATTTGAACAACAAGAGATATTGAGAAAATGTCATGGCAGTGCTTATGGAGGACATCATGCTGGTGATAGGACTGCACAAAAGGTTTTACAATCTGGCTTTTATTGGCCTACCCTTTTCAAAGATGCAAGGAAGTTTGCCTTATCATGTGATGAATGTCAAAGAGTTGGTAACATTTCTAGACACAATGAAATGCCTATGAATTATTGTCTTGTTATTGAACCTTTTGATTGTTGGGGATTTGACTTTATGCGACCTTTTCCTCCTTCCAAAGGGTATACTCATATTCTTGTTGCTGTTGACTATGTTACAAAGTGGGTAGAGGCCATACCTACAAACAACGCTGATGGTAAGACTTCTTTGAAAATTCTTAAGGATGTTATTTTTCCTAGGTTTGGTGTGCCTAGATATCTCATGACTGATGGAGGCTCTCATTTTATTCATGGTGGTTTTAGGAAAACTCTCGCTAAATATGATGATAACCATAGAATTGCTTCAGCTTATCACCCCCAAACCATTGGGCAAGTAGAACTTTCCAATAGGGAAATTAAATCTATCTTGCAAAAGACTGTTAATAGATCTAGGAAAAAATGGGCTAAAAAGTTGAATGATGCTCTTTGGGCTTATAGAACTTCTTATAAAAATCCTATGGGGATGTCTCCTTACAAAATGGTCTATGGAAAAGCTTGTCACGTGCCTTTAGAATTAGAACACAAAGCTTATTGGGAAGTAAAAGAATTGAATAGAGATTTTAAACTTGCTGGTGAGAAAATATTGCTTGACTTGAGTACCTTAGATGAGTGGAGAAGTGAAGCTTATGAAAATGCTAGACTCTTTAAGGAAAAAGTAAAAAGATGGCATGATAGGAGAATTCTCAAAAGGGAGTTCCATGTTGGTGAGAAAGTTCTTTTGTATAGGTCTCGTCTCAGATTTTTTGTAGGGAAACTACTCTCAAAATGGGAAGGACCTTTTGTTATTAAGGAAGTATATCGTTCAGGTGCTATGAAAATATCTTCTTTGAAGGACGACACCACACAGGTGGTGAATGGTCAAAGACTAAAACATTATATTTCTGGAGATTCTTATAATGAAGATGTTGACATTATTCAAATGGTGACTCCGAAAGAATTTATTAGAAACCAAACACCAGAATCTACAGAGTTCGTCTTTGAATAGGTAAAAGTGGTGAAAAGAGAAGGTTCGTGAAAACCCTATCTTTTTATATTTTTGATGTTTTTATTACATACGGAAGGTGTGAACCCTATCTACCAGCTGGCCGCGCCTAGAGGGGGTGTGAGCCCCCTAAGCTCCGTCTCTGCCTCGGTTTCACACCAGTACCTTCCTTATGCTTTGAAACTTCGTAAAATATAACCCCCCGGTCCCCCGAGGTTCGTGTATCGTGTTCTTGTCTTGTTTCTGTTTCGATCTGTTTTTGTCAGGCAGATTCTCAGTTTTAGAGTCACAATGTCTTCCTCTGGATCACCCATGGAGGATTCCTCCGCGGATGTCATCAACCCGTACATGTATGGGTTGAGGATTCATCCCAAGGAGTTGATTCTCAAGGATCAGAAGGTGCAGATGAAATAAGTTCAAGGCCCTAAAGGAGAAGGCAGTCTGGAAGACAAGATAGAAGCATTGGAGCAGGAAGTTTTCAGGTACAAGAAGATGGCGGAACGCAAAGTGGATGTCATCCATAAGATAAGTTCAGAACTCATCGCCAAGCACGAGGAGGAGGTTGCTAAGCTCCAATACAAAATATTTTCTCTCCGTTAGACCACCAACCAATTACAAGCACAGATCTACGACATACAAAATCAAAGCTGTGAGTATGAGGCTAGATTTAATCGCATAAGCACTGCTGCTAGTTTCAGGATTGTGGAAACTAGGACGTCCTTTTTGGATGGGGAACCTTTGCCTTGGAAGTTTGATGATGACAAGATAACACCACCACCACCGAAGGAGTAGTTCGTCATTAGGTTTGGCATCCCCTTGGCTTGTTCCAAGCTTGGGGGAGTGCCGCGGTATCACATCATTATCTTTTATCTTTTACCTTTTTAGTAGATTCATATCTTTGGTAGAGAAGTTATCTTATAGGTTGGTTTGCATTGTGGAAGTATCTCTCCTTCAGTTTCTATATATCCCTTGGTGTGAGTGCCTTTATGTAATATTAATGAGAAGTTTCATCTTTTACTTTTTGCACTTTTTATTTTAGTTTGCAATCTCTATTATATGATTGATCTTGTTGATCGGTATTGGTATCACTTTGGGAGCATCAAGTAGATCTAAATTGGTTTTGGCAAATCGAGCTCTGGTCAGTAGCAACACTTTTTGAGGTTTGAAAGGAAAAGAGAAAAAGCTTACAGGTATTTTGTATCATTTATTTTCTTTCTTGATTGGCTCATAAGCTTAGTATTCTTTATTTAAGATCTTTTGTGTCCTCAAGGAAGATTGCATGTTTGGCTTGATCACTTGTAGGTTTGCTTGTTTCCTTTAACTCTTTTGCTTGCTACTCAACCTTGCTAGCCAAAAACCTGTTTTGAGAAGGCATACTTCTCATGCATCCAACCCCTTTGAACCAAACCTATGCCATTTATGTCCACCATATCTATCTATTAGCATTATTGCTACTCCAAGCAAATCCTCAAGCTTCATCTATCTTTCGAATTAAAAATTATTTTGTTATGTGAAAACTAGTTAGTAAAGCTCTCATGAACTTGATGGCACACCTTATTTTCTTGTCCCTAATAAACTTGAACCATTGTGTCATCAAAGTTGTATATGCTTGCATCTATACGTTGGGATTAGCAGAACCGTGTTGTCACGGGGAACACTTTCAACACTTATGGATACATATCCAGTTGATATCATGCTCTTTTGTTTGCGGATGTCGTCGGTGTGAAATAAAAGGGGAGATTGTAAGTCCATGGAGTTATGTATGTTTTGTAGAGAAACGCCTGGGCCGCTAGCCTAAGCCATGCCTAATCATGGTGGAAACTTGCAGCATAACCATAGTGAGCAATCTGTGAAGCATCCTCAATAAAAACCTATGCAAATAGCAAATAAAAAGATCGCTGAGATGCTTACTGTCTGTTTGCCTTGTCATTTTTATTATGGGATAGCTCCTGTATCATGTGCAAGGGGTACCCCGTTGGCGGTTATTTATGATACGCATGTACTTACAATGACAAGAACTTACCGATAACTAAAGTTGAGTAGCATGAGGAGCGGCCCTCGTATTCAAGGGACATGAGATTGCCAACTTATATTTCGTCAAGCATATACTCCATCTTTGTTCACTTTAACCTTAATCACTTCAAGATGCTTATGATAGGGTCAATGAGAGCTCAAAGCTAGTAAGTACCATAATCTTTTGGAAGCTCCTTTTTACTTGAAATCCCTTCTTCCCTCAATGAAGGGCCTTCTATTTTCTAAGTTAAGTCGGTAAACCTACTTCCTCTCTATCTCCAGCAAGCATTTGAGTTGTTGTGTTTCAAGCATTCATATGATGATTTATCCAATCATGTTCTTTATGTTCCTTGTTTGCACAAGACTCTTATCTATTGAGTATTACTTTGAAAGCTATCATTGTGAAAAATCTTTTATGTTTGAGCAAAGAGTACTCTTGTTGTGAAGACTTCTTCAAAAGCTTTTTGTGAAACTGTTTGCCAGCTGTTCTCTGACCAAGAACAAAGTTTGCCAATTCCAATTATGAATTACCTTTATGCATCTCTATTGTGACTCCTATACTTGTTGCAAGCTAAGTTATATAATGGTGAGTTGCTTTCTTCTATGAGTTGTGTAATGGTAAGTGTGATGCTTCTTGTCCGTATTCTTTTATCGACACTTCACTCCATAAACATGTGGACATGTTTACTGAGCTTAGTTTTCGCTTGGGGACAAGCGAAGGTCTAAGCTTGGGGGGAGTTGATACGTCCAATTTGAATCACCATTATATATCATAATTTGCCTCTATTCATTGATATATTTCATATTAAGAGGTGTTACTTATGTCTTTTCATCTGTTTTTGCATGTTGGATGATTCTTGGAGGATGAACTGCCGGAGTCAGGATTCTGATGGAAAAAGAGGTATTTCGATGCAATTTCGTGAAGATCAGAAAAATACCAGAAAAATTACGGAAAATAATATTTTCCTAGAAGACGAAGGAAGCTAGAAGGGGAAGCGGAGATGGGCCGCAGGGGCCCCACACCCCCAGGCGCGGGCCACCCCTGCCCCGCACCTACAAGGGGTGTGGCCCACCTGGCAGTCCTCCAGCTCCGCCCTCTCGCCTATATCTTCTCCTCGAAACCCTAAAACACGAAGAGCGACCACAGAAAGATTCTGCCGCCTCTGCGGGGTGGAAAACACCGAGAGAGAAAGAGATCTCCGGCAGACAGATTTCTGCTGGGGAAATTCCTTCCCGGAGAGGGGAGATCGTCGCCATTAACACCATCATCAAGCTGGACTTCATCGGGATCATCATCATCATCCACACCATCATCTCCATCAACACCATCATCACCACTCCATCACGCTGTAACAATTGTGTTGAATACTTGCATAGTTCTTAGGGGAAACTTTCCCGATATTGATTACTATTGTAGTTTATGCTTGTGAGTGGAACCATTGGATTATTGTTTATGTTCGGATTGTTATCCATCACCATATCATCTTTGATCTTGATCCATATGATGTCTTGTGAGTAGTTCGTTTAGTTCTTGAGGACATGGGAAAAGTCATGTTGTTAGTAGTGGATTTGTGTTGAGTTATTATTGAATGGTTTAGTATTTAAGTTATGGTGCTATTCTTCTAGTGGTGTCATCTGAACGTCGACTACTAATTGTGGGGTTGCCGGATTGATAGAAACCTGAACCCCCGTTAGGAAACCATTGCACAAGGGAGCATAGGATCTTAGAGTTTAAGGCTGTGGTTAGATTTATATCTTAATTGCTTTCCTATAGTTGCGTATGCTTGCATGGGGGTTAATCACAAGTATGTATTAGTCCAAGTAAGGTCGGTGCATTAGCATAGGTTGACCCACACAACACTTACAACACCAAAGAAGACTACTTAGCTATATGAAGCGAAAGCACTTGACAGAATTCCCGCGTGTCCTCGAGAACGTTTGGTCCTTATAAGTATTTCCACCGACTTATCATTTGCTAAGAAAGTATTGGGCCACTTGCTGCAATTGTTCGTTGCCTTTATTACTTGCACCTTGTTCCTTTGCTTTATCAGAAAACCCCTAAAAATATGTTTGCTAAGTATTTACAGAGATTTCCTGCCCCATACCACTAGTCAACACCTTCTGCTCCTCGTTGGGATCGACACTCCTATTTATCAAAAGTACTACGATACACCCCCTATACTTGTGGGTCATCAGAATCATGAATAAATAAGGATCTTCAAGGCTGATCAAGACAAGTGCAAAGAGTTGCATCTAGATGGATCAACCTCAAGAAGGGATGAAGAAGGGCGAGCTCAACATGCGTCATCTCTAGAAGTTCTCATGCTTAAAACTTGCCATCCTCGTGATCATGGTGTGATGAAGACAAGTTCAAGAAGAGGTTTCCCCATGGAGTATGGGGGAGCAATTTGCAATTCTTCATCAAGCAAGAGCGAGCAAGAGCAAACAAGAAAGGTGTTCCCACTTTAGAAGAACAAGACGGTCTACATCAAGTTCAAGTGGAATGCTCAAGGCAAAGGTATGATCTTGATAGGGCTTCTCTTTTTCCAGTCTCGTGTTGTTAGTTGGGAGACCGGGTTTAGGATAGATAGCCGTACTATCAAGAGGGGTTCTCAAGCGGGTGTCTCAATTGCATCTTTCGGAGAGAGCTCAAACCTTTGCATGCATAGCATCATCTTTCTTGGTTGTTATTTGGTTCTTGTCCATGAGAGGATCTAGAGCTTGTGGTCATCATCATAACAACCTCTAGTTCATCAAATTAGGATTTCACTTGCATATCTTATTGCGGTTTTTGATCTTGCGAGTTTTTCGGCTCCACACCTTGGGAGATACATCACATATATATTCATGGTATTTTATCCCTAGGTGATACCCAATATTTCAAAAGTTATTGCAGTTTTGGTTTCTAGAATTTCCTTGACAAGAAGTTCCGGCTACCTACCGGAAGTTCCACTAGGGCATTTTGCCGACGGAAGTTCCGGTTCTTAATCCGCCCACGTATTGTAACCTATGTATCTTGTTTGATCTATTTGATGGAACTTCAGTCAGAATTTCCACCAGTAGTTCCGCTCCCATCGGAAGTTCCGGTGAACCGGCGGAAGTTCTGACCAGGCTCGCATTTTCAGTCTCTTGCATCACAGTTTTATGACCATTGGCTGTGTGCCACCGAAAGTTCTGGCCTCCCACCGGAAGTTCCGGCCAGGGTCGCGAATGCCCATAACGGGAAGATCTATGAGCCCTTTAAAAGGGGCTCCTCTTCCCCTTAGTGGGTACCAACTCTTTTCTTGGTTCTTGGCTTTCTCTCTCTCCTCCATTGTTGACCTTGACGAGATTTCCCTCTCCCCTTTCCCTTCCTATGATTCTTGCATCTTTTTGTGGGATTTGAGAGAGGGGATCTAGATCTACAATCCCCCAAGCCAAATCCCTTATTTGTGAAGGAATCATTGGGATCTAGATCTTGGAGAGTTTTGTGTTCTCCTCTTGTGTTCTTCCTCTCTTATTCCCCCAACAACTTTTGTTGCTTTGGTGGAATTTGAGAGAGAAGGACTTGCCTCTTGCATTTGTGCATAGGTTTGAGTTATCATCGGAGATTCGGTGAGTACAAGCCTGTGGGCTTGTTACTCTTGGGTTCTTGGAACCCTAGACGATTGTGTGGTTGGATTGTTGACCTTTTGTGGTCTTGTTGACCTTTTGTGGTATTGTAGCCTTTTGTGGCTTTGTTGGCCTTTCGTGGCATTGTAGCCTTTTGTGGTTTTGTTGTTGGGAGCCTCCAATTGAGTTTTGGAGATAGCCCCAATCTTGTACGGGTTCGGTGACCTCCCTCAAGTGTCCCATAGTGGAGCGAGTGGCCGCCTTTTGTGGTGCGCACTAGGGAGAATAGGTGATCCTTTTTGTGGCGTCGGTGAGTTGCGTGCTTCCGCATCCGGGGTGAGGCCTTGTGTGGCATTGGGTGAGCATCGAGCCACCACACCTCGAGGTGAGCCATTTGTGGCGTTTGGAGAGCATTGCGCCATTGCACCTCTCCAATAGAGACGTAGCTTCTTTGGAAGTGAACTTCAGGATAAAAATCTTCGTCTCCGCGTCCATCAGTTATCTCTCAACCGAGCCCTTTACTTATGCACTTTACTTTGTGATAGCCATCGTGCTTGAAGTATTTATATCTTGTTATCACCTTGTTGCTTATATTGCTTAGCATAGGTTGTTTGTGCACTTAGGTGAACCTAGTGGTTAGGTTTTGTGCTCAATAAATTAAACGTTAGTTTTATTCCGCATTTATTTGAGCCTAAACCGTAATAACTTTAAAAGACTATTCACCCCCCTCTAGGCGACGTCCATTGCACTTTCAACATGTCTACCAACCAAGCCATCAAACACCAAGTTCAATGGTAGGCCATCAAGTACAAGAATCACAAGAAATCAATGGTTTTCACAACCATAGATGGTGTACACCTTTGCAAGAAACAGATTCCATAAAAAATAAATTCCACATGTCTATGGCAATGGACAATTCAGTTGGAAGATTGTGCAGCCATGCTTACATGTTGACCTCCCCAAGGACAAGCATGTAGTGAGCACCTCATCCAATGTTGTTGACCACTCCCTTATCAAGGTGAGGAAGACTCAGAGTCAAGAATGAGTCCTTTTCAAGAAGAGGGAGTCCATGTGTAGGGCATCATGAACAACACCATTCTAGACTCACCACAAGTGATCCAGTTAGTCAAGTTACAAGGGAACAAGCTAGGGACATAGCATGAGTAGATCTATTCCTAATGCGTGTAATTTTTTTGGTACTAATAATTGGTAATTACTTAATGCTTAGGATATTTGGGTGTTTAGATTTGAAGGCAAGGAACACAAAGGCACAGAAGTAAGGAGACAAGAAGATGGGAGGAGTGTGAATGAAATAAAGGGAGGCAAGTCGCCTAGAGAGGTCAAACGGTATACACCAAAGACCCCGGATAGTCTGGTCCACATACCTCAAACAGTCTGTGCAAGTAGCTCCTAGACAGTGTCTCAGACAATTTAATAAGTTTGAGACACTATCCAGGATAGTCTATGCAAGTTGGGATGCCCCTATTTAATAAGTTCCATTGATATAGTAGAGTATCATTATCAAGCTTGTATCATTAAAGCCTTGATTCATTCATGATTAGTATGGTCTATCCACTTCTCTATCAATGATGATATGGGTTTATTTCAGTGGTCATGAATTGAAATAAGATAAAGATTGAGAGCCATCTTCCTATAGGTAGAATAGATTCCACAGTCACAAAGGTTTGATTAAAGTTGAAAGTGCACAGATGCCTCCTAGAGGGGGGCGAATAGGCATTAAAAACTTTTACGAGATGGGTTTAACAAAGGCGGAATAAAACTAGGGTTTACTTTGTCAAGCACAAAACCTATATATACTATGGTTCACCAATGTGCACCAACAACTTATGCTAAGAAAGACAAGCAACAACATGATAACAAGATAGATTACTTCAATCATGAAGGCTATCACAATGTAAAGTGCATAAGTAAAGGGCTCGGGTATAGAGATAACCGAGGCACGCGGAGACGATGATGTTTTACCGAGTTCCTCCCTATAATGGAGTATGTATCATTGGAGGGGTGGGCGGTACTAAGACCACTAACTCCACAAGAGGCCTAACCCTATTCTCCCAAGCACCCGCCGCACGGAAAACACCCGATCCACTATGGAACACTTGAGGGCAGTCACCAAACCTGTACAAGATTGGGGAAATCTCCACAACTGAATTGGAGGCTCCCAATAAACATCACCAAGGCCATTAACTTGGGGAGAGCTCCACAAATTAATTGGAGGCCCCAAGTACTTACCACAAAGGCCACTCAACCGTCCAGGGTTCCAAGAACCCAAGAGAAACAAGCTTCTTGATTTCACCAACCAATTCCTCCGAGGAGAACTCAAACCAATGCACCTAATGCAATG
This sequence comes from Avena insularis, assembly GCA_023614405.1. Lineage (NCBI taxonomy): Eukaryota > Viridiplantae > Streptophyta > Magnoliopsida > Poales > Poaceae > Avena > Avena insularis. The sequence continues at coordinate 57,088,757 of CM042689.1, forward strand.
GCAAGTCCTTAACTCCCAAATTCCACCAAACTACAAAAGCTATTGGGGAATGAGAGAGGAAGAACACAAGAGGAAAACTACACAAGAAACCTCAAGATCTAGATCCCAAAATGTTCCCCTCACATAGAGGAGAGATAAATTGGTGGAGCTATAGATCTAGATCTCCCATTTCAAATCCCCCCAAAAGATTCAACAAATATGGGAGGGATTGAGAATATTTGCAATGTCTTGAAGGTATAAATAATGGAGGAGAGAGGGAGAGCAAGTAACAAGACCGTTGGGGAAGAAGGGGGCCTTCTATAGGTCCCCCATGACAACTAGCCGTTGCGGAACACTTATCCCGGAGTTTCCGACCTTTAGGACCGGAGTCTCTGGCCCCTATGACCGGAGTCTCCGGAGTCCAAACTCTGGCCAGGACTCTGGGCGAGCTCCAGATTCTCCTAGTACACCCCCTGTATTCGGGCCCGGAAATTGGACCAGAGCTCCGGGGTGCAACACCGAAGTCTCCGCTCCCTCGAAAACTAACATAAAAACCAATAGAAAACAACCATAACTTTTGCATCTGGACTCCGATTTTTATGATCTTGGCCTCGTTTCCAAGATATTAATGAGCTTTACAAGATCATAGAGGGAACCATCATATTACAACAAAGGAGGATAGAATAAAATTATGAAGGGATTAACCTATCGATAAAAAAACAAACCGGTAAAATCTCTAAATGAAATACACAATAGAGAAAGCATATGAAATCCGTTTTCGATGAACTTGAGCTTGTCATGGAGAATAACACAAGCTCTAAATCCTCTCATGGATAAGAACCAAATAAGAACCAAGAAATATGATGCCAAGTATACAAAGTTTTGAGATCTCTCCGAAGGATATGATCAAGTTACTCACTCGAGAGCCCCTCTTGATAGTACGGTTATCTATCCTATAAACCAGTCTCCCACTAACAATATGAGACCGGCAAAAGGTAAAACCTATAAAGATCATACCTTTGCCTTGAGCATTCCACTTGAGCCAAATGTAGATGATCTGGTCCTTCTCAAGATGGAACTTCTTTCTTGATTTCTCTTGCTCGCACTTGCTTGATGAAGACTTGCAAATTTCTCCCCCATACACCATGGGGAAACCACTTCTTTGAACTTGTCTTCAATAATCCATGATCAACGAGGATGGAAAGCTTCAAGCATGTGATCTCCTAGATACGGAGCATCTTGAGCTTGCACTTCATGTCTTCTAACTCCATTAGGATGATCTCTTGAAGATACACATGAGAAACTCTATCTTCTTCTTCAACACACTCTTGATCTTATTTTTTATTCTTCTTCTTCTACATGATTCCAATAGGCCCAAAGCACTTGGATAATGCTTCTTCTTCATTTCTTCCACCTTGATGCCAACACATGATCCAAGAAATTGTTGGAGATATGCCCTAGAGGCAATAATAAAAGTAGTTATTATTATATCTTTGTGTTTATGATAAATGTTTACATTCATGCTATAATAGTATTAACTAGAAACATTAATACTTATGTGATTTGTAAACTAATTAGAGTCCTTAGTAAAGCCTCTTTATAATACTAGCGTGTTGGTTGATAGATGATCGTGGTTTCCTGATCATGAATATTGAGATGTTATTAACAACAAGATCATATCATTAGGAGAATGGTGTGATGGACATACTCCTATAGATAAGTGTAGCATAAAGATCAAGTCATTTCATTAGTTCATTTGCTTTAAGCTTTCTGATACATAGTAACCTAATTCCTTCGACCATGAGATCATGCTAATGACTATCACCGGATGGATACTTTGATGACATCAAACACCACACCGTAACTGGATGGCTATAAAGGTGGCATTGAGTGTTTGAAAAGTGTATGTTGAGGCACATGGATCAAGAGTGGGATTTGTCCATCCATATGACGGATAGATATACTCTGGGCCCTCTTGGTGGAATGTCATCCGATTAGCTTGCAAGTATGTGACTGGCTCACAAGGTATCACATATCACGTGAACGCAAAAAGAGTACTTATCGGTAACGAGAATGAACTAGGTATGCAGAGATACCGACAATCAGACCTCGGATAAGTAAAATATCGCAAGACAAAGGGAAATTGGTATCGTATGTAAATGGTTCAGTCGATCGAAAAGTAATCGTAGAAATATGTGGGAACCATATGAATTTGCAGATTCCTTTATTGGTTATTGATCGGAGAAGAGTCTCGGTCATGTCTGCATAATTCACGAACCGTAGGGAGACACACTTAAGGATTCGATGTTGTTTAGTAGATATGGAATGTAAGTAGGGAGACCGAATGTTGTTCGAAGTCTCGGATGGGATCCGGTGTATCACGAGGAGATCTGGAATGGTACGGAGAATAAGATTCATATAAGGAAAGTCCAATTCCGGAGTTCAGGAATGATTCTGGTGTTTTCACCAGAATGATCTAGAAGGGTCTAGAAGGTTCGCCGGACCGGAAGGGGAAGGGTGCATGAATGTGTCATGACTGAGTGGAATGGTTGCATAATGTCCTAACTCAAAGGGTTGTGCAAATAAAGAGTTAATACGAACTCCAAAATTGAAAGTCAAAAGGCAGGTTTGAAAAGTCAAACTGGGACAATGTTTCCTAGTGGAGGAAGAAGAGAATCCTTCTCTCCTCCACTACAAGCCTAGAAGGAGAGGGAGTTGGGGAAGGATTCAAACTCCCCTCTCCCTAGCTGCCCCTCCCTCTCATAAATAGAGGGGAGGGGGCTGCCCCTCCACACAACACCACCACCATGCAAGCTGCCCGCGCTGCTTCCAGCCACGCCGCACTGCCTCCGCGCCGCCGCCACCTCCACCTCATCCTCTCCGGCTTCTAAAACCTAGATCGCCGGGGAAACCCTAATACTCCACCATAACCCGCTCTGGCTTAGGCGAAGCCTTGTGGGATCTTCCCTCTACTTCCGACACCATGCCGTCGTGCTGCTGGAATCGCAAGGAGAGAACTACAACCTCCACTGCCTGCTAGAACAAGGGAGAGGAAGGTCTTCATCGAGTACCGAACGTGTGACCGATTGCGGAAGCACTGTCGGAATGCAGCGCCAGAAGGATCATCTATGCGATCTTGAGATCGGCAAGTGTACAACTACATCACCCACGAGAATATGCTCTCGTTAACCGCTTTGGAATCTTCGAGGGTGAGTACTCTAATCGTCTCGTTGCTACAATCTAGTAGATAGATCTTGGCTTGTGTGTGTTCATGCAGTAATTTTTTTTGTTTTTCATGCTACGAACCCCTACAATGGTATCAGAGCCATGTCTATATGTAGATCTGTTGTACGAGTAGAACACAATGGTAATTATGGGCGGTGGTGCTTTTATTATCAATTGCTATTTGTGTACTTTGCATCTTGCGGTATGATGGGATGAAGCGGCCCAGGCTAACCTTACATGACATCGTTCATGAGACTTTCTCCACGCTCAACATGCAACTTGTATTGCATAAGTGGCTTTGCGGGTGTCTGTCTCTCCCATCATAGTAAAGATTCAATTTACAACGGGCACTTGATAGTTCAAGCATCAACGTTGTGGTTCTGGTGCGTAAGTTAGAATAGTACTTATTGAAAGACCAAACCACGTAAAATATGCAAAGAAAATTAGAGGCGTCTAACTTTGTTTTGCAGAGGTGTGTTGTGATGTGATATGGCCATGATTGTGATTATATGTTATGTATGCAATGTTACTTATTGTAAGTCGGCAACCGGCAGGAGCCTTATGGTTGTCTTTTAATTTCGTTAAGACCTGCGTGTCTATTATTCAAAGTACTTGTAATAGTTGATGCTGGTGGATGACAACCATGGAGCGGTGCCATTGACCTTGACGCCACGCCGGTGATGATGGAGATCATGTTCGTGCTTGAAGATGGATATCGAAGGCACAAGAAGAAAGGCCATATCATATCACATATTTTGAATTGAATGTGATGTTAATCCTTTTATGCATCTTGTATTGCTTAGTTTGTGACGGTAGCATTATAAGATGATACCTCTCACAAAATATCAAGTTATAAAGTGTTCGTCCTTAGTAGGCACCATTGCCAAAGCTCGTTTTTTCGAAGCACCACGTGATGATCAGGTGTGTTAGATTCTGCGAGTGTATACAACGGGAACAAGCCAGATTTGCTCATGTAGAAGCTAAGGTTTTATCTTGACGAGCCTAGCATGTACATACATGGTCTTGGAACACAGATCACCGAAAGGCAAAGCATGTGTCATATAGTAGATATGATGAACATGTTGATTGTTCACCTTTGAAGCTACATCATCTCTCGTGATGATCGGTTTTGATGTGGTGGATTTGTTTCGTGTGATCACTAAAACAATGTGAGGGATGTTGTTTTGAGTGGGAGTTCACCTATATTAATTTAGAATTAATTAGAACTCAATTTATCATAAACTTAGTCTAAATTATTGCAAATATGTTATAGATCAATGGCGGACCCTACCATCAATTTTAATGCGTTCCTAGAGAAAGAAAAGTTGAAAAACAATGGAAGAAACTTCGCGGATTGGTTCTGCAACTTGAGGATTGTTCGCAATGCAGGTAATTTGACCTATGTGCTGGATGCATCGCTGGGTGACCCACCTGCAGCTAATGCTACCGATGAGGTGAAGATTGTTTCCCTCACTTGGAATAATCAGTACTCCACAGTTCAGTGTGCTATCTTGTATGGTTTGGAATCAGAGCTTCAGAAAAGGTTTGAGAACTTTGACCCACATGATATTTTCCGTGAACTCAAAATGATAGTTGAGGCTCACGCGGCAGTTGAGAGTTATGAGGCTTCTGAAAAGTTCTTTAACTGCAAGATGGAAGAGGGCAGCTCCATTAGTGAGCATGTGCTTAAGATGTCTGGGCACGCAAGTAAGCTCCAAAGTTTGGGTATAGTGATTCCTAATGCTTTGGGGATTCACCGTGTCCTCCAATCACTACCACCTAGTTACAAAGAGTTTGTGCTGAATTACAAGATAAGTGGTGCGATTGGATCGCTCACTGATCTTGCTGCCACTTTGCTGGTTGCAGAAGTAGACATAAAGGCAAAGGGAGAAATCAAGGGTAACTTCGAAAGGAATGGCAAATTTGTTGCTACACCTGAGAAGAAGACCCAAGTTGGCCCTAGCCCTGATGCAGAATGCTTTTATTGCAAAGTGTGTGGTCACTGGAAGCGGAATTTCCCTAAGTACTTGGCGGATCTGAAGAACAACAACATCAAGAAGAAAGGTATATCCGATATACATGTTATTGATGTGTATCTCACTAGTAGTCGTAGTAGTGCCTAGGTATTTGATACTGGTTCGGTTGCTCATATTTGTAACTCGAAACAGGTGCTGCAGAATAGACGGAAACTAGCGAAGAACAAGGTGACGATGCGCGTTGGAAATGGATCAAAGGTTGATGTGATCGCGGTTGGCACGCTACCTCTTCATCTACCATCGGGATTAGTTTTATACTTAAATAATTATTATTTGGTGCCTGTGTTGAGCATGAACATTATATACAGATCATGTTTATTGCGAGACGGTTACTTGCTTAATTCCGAGAATAATGGTTATTCGATTTATATGAGTAATATTTTTTATGCACATGCACCTTTGATAGATGGTCTATTCTTGTTGAATCTCGATTGTAGTAATACACATAATAACATTAAAGCTAAACGTTTGAAATTAAGCGATAACTCAACCTAAATGTGGCACTGTCGTCTTGGTCACATTGGAGTGAAGCGTATGAAGAAACTCCATTCCGATGGACTTCTTGAATCACTTGATTTCGAATCACTTAAAAGATGCGAAGCATGTATGATGGGTAAAATGACTACGACTCCATTCTATGGTATGATGGAGCGAGCTACGGACTTATTGGAAATCATACATACCGATGTGTGTGGCCCGATGAGTGTAGAATCGCGTGCTGGTTATAGTTATGTTCTTACTTTCACGGATGACTTGAGTAGATATGGGTATATCTATTTCATGAAACATAAATCCAAAACTTTCGAGAAGTTCAAGGAATTTCAAAGTGAAGTAGAGAATCAACGTAACAAGAAGATTAAATTTCTATGATCTGATCATGGAGGTGAATATCTAAGTTAAGAGTTTGGCGAGCATTTGAAGAAATGCATAATACTTTCACAATTGACACCGCCGGGAACACCACAACGTAATGGTGTGTCCGAACGTCGTAATCAAACTCTCTTAGATATGGTTCGTTCTATGATGTCACTTACAGATTTACCGCTATCGTTTTGGGGTTATGCATTAGAAACAGCCGCATTCACTTTAAATAGGGCACCATCTAAATCCGTTGAAATGACACCGTATGAATTACGGTTTGGGAAGAAACCTAAATTGTCGTTCCTTCAAGTTTGGGTTGCGAAGCTTATGTAAAGAAGTTACAACCCGAAAAGCTTGAACCCAAAGCAGAAAAATGCATCTCCATAGGATACCCGAAGGAAACTATTGGGTATACCTTCTATCATAGACCCGAGGGCAAAATCTTCGTTGCTAAGAATGGATCCTTTCTAGAGAAGGCGGATCTCTTGAAAGAAGTGACAGGAAGGAAAGTAGAACTCGACGAGGTTGTCGAACCTTCTCTCTGATTTGAGAGTAGCACAACACCGTAAGAAGTTCCTATGGCGCCTACACCAATAAGAGAGGAAGCTAATGATGTTGATCATGAAACTTTGGTCGAATTTACTACGGAACCTCGCAGGTCAACGAGAAATCGTACCACTCTCGATTGGTATGATCCCGTTATGAGTGTCATGTTGGTGGACAACACCAACGACCCTGTGACATATGAGGAAGCAATGATGGGCCCAGATTCCAATAAATGGCAAAAAGCCATGAAATCCGAGATTGGATCCATGTACGAAAACCAAGTATGGACTTTGGTGGACTTACCGGATGGCCAGAAGGCTGTCGAGAGCAAATGGATTTTCAAGAAAAAAACATATGCTGATGGTAATATTACTGTCTATAAAGCTCGACTTGTTGCAAAAGAGTTTCAACAGATTCAAGGAGTTGACTACGATGAGACTTTCTCACCGGTAGCAAAGCTAAAGTCTGTGAGGATTTTGTTAACAATCGCTGCATATTATGATTATGAGATATGGCAGATGGATGTCAAAACGGCGTTCCTCAATGGAGACATTGATGAAGAGTTGTATATGGTACAACCCAAAGGTTTTGTCGATCCTAAAGATGCTAACAAGGTATGCAAACTTCAACGGTCCATTTATGGATTAAAGCAAGCATCCCGAAGTTGGAATCAATGTTTTGATAAGGTAATCAAAAGTTTTGGTTTTATATAAACTTATGGAGAAGCTTGTATTTACAAGAAAGTGAGTGGGAGATCTGTAGCATTCCTAGTACTATATGTGGATGACATATTGTTGATTGGGAATGATGTAGACCTTCTTAATAGTGTCAAGGATTATTTGAATAATAGTTTTTCAATGAAGGATCTTGGTGAAGCTGCTTACATATTAGGCATAAATATTTATAGAGATAGATCGAGACGCCTAATATCGTTGTCACAGAGTACATATTTGGACAAAGTTCTAAAGAGGTTTGGAATGGAAGATAGCAAGAAAGGGTTCTTTCCCATGTTGCCCAATACGACCTTGAGTAAAACTCAAAGTCCAGCTACGACAGGAGATAGAGAAAGGATGAGTAACACTACCTATGCCTCAGCCATAGGATCTATCATGTATGCCGTGCTATGTACTAGACCCGACATTTCATATGATGTTAGTTTAACTAGCAGATATCAAAGTGATCCAGGAGTGGATCTATCGTGGTATTACCGATGAGTACGCCATGGAGGGGTCCTCACAGAGCGTGTTTAGAGACGTGGGGTAAGGTGGAAGGTTGGTGGGTACAAGGTAACACAGCTTACCTAGGTTAAGATCCCATGACGATGGCGGAATCCTACTCCTGCTATAAATCACTATAATGGCAATACACCGAGTTACAGGGATTGGTTCGCTGTGCTCGATATGAGTTGAGTTGCTAAGTTATCCCTAAGGCTCCCATAGGTCCGGCTTATATAGTTTCCAGATCCTAGGGTTACAAGCAAAGTCCTTGTCGGACAGGTTACAGAGTCCTACACGATATACAACTAGTCTAACGTGTCTTGCACTCCAAGGCTCCGGGTACACTGGTGACTCCTCCATAGCCTTACTTTATCCGGCATGGGCCTCTCTTATGGATCGATCTAACTGGGACGCCCAGCAGACCATGGGCCTTGCTACCAACTGTGGGCCACTCGGGTTATCCGGATTAGAGACATGCTATGGTGATACCCATTTAGCATATACCCAACAGTAGCCCCCGAAGAACTCCAAGATCTTGCGCCATATTGCCTCTTCAGGTTGAATGCTCCGTCTAGATGAATGTCGGCAAATCATCAAGCAATATCTTGTAGTCCTCCCAAGAACCCTACAATGCCCTCCGTCTTTAATATGTAAGTCGGAGAACTGCTGAATCTTCCATCGTACTCTTCTCGTAGACGGACATGATCCGTCCATGCTGGAATCTTTAGATGGGATGGTTCACCTGCCTATGTTAGTAGAGCATCGTAGACCATAGGTCAGCAATGCCTCGTAACTCACACATGCAGGGAACACAATCATAGTCGTTTTCCCGCGCGAAGGATGCGAAACATTGGCGGCGGCGGTGGGAACGTGGCGAAATTTCCGCGCACACGCTATCCATGCAGAAACCGTCCGATCAACTTGCACGAATCTTGATGTTGAGTACTATAAATTATAACCGTGGTAATTTCTATCCTTTCACCGCATTTTCCTCGCATCATCTTCTTCCTCCAGCGAAACGCTTTCTCGAGCTCTACGCGCGCACCGAGAAAAACCCTAGTTTTCCCCAATCCCACAGTCCCCTTTCTCCTCGCTCCAATGGCAAGCAGCAGCGCCACCCCATCCATGGCGGCGTCGAGCGATTCCACGGCCAAGCCGACGGGCTCCGTTCACGTGCCTCTAGAGGGCTTGGTGTTGCCACGCACCGCGGCGGTGGAATCCACCAACGGTGACCATATTCCAGCGGGGCTGGAACCGCTGGAGGAGGAGGGCGACTCTCATAAGGGAGAGTGGCGCGGCTCCGATATCACTGAGAGGGATCTCAAGGAGATGCTTGCCGAGGGATACCTTCCCACGACGGAGGGGCTGGTCTGGCGGGAGGCGCCGGCCAGCGAGGTCATCCCTTCTCCCCAAGCCGGAGAAAAGGTGTACCTCAAAGCCCAACTGGTACGCGACGTCTCCCTCCCAATCTACGACTTCTTTATAGAGGTCCTTAGCCACTACCGGGTTCAACCTCAAAACCTTTCTCCGAATAGAATCCTCGCGCTTAGCAACTACACGGCGCTTTGTGAGGGCTACCTAGGAATTAGGCCTAGGTTAGATCTGTTTATATATTTTCTCATCGTCAAGAGGGAAGCTGGAATGAGAAATGATGAGCTCAGAAATTGTGGAACCATTAGCTTCAAGATCTAGCCTGGCCGGCGGTTCCCCGACATTGTAGGCCACAAGTCCTACAAAAACTGGCAGAGGATGTACTTCTACGACCCAGATATCCCTCTAACTGGCCGAGAAGCATCGTACCCAGACTTTGTCGACGGGGCCGCCGCTGAAGCCCCGACATGGATATCCCAAGCCCTCCTTCCCTCCGATGATGAAGCCTCCCGCGCTATAAGGCGGATCGAGTGGTTTGTAGACACGGGTCTGACCGGGTTGGACCTAGCCATGTGCTGGTTCATCAGGAGGATCCAGCCTCTGCAGCATCGTGCGAAGATGATGCACCAGTATACCAAGGATAGGAAGTATAGCCTCTGCATATTCGAGGACAACTTCTCAAGTGACTCCATCAAGCTCTGCCTCAAAAACATCGTCAAGGTGAAGGACAGGAAGCGTGGCTTCACCATCACCTACGACATATTCGAGGGCGACACGTGCCCAGAGGTATCTGTTTATTTTCCGTGTATGACATATACTCCAGTTCTTCCATCTACCCTTTACATATTGCATCTAACACTTCGGGATTCACTTAACAACTAAAGAGTCTAGACGAGGACAACATGGCTGTCCAAGTCTATGACCTCGAGATGAAGGAAGTCACCGTCGTGTCCGACGACGATGTTCCGTTGGCGCGTAAGCGGAAGAGCTCCACCTCTGACCCTGCCGACGGAGGCAAGAAGAAGAAGATGGAGGGTGGAGCCTCCAAGAAGTCCACCGCCTCCCTGGAGGCAGAGAAAAGAAGAATGATCGGTATCACGTTGACCAAATCACCAACCATTGTGTAAGCTTTTGTCTCTTGCTCGTCTTGTTCCTGTACTTATATTTTTGCATGTTTTAGGAAGAAGGCCAGTATGAGTTTGAAGAAGACCTCCAAAACATCGGGGGATTCTAAAAACATCAAAGATATGTTTCACCAAGCATCTCCCACCATCGCCCCTACAAACCCCAGCGTCCAGCCTGCTGCCGCACCGACAAGCTCTCCAGCTAAGGTAACATCTAAACCTTCCGTCATGGAGTGGACCCAGGTGTTGCCGTGGAACTTGCTATTATCGGCGAGAAGGCGACACAAGAAAGCACTACATCCAAAGTGGCTGAAGCTCCGGTTAAGGATGCCACTGGTAACAGTAAGGTGATGGTGGAAGGCGGAACTTCTGCCACAGGCGGCGCCACTGCACCTAGGACACCGGTAGAGTTTCTGAAGATCGTCTACCCGGTGGTTACACTGAGTAGCTCAACTCTGGTTCCTGGTGCTGCGTCGACTTCTCTAACATGTGGTCTTGAGGAGTTGCTCAAGCAGGCAGATATCCTTCGCGGAAATAGCCTTGCCTTCAGCAAGATACTTGCCGAGAGCGCCACCAACCTCAAGATCATTGCACTTGTAAGTTTCGTATGCATTTTGCATTTCATATGTAGTATCCCACTATAGCCCCTGAGGATTTAGACGGAAAACAATAGGTCTTTGTGTCTGAATGCTCTAAGTGTGACTAAGCTAGAAAACTTCGCACTATAACCCCCAAGTATGTAGTTTGAATGAATTATTCCGACTAGATACTTTTAGAGTAGCATACGCAGTTTTCATAAATTTCAATACTGTAGCCCCAAGCCTCTAGTTGAAACATAATTAGTTCCAACTAGATGCTTAAAGAAATACTAAGCATATTGCCAAGTTAAAAACTCTCACTATATCCCCCAAGCCTCTAGGTGGATATTTATCCGGCTAGATGCTCCAAGTTGTAGAGGTCCCAACCTTTAATAAGGTAGAGATCCCTGTGATTGCAATGCTAGTCCCTAGATCAATAGCTAGCATCCATATTTAATATGTAATATCAAGAAACAAAGGTCATAATACAACTTTATAACCAGGAATATAATAATACATTACATCTTACATAGCTCATTTGGCTATCTCGTTACAATGCAGCAGAAATAATTATATCATGGAGTCCTTTATCTTCAAAGTGCCACAGGCAATCATGTTGGTTGTAGACTTGTAATCCTAATCAACACACTTCACTATCATCAAACAATCCTGCAACATAATAAGTTACAGCCACAAGGGTCAATACATTTGAATTGTATTGGGAAGTGATGCTATGGTAGTATAGTGGAGTCTATCATCTATATGCATTTGGCTAGGTGGAGCTTAGGCTTGCTTTGCTCAAAATAGATTTTCCTTATCATTTGAAAACACTAAGTTTTTGTTTGACAAAATCACCCAAGGAACCACCAATAGAAATTGGTGAACCTTCACCCTTGTTTAACCACAAGTTTTAACTTAGAAAATTGGGATGAGGAGATTCTTGATAGCTTCCATGTCTTGATGCTCAAATTGTCCATTGCCAGGGACATGACTAAGTACTTAGATTTTACGCTCTGCAGAGGTGGTGCACTTTCCCCACAAGACTTGGTTTCACCAAGACAAGATCTTTCAGAAGCCTTCCCTTAGACCAGAATGGACGCGTTCCAACCTATCATCCCCTACCACCAACTGTCCATTTGGCTAAGTTATTGCAACCTATATGATCCAGGCAGATCCCATAATGCCAAGTGGCTGCACTTGAAGCTTCTCAACATTTGACATCTCAAATCTCTTTGTTCCTGGGTGGCATTCCATAAGTGAGATACACAAGGCAAACCATAGAAATGGGCCTTGTGTAACCATGCAACCAAAAATCCACCAAGCAAGTCCCTTTCCACCCAGGTGATTCATTCACTTAGTTGTTTTATTAAACAAAACACAAGTCCTTGACTTAGAAATATTCCATAGCATGAATATAATCCACCCTTGTTTTCTACTAGCTAAGCTAAGCATGATGGTAGTAGGAATCTTAACTTAGGATAATTCTACTAAGGTATCATCTACTAGGATTTCCCATGGCATAGTATATACTTAGAAAAAATTCCATGCAAGTCCTACTTAGAAATATCACTAATGCATAGTGAAAATAATGGGACAAAAGTATGGAGCACCACTTGCCTTTTTGGTAGAGAATTATAAGTTCACTCCTTGACCTTGAAATAGTCACACTCTTCAAATTGCACTACAATTCAATCAAGCAAGCAAATATTCAATCTACCATTCAAGCAATCATCACATAGAATAATAAAAACAAAGCAATGCATGCAAGCATGCCAAATATTGTTTTATTTTGTAAAAGTGGTTTCTATAGGTTATAAGCACCATAAAATATCTTTTGGTCATTTATAAAAGTGGCAAGGTCATTTATAAATGTGGCAAAACCATTTGATATCAAGTTAGTGAAAATGGCAACTTTAAGTTATTTTTGTTTTGCTAGAAGTGGTTCAAACCCAAGTAATATTTTCTAGTGTTTGACAAATACATTCTCAAACACAAATGTTAGTGTTTTAAGGTCAAGTGTTTAATATTGAAAACATTTTCAAAAGGTTTTTCCTATAAACCATTTTTATACCAAATCAATATTTTATGTTGTTGAAAATGCTTTTTAGCAAAGTAATAATTTATAGGGTTCATCAAATATATTTTTTGATCCTAAATATTGGTGTTTAGGGTCAGAGAGTTTAAATCAAATCATTTTCCAAAGGTTTTACTCAAAAAGCATTTTTAACATATAAACCATATTTTCTTTTAACTAGAAATGCTTTAATTCAAAGATTTATTCTTTAACTTCACAAAATACAATTTTAAATCCATAAGTTGGTTTCTATGGTCAGTAGGTTCAAAAAAATCCATTTGCCAAATATTTTACCATAAAATATTGCTAGAATAATTTTTATATTCAAAATATACCTACACAAGTTTCTGCAAAAACAACTAAGTTTCCAGAAGCAATTCATTAAACAAAGTGCATGGTTGGAAAGTGCTTGTTTTGCTTATTCCATTGATATAAAATTTACAAAATTTGGACGTGTGGATTGAAAGTTATGCAATTTACAAATTTGAACATCTAATAGAACAAATTCTGTTTTTAAAACATATCACAGGCCACGCGTCGTGTTCTTACTGGTTGGTACCGGTTCGCACGGATCGGCCTACGCGGTGCGTTGGATCTAAACATATCGTGCGGCACAGGATCAAGCGTACCCCTTCATTTAAGTTTCTATACTATCCACGTGATCCAGATCCAACGGCTACTGTGAGCTTGACCAAGAGTGAGCGGCGCTGGCGGCGGCGAGTGGCGGCGGCATGGTCCGACGGTGCAGTCGCCGGTGATTTAGGAAGCAGGGGGATATTGGAGTAGCTCACCAGAATCGCCGTGGCGAGTAGATGCTCAAGGTGGTCACCGTTGGGCAGGGGGCGCACGAGAACAGAGTGGATTGCTCGCCGGAGTTCTTGCTCCGCGGGTTCCTGGTCGCCGCGTCGTTGTTGGCGCATGTACGGCACGGGAGGACAAGTTGAAGGGTGCGTTAGACGCGGGCGAGAGAGGTGGATACACGAGTGTCGTCGAGAGGGAGAGGCGCGGTCAGGATTACCTGGGAAAGGTCGCCGGAGCAGTGGCAGGCGACGGTGGCGTGCAGTGGTCGTCCTTGCTGACGTTCTGGGACAAGCACGGACAGGTTCGGGGTACTGGGAGACCTGCACAGTGATGGCGAGCAAGCTCGTGGGGACTGGGAGGCAAGGGGCGGCGAGGAGCGGCCGGAATTGCTCGGAGAGCTCATCGGAGTACGCGGGCGACCTAGAAAGCCAGAATGGGTGGTTTCTGGGGGAGAAATGGAGAGGGGGAGCAGGCATTTAATAGAGCGTGGTCGCGGCGAGGTTTAAGCAAGGCATTTATGCGAATTAACCTCATCATTCATCGGCGGGAAACGGCCGACGTGGTCACCGCGGCGGGTCAGGAAGATGACTGGGGGGTGGGGTCTGGGTGTCAGCGAGAGAGAGAGAGAAAGAGAGAGAGACGAAGTGGGGTCCGGTCATCAGTGGCGTTGCGGGTTGTTTCGGGTGTGAAAGAAAACGGTTCGGCAGAGAGGGGGATGGGCTTTTGCTGGGCTTAGTGGGCTAGCTGGGTTGGGCTGGCTCCTTTCTATTTTTTTGTTCTGTTTCACTTTTCTCTTTTTCCATTTACATTCCTGTTTTGAATTTTGTTTAAACATTTCAAACAATCATTTGAATTCAAAATATTTCCAAACACTGAGTATATTTCAATACTGTTTATTAACATATTTTAAAGTCAAATTTAGAATATTTCTTTTATTCTTTTAGGGTCTATTATATATTTATAAATAGACATTTGTCTTTATTTCAAAATAGGATTTAATTTGTTTTCAAACTCCATTTGAAATCTAAATTTTTACCAAACCTTTTCAGTAGGTTTTATTTGAAAAATAAAACACTTTGAATTATTATTTAAAACACTTTATTAAGTTTTAATGTTCATTCAAAATAGGAAATGTCTTTACTTAAATAAAATTGGATAATAATAAATCCTCATGATTTTATTTAAATAATCCTTTACTCTTTAAACAAAATATTTTATTTTATTTGCTTGGCCAAGTTTTAATTTGGCTCTTTAAAATAGTCCCTATTTATTATTTCTTCCTTTGCTTATAAAAACCACATCTTTTTAGTTAGAGATACAAAAATGGTGATTCCAACTATTATAATTTTATTTATTATTTGTTTATCTTTTTAAATCCTTTTAGGATTCTATTTGATCAAAATAGGTTTTGATGTTTCCATTTGGAATCAAAAAGTTTCTTTTTACCCTAAATTTCAACAAATATTTATTTTGTTTATTTATTTTTCACATTTCAAAATTTGGAAAATTTTGGGATGTGACAGGCTACCACCCTTAAAAGAAATCGCGTCCCGAGATTTGGGGAGGCTAGAGGTTACAAGTTGTCTCAAATCAACTAGGGTTCTACCACCCTTAAAAATTTCCAACTAGACTACATCTTGGCTTGCTTGGGATCTTGATGAATCTTCTCTGGACACTTGTTTGCATAATGGCTCTTTGCATTTGAAACACATCACTTGGATATTATCCTTCTTCTTCTTTGGTATCAATTCCTCTTGTTCATTTCCTTGGTTCTTTTTCTTTTCTGGGCAATCACTAGCATAGTGTCCCATCTCTTTACAATTGTAACATTGCAACTGGCTTATGTCCTTCTTCTTCTTTTTGGGTCTCTCCAAAGCTAGGAGTTCTTCTAGTTCATGCTCTTCATATCTCACCTCAAAGGTGGGAAATCTTTCTCTCTTCTTGGGGCAGTTACTAGAGATATGGCCTTCTTCTTCACAAGAGTAGCAACACTTTGTGGTCACTTTGGATTTGGCCTTATGATGCATGGTTCTGACTTTGCCTTCACCCTTCTTGGTAGAAGTTGTTCCCTTATGGAGGTTTCCAAACATTTGATGCATTCCATCTTGCTTCATTTGTTGGACTATAGAATAGATGGGGCATTGGATAGGGACATGATTATTTCCTTCACATAGGAAACAAGTAGCTTGATATGTGGGGCATTGTTTTGTTGGATGTTTTTCTTCACAATGAGGGCATTGATCTTCATGCTCTTTGGAAGTGTGGTCCAAGTCTCCACAAATATTACAAGCTTGAGTTCCTTCTATAATATCATCCTTGACATCATTGTTGTCACAAACTCCTTGGGAAGGGTTGTCTTTCATGTTGATCATTTGAGTGGTCATCCCTTGCAACAATTGGGATTGGATTTCCAAAAACTTTTGCATGGTTGGGTCTAACTCATTGTTGTTGGCTAAAAACTAAGTTGTCATCTGATTCAACTGGGTTTGATTTTCTAATAGTTGTTCTCTCATGTGCATCTCTTGGTTGTTGTTGTTGTCACCATCCTTGATGTTGGAGTCTCTTGGGGAAGTCATCTGTTTGGGTTGGATTGGGATTAGAATAGATAAAAGATTTCTATAGGAAGAATTCTAATCACACACATCACAATTCACACAAGCAATGTGCAAACAATCACAAACAAACATTCCACTCAAACAATAAGTTTCAAGCACATTTTTAGGCAACAAAATATTTTTACTACACCACATAAGTTGGTGGGTTTGGTCTAAACTAAATATGGTGGTCCAACTATATGGTTCACTTGAGATCTTTCCATTCTTCTTAGTTGATTCTTCATGAACAAGAGTTTTGTATCCTTGGAGAGATTCTTGTATCTTGGTCACAAAACTTCAAAGGTGATGATGGTTCCTTGTAACATCCCAAAAATATTAAACTAGAATCATCAAACTCTAATCACCAAATTTAGGGTTAACAAAAACTTTTCCAATTAAAATATGAAAGCATTCATATGAGTGTGAATTAAAATTTGGATTCTTTTGAATTGCCATGTTTATGTGTTTATTTGCTTGTAAAATGATTCTTAGGTGAAATAAACATCATCTAAACAATCCACAAACTTTTCCCAAAGACAAACAAATCAAAACAAACAAATTAAGTGAATGGTCACTTTGGCCATTTTAACTCCCATGCCTACTTTGGCCATCTCTAACTTTCAGAACTTAACAGAAACATGTATGGATCTTTGCACCCCTTGATATCTCATAACAAGGTACCAAGGCCCACTTTGTGATCATCCAAAAACATTCAAATGCATAGTTTAAATGACAGTTTAAAATTGAATCTATTTCATATGGGAAGATCCAACTATTTCAAAAACCACTCAAACAGGCTCAATTTTCAAAACCCAAGCATCCACAGTATCACCAACACATGCCTAGCACACCTACCAAAAATCTTTTCAAAATTCAAAACTTGAGTTCATGCGGCGATTTCATCAAACAGGTTGCAGATACAAATCAAACAAAATCAAAACACTATTTGGAGCAGTGTTTTGAGCCAACCTTGTTCCCTCTCTGGTTACACTAGCCTGAGTAGATCATATGGCAACCTTAACTAAGCTCTAGCCCTACTGTAAGCTTGCCAATATCATTAATGGTGAACAGGCCGAGAGCACCCATGTCACCCCAGTGTGGACAGAAAGCTAGGAGAGGAACTAGCCGTTCCAACCTTGTCTGGGAGGTAGCCCATGCCTCACCGCCCCATCTCGACCAGCCACCGCCAGACAAGAACCATAATCGCCCGAGAACGCCAAGGCCCGCGCCGCTGTCGACCATGCCGACGCGCACCGCAGAGCACGCACCGTTCCCACACAGCCCGACCACCTCGAGCCCTCGCCGCCCGCCAGCATGCACCCCACCGTCCCAGGAGACCGCCAGACATGCCCATTTCACCACCCGTACCCCGTAGCCACCGCTCGCCGCAGAGTTCGCCGCCTCTTCCTCGCAGAGCACCGAGCGTTCCCGACCGTTTGCCACCGCCCCTACAAGCGCATTTACACCTTAGAGCGTCGCCAGGAGACTACCGATCGATCGGCACCCTCGGCCATGCCCCTAGAAGCCCGTAGCCGTGTTGCCACCTTCGCCTGCCCATCCCTCTCGGTCTCGCCGTCGAGCCTATAAAAGGAGGCCACCCCCAGCTGATTGAAGCACACCATCTCACTCTCCTCTCACCCAGCACCATTCCACCCCGTAGCCGGAGCAAGGCGAGCAGCGCATCGGCGGAATTGCGCCGGAGTAGGTCGCCTCTGGAGAAGAAGGGCGCCGTCGATTTCGTCCACCCCAGGATCTGCCGCGACCACCCCTGAGTTCGCCGTCGTCGACTTCGTCATTCGCTTGCATCGCCGACCTTTGCCTGAGCCCCGATGATCCTCCCACGACCCCCACTGAGCCGCTAGGGTTCGAGCTCGCCGGTGACTAGTTCATCGTCGACGACGACCCTCAGCCGTCGATCTTCATTCTAATCCAACGCACCACATCGCTCTGCAACCCGGCTTAAAGAGTCACTGACCAGTAGACCCGCCCTGTCAGTTGTGCCCCGCGCCGCGGAGTGACACTGGGCCAGCCCGTTAACCTTTCCCGCGCAGCCCACTCATTTGAATTTAGCTTTTTCTTTTTAAGTTCAAACATAGTTCTGTACCTAGTTTCAAAAATCAACCTAGCTCGATTCAGTGCGCCAAATTGAATGAAACCAATTTTGTTAGAAAGATATTGAAATGCTTAATCCAAGCCCGTTGGATTCAAATCATTTGGACCTGTAGATCACCCTTGGTAAAAATAACAAGTCAGAAGCTTTTCTGCATTCAAACATTTTTCAACTTTAAACCATAATAGCTTTTGAGTTGATTCCAACTCTCAAAAATCACATTTGATCATACCTTTCAGAATATATAAAAACATATGGGTTTACTTACATAAATAATGTTCAAGTAATAAAAGAATGCCACATAGGCATTTCTAGTCACTTTATTTATTCAAAATAAAAATGTTAAACCTTATTAAATTGTGACACCACTTTAAATCACATTCCCATGTACTGAAATTTGTGGTGATGACATGTGTCAACATGATCCCATGTTTGGTTTGGAGAATATTAAATCTTAAGTAGTTTTTCAATGAGTAGAAATTACTTTTCTAAAAATAAAATAAATAAGACAAATGCTTTAATATTGAATGTTAGCGATGATGCTAGATCATCTATAGAACCCTTGTGTGTGATGATTGAAAGTATTTAAGTATTGTTTGGTGATTGTGTACCTCGTATTTATTCATAGACGCTAGTACCGACCAAGGATACGAGGAGGAAGGAGGATACTACGAAGAAGAAGCCGAGGAGAACTTCAACCACTGCTCTGCACAAGGCAAGCTTATACTGACACTGATGCAAGCCTAATACTACTAGTTGATTGAGCAAGCTAACACTTACAAGATACTATACTTATACAAGCCTATACTGATACTGATGCAAGCAAATACTTGCTTGTTACCATGCCAACCATATGTCTTAAGCATATGTGATCATACTCACTTGATAACCCAATCCTAGTTTTACTTGGAAGCTTTCTACTTTATTTCTTTATCAAAGCTATTACTTAGAGCTTACTTAAGTGAATTGTAGATTCTAGAAAGATAATTGAAGGTTGCATAAAGAGCATAAAATTTGGCCTAAGCTAGATAATCTTGATGTCATCCTAAGGCATGAGATTGAACTTAGCTAAACACCACTAGTTTACCACCCCTCATTAGTACTTACCCCCACTTGTAGATGCTAGTGCTAAGCATAAAACTGGATCAACTTTCGATGGGAATACTTGGTGGAAAAATGGTTATGAAAACCTTGGAATGATGGATCATTCTATTGAGATGTTTTGACATGTGTTTCCGAACACCAGATGATTTGGATGATGAAAATGTTAAGGCATGAGCCTTAGCCCTTTATAAAACTGATGGTTGTCTGGATGCGATACCATTCCAATTTTACCGCATGACCACAATACAAGATTGGGTAGGGCTTATGAAACTTATATACCTTAGCATTGGTTCCCTCAAGGCCAAGGTTTGAGCTGAGGCTACCTTGTGAAGATTGTCCACCTGTGCAGTACCCAAGATGACAGTTGGTCATGGTTGGGAGGCCAAACTCACAGGAGAGGTGCTTATACTAGGGCGTGTAATCGAAAGGTTAGGATTGATTATCCGCATACTGAGTATGGTGAATTCAGGATTTATTCCTGACGGTTGGATCGAATGTTGTGGTGAAAGTGTACAATCTCTGCAGAGTGTCAAACTATTCGAATAGCCACGTCCGGCGGTTATGGACAGTTGGAGTGGCCATACTGTTCCCCTGTCAGATGTTTTCAAAATGACTTGTGAAATGAATGGAGATTTTGACTTGACCACAACAGAGTTGTGATATGAAATACAAGTTCCCACTTAGGTGTTATAAAACTTCAACTAGCTGTTCTTGCTTCTAAACTTAGTAGAGGTAAATCTGGCTTTTTGCAAAACAACCCTAGAGCTTAGTGTCCTATTACAAAAACCCCCTTCACTTGTTAGTATTAGTTTGCGAGTATTTAAAGAGTACTCATGGCTTTGTCCCTGGCTATTCCCGTGGCCAGACTACGAAGAGGAGTACCAGGAGGATGGACCCCAGGAAGGTTACGACAACTAGGATCATCTCCCATCGTCAGCATTGCCTGTGACCCCGAAGATGGAGCTTCGCCTACACTACCTTTATTATTACGTATTTCCGCTGCTTGAGTTGTATTAAGAACTGGATCATGAGATCCTTATTTGTGTAAGACCTTATGTATGGTTTGTAATGGATGATATACTGTGGTATCCAAATCTGTTATGTCTCGCAAAAATGGTAATCCTGGGATTGCGATGTATGGCATAACATGCATCTGGATTAAAAATCCGGGTGTTGACATTCCTTCTAAGTTGTGTTTCCTTGGTCTTCAAGTCTTGAGTAATATTTCTTGTATCACTTGTAGTCCTTAGTGATGTCCAAGTTGATGTCCTTGGTGAAAATACAGTTGGAGTCTTTGATGATGTTTAAGTTGAAGTCTTTTGAGTTGGTGAAGTCCTTTTCTCATGTTGAAGTCTTTGCTCATGGTTAAGGTCTTGTCCATCAAGTTTGAAAAGGAAGAGATGTAGAATCAAACAAAAAATGGTTGGGGAAAGAGTTTACAAGATTGTTTGTAAATAAGTTTTGGAACAAATACAACTCTTATTTTTCTAAGGGGTTTTGTCCAATCCTACGGTTACAATCCTACAGGCAACACAGTTCTCTGATACCATCTGTAGAGGTCCCAACCTTTAATAAGGTAGAGATCCATGTGATTGCAATGCTAGTCCCTGGATCAATAGCTAGCATCCACAGTTAAGATGTAATATAAAGAAACAAAAGTCATAATACAACTTTATAACCAGGAATAAAATAATACATTACATCTTACATAGCTCATTTGGCTATATCGTTACAATGCAGCAAAAATAATTATAGCATGGAGTCCTTTATCTTCAAAGTGCCACAGGCAATCATGTTGGTTGTAGACTTGTAATCCTAATCAACACACTTCACTATCATCAAACAATCCTGCAACATAATAAGTTACAGCCACAAGGGTCAATACATTTGAATTGTATTGGCAAGTGATACTATGGTAGTATAGTGGAGTCTATCATCTATATGCATTTGGCTAGGTGGAGCTTAGGCTTGCTTTGCTCAAAATATATTTTCCTTATCATTTGAAAACACTAAGTTTTTGTTTGACAAAATCACCCAAGGAACCACCAATAGAAATTGGTGAACCTTCACCCTTGTTCAACCACAAGTTTTAACTTAGAAAATTGGGATGAGGAGATTCTTGATAGCTTCCATGTCTTGATGCTCAAATTGTCCATTGCCAGGGACATGGCTAAGTACTTAGATTTTACGCTCTGCAGAGGTGGTGCACTTTCCCGACAAGACTTGGTTTCACCAAGACAAGATCTTTCAGAAGCCTTCCCTTAGACCAGAATGGACGCGTTCCAACCTATCATCCCCTACCACCAACTGTCCATTTGGCTAAGTTATTGCAACCTATATGATCCAAGCAGAGCCCATAATGCCAAGTGGCTGCACTTGAAGCTTCTCAACATTTGACATCTCAAATCTCTTTGTTCCTGGGTGGCATTCCACAAGTGAGATACACAAGGCAAACCATAGAAATGGGCCTTGTGTAACCATGCAACCAAAAATCCACCAAGCAAGTCCCTTTCCACCCAGGTGATTCATTCACTTAGTTGTTTTATTAAACAAAACACAAGTCCTTGACTTAGAAATATTCCATAGCATGAATATAATCCACCCTTGTTTTCTACTAGCTAAGCTAAGCATGATGGTAGTAGGAATCTTAACTTAGGATAATTCTACTAAGGTATCATCTACTAGGATTTCCCATGGCATAGTTTATACTTAGCAAAAATTCCATGCAAGTCCTACTTAGAAATATCACTAATGCATAGTGAAAATAATGGGACAAAAGTATGGAGCACCACTTGCCTTTTTGGTAGAGAATTATAAGTTCACTCCTTGATCTTGAAATAGTCACACTCTTCAAATTGCACTACAATTCAATCAAGCAAGCAAATATTCAATCTACCATTCAAGCAATCATCACATAGAATAATAAAAACAAAGCAATTCATGCAAGCATGCCAAAGATTGTTTTATTTTGTAAAAGTGGTTTCTATAGGTTATAAGCACCATAAAATATCTTTTGGTCATTTATAAAAGTGGCAAGGTCATTTATAAATGTGGCAAAACCATTTGATACCAAGTTAGTGAAAATGGCCACTTTAAGTTATTTTTGTTTTGCTAGAAGTGGTTCAAACCCAAGTAATATTTTCTAGTGTTTGACAAATACATTCTTAAACACAAATGTTAGTGTTTTAAGGTCAAGTGTTTAATATTGAAACCATTTGCAAAAGGTTTTTCCTATAAACCATTTTTATACCAAATCAATATTTTATGTTGTTGAAAATGCTTTTTAGCAAAGTAACAATTGATAGGGTTCATAAAATATATTTTTTGATCCTAAATATTGGTGTTTAGGGTCATAGAGTTTAAATCAAATCATTTTCCAAAGGTTTTACTCAAAGAGCATTTTTAACATATAAACCATATTTTCTTTTAACTAGAAATGCTTTAATTCAAAGATTTATTCTTTAACTTCACAAAATACAATTTTAAATCCATAAGTTGGTTTCTATGGTCATTAGGTTCAAAAAAATCCATTTGCCAAAGATTTTACCATAAAATATTGCTAGAATAATTTTTATATTCAAAATATACCTACACAAGTTTCTGCAAAAACAACTAAGTTTCTAGAAGCAATTCATTAAAAAAAAGTGCATGGTTTGAAAGTACTTGTTTTGCTGATTCCATTGATATAAAATTTACAAAATTTGGACTTGTGGATTGAAAGTTATGCAATTTACAAATTTGAACATCTAATAGAACAAATTCTGTTTTTAAAACAAATCACAGGCCACGCGTCGTGTTCTTACTGGTTGGTACCGGTTCACACGGATCGGCCTACGCGGTGCGTTGGATCTAAACAGATCGTGCGGCACAGGATCAAGCGTACCCCTTCATTTAAGTTTCTATCCTATCCACGCGATCCAGATCCAACGGCTACTGTGAGCTTGACCAAGAGTGAGCGGTGCTGGCGGCGGCGAGTGGCGGCGACGCGGTCAGACGGTGCAGTCGCCGGTGACTTAGGAAGCAGGGGGATAGAGGAGTAGCTCACCAGAATCACCGTGGCGAGTAGATGCTCAAGGTGGTCACCGTTGGGCAGGGGGCGCACGGGAACGGAGTGGATTGCTCGCCGGAGTTCTTGTCTGTGTCGGGTTCCTCTGGTCGTCGTTGTTGGCGAGGCTGTACGGCACGGGAGGACAAGTTGAAGGGTGCGTCAGACGCGGGCGAGAGAGGTGGATACACGAGTGTTGTCGAGAGGGAGAGGCGTGGTCAGAATTCCCTGGGAAAGGTCGCCGGAGCAGTGGCAGGCGACGGTGGCGTGCAGTGGTCGTCCTTGCCGATGTTCTGGGACAAGCACGGACAGGTTCGGGGTACTGGGAGACCCACACAGTGATGGCGAGCAAGCTCGTGGGGACTGGGAGGAAAGGGGCGGCGAGGAGCGGCCGAAATTGCTCGGAGAGCTCATCGGAGTCCGTGACGGTGCGAGCCAGAATGGGAGCAGCCAGGGTGCAGAGAGTGGGTGGTTTCTGGGGGGGGAAATGGAGAGGGGGAGCAGGCGTTTAATAGAGCGTGGTCGCGGCGAGGTTTAAGCAAGGCATTTATGCGAATTAACCTCGACATTCATCGGCAGGAAACGGCCGGCGTGGTCACCGCGGCGGGTGAGGAAGATGACTGGGGGTGGGGTCTGGGTGTTAGCGAGAGAGAGAGAGAGACGAGGTGGTGTCCGGTCATCAGTGGCGTTCCGGGTTGTTTCGGGTGTGAAAGAAAACGGTTCGACAGAGAGGGGGATGGGCTTTTGCTGGGCTTAGTGGGCTAGCTGGGTTGGGCTGGTTCCTTTCTATTTGTTTTTGTTCTATTTCACTTTTCTCTTTTTCCATCTACATTTCTGTTTTGAATTTTGTTTAAACATTTCAAACAATCATTTGAATTCAAAATATTTCCAAACATTGAGTATATTTTAATACGGTTTATTAACATATTTTAAAGTCAAATTTAGAATATTTCTTTTATTCTTTTAGGGTCTATTATATATTTATAAATAGACATTTGTCTTTATTTCAAAATAGGATTTAATTTGTTTTCAAACTCCATTTGAAATCTAAATTTTTACCAAACCTTTTCAGTAGGTTTTATTTGAAAAATAAAACACTTTGAATTATTATTTAAAACACTTTATTAAGTTTTAATGTTCATTCAAAATAGGAAATGTCTTTACTTAAATAAAATTGGATAATAATAAATACTCATTATTTTATTTAAATAATCCTTTACTCTTTAAACAAAATATTTTATTTTATTTGCTTGGCCAAGTTTTAATTTGGCTCTTTAAAATAGTCCTTATTTATTATTTCTTCCTTTGCTTATAAAACCATATCTTTTTAGTTAAAGATCCAAAAATGGTGATTCCAACTATTATAATTTTTTTTATTATTTGTTTATCTTTTTAAGTCCTTTTAGGATTCTATATGATCAAAATAGGTTTTGATGTTTCCATTTGGAATCAAAAAGTTTCTTTTTACCCTAAATTTCAACAGATATTTATTTTGTTTATTTATTTTTCACATTTCAAAATTTGGAAAATTTTGGGGTGTGACACAAGTAGACTAAGTAATTTTGATCTTTTTCACATAATGAGAATGCTCGGAGAGGCGTCATCAATGAGAAGTTCCACAAGATGCGTGCTGACTTGGAAGCTGAAAAGGGTAAAACTGCCTTCTTGAAGGATCAAATCACCAAGAGCAAGAGTCTGTTTTTCTTTTCAATTTTGCACTCAAACTTGGTCTTGTGCCATCACACTCCGACTACTCATTGTGTGCTTTCATTTCTTCGTCATGCAGAAACTATTGCCAAGGCAAAGTACATTGTCGAGCAATCCAAGCACACAGAACTATTGGATAGCAAGAACAAGATCCTCAAGCAGGAGAGAGCTGACACTCTGAAGATGCATGAAGCGTCTATGAAGGCCGTGCAGGATTCTGCCAACACGGAGATCAACTGACTAAAGGAGGAAATTGCGATCCTCAAGGAGTAGAAGAAAGCTGCCGAAGAGCAGAATAAACGTAACCTTGAGGATTACATGGTCCTCCGACAAGAACGGGACTCCATGGCGGAGACGCTCCAACAAGCCGAGGCGAGCATCTTTGGTAAGCAATCTCCGTTTTGTACTTTCTGTAAACCAGGTACTTTGAACTTTTATGTCATGTGAACTCATGTACTCCATTGATTGGTCAGAAATGCAGCTCCTATTGGTTTAACCAATACTCCCCCTCCGCCAAAGGAATGCATGGTCCTCGCTGGCAACTTCATCAATACCGCCATCAAGAAAACCAATGGGATTACCAAGCCCCTGAACATTAACATCAAGGCGGTGGATTTCGTCATGAAGTACTCGGAGATTCTACGCCAAGCCCCGAGAGTATCGTAAGCTGGAAAGCTTCATGTACCCGGCCTGGTGAAAGAATGTCGCTGGCGATGGTCAAGGCCCACTACAAGAATGCCGACATTAACACGGTGACCTCGAGTCTGCCCGACATAGACGATGATGGCCAGAAGATTGATCACAAGGCTATCTGGTCATCGCTCGCTGACAACGACACTAGGGTCACCGAGTTGGTTGATCCAAACTCCTTTGTTCCTCTCGAGATCATTGATGGCGACAATCACAGCACCTCCGAGTCCCTCAAGACCACCGACTTTGAAGATGATCAGGATGACTCTCCTGCCGCCGATGATGCTACCTTAAAGTCTCCTATGCTAGAGGAATGAAAAACACTTATGTAATATTTGTTTCCTCTGGTTGTATGTATGCAGAAAAATTACTGTTTTAATCTTAAGGCCAAAAACAATAGCTATATGTTTCCTGCTACTCAAGTATTTAATTCCAACATGTATATATTTTTTAAGCAAGTGCTGGCTTATCCATTACTTTGGTTTTTATGCTTGAATTTTTGTGAGTCGGAAGACTCGTAGTCGGAACCATGCGCTCATGTGATGATGCCCAATGGCACTTTCAAAAACCTAAGCAAAAAATCTCCTACTTCGAGTGCCGAAAGTCACTACTCTAGAATCCACATAAAAACAACAAGGAATGTGTAGACCAAAAAACTTAAGCTAACGCCCTTAGGCAGAATTTTTACAAGTGCAAATGCAAAGATTGCGCACAAAGGTTTTATACGATCCAAAAATGAACACTAAAGGAGGTAAAAGACTCAAGAATATGAGTGAACTGAAGAGCTTTATTTCATTGATCATATAAGAAGTACACAATAGATAAAAAATATGCTAAGTGTAAAAAGGACATAGATGTGCTATGTTCCATGGCTGATCAAGCTTCGGGTAGTCATCATCCGGGTCACGTCGCTTACGCTTATGATCATTGTTGGGTCTATCCTCAAGTTCATGATTGTCAACAAGGTAGTAAGACCCATTGAGTAGCGCCTTGCTTATGATGAACGGTCCTTCCCATGGCGGGGATAATTTGTTTGACTTCTTCTGCTTAAGTTGAAGCACCAGATCCCCCTCTTTAAACAAGCGATGCCGAACGCAGCGACTATGGTAGCTGCGTAGCTTCTGCTGGTAGATGTCGGATCTTTGGCATGCCAATACGCGCTCTTCCTCGAGAAGGTCCACATCTAGGTGTCTGGATTCTTCAGCGTAATCTTCGTCGTAGGCGGCAACTCTTGGTGAATCATGAAGGATGTCGGAAGGCAGGATGGCTTCTGCTCCATATACCATGAAATAAGGGGTGTAGCCGGTAGACCTGTTGGGCGTAGTTCGTAAACTCCACAAAACAGATGGTAACTCCTCTGCCCAGGATCCAACTGATCTATGTAGCGGTGCCTCAAGACGTGCCTTGATTCGCTGCAGAATTAATCCATTGGCTCGCTCAACTTTCCCATTGGACTATGGATGTGCGACGGACGCTAGGTCAAGTCGGATGCCCTTCTCCCAACATTAGGCTTCCACTTCTCCGAGTGACAAGTTGTTGTCGTTGTCGGTGATAATGCTATGCGGGAGACCAAATCTCACCACTAGATCCCGGACAAACCTAAGGGCAGTTGCCCCATCAAGCTTTCTAATGGGTTTAGCTTCTATCCATTTGGTGAATTTATCAACTTCTAATAGCAGATGCGTAAACCCACATGGTGCCGTCTGTAATGGACCAACCATGTCTAGCCCTAGACTGCAAATAGCCAAGTTATTGGTATTGTTCGCAATTCTTGAGCTGGGACATGTGGTTGTCGGTGAAGGGTTTCGCAACATAGTAAATCAAAATTTTCTACGGATGCGAACGGGGAAAGCCAAGATCTAATCTAGGAGATGCAAACAACAAGGGGGGATAGATGCGATCTTCATACCCTTGAAGATTCGCACAGCGGAACGTTCGACGGAACGTGGGTGATGTAGTCGTACTCGCTTCTCCTCCTTGCGATCCGATCCGATCTAACACCGCAAGTGGCGATGCCTCTGAGAGATGCACACGTGCGGAACCTCGACGTCTCCTCCTTCCTCGGTCCAGCAAGTGGGGTGGAGAGATGGATTGGATCTACAACGCGACGGCGCGGTGCAAGCGGTGGAGAGTTTCTGCGGTAGGGCTTCGCCTACGCGCAGTCGGGAGGAATAGAGAGGAGGGGCAGCAGGGCGGCTAGGGTTGTGGAGGAGGTGTGGGAGGGGTGCGCCCCCAGCCCTCTTTATATAGAGGGGTGGGCGGCTGGCCCTTGCCCCTCCCCCAAGCCCTAGGCCGGCGGCCAAGGAGTGAGGAGTGGGGGGCAAGTTTCCCCCCCTTCTAGAAGCTTCCCTAGGGTTTGGCCGGTTGGGCCCTATGGGGCCTTGTGCCCCTGGCCCAATGTGGCCAGGGCACTCCCTCATAGGCCCATGACCCCTCCCGACAAGTGGGGCCACTTTGGTCCCACTCCGGAAGGTTCTAGAAGCTTCCGGTACAATACCGAACAACCCGAAACAATTCCGAACTCCAAAAACTGCATTGCCTTATATGAATCTTATTCTCCGAACCATTCCGGAACCTCTCGTGATGTCCCGGATCCCATCCGAGACTCCGAACAAAAACTCATAAACCAATTATCCAATCTATCGTAGCGTCGAGACACGTTAAGTGTGTGACCCTTCGGGTTCGAGAATATGCAGACATGATCTTCTATCAATAATCAACAGCGGGGTCTGGAAACCCATATTAACTCCCACACATTCATCGATGATCATATCGGATGAACCACGATGCCAGGATTCAGTCAATCCCATATATATATTCCCTTCGTCTCGCGATATTTTACTTGCCCGAGATTTGATCGTCGGTACCGTCATACCTAGTTCAATCTCGTTCATAGCAAGTACTTTACTCGTTCCGTAATCCGATATCACTTTGTGATTAACTCCTTAACCACATGCTTGCAAGCGGTGTTGATATCGATTATCGAGTGGCCCCGAAGTATATCTCTCCGACTTGGGAGGGACAAATCCCATCTCGATACATACAACCCAACAGGTACTTTCCAATCACCTGAGAGACACCTTTATGATCACCCTCTCATAGGATGACGTTTGATGACCTCAAAGCTTTCTTCTGATACCAGGGAGTTGTATTATCTCATGGTCTAAGGAATACAATATTTGACATAAGAAAAGCTTCGCAAAGATGAACACGATGACACGATCTAATTGCTCTGCTTAGTTTGGGTCTGTCCATCATATCATTCTCCCAATGATATGATCTCATTATTAATCGACAACTCATGTCTATGGTTAGGAAACCTTAACCATCATTAATCAATGAGCTAGTCCATAGAGGCATACTAGGGACAAAGTGTTGTTCACAAACCACACAAGTATTAAAGTTTCCGCTTAATACAATTCTAGCATGGAATATAAACTTTATCATCAACAAGAATTATAATAATAACATCTTTATTATTGCATCTAGGGCATAATTCCAACAGTCGGGCATAGTACTGGCATCCCATGCATGTATCAACCAGCTTTTCGGCGTCCGCTTTCGCGGTCAGCTAGTAGAATCCTTGCCGGAAGGCTTTGGAGACCAACGATCGAGGAGCGGCGTGATGCCCGCAATCTTCGAGATGGATCTCATGAAGGATTTCAATACCCTCTTGCTGGGAAACACACTTGAGGTATACACCAGTGGTGCTTCTTTTATAGAGTTATCAATTGATTTTGGTATAGCCCTTTGCTCGACGTACTATTTGCCAACTTTTGACCTCGTCGATGGGAAAAGTTCTGTGTACGAGATACTCCATGAACGTTTTTGTCCAAGACGGAGGGACCTTTGTCACTGTGTGAACAAAAGAGTCAACTCTATCCGGGTTCTCGGGGTCCGCTCCCTTCACGGATGGTGTCCGTAGATGCTCTAGAAAAACACCAGGCATAATTTGTTTGCGCTCTGATACAAGCTTTGACAGCAGATCGGACACCTCATTTTGCTCCCTCGGGACATACTTGACTTCGTAACCCAAGAAGCTCTTGGCTATCTTGTCCACTTTGTATCGATATGCCGCCATGATAGGGTTCCGCGCGTTCCAGGTGCCAGCCACCTGCTAGGTAACCAAGTCAGAATCTCCACAGCAAACTATGCGCTTGATGCCAATATCCTTGGCTACACGAAGTCCGTGAATGAGTGCTTCGTATTCCGCCATGTTATTTGTAGCCTCGAAGTGGATCTACAGAACGTAGTGCATCTTTTCCCCTGTTGGTGACTGTAGCGGTACACCAGCCCCCGAGCCGTTGAGTATCTTTGATCCGTCAAAGTGCATCACCCAATATTCTGGCTCTGGTACAGGGGTAGCATCTGGCATCTCCGTCCAATCTACAATGAAATCTGCCAGGACCTATGATTTGATAGCGTCGCATCTCTTGTAGGTGATCTCGAAGGCGGCAAGCTCAATGCCCCACTTCACAACCCTTCCTATAGCATCGCTGTTATTAATGATGTCAGACAGTGGAGCTTTCCTCACAACTGTGATAGGGTGCTCCTGGAAATAGTGCCTTAGCTTCCGAGAAGCAAGGAACACTCCATAAGCCAGCTTCTGGTAGTGCGGGCAACGCTTCTTGTACTCCGTCAAGACCTCTCTTACATAGTAAACTGGTCGTTGTACTCTGTACTCATTCCCTGGTTCTTTCCGCTCTACCACGACGACGATGCTGATTACCCGGTTGGTGGCCGCCATGTAGGTCAACATAGGATCCATAGGCTCGGGTGTTGCAAGTATAGGTACCGAGGAAAGTATATCCTTTAGCTTCTTGAGTTCAGCATCTGCTTCGTCTGTCCATGTAAATTTGTCCGCCTTCTTTAGCAACTTGTATAGTGGTAGAGCCTTCTCTCTAAGTCGGTTGATGAACCGGCTTACTACTGCAATGCAACCTGTAAGTCGTTGGATTTCCTTTAGGCATGTCGGACGATTTATGTATAGGATGGCCTTGATCTTCTCCGGGTTGACCTCGATTCAACATTGGGAAACAATGAAGCCTAACAATTTGTTGGCTGGAACCCCGAAGACGCACTTCTTAGGGTTAAGCATCATGTTGTATTTCCGGATATTATCAAAGGTTTCTTTTAAATCGGAGATGAAGTCGTTTGACTTTTTAGACATCACCTCTATATCGTCCACATAGGTGTGAACGTTCCGACCAATTTGATCATGTAGGCAACGCTGCATAGTCCACTGGTAGGTAGCACCTGCATTTTCAGCCCAAAGGGCATCGTGACATAGCAGAACGTGCCATAAGATGTGGTGAACAAAGTGGCCAACTGGTCCGACTTCCTCATCTTTATCTGGTGGTATCCTGAGTATGCATCGAGGAAACACAAAAGTTCCGAGCCAGCCGTCGAGTCAATAACTTGTTCAATGCGAGGCATAGCAAACAGATCTTTGGGACACGCTTTGTTCAAGCCGGTGTAATCAATATACATTCTTAATTCTCTGGTTCCCTTTTTGGGGAAAAGTACAGGATTGGCCATCCATCGGGTGTGAAGAACTTCTCGGATAAAACTAGCCTTAAGTAACCTAGCTATCTCTTTGCCTATGGCACGTCTATTCTCGTCTCCGAAGCATCGTAGAGGTTGTTTCACCAGTTTGCATTTTGGATCAATATTCAAGCTGTGCTCGGCAAGTTCCCTAGGTACACCTTTCATGTCGGCAGGTTGCCATGCAAAGATGACTCTATTCTCAAGGAGGAACTCGACGAGCGCGCTTTCCTATTTAGGGTCCAGGTTCGTCCCAATGGTGGTGGTCTTGGAGGCATCGCCTACCACAAGTTCCACCAGCTTGGTCTCGATGGCGGCCTTGAATGTGGGATCGGAGTCAGAAATCTTCTTCTTTGATGGCAGCATCTCCATGGCATCGACCTTGCTCTGGATCTCCTTGAGTTCTTCGCTATAGAGGACAGCTTCTGCAAAGGCTGCTTCTCCAATGTTACAGTCCCTTACCTTGGTAAAGCTTCGGATACAGTGATGACACCATTTGGTCCGGGTATCTTGAGCTTGTTATAGACGAAGCATGGCTTGGCCATGAAGGCGTGTAAGATGTCGCGTCCGAATATGATGTGGTACACGCCTTTGAAGGGGACCACCTCGAAGGTCATGCTTTCTTGGCGGTAATTATTAACATCGCCAAAAGCAACCTAAAGCGTGATGCACCCAAGGGACCAAGCTTCCTGGCTAGGAACTACGCCATGGAACATGGTGCTGGTCCGCCTTAGGTTGGCCTTTGTCAAGTTCATCTTGTGCAGCATATCCAGGTACATGATGTTGATGCTGCTTCCACTGTCCACCATGCACTTGGTGAACTCATTGCCGTCAATCAGGGGGTTGATGACCATGGCGTACTGGTTCTCCGTAGGGATGAGTTCTGGGTGATCCCTCATGTCCCAAGTTATTGGAATCTCCGACCATCGCAGGTACTAGGGAACTGGGGGTAGGGTGGCCATCAGTATCCTCATGGAGGTTTTCTATGCCCGGACAGTAGGGGTGCCAAGGAAAGTGTGGTAGACGGCGGCCTTCTTCTCGAAGGGGTTCTTGCCTTTGCTATCGCCCTTGTCGGCGTGCTTGGGGTTAACAACCTCGTCCATGTCACTTGAATCCTTGGACTCCTCTTCCTTCTTCTTCCCTTTGCCCTTGACTCGCGGTCTATTCTTTCGGCCTCGCTTGTAATCGGACCCTGGGTCCTCCTTGAGGTCGTTGACAAACTTGCAATGGTGATTGGTGTGAGTGGCCTTGCCGTTGGCGTCGAGGTGTACGAGTCATGGCATATCATGGTACTCCTTGTACGTTTGGGGAACACGGAGCGCTGCTGGGGTAGTTTCACTACCTCGCTACTGCCCATGACCAGCCCCCCGTCCTCGGCCATGCTGTCCGCCATCACATCGTCCTGCAAATGCCATGGCGACCATGTCAAAGGTTTGCTTTTCTTCTGGCGGGTTATTCCGCTTGGTGCTGTTGTTACTCTTAGCTTGGGTTGGAACGGCTGTTGCCGGCAAGGAGCCGCGAGCATCGTCGTCGGCAGCCGCGAACTCACTGGTTAGCTGGATCATCTGGTTGAGATCGAGCCTGTGATTGTCCTGCAGGCGCTTCAACTTATGTCGGAGCAACGTACCTTTCTCCAACCCATCGATGAAGGCGGCCATGGCGGTCTGAGTGTGCACTCTTGTGCAGGAATTCTTCGTATCCAGCTAGCGGGAGAGGTAGGCACGAGATGACTCGTCTTTCTCTTGCACGCACCCCTGTAGATCGCCAACAGTGCAGGGACGCTTATACGTACCCTCGAAGTTTTTGGTGAACACTTCTTGCATGTCAAACCAGTTGCAGATGGACTTCTCCGGCAAGTCATCAATCCATTGGTGGGAAGTTCTCGTCAACATCAGTGGGAGGTACTTGACGGCAACATTGGGGTTACCCCCGGCGATATGCACCACATTGCCATAGTCCTGCAACCATGTAGCTGGTTTGGCGGTGCCGTCATAGGTCTTGATTGTCTTGTTAATCCAGAAACCCCTAGGGTAAGTTGCGGTCCGTATTACAGGTCCAAAGCAACGTGGTCCCAGGTATGGTCCTTCCCAGGCCTTGTGAATCTTGTCCAGGCGTGAACGTGCGTCGTATGGCTCCACGCTTGCTTTTTTTCTTGCCATCAGGGGATGGGATGCATGAACGACGCGGGCCCCCTCCGCCATGTTGGCTGCTATGTGGCGACGGAGGTGGAGGTGGTGGTGGGTTAGCCTTCTTACTGTTACCCTCTTGTGATGCTCACGCTTATCGTGGTTGCTTATCGGACACGAAGGGTCATGGTGCGACCTACTCTTGTGTCCTTGGTTGCGCTCTCCATCATGACGGGGCTGCTCCACGTTGTCGCGGATGATGATGCCGCTTTGACTTGGTGGAGGCATGTCTATACGATGGTGAGCTTTGGGGTCCTCACGATGTCGAGGAGATCGGGGTGGTGGAGATGGGTGACGCGGATGAGCCTTGCCTCCATGGTCAGAGGACATGGGGATAGCGTCCTTCCTGTTGCGTGCATCCCTCCGTCTTTGTTCTGATGAACCCATGTATGACCCGACATCCTGAGGAGATCGGTCCCTTGGCGGCTTAGGATTGCTAGACTGGCAATATACTGGGTCAAACTCAAGCCTCTAAGAGGTGGCCTTTTCCTGCTGTTTGACTGCCTTTGCTACAAGGTTATAGATCTGTTACACAGCTGCGGGTGATCTATCCTGATCCAGAAGGGTCTTGGCGACGGCTAGGTTGAGAATAGGAGTGGGCATGACCTGCCCGCCCTCGCTGTTAATGTATGGCTTGGCTTGTGGCGGCTTCGGGGGAGCCCATCCTAGGTTTCACGGTACACCAGGATCGTTGATGACGCGAGCCAGAGCTTTCTTAGCCTTCTGCTGCTTGAGTAGAGTTTTGTACTCGGCCTCCATGGCTCTAGCTTTCTCTATTGACTTTTGCGCCTTGGCAAGATCTTGATCTAACTTTGCGCCTTGCTCCACGATGGCCTGCGCTTCCTCCAGCAGCTGCTGGTGTTTCTCGTCAAGCTAGACTATGTTCCGTATATGCGCCACAGTCATGGGCTCGACGAGCAAATTGCCGTACATCACTCTATCAGCCAGAGTGATTTGGGAAGCTGCAGACGTAGATGCTGGAGGCAGCGGGTTTGCAGTGTTGTTGTTACTCGGACCAACGTTGAGTTCCCTAGAGGCAATCATGTATGATGATATTTCCCATTGTATTCATAAAGTTATTAAGCTATCCTTGTATGAGCATCTGATGTATATCATTGAATATGTGATTCGGTTGTGGAACTATACATTCATGTTGTTTGTACTAAATGTCCTTGGTCATTGAGGTTGTGTTGGACACACAACTTAGACTAATGTGAAAGTCGGCTTGATGACTCGGTTCCACTTGTCATGGGCATGGTGATGCTATTCCGACTTACACAGATTCGACTAAAGAGTTTAGCGAGTCGGATTGACCCATATTGAGGTACAACGAACAAGTTGTCATTTATATATCTCAATCAATGTAATCCTTAGACCTGAGGTTATTGCATAGTCCGAGTTGAGGATCACCGACTTAGGTTCTGTCAAACACTGATCCGTAACTGGGCATTTATAAAGGCAGAGTTCGGGTCGACTGAGAATCAAGCTGCGTGATGTGAATAACCAAGATGGGATTTTGCCCCTCCACTTGGAGAGATATTCTCTGGGCCCTCTCGGATGATATGATTCAGAAAGCATGGCCATGCATGACACGGTTAAGTGTTAACCGAGGCGATCGACTAAGAGTTAGTCGGGTGAATCACTTATCTCGGATCGAGAAGAGAGTCAGACTATTTAAGGGATGACAAATATTCGCCTATAGTCTGACAAGGTATATCGTGAGGCAAAAGGGACTCAGACGTAAGTCGCATTGGAAAGGCAAGTCGTCATGACTCTTTGGTACTTGGGAGTTGCCACGCTCTGCTAGGAGCTGCTACTGACTAATCGATTGAGAGTCGGACTCTAATCGTGTCCAAGTAGCCATAAGCCTGCAGGGTCACACACTTAAGAGCGGGGGCAAGTTCGGATTGGATCTGAACCAGAAATCTGGTTGGGTTGGACCCAAGCCGGATTAGGACTGAGTCAGTGAGTCGGACTCATAGTGACTAGTGTTATATGGGATTTAGTGAATGTGCCACGAGAGTGGAGCCCACGTTCAATCCCTACGAGAGTGGAGCACAGTAACCCAGAAGGGTTAATCGTTAATCGGTTAGGTCATTCCATGTGTTGAAAACCCTAGCTCGCAGTTAGCCCCGCCGTCAGAATTTAACCTAGCAGTCATTGCCGGTGCTCCTCCTTGTACGTGTGGATACCAGTAGAGGTGTTGTACAATCAGCACCAGGACGATCGGATCATAAGGACTGCACTGCATCAACTGACGCGCTACATTAGTAATCCGCAACTGTGCGTCTAGTGGTAAACCTCGTGGCCTTCTACCTTAGCTGGATCTTGGGTTCACCACGATTAGAGGGGAAAAGTTTTGTTTTATCTCTAGGTGGTCAAACAGTGGTATCAGAGCGATAGCTTCTGGTTTTAGGCTCGAGATCTCGCATATGTGATATGCGGTTGGCTATAGATGAGATCTATATGCTGTTTTGGTGGTCGATCTATGAGATAGATCCGTTTTGTATGAGGTTGATTGGATCAACTGTACTCGGAGAATGGTAGATCTGATTTCTGTGATCATACTGCTGAGGTCGTGGAACGACATACCCCTACCGGTCGGTTTCCGCCATCGGAGTAGACCGTGACACGTAAATCTAGATGCGGTGATCGAAGATTAAAAAGTTTGATCGAATCGGAACAATGGTCGGAATCCATGTCCGGATCGTAGATGAGATATACGTTTTCGAAAAAATCGCCGGGCGCTGCCCCTTTGATCCCCGTCCACTATCCGGCTAGCGGGACCGCCGGCTTCACCCTGTCGTAGCGCCTTAGATGTTGTTGCGAGTTTCACAACACCGATAGATATTATATCTATGCATAACTTGTTTTTGCAGGAAGTTATGAATGGTACGGTTCATGTGCATGTGATGTATGATTGTAATCCATACGTGATCTGTGAATCACGGTTTTGTCAGCCGGTTGGAGCCTAGGTGCTGTCATATTATTGTATAACGACCTGCGTGTCGGATTCTCCTTGTAATTTACTTTACTAAGCTAGTGTAGCTGTTTGGAGAACCCGGTTGTCATGCAAGGCGTTGTACATGTCGGCGACACGGAGTAAGACGGCAAGTGACAAGAGTTGGCATGATTCGAATTATAGGCTTTGTGGAGATGGAGATCGCATGAAGGGAGCCATACCATTTCACATTATAATTGATTTATTTGTGTTATTGTCATGTCTCTGTTTTACCTCTATTAGATAGTCGGTAAAATTTAATCCCTCAAAGAAGGTCTAGTTGGTTTTCCCGCCAGTGTTTGCACCATCACAAGTCGAACATTTTTGGTAGTGGGCTCATAAAATTGAGATGCTGCCAATTCTTTCCGACTAGGTGGGTTCGAGTCGACTCTTCATCAAGGGAAACAATGGTAAGCTAGACGGGTCTATCACAACGGTTGTGGGGCTCGGGGAAAAGTCGACGGAGCCGGGCATGTGATGCCACCATTCAACATGAGTCATATGAGATACGATTAACAAGGAGTTATCTACCTAGATCACTTGGCGGCTAGCGGTGATGCTAAAGCTCACTAGCCGACTTGCTTATTTAGGATCCTGAATCACTAAGTAAGCATCGGAGGGGTGTTGGTTCTAGTGGGAGCATAAAATATTAAAATGTTTAATATGCTTGCTCTTATATGAATACATGTCTTAAGTGTTTTGCATTTTTTCTGTTGTAGATCATGGCACCAAGTAGCAGTTACTCTTAGATATGTGGTTTTGCGTTGATAACTATCCTTGAGAAAGATAAACTAAACGACACTAATTTTACCAATTGGTATCGAAATCTGAGAATTGTTCTCAAACAAGAAAATAAGGACCATGTCCTAGACAACCCACTTCCAGATGAGCCGAATGAGAATGCGACTGTCGCTGCCACCAATGCCTACCGTCGGGCTAAGGATGAGTCCATGGATATTAGTTGTCTTATGCTTGCTCACATGGAACCGAACTTGCAAAAGCAGTTCAAGAATTTTGAGGCCTACGATATCATCAAAAGCCTCAAAAGTATGTTCCAGGCTCAAAAGAAGACTGAGAGGTATCAAGTCTCTCAAGCTTTGCTGAGTTGCAAGCTTAAGGATAGTGATCCAATGAGTCTGCATGTGATCAAAATGGTTGGTTATGTGCAGTCTCTGGAGAGGCTTGGCTACCCCATTAGCGAAGAGTTCGCTACGGATATAATTCTGAACTCTATTCCTAGTGCATATGGGCAGTTCATTTCGAACTACCACATGCATGTTATGGATATTAAGCTCACTGAATTACATGGGATGCTCAAGCAGGTAGAGGCGGATCTCAAGAAGGGCGCCAGTCAAGTGTTGATGGTGCAGAATAAGGCTAAGTTCAAGAAGAGTTCTTGGACTAAGAAGAAGGCTAAGTCAGGAGGAAAGCAGGCTCAGGACCCGGTCCCAAGCGCTTCCTCAGGGACTAAGCCATCTCCTTCAGCCGGATCCACTTGCTTCTACTGCAAGGCGGATGGCCACTGGAAGAGGAACTGCAGCAAGTATTTGGCTGATAAAGCCAAGAATGGAGGTATGACTTCTGACTCAGGTACACTTGTTTGCAATGTTATAGACATATATCTTGCTGATGCACCTAATAGTTCTTGGGTATATGATACCGGATCAGTTATTCACATCTGCAACTCGTTGCAGGGACTGGTAAGAACTAAGAGTGTAGCAAGAGGCGAGGTTGATATTCGAGTCGGCAACAAAACAAGAGTTGTTGCGTTGGAAGTCGGCACGATGCAGCTTCATTTACCTTCCGGATTCATTATGGAAATGAATAATTGTTATTATGTTCCAGTGCTTAGTCGAAACATTATTTCTGATTCATGTTTGATGAGGCAATGCTATGAGTCGAATATCAAGAATAATGGTTGTTCTTTGTATTTGAATGATATGTTTCACGGTTTTGCACCCGTCCAGGACAGGTTATTTATTTTGAATCTTGATGGTGAGTCGGTTTATAACATAAATGTTAAAAGGTTGAAACCAAATGATCTGAATATGACTTACTTTTGGCACTGTTGGCTTGGTCATATAAGTTGGAAACACATGAAGAAGCTCCATGATGATGGACTCCTAACTTCGTTCGACTTGGAGTCGTTCGAGACATGCGAATCTTGCCTACTCGGCAAAATGACCAAGACACCTTTTGCAAGGGTGTCCGACTTGTTGGGACTAGTACATAGTGATGTATGTGGACCAATGAGCACGACAACGAGGGGTGGTTATGAGTACTTCATTACCTTCACTGATGATTTGAGTAGGTATGGATATATCTACTTGATGAAACATAAGTCGGAAGCCTTTGAAAAGTTCAAAGAATTCCAGAATGAAGCACAAAATCAACTCGACAAGAAAATAAAGTTTCTTCGGTCGGACCGAGGAGGCGAGTACATGAGCCATGAGTTTGATGACCATCTGAAAAGTTGTGGAATAGTTCCCCAACTTACTTCGCCAGGAACACCGCAAAGGAACGGTGTTTCAGAAGGCGGAATCGGACCTAGTTGGACATGGTACGGTCAATGATGAGTCGGACAGATCTACCTTTCTCATTTTGGGGTTATTGTCTAGAAACAGCGGCGTTCACACTAAACAAATTACCATCAAAGTCGGTAGAGAAGACACCGCATGAGATGTGGACAGGCAAAAATCCGAGTTTGTCTTTTCTTAAGATTTGGGGTTGTGAAGCATTTTTCAAGCGACTTCAGTCGGACAAGCTTACGACCAAGTCGGATAAGTGTATTTTCGTGGGGTATCCGAGGGAAACCTTGGGTTAATACTTCTACAACTGAGAAGAGGGAAAAGTGTTTGTCGCTTGGAACGGTGTCTTCCTTGAGAAAGAGTTTCTCAATCGGGGAGTCAGTGGGAGCACGGTGCAGCTCGAAGAAATTCGAGAGCAACCGGCTAGTAGCAAGTCGGCAAAAACCTTGGAGGTTGAGCCAGTCGTGGTGGCTGAGCCGGCAGCAACACCTGTACTACGAAGATCGGCGAGATTACAAAGTGTTCGTGATTTGTTACTGTTAGACAGTGATGAGCCGGCAAATTATTCGGAAGCGATGATGGGATCTGATTCCGAGTCATGGCTTGGAGCCATGAGATCCGAGTTAAATTTCATGGATGAAAATGAAGTTTGGAACTTGGTTGATCTGCTAGACGGTGCAAGACCCGTCGAGTGCAAATGGGTCTTTAAGAAGAAAACTGATATGGATGGAAATGTTTCTGTCTATAAAGCACGTCTTGTCGCTAAGGGGTTCCAACAAGTTCAAGGAGTTGATTACGACGAGACTTTCTCGCCCATAGCGATGCTTAAATCAGTTCGGATCATGTTAGCGATAGCAGCCTATTTCGACTATGAGATATGGCAGATGGATGTCAAAACGGCTTTCCTTAACGGAAATTTAACCGAGGACGTGTATATGATACAGCCCGAGGGTTTTGTTGATCCGGCTAATGCTGACAAAGTGTGCAAACTTCAGAAATCCATTTATGGGTTGAAGCAAGCATATCAGAGTTGGAATATTCGCTTTGATGAGGTAGTCAAATCGTTTGGCTTCATCAAGAGTGATCATGATTCTTGTTTATATAAGAAGTTTAGTGGGAGCAAAGTAAACTTTCTAATCTTATATGTGGATGACATATTACTGATTGGAAATGATGTCCAGATGTTGCAAGAAACCAAGGAATCATTAGAAAGGAGTTTCTCAATGAAAGACTTGGGTGAGGCAACATACATCCTCGGAATCCGGATCTATAGAGATAGATCAAGGAGGCTCATTGGATTGAGTCAGAGTACTTATTTGGACAAAGTGTTGAAGAAGTTCAACATGGAATCGTCTAAGAAGGGGTTCTTACCGATGTCCCATGGTGTAAAACTTAGCAAGACTTAGTGTCCTTCGACAACTGATGAGCGAAG
This sequence comes from Avena insularis, assembly GCA_023614405.1. Lineage (NCBI taxonomy): Eukaryota > Viridiplantae > Streptophyta > Magnoliopsida > Poales > Poaceae > Avena > Avena insularis. The sequence continues at coordinate 57,129,510 of CM042689.1, forward strand.
TCGGATGAGTGGGATTCCGTATGCTTCTGCAGTCGGATCCATCATGTATGCCATGATTTGTACTAGGCCGGATGTTTCATATGCTCTAAGTGTTGTGAGCAGATACCAGGCTGATCCTAGATAAGTCCACTGGATAGCGGCTAAAAATATCCTAAAGTACTTGAGAAGGACTAAGGATATGTTTTTGGTTTATGGTGGTGAAGATGAACTCAGTGTAAAGGGTTACACGGATGCGAGTTATCTTACCAACTCTGATGATTCTCGTTCGCAATCCGGATACGTGTTTATTATAAACAGAGGTGTTGTGAGCTGGAAGAGTTCCAAGCAATAGACCGTGTCTGCATCTACAACAGAGGTTGAATATATTGCCGCCTTAGAGGCAGCAAAGGAAGTTGTTTGGAAGAGGAATTTCCTCATGGATCTTGGTGTGGTTCAGGGCTCGTCCAATCCGTTAGACGTGTATTGTGACAACAATGGTGCTATTGCACAAGCCAAGGAACCTAGACAACACCAGAAGAACAAGCACATAATCATGCGGTACCACCTGATTCGCCAGTTCGTGGATCAGGGTGATATCAAGTTATGCAAGGTACACATGGATGCAAATATTGCGGATCCATTGACAAAGTCGTTACCACAGCCAAAGCATGAGGCGCACCTAAGAGCTATGGGCATTAGATGCATAGACATGTGATGTTGGAAGATTGACTTTAGTGCAAGTGGGAGACTGTTGGGAATATGACCTAGAGGCAATCATGTATGATGATATTTCCCATTGTATTCATAAAGTTATTAAGCTATCCTTGTATGAGCATCTGATGTATATCATTGAATATGTGATTCGGTTGTGGAACTATACATTCATGTTGTTTGTACTAAATGTAATTGGTCATTGAGGTTGTGTTGGACACACAGCTTAGACTAATGTGAAAGTCGACTTGATGACTCGCTTCCACTTGTCATGGGCATGGTGATGCTATTCCGACTTACACAGATTTGACTAAATAGTTTAGCGAGTCGGATTGACCCATATTGAGGTACAATGAACAAGTTTTCATTTGTATATCTCAATCAATGTAATCCTTAGACCTGAGGTTATTGCATAGTCCGAGTTGAGGATCACCGACTTAGGTTATGTCAAACACTGATCCGTAACTGGGCAGTTATAAAGGCAGAGTTCGGGTCGACTGAGAATCAAGCTGCGTGATGTGAATAACCAAGATGGGATTTTGTGTCACATCCCAAAATTTTCCAAATTTTGTAATGTGAAAAATAAATAAACAAAATAAAATTTTGTTGAAATTTAGGGTGAGAAGAAACTTTTTGATTCCAATTGGAAACATCAAAACCTGTTTTGATCAAATAAAATCCTAAAGGGATTTAAAAAGATAAACAATTAATAAAGAAAGTTTTAATAGTTGGAATCACAATTTTTAGATCTTTTAATAAAAAGATTTGGTTTTCAATAGAAAAGGTAGAATTATAAATAAGGATTATTTTATAGAGCCAAATTAAATCTTGGCCAAGCTTTTGAAATAAAATATTTCTATTTGTTAAAAAGAGTAAATGTTTATTTAAATAAAATAATGAGGATTTATTAATATCCATTTTTATTAAAGTAAAGGTTTTCCCATTTTTAAATAAACACTAAAACTTGTTAATTTATTTTAAATAAGTTTTCCAAGTGTTTTATATTTTCAAATAAAACCTACTGAAATGGTTTTGATATTATTTAGATTTCAAATAGAGTTTTTAAATAAATTAAATCCTATTTGAATTAAAGACTAAAGTCTATTTTATTTAATTATTAATGGATCCTAAAAAGAATAAATTATTTTGTTTTGGACTTTGATTTGTGTTATTAAACAGAATTAAAATCTACACAAAGTTTGGCAAAGGTTTGAATTCATTTGGGTGTTTGAATTATTTGTTTGAAAATCAAAACAGAAATTCCAAATGGAAAAAGAAAAAGCTTCAGAATAAAAAAAAGTGAAACGAACCAACCCAACCCAACAGGCCCAGCAGCGCAGCCCACCAGCTCTCACCCGCTGCGAAACGTTTTTCACCCGGAAAAGAACCCACCCAGTCACTGAGCGCCCGGTCCCACTCTTTCTCTCCCTCTCTCGCTGTCAGCACGGCCCCACTGCCACGCAATCATCTTCAACACCACGATCACGTCGCCCTGCCGTTGCTGCCGATTAACTCTGGCGTTCAATACGCGTTGATGGCAGCCTTAAATCCTCTGGTGACCACGCGTGTATAAGCGCCCCTCTTCGCTCTCTCTTTCCCCCCAAACAGCGCCTCCCCTCTGCCCCTAGGCTGCTCCGATTTTGAGCTCAACCACCACTGTCTCCGACGACGTCCCAGAGCAATTCCGGCGAACCACAGCTGCGCCTCTCCTCCCTCTGCACGCGATCTTGATCCCCACTGCCTCGCAAGCGACTCCGCCACCCTTCCTGGTAACTCCGACCACCCTAAGCTCTGTTGATACTCCCTGCATTCCATGCTCAGACGCTGCCTAACTGCGTTTCTAACTTTCCTCGGCGCGACCTGCAGCCTCATCCTCGACAACCTCCAGAGACACCCGCCGCTCGCAGCAACTCCGGCGAGCGATTACTCTCGTCCCTGTGCGCCCCTCGCCAAGCCAACGCCACCTCGAGCTTCACCTCGACCACGCGAACATGGTGAGCCACTTCCCCTTCTCCCTCGCGTCCTGCATTGTCGGCAAGCTCACCGCCAGAGTGCTCCGCCGCCTGTCGCCATCGCAGCGCTGCCACTATTTGGTCGAATGGTTATGCACCGTTAGATTTAGATCTGACGCGTAGGAACAGATCACTTAACGAAGGGGTATCAGTCAATCTACACCGTGTGATCTAAATGAGATCCTACGGTCTGTAACAGTCGATCCAACCGAATCGTTTTCAACCAATAGGAAGCAGCCACGTGGCCAGACTCAGGATTAAAAACAGAAATATGTTCTATTAGATTTGCAAATTTGAAAAATTCATAACTTTAGTTCTACACGTCCAAATTTTGCAAATTTTATATCAATGGAATCAGTAGAACAAGTAATTTGCAACCATGCACTTTGTTTAATGATTTGCTTCTGGAAAATTGGTTGAAATTGGAGAAACTTGTGTAGGTTTATTTTGAATATAAAAATTGTTCTAGATATAATTTTAATGTGAAATCTTTGAAAAATGGATTGTTGTGAACCTACTGACCCTAGGAACCAACTTATGGATTTAAAAATGTATTTTGTGAAGTTAAGGAGTAAATATTTGAGTTAGCACATTTCTAGTCAAATAAAAATATTGTTTTGGGTTTAGAAATGATTTTTGAGTAAAACCTTTGGGAAATGATTTGATTCAAACCTTCTGACCCTAAACACCAAGTTTTGAGAATTAAAATATATTTGGTGAACTCTTTAAAGAATATTGCTTTGCTAAAAGCATTTTCAACCACATAAAATATTGATTTGATTTAGAAATGGTTTATAGATAAAACCTTTTGCAAATGGTTTACCACTTTAGTAAATGACCACTTTTGAACTTTATAATGTTTAGAGCCTAGTAGAAACTACTTTTGCAAATAAAACTATCTTTTGCATGCTTGCATGCATGACCTTGTTTCTATTATTTTATGTGTGATAAATTGGTTGGAATGCTAGTTGAATTTGTGTTTGCTTGATTGAATTGTAGTGGAATTAGAAGAGTGTGATTTTTGCAAGATCAAGAAGTGAACCATCATTCTCTACTAAAAAGGCAAGTGACACTATCATCCATGTCCTATTATTTTCATTACACTTAGTGGATTTTGTAACATGCATGGAAAGGTTTACTATATTTTATGCTATGCTAAATCCTAATAGGATACCCCTACATATCCCTTAGTGATAACATTGTAGTTGTAGTTTGCTTAGCCCAGCTATATATTTGGGATGGGATACATGTTATGATTATATGAAGAGTTGAAAAGATATATGTTTTATATAATAAAACAAGTACTCAATGAACCACCTGGGTGGACAAGGATACTCAACTGTTGGACAAGGTGGCAACAAAAGGAACCATGTTTATATGGCTATCTCTTTTTGTATGTGCACTAGAAGAAAACCACCCAGGGACTTAGAGATTGAACATGTTTCTCGTACAGTGGCTTCCGTGTATAACCACATGCTAAATGGGATCTGGCTTAGTCAACTACATAGTGGAAGACCCATGCATTGGCATCTTCAGGTTAACTAGAATTGTGTAAGGGAAATTTAACCCTACATTGGTGCCTGGTTGACAAGCTAGCATTGTGTATTGGGAGGACTCCTATGGAGACTTTGTCGCATTCTCAATCTGCCAGTACTCCATCTTGGTGAGTACTTATCCAGCGGCCACTGGTGGCATCAAGATGAGATTGTGTCATGTGGGTAAAGTGTACAACTTCTGCAGAAGATCAAAATTCTAAGTACTTAGTCGTGTCCCCGGTTATGGACAATACTGAGCAACTAAGGCCTGAAGCTATGGAAGATCTCGACATTCCAATTTCTAAAGTAAAACTTGATGGTGACAACAAGGGATTTGAAGCACTTGGAGTTTTCCAAGAAGTTTAGAAAGATTTGACAAAAGATCAAAAACTATTTTGAAAAGATAGGATAAAAACTATATTGCTTTCTGCAAAAGAGCCTAAACCCTACTTAGCCAAATATGCATGTAATGATAGGATCCACTACATTCTACATAGTAGTGAAACTTGCCAATACAATTCAAATGTATTGACCCTTGTGGCTGCAACTTATTATGTTGCAGGTTTGTTTGATGTTAGTGAAGTTTATTGATTAGGATTACAAGTCTACAACCAACATGACTGCCTGTGGCACTTTGAAGATGAAGGACCCCATGCTATTGTTATATTCTGCTGCAATGTAATGTGATAGCCAAATGAGCTATGTAAGATGTAATAAATTATTTTAATCCTAGTTATAAAGTTGTATTATGACCTTTGTTTCTTGATATTACATCTTAATTGTGGATGCTAGCTATTGATCCAGGGACTAGCATTGTAAACACAGGGATCTCTACCTTATTAAAGGTTGGGAACCTTACATTTTCCCCTCCACTTGGATAGATGTTATCTAGGCCCTCTCGGATGATATGATTCGGAAAGCATGGCCATGCACGACTCGGTTAAGTGTTAACCGAGGCGATCGACTAAGAGTTAGTCGGGTGAATCACTTATCTCGGATCGAGAAGAGAGTCGGACTATTTAAGGGATGACAAATATTCGCCTATAGTCTGACAAGGTATATCGTGAGGCAAAAGGGACTCGGACGTAAGTCGCATTGGAAAGGCAAGTCGTCATGACTCTTTGGTACTTGGGAGTTGGCACGCTCTGCTAGGAGACGCTACCGACTAATTGATTGAGAGTCAGACTCTAATCGTGTCCAAGTAGCCATGAGCCTGTGGGGTCACACACTTAAGAGCGGGGGCAAGTTCGGATTGGATCTGAACCGGAAATCTGGTTGGGTTGGACCCAAGCCGGATTAGGACTGAGTCAGTGAGTCGGACTCACGGTGACTAGTGTTATATGGGCTTTAGTGAATGGGCCACGAGAGTGGAGCCCACGTTCACTCCCTATATATAGTGGAGCACAGTAACCCAGAAGGGTTAATCATTGATCGGTTAGGTCATTCCATGTGTTGGAAACCCTAGCTCCACAGCAGTCCTGCCATCGTAATGAACCTAGCAGTTCGCCGCCGTTGCTCCTCCTTGTACGTGTGGATACCAGCAGAGGTGTTATACGATCAGCACCAGGACTGCACTGCATCAACTGACGCGCTACATCATTAATCCGCAACTGCGCGTCTAGTGGTAAACCTCGTGGCCTTCTACCTTAGCTGGATCTTGGGTTCACCATGATTAGAGGGAAAAAGTTTTGTTTTATCTCTACGTGGCAAAACAGATGGGTGGTGGTGCGGCTGTAGGGACGTTGACTGGAGGCGGTGGTGGCGGTGGCTGAGGCGGCGAGGCGCCGGGTACGGCTGCGAGCACTGCTTGAGTGTCTACTTTGGCGGTCGCGTAGTTATTGACGGTGTGAACCATGCCCTCGAAAGTGAGGAGACCCGCGGCCTATTGTCGCCTTAGAGTATGCCGAAGAAGTGTACCGTGGTCCAATCCTTCCACAAAGTGATAGATGGCATCATCATTTGGGTAATGTTCCAGATCGGCTCGTATACGGAGCCACCTGGCTAGGTAAATCGCGGGGGTTTTCACCCTCTCTCTGAATGCAATGCGCCAGATCGAAGATAGTCACCACGCCAACAAACTTGGATCTTTTCTGTCCAGATGCACGGGCGAAGTCGGTGGACTTGCAGTGGTCTTCCACCATTATATCCTGCACAGGGGCGGTTTGGGTGGGCCTTGAATTTTTCCGATCTATGTCGGCAAACTCCGAAGAGAAATCCGACTTTGATGCTTCCGCGAACGTGTCCTGCCCGTAGCCGGTCCGTGCGGGTCTTGACGATCCTCCGACTCCCAGGGAACTAGTGCTTGAGTCAGTTTCGCTGATGAAGAGGTGGATGTACCCGATTGGGACGATCGAGCAGTGGGTGGGGTTTGTCTTCACCGGGATCCAGAACTCATCGAGAGGGATGATCAGAATGTTGCTGGAGAAGAGAACATGGCTGATGGCTACGGTTTCGCCGATTCCCGCGAAGAGCTTGGACCTTGCCCGTTGAGGAGCCTAAAGTGCCACTTGCCCCACGGTGGGCGCCAACTGTCATGGTATTGCCGACGAGTACACCATGGAGGGGTCCTCACAGAGCGTTTTTATAGACGTGGGGTAAGGCGGAAGGTTGGAGGGTATGAGGTAACACAGCTTAACTAGGTTCAGATCCCACGATGGTGGCGGAATCCTACTCCTGCTATAAATCACTATAATGACAATACGTCGAGTTACAGGGATTGGTTTGCTGTGCGTGATATGAGTTGAGTTGCTAAGTTATCCCTAAAGCTCCCATAGGTCTGGCTTATATAGTCGCCAGATCCTAGGGTTATAGGCAAAGTCATAGCCAGACAGGTTATAGAGTCCTACACAATATACAACTAGTCTAACATGTCTTGCACTCCAAGGCTCCGGGTACGCTGGTGACTCCTCCATAGCCTTCCTTTATCCGACATGGGCCTCTCTTCTGGATCTATCTAACTGGGCTGCCCAGTAGGCCATGGGCCTTGCTACCAACTTTGGGCCACCCGGGTTATCCAGATTAGAGACATGCTACGGTGATACCCATTTAGCATATCCCCAACAGGATCATTGGACAACGGTCAAAAACATCCTTAAGTTATTGAGAAGAACTAAGGATATGGTTCTTTCTTATGGAGGTGATGAACAACTCGTTGTTAATGGTTACACCGATGCTAGTTGGAACACCAATCCAGATGATTCTAAATCTCAATCTGGATACGTATTTACTTTGAATGGTGCGGCAGTGTGCTGGAGGAGTGCAAAGCAAAGCGTTACGGCGAGATCTTCAACTGAATCGGAATACATAGCTGCTTCGGAGGCTTCACAAGAGGCGATATGGATGAAAGAGTTCATTACAGAGCTCGGTGTGGTTCCCAGTGCGCTGGACCCAATGTCTATATACTGTGATAACATGGGCGCCATAGCCAATGCGCAAGAACCAAGGTCACACAAGAAGCTGAAGCATATCAAGCTGCATTTTCACGCTATTCGAGAGCATGTCCAAGATGGTGACATAAAAAATTGCAAAGTACACACAGATCTGAATGTGGCAGATCCGTTGACTAAAAATCTCCCGAGGGCAAAACTTGACCAGCACCAAACCGCCATGGGTGTTCGGTATATTACAATGTAATCTAGATTAGTTGACTCTAGTGCAAGTGTGAGACTGTTGGAGATATGCCCTAGAGTCAATAATAAAAGTAGTTATTATTATATATTTGTGTTTATGATAAATGTTTACATTCATGCTATAATAGTATTAACCGGAAACATTAATACCTGTGTGATTTGTAAACTAATTAGAGTCCCTAGTAAAGCCTCTTTATAATACTAGCTTGTTGGTTGATAGATGATCGTGGTTTCCTAATCATGAACATTGAGATGTTATTAACAACAAGATCATATCATTAGGAGAATGGTGTGATGGACATACTCCTATAGATAAGCGTAGCATAAAGATCAAGTCATTTCATTAGTTTGTTTGCTATAAGCTTTCTGATACATAGTAACGTAATTCTTTCGACCATGAGATCATGCTAGTCACTATCACCGGATGGATACTTTGATGATATCAAACACCACACCGTAATTGGATGACTATAAAGGTGGCATTGAGTGTTCGGAAAGTGTATGTTGAGGCACATGGATCAAGAGTGGGATTTGTCCATCCATATGACGGATATATATACTCCGGGCCCTCTCGGTGGAATATCATCCGATTAGCTTGCAAGCATGTGACTGGATCATAAGGGATCACATATCACGGGAACAAGAAAAGAGTACTTATCGGTAACGAGGTTGAACTAGGTATGCAGAGATACCGACGATTAGACCTCAGATAAGTAAAATATCGCGAGACACAGGGAAATTGGTATCGTATGTAAATGGTTCATTTGATCACAAAGTAATCGTAGAAATATGTGGGAACCATATGAATTTCCAGATTCTCTCCCTCCACCACAAGCCAAGAAGGAGAGGGAGTTGGGGAAGGATTCAAACTGCCCTCTCCCTAGCTGCCCCTCCCTCTCATAAATAGAGGGAGGGGTCCGCCTACCACCCAAGCCTGCCGCCACAAGCCGCCTCCATGCTGCTGCCTTGCGCCTCCGCCCTAGCCGCCACCTCCTCCTATCCGGCTTCTAAACCCTAGATCACCAGGGAAACCCTAAGACTCCACCATAACCTGCTCCGGCTTAGGCGAAGCCCTGCAATATCTTCCCTCTACTTCTGACACCACGCCGTTGTGCTACCGGAATCGCGAGGAGAGAACTACAACCTCCGCTGCCTGCTGGAACAAGGGAGAGGAAGGTCTTTATCGACATCGAACGCAGGATCGATCATGAAGCACCGGACGCAGCGCTGGATGGATCGTCTACGCGATCTTGAGATCGACAAGTGTACGAATACATCACCCACGAGAATCTTCTCTCGTTAACCGCTTTGGAATCTTCGAGGGTGAGTACTCTAATCGACTCGTTGCTACAATCTAGTAGATAGATCTTGGCTTGTGTGTGTTCATGCGGTAGAATTTTTTTGTTTTCCATGCTACGAACCCCTACAGCGATGCTAATGGAGAATTCCTAAAAGTGTAACTCAATGCAAACATTAGTCCATAGAGATTGTCATTAATTACCAAAACCACACATGGGGCACACATGTCCTTTCAATCTCCCCATTTTGGTAATTGATGACAATTCCTTTGAGAGGGTTTATATAAGGATTTTTAATGAATAAAATGGCTGTGCTAACTTCAAATACTACACAAGTATGTGATGTTGGTACAACCACAATATATAGAGAAAACTCCCCCACAATCTATGCATGTGTGATGAACTTGAATTTCATTGCACATATTGCCAACCATTACCATTGGTGGAGTTTCCTCTATATATTCTACATGCCAAGCACCAACAAATATGCAAGAGCAGAAAGCTAAATGCTTAAGAAAAAACTCAAAGCGTAAACCAAATTCCCTTAAACCCTCCAAAATTTCTCCCCCATTGGCATCGATTGCTAAAATGGGTGAAATGTTCTAGAAGGCTAATATAGTGAAAATTCCTCCAAAGGTGTGCATTTGCACAAATCCAATGATGAATACTTGGGAGTAAATAGAACTATATTGAGTACCCAAATATTTCAAAAGAAATAAAATTGAAGAAGCATAAACAAATGGGGCAAGCAATCCAAAGATCTAAAATAACCAATTAAATACAACAAGGTATTAATAAGACAAAATGCGGGATTAAATGAAATAGGGAAGATCCCCAAAATTTGGGCATAAATTAGAATAGTTGCATTTGAATACAACATGCACAAATATGGAATCCACACTCCCCCATAAACATTTAAGACACACAAAGGTGAGCAAGAAGGCATATGAACATTCTTAAGTGAATTAGAGGAGCTCCCCAAAGATTATGCACCAATTATAATAATTGCATTTGAAAATAAGGTGCACAACCATGAAATCCTCACTCCTCCAAACCCATTTAACAATAGAAGGAGTGCGAGATATAATATGAATGCCCAAAGATGCAAACAATAGGGACAAGCACTCATTAGCAAATGAATTTCTCCAGGGTTCCAAGAACCCAAGATAAACAAGCTACTTGATTTCACCAACCAAATCCTCCAAGGAGAACTCAAACCGATGCACCTAATGCAATGGCAAGTCCTTCACTCCCAAATTCCACCAAAGCTACAAAAGCTATTGTGGGAATGAGGGAGTAAGAACATAAGAGGAAAATCACACAAGAAACCTCAAGATCTAGATCCCAAGATCTTCCCCTCACATAGAGGAGAGATGGATTGGTGGAATTGTAAATATAGATCTCCCTTTCAAATCCCCCCAAAAGATTCAACAAATATGTGAGGGATTGAGAGTATTTGCAATCTCTTGAAGGTAGAAACAATGGAGGAGAGACAACAAGACCTTTGGGGAAGAAGGGGGCCTTCTATATGCCCCCCCCCATGACAACTAGCCGTTGTGGAACACTTATCCCGGAGTTTCCGGCCTTTAGGACCGGAGTCTCCGGCCCCTATGACCGAAGTCTCCGGGGTCTAAACTCTGGCTAAGACTCTAGGCGAGATCCATATGCTCCTAGCCCCCCCCCCCACAGAGTCGGGGCTGGAAATTGGTCTGGAGTCTCCTGGGTGCAACACCGGAGTCTCCGCCCCCTCGAAAACTGATAGAAGAACCAATACGAAAATGGCCATAAATTTTGCATTCGGACTCCTATTTTGATGATCTTGGGCTCGTTTCGAAGATAGTAACGAGATCTACAAGATCATGCAGGTCATCAAAGGAGGATATAATAAATGATGAAGGGCTTAACCTATCTATAAAAAACAAGCTAGTAAAACCTCCAAATAAAAAATGCAATAGAGAAAGCATATGAAATCCGCGTTTTCGATGAACTTGAGCTTGTCATGGAGAATAACACAAGCTCTAAATCCTCTCATGGATAAGAACCAAGAAATATGATGCTAAGTATGCAAAGGTTTGAGATCTCTCCAAAGGATATGATCAAGTTACTAACTCGAGAGACCCTCTTGATAGTACTATTATATATCCTATAACCAGTCTCCCAACTAACAACATGAGACCGAAAAAAGATAAGCCTATCAAGATCATACATTTGCCTTGATCATTCCACTTGAGCCAAATGTAGATGATCTGGTCCTTCTCAAGATGGAACTTCTTTCTTGATTGATCTTGCTCGTGCTTGCTTGATGAAGACTTGCAAATTTCTCCCCCACCATGGGGAAACCACTTCTTTAAACTTTTATTCCTCATTTCATGATCATCGAGGATGGCAAGCTTCAAGCATGTGATCTCCTAAAGACAGAGCATCTTGAGATTGCACTTCATTTCTTCTAACTCCATTATGATGATGTCTTGACGATACACATGAGAAACTCTATCTTCTTCTTCAACACACTCGTGATCTTATTTTATTTCTTCTTATTCTTCTACATGATTCCAATAGGACCAAAGCACTTGGATAATGCTTCTTCTTCATTTCTTCCACCTTGAGGCTAACACATGATCCAAGCGATGCCAATGGACAATTCCTACAGGTGCAACTCAATGCAAACATTAGTCCATAGATATTGTCATTAATTACAAAAACCACACATGGGGGCACACATGTCCTTTTAGAAGTTCTGCTAGATAAGCAGGGTTTCTAATTTCATCCTCCCCGAGCATGAACTCAATCATCCTGTCATCCCCTTTGAGCATCTTTTATTGCCTCCCTCTGCTATCATTGATCCAAGAGGACGAGTGAGGGTCGACAAGCAAAGAATGGCTTGAGTGAAAGCTGGAGTGCCACTGATGTTAGCTACATTTGATCGTTCACCGCACATAGGCGATGTCCAACACTGCTTCTGGTAGTAAATCCAAATGGAAGGTCTAAAAATGATTCAATCCAGCTTTAACAAAAATAACAATCCAAATAACTAAATACTTGAGGCCAAGCCTAAACCATGAAATTATTATTGGTTCAGATCATCTTCCTTCTTTCCAGACTCTATCAGATCAGCGCGTTTATCTTCCGCTCTACCCTGTCCTGGCGCCCCATCAACACATCCTTAGGAGCTTCATGAAGGACAAGGGTCTCTTGAATTGGTAGGTGTCTCTCCTGACTCGCAACTCATGCCCCATCTTAACTTTACTCTTTTTTTTGTCTCAACGACTTCACTGACATGATGAGAGATAAGAATAATCACTATCTATGGCTAGTGTTGTTTCTATCTCTCAAAAGACTCAGAATCCTTATGCTCTAGGGTTTGAGCTTGGAATAAGGTTGCTCTGCTCTTTCTTAGAAATGGAGGTTGCTAATTGAACATTACTAGCAGAGTAGAAATGACGAACTACTTGTCGTATCCGGGAAGACAAGAGGTCCACTTTATATTTATCTAGCACTCACTCGTATTAGCGGTAAATTATCATTATAACAATCATGCACAGTTGAAATCTATAATATAAAGGTATGGGAAGACAATTTGAACTATGGAATATGGACAATCCGGGCAGGAGACATCCTAGACCAACGACTGAACAACCTCGAACAGTTCGAACCCCTCATAGTCTAAACCATGCCCCGGACACTACGAGCCTGTATGTCCAGAGGAAACAGGGTTAAGGTGCATGTAAGATCCTTTTCCCAACAACTTGTAATTTCACAAGTGGGTATAAATACCCATCCCTCGCCGATCTTACTATGGTTAGACCAGATTTTTTTTCGAGAATTACGGGGGATTTAACACCCCACCGCTTTTTATATTACCCGAAGTGACTTGGCAGTCAAACCATTCGTACAAAAAGCAGACCAAGGGGTACAAGGGGGTCAGAGCGAGATAGACTATCAATTACATCGTAGCATCAATAATGGTAGAACGTAGGTGATCTAGCCGCCCGCTGTCATGGATCTTGTATCGCCACCTCCAGACCGCGAGGTCATCGCCAGCCCTACGGAGCACAAGGCATGGTGTTGAGGTCTTGACGTTGAAGATAAGGTCATTCCTAGATTTCCAGAGGTTCTAGAGGACCGACGTGATGCCAGCACGCCACATACCCGGGTCCACCCCATGCGGGGGAGGAAGGTCCCAATGACTGAAGCCGCCATTGGGAATCAAAATGCCTAGTCTGCCCCAAACCTCTGTGGCAATGGAGCAGTCGAAGAAGAGGTACCTCCCAATCTCCAGCAAGGGGCAGACCTCACAAGAAGCTGAGGGGGTGCAATTCTTGAAGATGAGGTTGGCCCTGGTGCTGAGCTTTTCGATGTCAATGAGGTACGCGAAGATGCAGATCTTGGAAGGGAGCCTCGGCTCCCAAGCCTTACACGTAGAAGCGTCCATGGCGTTCTGCGAGGAGGGATCCTGGTACGCCTCCCTAGAACAGAAAGGAGGGGGTCGAGGGAGAGTCGATGAAGCGAAGGTCCTGCCCAAAAACGAGGTGAGGGAGTCAACGGAGGACTAGACGAGGCGGAGCTCCCATTCCGCCGCAGCAGAAAGGGGCTGCAGCTCGAACCCGGTAGAGACAACCCGTAGCCACTGTCGGGTGAGGTCTGGTGACGTGAGAGAAGATATCGGCATACCGCCCGACGAGCGGCCCACCCAGGAGCCAACTGTCGAGCCAGAAGGCGGTGGAGGTGCCACTCACAACACACACGCGAGATATGGCACGGTAGAGAGGGATGCACCCCTGCAAAATTTTGTTGAGGAAGGGGGGGTGAAGAAGTCACGTCGCCGAGGTAGCGTCCCGAGTGCAGCCGGAACAAATCTTTCCAGGGAAGCGAGCCATTTTGGTGGAGTTTGTGGAAGAAATTGAGGAGCAAATACCTGTTCTGCGGGTGGAGATCCTTGACGCCAAAACCGCACTCCTGTTTAGACAATCACAAACAATTAGACAACAAGCACCAGAACATAAATCCTTGCCGGTCCAAAAGAAGGCCCGTCGCCTCTTGTCAATACATTCGAGCACACCCCGTGGAAGCAAAAACGAGCACATATAGTAGGTAGCAAGGTTGTTCAGCACAACATTACATAACACCAGACGCCCACCCAAAGACAGGAGGAGAGCACACCAGCCGGAAAGGCGACGGTCGAAAGAGAGAATAAGCGGAGCATAGGCGGAGATAGGGAGTTTGGTAGGAGAGAGCGGGAGATCGAGATAGGGCTGAGGGAAGGAAGAGATAGGGCATCCCAGGAGGAGGCCATGAGAATCGACATGCATCGGAATGAAACAGGACCCCCCCCTCTCCCCCTCTCCCCCTCTCCCCCACCACTCCTTGCCCTGTCCTGCAATATGATGACACTCTTATCATCTGCAAGGCGGACCCGTTGCCATGTCTTGCCTTAAACTTGTGCTTGACGACTTCGCTGCCGCTACCAGGCTTGCCATCAACTTTCAGACAGAAATATGCTTCCTCTAAGACCAAGACCAAGACTCCATCCTCATGTGGAGATGAACTCTATGTTGTCTAATCACTCCTCTTGGATTCGGATGGATCTATGGAAAGATCGGGTGGATTTTGGCTTAAATTTAGTTGACTTGCATTCTTTTCGCACAAAGACTTCTACGTTGTTGGCTGGTTCTCTGAGATTGCTTTGCTAGTAACCGTTCTATTTGGTGAAAATCCGGAGCCCCATCTTATCACACCAGTTATGCAACTTGTCTTTTTGATACGCAAATTGTTTTTTACCTCAGATCAAAATTAATTAACTTAGAATTATACAGAGCACTAAAACATGTTTAGATACATCCAAATTTAGATAAATCTAAGTCAATTAATTTGGATATAAGGGAGTAATAAATTTTGTTTTTATTTTTTACATTTTTAATTTGGTCAACTGACATTTTTTGCGTTTTTTAGAAGCATCAAAATTTCAGTCCTGTAGGATTATGCTATCCATCACTCATGTGATCCCCATTGTGCACCACCGCGCGATCCAGCACACTCACCCAGTTCTCGTGTACGATCCCTCCCCCATGCCATGCACCGTCCCCTCCTTAAACAGCGTCACGAGTAGGCGAGCCTGGATGCAGGCAAGAATAGCCGCGCCTCGCGCGCATGTACACACACCACGACCAGCTGTTGAAGTTGAACCCACCAGCCCATGCACCGTGCCAGGCGCATGGCATGAGTGAGCAGCACCCCGTACGTCCCGCTCTTCTTGCTCAGGAGGAACCCGCTCCCGGTGGCCTCCAGGACGATGCGCCGAGGCATCCGAGGCTTCTGCCATGACGTCGGCTCCACATCCACGCAGCACCTTGCCGCCGGAGACAGGGATGGCGACGCGGCTTCATCCTCGTTCCTGACCGTGCCGTCGTCCGTGGTGGGCTCCTGCGCGGCCGAGAGCGTCGGCGGAGCTGGCCCGCAGCAGGCAGCGGTGACCCTGGAGCAGATGATCCTGCAGCTGGACCTGGAGGAGGAGGCGGCCAGCAGGAAGGCGCGCCGCATGTCTTGCGTGGACAGCTCCGACCACTACGTGCTCCGGTCGGCGCGGGACGCGCTGAGCCACTATCCGCGCTTCTCCCTCGACGGCCGGGACGCCATGTGCCGCGCCTCCTTCAGCAGCTACCGCGACGCAGCCATGGGCCTCAACGGCCCGATTGTCCCCTTAGACCGCGACGGCGGTCGCTACCGAAGGGCTTCGGTGTGCTGCAGAGCGAGGGAGTGCGGCGTGGAGGGCTACGAGATGGACCTGGAGCGGACACTACGGATGCCGGCCACGGTGGCCGGGGAGAGCGTGGTGTGGTGCAAGCCCGGGATCGTGGCCAAGCTCATGGGCCTCGATTCCGTCCCCGTCCCCGTCGGACGTGGCCGGCGAGGCGGCGGTAGGAGAAAGGCCAGTGGGGCGCCGCCTGTGGCGAGGGTCGGAGGTGGCGGCGTAAAGAAGCAGAGGCCCAGGAGGATTGCGGGCAAGGAGGAGGAGCTGGAGAAGGAGAGGCTCTTCATGGCGCTGCACGGCTACGACGTCGCCGGGGCGGGAGCTCGCCACGCTGGCGCACCGCGGGCCACTGTTGACCCCACTGTCAGTGGCTTTCGTGCGGGTGACGGTGGCTGGGAGTTCCGGTTTCCTAGCTAAACATATCTCGGTCTCTCTCGTTGTATTTTCGAGTAGTACGTACTGTCGACCAACTGGATAGCTCCATGTTTTCGGAAGAGCTCAAATTAAACTGTCCCTACTGTTTGGTGCTAGCTCTAAATTGTGCGAGTCGCGTGCCTGATGTTTGACCGCGGCTCGGAACCATGGTGGCTCCTGGCCTCGGGCTGCGCTCCTCCGTTCTTTGCCGGCATGGTGCTCGGCAGGTCTTCGCGGCTCGCGCGGCGTTCGGCAGTCATGCGTCCGGTTGACTGTGGTGGATTTGGCGCGTTCAGCCAGAGTTGGCCGCCAGTGGTCTCCGCGAGGTGCGGCTGGTCACGGCGGGTGTTGGTGTGGTCTAGTCAGATCCTAGGTTGTTGGGTGCATGGATACCGGTAAAATCAGGCTCCAGCTATGGTCAAAGACGTCGACGGTGACGCCGGTGGGCATCACAAACTTGATGGAGGCGTTGATGATATTTTCCATATACTCACCCGATTTGCTCTAGGGGAACCCTAGATCTAGGCTCTCCGGATTGGACATTGGCAATAAGTCTGTTAGGAATAATAATCACGATGGACACCGGAACGCTGTTGTGTGCGTGTGTGTTTTCTGTGTACCCGACCGAGTAGGACTAGAATCCATCACCGACTTGTATTGACACTGTGTCGTTTTATCGGGTATATATATATCATTAATAGCTCTGTAAGACAACCGTGAGAATCAATACGAATCAACAGGAGCGATACACCCTGTGGCCATCAACTTGGTTGTACGTGTGAGTTGGTCGAGCTAGCTAGCTGATTGTTGGCTTGTTCTTGTACGTGCGCGCGACTCGCCGGATCATTGTCGTCATCACGCCGGACTGCAATCAACGTGTTTGGGGCTGGGACAACAGTTGGTATCAGAACTCCTAGTAACAGGAGGTCATGGCGAATGAGGTGGGCGAGTATTCCGGTGCGGCTATGGGTGCACCCGTGTCGACGCAGTACCTGCGGTACAGTCGCGACAACTTCACGGTCTAGGCGATCCAGATAGAGTGGGCGTTAGAAGGCACCAGACTCTGGGAGGCTGTCGATCCAGGCGGCGACGAGTTCAAGAAGGACGAGTCAAAGTACCATGTGGACCGACTGGCACTCATGGCCATCTGCTCGGTGATGCCTACGGATGTGATACAGCATTTGATCTTGAAGAAATCTGCAAAGGAGGTGTGGGATACACACAAGACGCTAAATCTTGGGCACGAGCGTGTAGCATCCCAACTGTCTAACAATTGCAATGCTACTAGCCTAGTCTATATAAATGCTACTTCATACATATAATTATTGCATCATAATTATATCATGCTCATATCATCATGCCACCTTGCATTTGAGCATCGTATAAAACCCTCTTTCTTTGGTTCTTCCCTCATATGCAGTATTAATTGTATTTGCCTCTGGATATTGTATTTGGTTATTGATATATTGTTTAAATGCCCAAGTTGAGTTGGGGGCATATCTTTTATTAACTCCACCACCTTTCTTGTCACCACCCCATCATTCCACCATCCTTATTTACCCATGGGCTTTTATCTCTTTGGCATTTAATCTAGCTCAGGTGGGTTGGGATTGTGGCATCCCGCAAAACCACTACTAGAAAATCGCGTTGATTTTGTGCATTGCATCATCATGACCGCATGCTCCTGTCATCATGCCACATTGCATTTGAGCATCGTCATCATCTTGCATTGGCTCGCATGAAACTATTTGCAGAAAAACCTATTTTGTGTTTTCTAAAATGCCCCGTCTTTGTTCAAACACAAAACCCGGGTCTCCGGATTTATTTTGTTTTGTCTGCCATCGGTTTGCAAAAGCCCTGTTTGAAATAAATAAATTATTTAATTATTTTTAGTGGCAGGCGGGCCGATTGACAACGACACCACCCAGAATAAAAATCGGTCCAGCTTAGACCCCACCCCAAATCTTTTCTTACCCCAGTCCTATCTACCCACCCCTCCAGCCACCTCACTCCCTCCAATCGGCTCTCGCCACGTCACCCTGCCCCTTCCCCCTAACCTATCCCAGGCCGCCACCTAATCCTATCCCTTTCCCCACCCCTCTCTCTCTCCCCCTCTACCAGCCTGGCCCCACCCCCGTCTGACCCCACCTCACCCGGTCAACCCCACCACCTCACCTCCCCGGCCCGCCTGCCCCACCAGAGCTCCCTCTCTCTCCCCACCTTCCGCCTCTCCTCTCTCCCACGCCGCCACCGCCTTCCTGCCCCACACGCCTCCGCCTCGGCCGCCCCAGCCCTGCCTCCGCGCCCCTCGACGCCCGTGCTCCACCGCCCGACGACGCCTCCCCCATGGCCGCTGTCTGCCTCCCCCTGTCAGCCTCGCCCAGCTCCCCCCTCACGGCCTCCCGGCCGCCTCCCTGAAACCACCTCGCCACCGCTAGCCTCGGCGGCCCGGCTCGCCCAGCTCCGCGCCGCCGCTCACCTGCGCCCCCCACGTTCTCTGCGCCTGCGCCGCCCCGGGCACCTACCGCCGCCGCCGCCGCCCCGCGGACGAGCCCGCGTCACTCCGGCCCCAAGTTCGCGTCGACCCGCCTCCTCGTCTGCGCGCCGGCGTCCCCTCCCGACGATGACGCGGCCCCGCGCGCCGCCGTCGGCCCCTCCTCCACCCGGCCCCGGCCCCGGCTCGCCACCGCTTCTGCCCCATGTCCCGCGCGCGTCCTCCGCGAGGCCCGGACCCCGTCGAGCTCGTCGCCAGCGCCATGGCCACCCTCCTGCTCGCTGCCCCTGTTCGCAATGTTTTGTTTCGGCATTCGGTGTTGCTTGATGAACGTCCTGGTGGAGTCACGATAGCGTGCTGGGGAGATGCAGTTGATCATGAAGACCGCTGTCAAGAGCTACAAGTTGGAACCCACAAGAATTGAACCCGAGGATCCCTGTCGCAGAACGTCAAGTCCTCTATCTCGGAAAAACCACAAGAAGTCCTTCCTGGACCCGACGCCACGTCAAGATATCCCCCACGGATTCGACGACCGAACCCGATAACCGCCAAGGTCGCCGATGCGAATACGACAAGTACTCCTTCCCGGATGCGATACTCGAGAACCCGGACGGTAAGGACACCGACGCAGAAGGCCAAGTTCTTCGCCCCGGACGCCAAGACCGACCCGGTACGCGGACCGACAAGACCTTCGCGACGACAAGATCGGCACGACACCGGAAGTCCGATGCGCCCCGACGCCGAACCAAGACCTCCTCCCGGAACGCCAAGATCTACTTCTGTTGTCCAATACCGATCCCGCCGAACCCTGAACCCGGAGACCGACCCCGAACACACCCCCGGAACCCCAAGATCTGCCGAACCCTAATGTGTGAACCCCTTCCCGAAAACCCTATTTTATAATATAATACAACTTGTCGCATATTAAATGTTCATGCATGCATATTGTCGTGTGGTTTGGGGGCCTTATGCCGATTCACCTCATAATTAAATATGGGGCCCATATGCGGGCAAATCTATTCTCATATTGGCCTCATTTAAATTTGTGTAGCTGACGGTGCTATCTCTTGCCATGCTAAGACAACATTTAAATTGCGGGGGTATCTAAACAACATGAACCATCTAATTAATTGTCGGGACCCCGGTTCCGCTTAATCTTGCCTAATTGCATCGCACCTTTGCCATGTCATGCATCATACATGCATCATGCCCGATCTTCTGCCGTCGTATTAAATAGTGCATCCGGTGTTTCTTCTAGTGTTTTGCTTCTTCGCGGATAAGGCCGTTGAGTTGATGTGAGCTTTGCCCCGATCTTCGGTTGAACCTTCGACAATGTTTTCAGGCGAGCACCTCCCTCCTTTCTACCTATCTTACTTTTATAGTATTTATTCCCTCCTGTTGATCTATTGCTATCTGTGTTGCGATGCTCTAGTTTTCGTGCCCGTGATATCCCTTGCAGACTCATATTGCCTTGGACACATCCTATTACCTGTTGTTTGGTAGATAGTTGGACCTGCGCGTCGTAGTCGCTTGCTCAAGTGTTATGCGGTCGTCAAGTACCACCGTTGTTGGAGTATTGCCATGTCGATGTTGGAGATGATCTTGGCTTTATTTATCGTTAACTTTAATTACTGTTTAATAACTAAAATTGAAGTAGGTAAGCAGAGGCACAGGTGGACAATAGATGTTATTTGGTTGTTAACCGTCCACTTGTGTCCCGTAGGACCCCGAGTGCTTGATACCTGTTCCTTGAATATTCGCGCTATCCACATCCGGGAGGCCTTATGGACCCCCCTGAGCCAGAGCTTGATTCATTCCTATTTCTTGGGGCCACAAACTAGTTTGAGGTTTTATTTACTATCCTGTACTTATGCCATGTTTTACTGCTTTAGTTTAAATTGTGCGAGGTACTGCACACTGTACTGTTTAGGATCGTGGCCCGATTTCGCTGTATCGACAAGCCCAGCCACACTTTCGGGTTCCCAGTCGTTTACAGCCGCCTCCACAACCTTAAGCCCGTTTCGGAGCCGGCCGGATTCGCTATGGATCTACTTAAAGGGTGGCCCCTGAAATATTTCTGAATCCTGTAATTGCTTTGTCGTGATCTGCCTGGGTTTTGATTTGGTTTTTCCGAGGCATATCGAGTGTGTGTTGCTATTTGTGCACCCCTGCAGGGTAAAACTTTCTGAAAGCCGTATCCGCGGTTATGGACGACTTGGAGCACAGTATCTCGATCATAGACAACTATAACTAAAGTAGTGCTATAAATTTGACTTTATAATGACTAGTAATCAGCTTCACTATAACGGAATGGCTAAATAAAACGGCCAACAATTGCTTGTTTGGGTGTCGCTTGCGACCATTGTACCTGACTAGTAAGTATTGCAACTACAACGGAATGGCTAAATAAAAGTACCAACAACTGCTGGGTTTTGGGTTTATCTCATGCTATCTGTACCTGATTAGTAATTGTTGCAACTATAACGGAATGGTTACTAAAAGTGCCCACTGCTTATTTTATCAGGATGACTACCTACACCTGACTAGTAATTGCTGCAACGATAACTGAATAAATAAAACTGCCAATTGTGCGAGTTCCTCGGTTGACTTCCTCGTTGGTCTCGAGGGGGGGAATACCAGGATGGGATTGTTTGGTGTTAATACCAGGTTGGTTCCGAATAGGTCTTTCTTATCCCTCTCTGATAGCCGACAGTTGTATCGAGTCTCTATAGGTTGTTTAGTGCATGCTGCCGCTGCCGCTTCAGTCCACCATACCTATGTAGGCGAGGACCGCCGAATTCTAGTCTCGCCGTGTACTGGCCTCAGTACTGACCGCTCTCTCTTTTTCCTTTGCCCTTTGTCGGCACCCCTTTTGTTTAAGCAGGTTTGGAGATCGACGTCGTTAGCAGGGTTACCCTTCCGGCTTGGCCTGGGCAGGGTTATGGACGCCATTGGTTATTCTTCAGGGCTCTTAGCCCCATTTGCATCTTGTCCGTAGTCGGACGCCCTATCATTTTCAAGGTGATTTGGATCCTTGTATATTATAGCTGTATTCTTGACTCATTGAGTCGCTGTTATATATATCTGTTCTGTGGGTCCATCGAGGACTGTTGTGTAATGTTATTACTTCGTTTTCCACCCGCACGAAAGTGCCTGGTGGGCACCTTTGAATCGTTTCTATGCGGGTTTTGGCGGGTTTCGCTAAAACTTGCATAGGTCCGATTCTGAGGGTGTTACAGAGTGGTATCGATACCCCACAAGTCCAGCCTGTAGGATAACCTAGCTAACGGCCGAAGTAGAGTGTCAAAACTATTTTGCAAAACCGGTTGGATAGTTCTGGTTAGGTCTGCTTTTACTCCTTACCCCTCTGCTATTCTCCTCTTATCTCTACGCGTTTTAAATCCGCTCTCTTCTCTTTCTTCGAGTCCAGGAATTCTCGTGGTCGGGTTTCCGTCGTACCTTCAGGGTTTCGCTTCCCCCTCTGATAACGGTGTTCTACCATCCGATGTTCATGCTGCCTGAGGAGTTCGTCTACTGTGGTACCATTCTTTGTTCCTTGTTTGTGCCTTCCGGTGTTTTCCGACGCGACGACATCCTCTACGCCAGATCCGATGCAGAGCTTGCATCACTCCTTGTTTCTGAACCTCGATTGTCGAGATCTTCAGTCTGAATCCGAGAATGGTTGCACGCTTTTCTACTGATTGTGCAGAGTAATAGTTTGGGTGCGTGATGGATTGGCCCCCATGCCGACTACCCCTTCTATTCGCTTTTGTACATTGAAGTGGATGAGAATGCATCGGTTCCCTCTTTCTATCGAAGCTAGAGGTGGCTTTATTTGTTGATACCTCTACCTTCGACCTTTTTTTTCCGGAGTGTTCTCCCGACGGTCACGGACAACGACCTCTTGTTAGTGGTGTCGCGAGGATCTACACGATGCGAGAAGGTTCAGATCGCCGCCCTTCTTTCCCGGTACCATGAGGCGGATCTCGAGGGCGAGATCCATTGTTAGTGGTGTCGAATTGTGGCATCCCGCAAAACCACTACTAGAAAATCGCGTTGATTTTGTGCATTGCATCATCATGACCGCATGCTCCTGTCATCATGCCACATTGCATTTGAGCATCGTCATCATCTTGCATTGGCTCGCATGAAACTATTTGCAGAAAAACCTATTTTGTGTTTTCTAAAACGCCCCGTCTTTGTTCAAACACAAAACCCGGGTCTCCGGATTTATTTTGTTTTGTCTGCCATCGGTTTGCAAAAGCCCTGTTTGAAATAAATAAATTATTTAATTATTTTTAGTGGGGCAGTCGAACGGGCCGATTCGACCCGAACGACCACCCCCAGAATAAAAATCGGTCCAGCTTAGACCCCACCCCAAATCTTTTCTTACCCCAGTCCTATCTACCCACCCCTCCAGCCACCTCACTCCCTCCAATCGGCTCTCGCCCCACGCCACCCCCTTCCCCTAACCTATCCCAGGCCGCCACCTAATCCTATCCCTTTCCCCACCCCTCTCTCTCTCCCCCTCTACCAGCCTGGCCCCACCCCCGTCTGACCCCACCTCACCCGGTCAACCCCACCACCCCGCTACCCCCTGGCCCGCCCCGGCCCCACCAGAGCGGCCCCCGTCCCCCACCTTCCGCTCCCTCTCTCTCCCGTCGCTCGCGGCCACCGCCCACGCTCCCGCCACCGGCCGCCTTCCGCGCCGGCGCGCCTCCCCGACGCCCCGCCTCCTGACCGCGGCCAGCCCCGCCCCTGTCCCTCCTCGCCCCTCGACGCCCGTGCTCCACCGCCCGACGACCCCGCCTCCCCCTGTGCAGCGCCGCCCCCGTCCGGCCTCCCCCCTGCAGAGCCTCGCCCCGCGTGACCCCCTCCCCCGACGGCCCCCTCGCCGGCCGCCTCCACACGAAACCACCTCGCCACCGCTAGCCTCGGCGGCCAGCTTCGCCAGCTCGCGCCCGCCAAGCTCCGCACCAGTCGCCCCCCACGTTCTCTGCGCTGCCAGGCACCTACTGCCGCCCGCGCCCATGGACGAGCCCGTCACTCCGGCCCCAAGTTCGTCGACCGCCTCCTCTCAAGGCTGGCGTCCCCTGACGATGACGCTGCCTTGGCCTTGCCCTCCCTCCACCGGCCCGGCCCGGCTCTCCACCGCTTCTGCCCCATGTCCCGCGCGCGTCCTCCATGAGCCGGACCCCGTCGAGCTGCCGCCAGCGCCATGGCCACCCTCCTGCTCGCTGCCCCTGTTCGCAATGTTTTGTTTCGGCATTCGGTGTTGCTTGATGAACGTCCTGGTGGAGTCACGATAGCGTGCTGGGGAGATGCAGTTGATCATGAAGACCGCTGTCAAGAGCTACAAGTTGGAACCCACAAGAATTGAACCCGAGGATCCCTGTCGCAGAACGTCAAGTCCTCTATCTCGGAAAAACCACAAGAACTCCTTCCTGGACCCGACGCCACGTCAAGATATCCCCCACGGATTCGACGATCAACCCGATAACCGCCAAGGTCGCTGGCGCGACGAATACAAGTACTCCTTCCCGGATGCGATACTCGAGAACCCGGACGGTAAGGACACCGACGCAGAAGGCCAAGTTCTTCGCCCCGGACGCCAAGACCGACCCGGTACGCGGACCGACAAGACCTTCGCGACGACAAGATCGGCACCGACCAGGGCGAGTCCGATGCGCCCCGACGCCGAACCAAGACCTCCTCCCGGAACGCCAAGATCTACTTCTGTTGTCCAATACCGATCCCGCTGAACCCTGAACCCGGAGACCGACCCCGAACACACCCCCGGAACCCCAAGATCTGCCGAACCCTAATGTGTGAACCCCTTCCCGAAAACCCTATTTTATAATATAATACAACTTGTCGCATATTAAATGTTCATGCATGCATATTGTCGTGTGGTTTGGGGGCCTTATGCCGATTCACCTCATAATTAAATATGGGGCCCATATGCGGGCAAATCTATTCTCATATTGGCCTCATTTAAATTTGTGTAGCGAAACGGTGCTATCTCTTGCCATGCTAAGACAACATTTAAATTGCGGGGGTATCTAAACAACATGAACCATCTAATTAATTGTCGGGACCCCGGTTCCGCTTAATCTTGCCTAATTGCATCGCACCTTTGCCATGTCATGCATCATACATGCATCATGCCCGATCTTCTGCCGTCGTATTAAATAGTGCATCCGGTGTTTCTTCTAGTGTTTTGCTTCTTCGCGAATAAGGCCGTTGAGTTGATGTGAGCTTTGCCCCGATATTCGGTTGAACCTTCGACAATGTTTTCAGGCGAGCACCTCCCTCCTTTCTACCTATCTTACTTTTATAGTATTTATTCCCTCCTGTTGATCTATTGCTATCTGTGTTGCGATGCTCTAGTTTTCGTGCCCGTGATATCCCTTGCAGACTCATATTGCCTTGGACACGTCCTATTACCTGTTGTTTGGTAGATAGTTGGACCTGCGCGTCGTAGTCGCTTGCTCAAGTGCTGTTGCGTGTCATCAAGTACCACCGTTGTTGGAGTATTGCCGCCTGTTCGATGTTGGAGATGATCTTGGCTTTATTTATCGTTAACTTTAATTACTGTTTAATAACTAAAATTGAAGTAGGTAAGCAGAGGCACAGGTGGACAATAGATGTTATTTGGTTGTTAACCGTCCACTTGTGTCCCGTAGGACCCCGAGTGCTTGATACCTGTTCCTTGAATATTCGCGCTATCCACATCCGGGAGGCCTTATGGACCCCCCTGAGCCAGAGCTTGATTCATTCCTATTTCTTGGGGCCACAAACTAGTTTGAGGTTTTATTTACTATCCTGTACTTATGCCATGTTTTACTGCTTTAGTTTAAATTGTGCGAGGTACTGCACATCGCATCGCTTTAGGATCGTGGCCCGATTTATTGTATCGACAAGCCCAGCCACTTTCGGGTTCCCGATCATAAGCCGCCTCCACAACCTTAAGCCCGTTTCGAGCCGGCCGCTTCATGGGATCTACTTAAAGGGTGGCCCCTGAAATATTTCTGAATCCTAATTGCTTTGTCGTGGCCTCGTTGGGTTTTGATTTGGTTTTTCCGAGGCATATCGAGTGTGTGTTGCTATTTGTGCACCCCTGCAGGGTAAAACTTTCTGAAAGCCGTGTCCGCGGTTATGGACGACTTGGAGCACAGTATCTCGATCATAGACAACTATAACTAAAGTAGTGCTATAAATTTGACTTTATAATGACTAGTAATCAGCTTCACTATAACGGAATGGCTAAATAAAACGGCCAACAATTGCTTGTTTGGGTGTCGCTATACCATTGTACCGACTAGTAAGTATTGCAACTACAACGGAATGGCTAAATAAAAGTACCAACAACTGCTGGGTTTTGGGTTTATCTCATGCTATCTGCACTGATTAGTAATTGTTGCAACTATAACGGAATGGTTACTAAAAGTGCCCATCGCTTATTTTATCGTGATGACTACCTACCGACTAGTAATTGCTGCAACGATAACTGAATAAATAAAACTGCCAACTGTGCGAGTTCCTCGGTTGACTTCCTCGTTGGTCTCGAGGGGGGGAATACCAGGATGGGATTGTTTGGTGTTAATACCAGGTTGGTTCCGAATAGTTCTTTCTTATCCCTCTCTGATAGCCGACAGTTGTATCGAGTCTCTATAGGTTGTTTAGTGCATGTCGCCGCTTGATCCACCATACCTATGTAGGCGAGGACCGCCAATTCTAGTCTCGCTGTAATCGGCCTCGATCGACCGCTCTCTTTTTCCTTTGCCCTTTGTCGGCACCCCTTTTGTTTAAGCAGGTTTGGAGATCGACGTCGTTAGCAGGGTTACCCTTCCGGCTTGGCCTGGGCAGGGTTATGGACGCCATTGGTTATTCTTCAGGGCTCTTAGCCCCATTTGCATCTTGTCCGTAGTCGGACGCCCTATCATTTTCAAGGTGATTTGGATCCTTGTATATTATAGCTGTATTCTTGACTCATTGAGTCGCTGTTATATATATCTGTTCTGTGGGTCCCATCGAGGACTGTTATGTAATGTTATTACTTCGTTTTCCACCCGCACGAAAGTGCCTGGTGGGCACCTTTGAATCGTTTCTATGCGGGTTTTGGCGGGTTTCGCTAAAACTTGCATAGGTCCGATTCTGAGGGTGTTACAGGGATGTATCCAATTATCTTTTCCCATAGCTTGGCCTTACACCATATTTGGGAATGCATATGTGCTTAATGCCATGATGAATTATTTTGTTTTCACAAGATAAAACCTAGCATTTAATACTTATGCATGGGCCATGCAACCATCACCATCTTTTGCCCTCCTTTGGTTTTATTTGTTTTTGAGTGGATCATCTTCTCATCTCTCTTTTTCTCTCAATCCTCCTCATCTTGATCCTTGTTCTTTGCCTTGTGCATCAAGTCCCTCACATGTGTATGCTCCCATGCGTGGTCATGTGAGATCAAACACCATCTCTTCCACCTTTTGGCTTGATCTTGCAAACTCTAGCCAAACCCTATCTTATCTCTCCTTATCCATCACCACACCTATCCCTTGCTTGTGCTTGCTCCAAACCCTAACCCGAGCCACACTCGAACCACCCAACCACCACCATGATGATTTACCCCATCTCCCTCTCTCTTTCTCTCTAGCTTGGCCTCCATGCCAAGCCCCTCTCTCCACCTGGCCACCCTCTCTCTATCGACCCACCACCCCAGCCACTCCTCTCTAACCTATCTAACCCAAACCCTAACCCTAGCTAAACCTAACCCGAGGCCACCATCTAACCTAACCCGAGCTAGACCCTCCCTCTTTTCTCTCCCTCACGCCAGCCCCACCCTGCAGCCTCTCTCTCGCTCTGACCAGCAGCCCAGCCCAGCCGGCCGAGCACGTGCTCGAGGAGGAGGAAAAAGGTGGCATGAGGCCACCTTTATCTCTGCCGTGTCCCAGCTGCCTCCTTCCTCTCTCCCTCTTTTCCTCCCTCCACACGACTCCTCTACCTCTCCCAGATCCGCCACCGCCTCCTCCCTTCTTCTCGCAACGACGCCTATCGGCCGACGCCGCCTTGCCAAAGACTGCTGACGCCTCCGTTCTAGCCGGCGAACTCGTCGTGGAAGAGGCCGAGGAGATCAAGGACGGCCCCCTGCATCACCCTGTACACGCCGTCGCGAAGGAGGAAGCCCCCAGGACCGCCAGATCCTCGCTGCGCCCCGAAACCCTAGATCGCCGGACCGCCAGCCTCGTCGTCGATCCGCTGCTCCCCACTCCGATCCGAGCCCTCCGGTGAGTTCCTCTCCCGCCTAGACACCCTCTGCCTCGCCGTTAAACCCTACCCGCGGCAGGTGTTTCACCGAACGCTCTCGGTGCACCGTCGATCGTTGGCGTCTGCCGCCTCTATGCCGCGCCACGCCTCATCTAGCCGCCCATCCCCCTCCTAGCAACGTCACCCCACCTACCGCAGTGGCTGCCGCCTCCGCGCGCGTACCCCAGGTCCCCAGTTCGAGCCCCGCCTCGCCGCGCCGCGCGCCGCGCGTCAGACCGATCCGTCCGACGCGTAGAAGAAGCACAGTGCCGCCGCCCGTTTTGCAGAAACCCCCCCTAGCTTTTTGTCTTAACCCGCGCTCCTAGAGGCCCCACCGTCGGTCACCCTGGCGTTTTAACGAATAGGTACCTGGGTTTTCCACCGCCTCTACCCGCACTCCCGGATCATGACGTGTCGCCCATGGCTGGCAGGCGTGGACCAGCGAGACCTTGGCCCCACAGCCGGCATGGGCTAGCTCATTCGGTGAGAAAGGGTTTTTCCATGTTGTGTGTCGCCACCAGCCCTGGCCCCACTTGTCTGTGTCTATGGCTAGGTTTGCCTGAGTGACAAAAGGTTTTCTGTTTTCTGTTTAAATTTAAAACTTTTCAAATTTGTTTTAAATTCAAATTCAAATCTGTTTTCAAATAACTTTTAAAATATATTTCCAAATTAAACATGTAATATATGTTTTGAAATCAGAAAAATGTGAGGATTTCATATATGCCCTTCAAAATATATTTTGAACATTTAAAATTTCGAGTTGATTAAAATTACAATAAAATACCCTTTTCCTTAATTAATTAATAACTTTTGTTTTATAACTCCAATTTTGACAAATAATATGTCTAAATCGATCAGCGCGACGAGCCTGTTCTATCTATGCATTCCATGCTCTGAATTGCAGCATGCATCATATAAATATAGAGTATACAGCAACTTATTTGAGGATAAAAGGTGACTAAAACTCAATAAAAGGCTTTATTCTTGTATTCCACACCTCACCCATGCCATGCTACTTTATTGCCATGCAAATTGTGCATCATTCATCATGGCATGATTGGTTGCTTGTCGCATTTTAATTCATATGCTTGTGCACTCTATTTATGTTGGCCCTTGTTTGTTTGGTTCTTCTTCGAATAGACGCTGAGCAGGGGATATATCAAGAAACCCAGGAGCACTACCCAGATCCTTCTCTCGCTTCAACTGAGCTGCCAGGCAAGCACTACCACATGCTTGCATACATATAGTACCTATTGCCTCTATCTTATTCTTGCATCATTGAGTCGCGAATGCATAAAACTGAATCCCAAGTACTGCATAGCCTATACTTTTAAACCCCATCGAAGCTTGTTCCTCCATCCCATGAGCCATTACTACAGGAGTTGATTGAGCCATGCGGGTCGTAGAACAGCATGTGTAGGGTATGTGAGTGTCTGATGGATAACGAGGTACCTAAACAACTTAACCTGAGTAGTAATGGGATAACTAATGAAAGTGGCGCCGGTGAGCAATATCTGTTATTTGGTTTTTCACGCTCACTTGTGTCCCATAGGACCCCGAGTACTTGATTCCTGTTCCTTGAATATTCGCGCTATCCACATCCGGGAGGCTTATGAACCCCCTGAGCCAGAGCTTGATTCATTCTTATTTCTTGGGGCCATTAAGTAGTTTGGTGCTTTATTACTATCTGTACTTATGCCATGTTTCTTGCTTTATTTAAGATTGTGCAAGGAGCACCTGTACTGTTTTGGATGCGGAGTGTTTTCGCGGTATCGACAAGCCAGTCACACTTTCGGGTTCCCGATCGTTTACGACATTGACGCAAACCTTGAGTCCGTCTTGAGCCAACCAACTTCTATGGTAGCTTAATGGGGTGGCCCCTGAAATATTTCTGAATCCTGTGATCGCTTTGTCGTGAATGCCTCGTTGGGTTTTGATTTGGTTTTCGAGGTTGATCGAGTGTGTGTTGCTATTTGTGCACCCTAGGTAAATCTTCTGAAAGCCGTGTCATGGTTATGGACGACTTGGAGCACAGTTTCTCGATCATAGACAAGTATAACTAAAGTACCGCTTTTAATTTGACTAAGTACCTGACTAGTAAATAGTGCAACACTCATGGAATGGATAATAAAACTACCAACGGATGGGGGGCTGTTCGTCCGCTTCCTCGTTGGTAAGCGAGGAGGAGGATGGATCTGTTAATATTACCGTTATAACTGTTGTTATTAATTCACGGACATCCGTCTATCTTTGGTTAGGCGGATGGGTAGCGAGTATCTATAGAATTGTTAGGTATTATCTTTTGCTGAAATTGCGTCACCCCAGGTTGTGTCCCCTTTAGAGGCATAAAGACTTGCTGAGTACCCCTAGGGTCTCACACGATAAATTGTTTGATTCAGATGAACAGGTAAACTCGCAAGATGGATACTGGGTGGAGGAGACGGACGATGTGGGCAACGATCACTCGGTGTAGAGATTCCGGGAACGGGGATCCGTGAGATCTGTGGGCGGGATGTGATTATTTATGGGGCATCTTATGCCGATTTGCTTCTTATCCGTACTCGGATCTTGTTTTCGCTTCCTTTGATACTCTGATGTTTGATGTATGAGGAGATATCCTAAACCATTATATCTATCTAGGATATTTGGATCTTGCCGTATGGCGTTGCAATATTTCTATTTTTTTTAGATGGAATGGCTCTGAGAACTGTTGTATGGTGGCTTGCATAGATACTCATTTGTGTATGTAGTTGATCCCTTCATTGCCGATTCGCGCTCGTTCTTGTCCGATGTTTGGAAATGGTTAGGACGGCGAAAAGGTCTACTGTGAGTGGCATTTGGCCCCATTACTATTTTAACCATTTCCGCTCATCCGACTTGTAACTAAGAGCGTAATTCACCGAGGTAGTTACAATTGGTATCGAGCCATCCGCCCTTGAGGTCTCAGCCAAATGGTCGTTGTCAGTCTAGCAAATATTTTTGGTAGCTATGTATACTAGGGAAAAACAAAACGCGAGAGTAGGACTGCTTCCACTTTTCTTCTTACCCACCACCCACCCTTTTCTGGTAAGGAAGTGTAACGTTTTCAATCCTCTTCTAAAAATTCAAACTAGGATTCACGTGTTATGGGTTTCCGTAATACCATAGAAAGTGTGTGTGTGTGTGTGTGTAATTCCTTGTCTATCTGTTGCATCCAATTTGTTATCACAATCTGCCTTTGGTTATCAACTGTTGGTACATTCCATACTAACAGGCTTTTGAAAACCGGCGCAATCTATCTGACTCCTTGTTAACCGGTGCCATCTTCTTAAGGGTGTTCTTCCTTCCAGCATGCTTTCACAGAATGTGGAGTTGCTAATCTCTACCTGATAAGTGATTTTGCACATCTATTGGTATTTTAATGCCGAAAAATACGGAAAAATTTTCTTTGATACATCTGTGTTTCCACACTCCTTTCCAGTCGTGTGTGAAACATTTATCTATCTCCCTTTTATCAGCATGTCCATGCTAACTCATTCTTTTGTCACCGGCGCTCAATCCTAGAGTTTCATTTCATCTCCAATTCTCTTGGGCTAATTACATAACATGTGTCGATCCGATGCTGGTGATTGTAATTTGGTTCTCAGCATAGCTATAGGACACTTATCATGAGTGGAATATGGAAAATGCTATCAACACTATCCTCCAAATGGTGACGGTTATCTCCTGTGATTTTGAGTACACCGTGATCATATCTATGCATATTCGAGCATCTTTGGCAATCCGGAGTTTCTCGAGGCACTACGGCGGTCTATCATCTGTCCATCATGCTGCACATGTTTTTGAACTCCATATCTGCAAAATTCTCTTTGAGACGAGGGAATTGCATCTTTTCGTCTCTGATAGCTTTGCTTAAGGTATGATCTATCATCTTTTCTTTATCCAAGATCTCTTTATCTTTGTAACCGGTGATCCAATCGACAATGTGAACTAGGTGACATCTCTTTTTCTTCCGAAGGACCAGATAATCTATTCTACCAGTGCATCTTTCCAACACGAATCCTTACTCGTAATGTTGATCTTTCAAAGAGCGTTGAGCTCAGAAAGTGTTTCGAGCATTTGTTCGTTTCTCTCGCCTTTTGAACTTGGTATTCTGGGAATATCTTGTTAATCCATGGTGGTATATGTTGATAATATGCTTGCCTATTCGATATCAATGGAAGGACATGGAAGATCATCTGTGTCTCTTTCTCTCAAGCTTCGTGAAACCTTTGCCGGTGCAAAGTTCCCAAAGTGGAAATTCGGGCTTCTTGAAGTCACCTATCTCGACCACGTCCTTCTGCTAAATACATTACTTCAACTCTGGAATCAGCAAGTCCATTGTTAATTCCATCCTCCATCTTCAACCAATCTGGAGTTATTCCTTGTTGGCAAGTTATCATCGTCGTTCCGCTAAAGATTTCCCTCAAGACCGCTAAACCTCTCTCAATCTTTTCAAGAACAACATGGAGTTCTTTTCACCTCTATCTCGTTAAGTAATCTCTTGAAACCCTCTCGCTCTATTGTCTATGCTCAATCCACCGGAGGCCATGAAGATTTTTCAGATCTTTTGTAATCCTTATGTTCAAGTGGTGCTATCTTTTTCTTTGTCTGTGGAATCTTGCAGTTGTCTCCGTAATCTTCCTTCATATCTTTCCGGGGGCTTGGTACTTCAGACATGACGACAACATCATCATCTTTATCTATCTATGAATCCGACGAATCGTTTGCATCTATCCTTGTTTTCTAGCGTAGTCCCATGAGTTTTTGTCAATACCTTCAGTCTGTTTCGGTAGTTGGGTTGCATGGTTTTCTTATTCATGTGCGGAGTAATGCTTTGAGTGCGGGATGGAGTAGCTACCATACCACTACTCTTATCATTCGCTCTTGTACATTGAATTGGTGAATTAATGTGATTTCACTCATTCCACGGAAGTTAGAAGTGGCCTTTATCCCTCGATACTTTTACTTCCGTCTTTGTTTTTCCGGAGTGCTCTCTCGAAGAAAGTAATCAATAATCTCTTGTTGGTGGTCTGTCTATTCTAGATGGAGCAAAATCTTCAATTATCTGGTGGAAACAAACGCAAAACTCTTTTCTGTCCTCGTCATTCTACCGATGCTCGGCATCCCCAAACAAGTTGAAAGGAAACTATCTCTCTTTGTTTCATCAATTCTTTTCTGTGGTAAAGCCAATTATGGTTGATGCCATCAGCCGCAAATCTATTGCGTTAGCCTCAAGGCTAAAGAAAGCAATAAGTATCTCTACAATAAACTCCAGATCTTCCATATTCTTTGCTTCTCGGGATTCCACCATGGTCTAGCTTCACATCCGTCTCTAGAAGTTATATCCGCGCACCTCAATTGCGTGATCCTTTGGTTCTTACCGACGCAAGAAGAATCTAATCCGACGATGTCTAACTAAATCTTTCTGTTGATATCAAGGGACTCTATTGTTTGAAGGCAATATTGTTTCCGAACTTCATTTCTCAAATCCGAGAGAAGATACGATGCTATTGTCATAGTGGTTCAAAACCTCTCCAATCTAGCTCTTTTTCTTCCGGCGAGACAAAGATTCATCCTCTCTCGTATCAGTAAATCTTTAATCTTAACGATGTGTCTTTATTTATCCATGATACATCATCTTTTCCTTTTCTTTCACAAGTGGTTCTAGTCTTTTATCTTGTTTCTCGAAAAACCGGAGCTATGTTCATCCTATCCTTCTTGTCTAACGACAATCCTTCAACTCTTCTAACCGCTGTTTCTCAAGCAAAACGCAAGACTCGCAACAAGTCTAGCAAGTTTTGCAAGGTGTAGTGGTCGCACCATTCCGTTGTTCATCAACTCGGGAACATGAGGGTCAACTTCGTTCGAACACCGCCTCTCCTTGTGTTGTTTTCTTTTTCCTAGGAATCTCGGGGCGAGATTCTTGTTTAGTGGGGGAGAGTTGTAGCATCCCAACTGTCTAACAATTGCAATGCTACTAGCCTAGTCTATATAAATGCTACTTCCTACATATAATTGTTGCATCATAATTATATCATGCTCATATCATCATGCCACCTTGCATTTGAGCATCGTATAAAACCCTCTTTCTTTGGTTCTTCCCTCATATGCAGTATTAATTGTATTTGCCTCTGGATATTGTATTTGGTTATTGATATATTGTTTAAATGCCCAAGTTGAGTTGGGGGCATATCTTTTATTAACTCCACCACCTTTCTTGTCACCACCCCATCATTCCACCATCCTTATTTACCCATGGGCTTTTATCTCTTTTGGCATTTAATCTAGCTCAGGTGGGTTGGGATGGATCCAATTATCGTTTCCCATAGCTTGGCCTTACACCATATTTGGGAATGCATATGTGCTTAATGCCATGATGAATTATTTTGTTTTCACAAGATAAAACCTAGCATTTAATACTTATGCATGGGCCATGCAACCATCACCATATTTTGCCCTCCTTTGGTTTTATTTGTTTTTGAGTGGATCATCTTCTCATCTCTCTTTTTCTCTCAATCCTCCTCATCTTGATCCTTGTTCTTTGCCTTGTGCATCAAGTCCCTCACATGTGTATGCTCCCATGCATGGTCATGTGAGATCAAACACCATCTCTTCCACCTTTTGGCTTGATCTTGCAAACTCTAGCCAAACCCTATCTTATCTCTCCTTATCCATCACCACACCTCTCCCTTGCTTGTGCTTGCTCCAAACCCTAACCCGAGCCACACTCGAACCACCCAACCACCACCATGATGATTTACCCCATCTCCCTCTCTCTTTCTCTCTAGCTTGGCCTCCATGCCAAGCCCCTCTCTCCACCTGGCCACCCTCTCTCTACCGACCCACCACCCCAGCCACTCCTCTCTCTAACCTATCTAACCCAAACCCTAACCCTAGCTAAACCTAACCCGAGGCCACCATCTAACCTAACCCGAGCTAGACCCTCCCTCTTTTCTCTCCCTCACGCCAGCCCCACCCTGCAGCCTCTCTGCCTCGCCCTGGACCAGCCCCAGCCAGCCCAGCCGGCCGAGCACGTGCTCGAGGAGGAGGAAAAAGGTGGCACGAGGCCACCTTTATCTCTGCCGTGTCCCAGCTGCCTCCTTCCTCTCTCCCTCTTTTCCTCCCTCCACACGACTCCTCTACCTCTCCCAGATCCGCCCAGCGCCCTGCCCTCCTCCCCTTCTTCTGCAACGACGCCCATCAGCAGCCGACGCCGCCCGCCGCCAGCACCGCGACGCCCCTCCGTTCTAGCCGGCGAACTCGTCGTGGAAGAGGCCGAGGAGATCAAGGACGGCCCCCTGCATCACCCTGTACACGCCGTCGCGAAGGAGGAAGCCCCCAGGACCGCCAGATCCTCGCTGCGCCCCGAAACCCTAGATCGCCGGACCGCCAGCCTCGTCGTCGATCCGCTGCTCCCCACTCCGATCCGAGCCCTCCGTCGAGCCCGCGGTGAGTTCCTCTCCCGCCTAGACACCCTCTGCCTCGCCGTTAAACCCTACCCGCGGCAGGTGTTTCACCGAACGCTCTCGGTGCACCGTCGATCGTTGGCGTCTGCCGCCTCTATGCCGCGCCACGCCTCATCTAGCCGCCCATCCCCCTCCTAGCAACGTCACCCCACCTACCGCAGTGGCTGCCGCCTCGTGCACCCCAGGTCCCGATTCGAGCCCCGCCTACCGCCCGCACGCATGTGCATCGATCCGTCCGACGCGTAGAAGAAGCACAGTGCCGCCGCCCGTTTTGCAGAAACCCCCCTAGCTTTTTGTCTTAACCCGCGCTCCTAGAGGCCCCACCGTCGGTCACCCTGGCGTTTTAACGAATAGGTACCTGGGTTTTCCACCGCCTCTACCCGCACTCCCCGGATCCGCGACGTGTCGCCCGCTGGCTGGCAAGGCGTGGACCAGCGAGACCACGCCCTTGTCGGCCAGATGGGCTAGATCACTTCGCGGTGAGAAAGGGTTTTTCCATGTATTTGTGTCGCCCTCGCCCCACTTGTCTGTGTCTATGGCTAGGTTTGCCTGAGTGACAAAAGGTTTTCTGTTTTCTGTTTAAATTTAAAACTTTTCAAATTTGTTTTAAATTCAAATTCAAATCTGTTTTCAAATAACTTTTAAAATATATTTCCAAATTAAACATGTAATATATGTTTTGAAATCAGAAAAATGTAAGGATTTCATATATGCCCTTCAAAATATATTTTGAACATTTAAAATTTCGAGTTGATTAAAATTACAATAAAATACCCTTTTCCTTAATTAATTAATAACTTTTGTTTTATAACTCCAATTTTGACAAATAATATGTCTAAATCGATCAGCGCGACGAGCCCGTTCTATCTATGCATTCCATGCTCTGAATTGCAGCATGCATCATATAAATATAGAGTATACAGCAACTTATTTGATGATAAAAGGTGACTAAAACTCAATAAAAGGCTTTATTCTTGTATTCCACACCTCACCCATGCCATGCTACTTTATTGCCATGAAAATTATGCATCATTCATCATGGCATGATTGGTTGCTTGTCGCATTTTAATTCATATGCTTGTGCACTCTATTTATGTTGGCCCTTGTTTGTTTGGTTCTTCTTCGAATAGACGCTGAGCAGGGGATATATCAAGAAACCCAGGAGCACTACCCAGATCCTTCTCTCTCTTCAACTGAGCTGCCAGGCAAGCACTACCACATGCTTGCATACATATAGTACCTATTGCCTCTATCTTATTCTTGCATCATTGAGTCGCGAATGCATAAAACTGAATCCCAAGTACTGCATAGCCTATACTTTTAAACCCCACCGAAGCTTGTTCCTCCATCCCATGAGCCATTACTACAGGAGTTGATTGAGCCATGCAGGTCGTAGAACAGCATGTGTAGGGTATGTGAGTGTCTGATGGATAACGAGGTACCTAAACAACTTAACCTGAGTAGTAATGGGATAACTAATGAAAGTGGCACCGGTGAGCAATATCTGTTATTTGGTTTTTCATGCTCACTTGTGTCCCGTAGGACCCCGAGTACTTGATTCTTGTTCCTTGAATATTCGCTATCCACATCCGGAGGCTTATGAACCCCCCAGGCGAGCTTGATTCATTCTTATTTCTTGGGGCCACAAAGTAGTTTGGGGCTTTATTACTATCCTGTACTTATGCCATGCTTCTTTGCTTTATTTAAGATTGTGCGAGGAGCACATGTCTGTTTTGGATGCGGAGTGTTTTTGCGGTATCGACAAGCCAGTCACACTTCGGGTTCCCATCGTTTACAGCCATTGACGCAAACCTTGAGTCCGTCTCGAGCCGCCAACTTGCGGGTAGCTTAATGGGGTGGCCCCTGAAATATTTGAATCCTGTGATCGCTTTGTTGAATGCCTCGTTGGGTTTTGATTTGGTTTTCGAGGTTGATCGAGTGTGTGTTGCTATTTGTGCACCTGCAGGGTAAATCTTCTGAAAGCCGTGTCATGGTTATGGACGACTTGGAGCACAGTTTCTCGATCATAGACAAGTATAACTAAAGTACCGCTTTTAATTTGACTAAGTACCTGACTAGTAAATAGTGCAACACTCATGAAATGGATAATAAAACTGCCAACGGATGGGGGGCTGTTCGTCCGCTTCCTCGTTGGTAAGCGAGGAGGAGGATGGATCTGTTAATATTACCGTTATAACTGTTGTTATTAATTCACGGACATCCGTCTATCTTTGGTTAGGCGGATGGGTAGCGAGTATCTATAGAATTGTTAGGTATTATCTTTTGCTGCAATTGCGTCACCCTAGGTTGTATCCCCTTTAGAGGCATAAAGACTTGCTGAGTACCCCTAGGGTCTCACACGATAAATTGTTTGATTCAGATGAACAGGTAAACTCGCAAGATGGATCTTTGGGTGGAGGAGGCAGACGATGTGGGCAACGATCACTCGGTGTAGAGATTCCGAGCGGGATCCGTGAGATCTGTGGGCGGGATGTGATTATTTATGGGGCATCTTATGCCGATTTGCTTCTTATCCGTACTCGGATCTTGTTTTCCGCTTCCGCCTGATACTCTGATGTTTGATGTATGAGGAGATATCCTAAACTATTATATCTATCTAGGATATTTGGATCTTGCCGTATGGCGTTGCAATATTTCTATTTTTTTTAGATGGAATGGCTCTGAGGACTGTTGTATGGTGGCTTGCATACATACTCATTTGTGTATGTAGTTGATCCCTTCGCTTTGCCGATTCGCTCGTTCTTGTCCCGATGTTTGGAAATGGTTAGGACGGCCGAAAGGTCTACTTGTGAGTGGCATTTGGCCCCACCGTACTATTTTAACCATTTCCGCTCATCCAGGCTTGTCACTAAGAGCGTAATTCACCGAGGTAGTTACAAGCGTGTCCGAGAGACGACCCTACAAACCCTGCAGAAGAAATACGAGAATCTGGAGATGGGATCAGATGAGACGCTAGATGCTTTTGCTTCAAGGGTCGCTACACTGGTCAATGGGATTCACGGACTTGGCGAGAAGCTAGCGGAGATCTCTATAGTGAGGCGTTTCCTCCGCGTGGCGCCGCTGCGTTACTTGCTCGTTGTCTCGACGATTGAGCAATGCGTTGATCTCAAGACTGTCACGATGGATGACTTGGTCGGACGGTTCAAGGCGCACAACGAGCGGATGAAGATCACCTACGGCGATGCGGAAGTGGATGAGCATCTCATGCTTATGGCTCGAGCATTGCCAAGGAGAATAAGAGCGATACAACATCTGGCAGCGGTGATGGTTTGGTCCCGGCGAAGAAGTCGGACAAGAAGCCGAAGAAGCCAAAGAAGAAATTTGACAAGAATCTTCGCTGCCATAAGTGCAATAATCTCGGGCACTTAAAATCGGAGTGTCCCAACCCTTCAAAGGAGAAGGCTCTCATGGCGAAGGAAGGAGATGATGGACCGATGATTCTCATGCTTGAAGCTTGCGATTTAATGACCACCAAGGAATCAACTCCTCAGGAGTCCGCTATGGAGATCGTCACGGTCATGGAAGAGAAGGTCTTCCCGCGGAGGATGCGGATGGCTCACGACGTTTGGTACCTGGACACAGGCGCTAGCAACCACATTACCGGAAACAAGGCTCAGTTTTTTTGAGTTAAACCTCATAGTGGGAGGCTCCGTTCGATTCGACGATGGATCGAAGGTGGAGATTGCAGGGCGAGGCACTGTCCTGTTTGAGTTGAAGGATGGAGGTCACAAGATACTCACTGATGTGTACTTTATTCCCAAGCTAAAAACCAACATCATCAGTCTTGGTCAGCTCGCATAGCGTGGATGCAAGATCGTGTTAGAGGACGAGTTCCTGTGGGGATACTACCGCCAAAGGCAACTCATCGTGAAGGTGGAGAGATTGAAGAATAGACTCTACATCCTCAATCTAGATCGATAGATCTAGTATGCTTGATGACAAGCATGGAAGACTCGGCGTGGAAGTGGCACACGCGCTACGGACATCTAAATTTTCAAGCTCTACGGCAACTTGGACAAAAGGAGATGGTGCGTGGCTTACCGTGTGTCAATCACGTTGAGCAATTGTGCGACGGTTTTCTCATTGGGAAACAAAGGCGAGCCCCATTTTCAAGGGAGGGACAATATCGAGCAAGCAAGGTTCTTGAGTTGGTCCATGGAGACTTGTGTGGATCGATCACGACGGCGACCCCCGCTAGGAACAAGTACTTCTTGATCACCGTTGATGACTTTAGTAGATACATGTGTCTTGTGTTGCTGAAGACGGAGGATCAAGCTTTGCAAGCCTTTAGGATCGTGAAGATGGCGGCCGAAGTAGAGGCCGAGGCCAAGTTGAAGGCCCTCTGTACCGATCGGAGGGTAAGTTCATCTCCAATGAATTCAAGGATTTTTGCGAAGCTAATGGGATTCGGCGGTATCTCACCGCACCATATTCATCCTAGAAAAATAGTGTTGTGGAAAGAAGAAACCAAACTGTGGTGGCCATGGCTTGTAGCATGATGAAAAACAAAGGTATGCCGGGCAAGTTTTGGGGTGAGGCAGTTAGTACAGCTGTCTACATGCTGAACAGGACACCAACTAAGAGTGTAGTTGGTATGACGCCGTACGAAACATGATATGGACACAAGCTCTCGATTGATCATCTTCACACTTTTGGGTGCATGGCGCATGTGAAGATGGTGTCCGGGCACACAACCAAGTTGGCGGATAGAAACACTCCAATGGTCATGATTGGCTATAAAGCCGGTACAAAGGCATATTGTACGTACAATCCAATGAAAAAAAATTATTGGTGACGCGCGACGTAATTTTCGAGGAGGAGAAGTCATGAAATTTGGGATCCGTAGAACTGATACAGCCGATATCTATATTTACCTTTACGGTGATTCTCAGCATACAGATGATCAACATGGAGCAAGTACCGATGGGACGGGCAATGATGCATCTACTTCGGCGCGTATGGATTCAATTAGGAGAGACCAGAAGCTGGCCTAGACGGAGTCTCTCCGATCAGGAGT
This sequence comes from Avena insularis, assembly GCA_023614405.1. Lineage (NCBI taxonomy): Eukaryota > Viridiplantae > Streptophyta > Magnoliopsida > Poales > Poaceae > Avena > Avena insularis. The sequence continues at coordinate 57,170,164 of CM042689.1, forward strand.
AGTCTAGCAGCAGGAACTGCACGTGGAGTCCCAAGTCCAAGAACGTTCCTAGCAGTAGGAGCTGTACGTGGAGTCTCAACACCGGGAGGAGTTCTAAGTGGAAGCCCAGTAGCAGGACACGCCCGTACATTGCCAAACACGCCAAGAGGTCCATACACGGGAGCTGGTTCATGAGGGACTAGCGACACCAGTCCATAACGAACACAAGGCCATGCGCTGGAGGAGAACTCGTCAAGATCGACTCGTACGACTACATCGCTAGCTTTTGGTGATGCTGATACGAGCTCTACTACAGCAGATCGTGCAGCAAGTACACACAATGGAGCATTGGAAGCCATGAAGCATATACTCAGATATATTAAAGGAACAACAAACTTTGGTATTGTCTACACGAAAGAGAAGGAGGAGGTGAAGCTGCTTGGCTATAATGATAGCAATATGGCAGGAGCTATTGATGACCGTAAGAGTATCTCAGGCGTAGCACATTTCTTGGAAAAAAATAGTAAGTTGGCTATCACAAAAGCAAAAAATGGTGGCACAATCATCATGTGAAGCTGAGTATATTGCGGCTGCAACTGCAGCGTGTCAAGGTGTGTGGCTAAGGAGTCTACTTGGTGATCTCACCAATCAAAAGGCAGAACGAGTGATGCTCAATATTAACAACAAGTCTATAATTTCTTTATGCAAGAATCCGGCGCATCATGACAGGAGTAAGCACATTAATACAAAGTATCACTACATACGACAATGCATAGAAGAAAGCAAGATTGAAGTTAACTATGTTTGCACCGATGATCAGCTTGCAGATATCCTAACTAAATCTTTATGACGAGTGAAGTGTTGAAAAAATAAGCAAATTATCATAATTTTTAATCTGAAATAACTAATAATAAAGTATGACTATAATTGCAGGAATTAACCTAATCATGCATACTAGCAGAATAGACGAACATATCACATCTAACCATGATAAACAGATCACATCTATTTCAAAAGCTAGTACAAGAATCTGTAACAGAAACTAAACTAGATAGGAGCAGATTTCATACAGTGCTGCATGATGATTTAGATTCACGTTCAAGTTGGCATTAAGGTTCACGTTGACACCAGTGTCGTCAGCCATGTCGTGAATGTAGAGGTTGCTGATGTCCGGGAAGAAGTCCTCATCCGGGAAGGAGTGGCCAGTCGAAGTGATGCGTCAGTAGTTGCGCACAGACGCGCTCCCCAAAAACCTGATCGCCCCTCACCCATACAGGTTCACGAGAGGCGGTGGTTCCGGAGGCCTACTGTCCCGTCGTCCAGTGCACGCCGGAAGAGGGGATGGAGAAGGTGTAGTAGCAACGCAAGGCTCTAAAGGCAGAGGGAAGGATGTGTGTAACTTGCATTAGGGTTTACGCTTGAGCCGCTTATATAGCACCGGTCTGGTAAGACGTGGGGCGCAACCCACGGAAAGACCGGAAACAGCTGATAGAAAAACAACCCACGCAATAATTTTCCCGAGCAGCAAAAAGATACCGAGACACAATTCCGCAAACCGCGGCGCGTGCGCGTCGTGACAAGGCGAGCCACGGAGGAGGAGGAGGATCGCGCGTGTATGCCACTCCTCTTCACTCTCTTTAGGTGGTAATTAAACAGTCGATTATATATATATTGGTCCAACTCCCTCCAAACTAGCAAGGTAGGACTAAAATTTTGTGCCACCCCTTGCTAGGCATGAATGTGCCTTGATAATTTTAGAATTTGTATTAGGCCATGGGCTAAAGCCCACAACAAAATTCCAACAATCCCCCACAAAGTCTCATAGGCACATCTCATCACATCACATCAATCAGTTCCAGAATATTATGTATATACCGATGTGAGGTGGAGACTATTAAGTTGAACTTCCACTTAGAACTTTATGCTACACTAGATTGCAACTTAAATAGTGGACTATGCCTTGAACTACAAGTTTGGTGCGCACTAGTTTCAAGTCTAGACTAATGCAGGGCCGCCACGAGGCTTCCCCGTGGTTTAGAGCTTATGCGTCATACTCCATGCCCTTTCATGAGTTTATTAGAGAGCAACCAACTCTAACAGACTGCAATGTTGGACAGTCAAACTCATATAGGTATGTTCTTTAGAAGATGTTCTGCATGACAACATCTTTGCTTCAAACAAGCCACTTAGAACATTTTAAAATAAATATCGACGTGCCATGCAGAATATGAGAGTATTGCATATATATGGAGTGGTAATATAATGTAAGGATACTCTCCTCCCAACTGAGCAACAACTTGTCTCCCAACTCTACTTCATGGTATCTTCGATCACATATAGCGGGTTATCACTGTGGGAAACTCAAAGTGTGGGTCTCAAACCCATCTCCCTCGATGCATTATCTATGACATTATGTGATAGACCCTTTGTGAAGGGATCTGCCAGATTTTTAGATGTTTGGATATAGTCCAATGCAATAACTCCGGAGTTTCTCATTTTCCTGACAGATTTCAATCTCCACTTCACATGCCTTGATGAATTCATATTGTCCTTAGATCTGTTTACTTTGATGATCACAGTTTGATTATCATAGTTCATAGAAATTGCGGGTATTCGTTTTTCAACCATAGGCAAGTTCATCAAGAGCTCACGAAGGCACTCTGCTTCAATAGTAGATGTGTCTAATGTTGTGAGTTCTGATTCCATAGTTGACCTCGTTAAAATGGTCTGCTTGCAAGACTTTCAGGAAATAGCACCACCACCAAGTGTAAACAAATAACCACTCGTGTCCTTAGTCTCATCAGCATAAGAAATCTAGTTTGAGTCACTATACCCTTCTAGTACCCTTGGATACCCAGAGTAGTGAATCCCATAGCTCGCAGTGCCTTTCAAATAACACAAAACCCTTTCAAGGGCCTGCCAATGAACATCCCCAGGATTTGATAAAAACCGACTCAACTTGCTTACAACTAAGGAGATGTCAGGCCACGTAGCGCTGTCTAAATGCATCAGCGCGCCAATAATCTAGGAATATCTCAGCTGATCTTTAGCATCATTAGGATCTCCCTGATTCTTTTGAACCAACATGCTAGGATCATATGGTATAGGAGAAGATCTGCAATCGCTATACCCAAAACGACTCAAGATCTTTTCCACATAGTGAGACTGAAGCAGTGTTATCCCACCATCATCATATTTCAGCAGCTTGATGTTCAAGATCACACCAGCCACTCCTAGATCTTTCATCTCAAAGCAACGAGACATAAAGTATTTGACCTCCTTGATAACATTAAGATTGGTACCGAATATTAGTATATCATCAACATACAGACATAAGATGACTCCCTCGCCCCCACCATGGCGATAGTACACACACTTGTCAGCTTCGTTTAGAATAAAGCCTTCATCAATTAAAGTTCTTTCAACTTATCATGCCACCGCTTAGGTGCTTTCTTAAGACCATACAAAGACTTCAACAACTTGCACACCTTTCCTTGTTGACCATCTACCATGAATCCATCCGGCTGATTCATATAAATTTTCTCATCTAACTCTCCATTTAGGAAAGCCGTCTTAACATCCATTTGATGAACGAGAAGACCATGCGAGGCAGCCAAGGACAATAGTACTCGAATGGTGGTCAATCTAGCCACAGGTGAATAAGTATCAAAGAAGTCTTCGCCCTATTTCTAGGTATAACCCTTGGCAACAAGGCGTGGCTTGTACTTATCAATATTACCATCGGGTCTAAGCTTCTTCTTGAACACCCACTTACATCCTACAGGTTTGCACCCATAAGGACGATTAGTAATTTCCCGAGTTTTGTTTGCTATGATGGAATCCATCTCACTGCGAACGGCTTCTTTCCAGTAGTCAGCATCTTTAGATGCATAAGCTTCTGAAATAGAAGTGAGAGTGTCATCCACGAGATATACAATGAAATCATCACCAAAGGACTTCGTAGTCCTCTGTCTCTTACTCCTGGTAGGAGCTTCATTGTTATCCTCCACAGGATTATCAGAGTGTTCTATCAAAATGGTGGGTTTAGGAATTGTAGTTAATTCTTGACTAGATGAACTAGGCATCTCATGATTTGATGAGCTAGATGAATCTTTCATGGGAAAGATGTATTCAAATAAAGTCGCATCATTAGACTCCATAATAGTACCAACACACATGTTAGATACTTCAGATTTTACTATAAAAAATCTATAGCCAATGCTATGAAAATCATATCCCAGAAGAACACAATCCATGGTTTTTGGTCCAAGCTTACGCTTCTTGGGTATTATCACATTTACTTTTGCCAAACAGTCCCAAGTTCGTAAATAAGAGAGTTTTAACCTTTTCTTTTCCCATTCCTAAAATGGTGTAATTTCTTTGTTCTTTTTTGGGAACACGGTTTAGGACATGACATGCAGTCACAATCGTCTCCCCCACCATGCCTTGGAGATACCCGATGTGTCTAACATGGCGTTAACCAAATCGGTTAGAGTATGGTTCTTTCGTTCAGCCACCCCATTAGACTGGGGCGAGTAGGGAGGCGTCATATCATGGATTATACCATGTTCTGCACAAAAAGAATCAAATTCGTTGGAAACATACTCTCCACCATGATCGGACCTAAGCCGCTTAATCTTATGATCAGGTTGATTTTCCGCTTCAGCTTTATATATTTTAAAAAGTTCAAAGCTTGATTTCGGAAGATACACATAGCAGTATCCGGTGGAGTCATCGATCAATGTCATGAAACATTGACGACTGTCTACGCACAACCTGTTGGGAACCCCAAGAGCAAGGTGTGAAGCAGCAAGCAACAAGTTTTCCCTTAGTTGAGACCGAGGTTATCGAACCAGAAGGAGGAAGGAAACGTCACACAGGTGTTGCAAGCAACGCGGAGACCTGCACAACACAAACTCAAGACTTTGCCCCAACGAATCAATGAGGTTGTCAAGCTCACCGGTTTGCTGTAACAAAGGATTAAACGTATTGTGTGGAAGGCAATGGTTTGCAGCAAGTAAATAAATAACAGTGGAAGATGTATCAATGGTAAAGATTGGACCGGGGTCCATAGTTCACTAGAGGTGCTCTCCTTAGATAAACAACATGGCATGAAGGGTAAACAAATTACAGCAGGGCAATTGACAGGAACTGAGCAAGGCATAACAATGCAATTACTAGTCAGAAAGATCCTATGAGGTTGATTGGGCAATACAACAAGATACATAGACCGCCATCCAACTGCATCTATGACTAGAAGTCCACCTTCAGGTTATCATCCGAACCCCCTCCAGTATTAAGTTGCAAGCAACAGACAACTGCTTTAAGCAAAGTGTGTAAGGTAAACAGTCCACATGTTCCATGAACAAGAGACCGTTGTTTTCTCCCTAGTAGCAACATCACATCTACAACTGAAGATATTATTGTCACTTCCCTTGGAAACTAGAGGCATGAACCCACTATCGAGCATAAATACCCCCTCTTGGAGTCACTAGCAACTACTTGGCCAAGATAGCTACTAACAACAGAGAGCATGCAAGATCACAAACAACACAGACATGATAGAATCATAAAGACAAAACCATTAATCAAACCAACATAATAATCTCAATATCCATCGGATCCCTGCAAACACAACATGCATGATTACAAATAGATTAGACCTTGATCATGAGCGGAGCTCACAAGATCTATACATGAAAACACAAAGGAGGAGTTACAACCATCTACATACTACATGGACCCATAGTCCAAGGTGGAACTACTCACGCATCATACCGGAGAGAAGGCCTCCGGGATGATCTCCCCTCCGGCAGGGTGCCGGGAAGAACTTTAGATCCCCCCGATCTAGGGACGATGGTGGCGGCTACAGACGGTTTCGTGGATATTTGATCGGGTACTCATGGTTTCTGCATCGGGGGCTTCTTATAGGCAAAGGGGGAGACCGAGGAGGCGGCCATGGGCTACAAACCCTAGCCAGGCATGGGGCTGGGCCCACCCGCGCTTGGGGTGGGTCTGCCCCCCTGGCTGGCCCCTCCGGCTCTTTTCTGGACTTCTTGTTCCCCACGGAAAGTAATTGACTTTGTCCTTTCTCCCGTCCAATTCCGAGAATATTTCTTTACTAACTTTTATGAAACCAAAAACAGCAGAAAACAGGCATCTGGCACTGTTGCAACTTGTTAATAGGTTAGTACCAGAAAATATGTAAAAAGCACCTCAAAGTGTGGACAAGTAAAGCAAAGTAGATACAAAACAAGCATGGAGCATCAAAAATTATAGATACGTTTCCAACGTATCAACATCCCCAAGCTTAACTCTTACTCATCCTCGAGTAGGTAAATGATAAACAGAATAATTTTTTAAGGTGACATGCACCCTCACAATAAATATCCAACCATTTGCAAGCATTGAAAGCTGGGATCAAAGAACTCTAAACATGTGCATGAATGATGGAGTTCTAACAATAGTACATAGTAACTATGCATGCAACATGGAACGCTACAAACAAAGATCATGAATAACATGCATTGAAAAATGTTTGTTTGTTTCACATGCAGAAAACATAGCATAGTGGCAATCAGCTTGTCCCTCATAGAGTAGCAAATATATGCATAGGACACCTGCAAAGTTCACAAGGGTGACTAGAAACAAATAGAACAAGAACAAATAATAACACAATATGCATCAATTAATAAGCTTTGGAACACTGCACACAGAATGACAACTATGCTCTCTTAATTGTGCCTAAAGGTAGGTGGAGACTCAATAATGGTGGAAGAAAGGCCTTTTTGTAAAGGAAGCAGGGATTACAAGTTTCAAAAAGAGCTTCCAAAAATTATGGTACTTGTTAGCTTTCAGCCCTCATTGCCCCTATCATAAGCATCTTGAAGTGGTTAAGGTTAAAGTGGCAAAGCTGGAGTATATGCTTGACGAAGTATAAGTTGGCAATCTCATGCCCCTTGAATACGAGGGCCACAGCTCATGCATACTCAACTTTGGGTCCAGGTAAGTTCTTGTCACTGTAAGTATTTGCATATCATTGAGAACCGCCAACGGGGTACCCCTTGCACATGGTACATGAGCTTTCCCATAACCAAAATGACAAGGCAAGCAGAAAATGAGCATCTCAGCAATTCTTCTTATGTACCATGGGAATATGGCGCTTTTTTTCTCTCTTTCCTCTTTTATCAATGTGTCTCCTTTTTTATAAGAAGAATGCTTCATAGATGTCACTATGGTGATGCTGCAAGTTTCCACCATGATTAGGCATGGCTTAGGCTAGCGGCCCAGGCGTTTCTCTAACACAGGATACAAACTTCATGGACTTACAAGTTCCCTCTTTATTTCACACCGGTGACATCCATAGACAAAAGAACATGATATCAACTGAGTACAACAAGGTACAAGTGCAATGTTGAAAACGTTTCCCGTGACAACATGGTTCTGCTAATTCCAACTTATAAGTGCAAGCATATACAACAAAGTTGTCACAATGGTTCAAGTTTATTAGGGGCAAAGAATAAAGTGTGCCATCAAGTTCGTGAGGGCTTTAATCACTAAGTTTTCACATAACAAAATAGTTTTTAATTGGAAGATAGTTGAAAGCAAGAATATACTTGGAATGGTGTAACACACCATGCATAGGAGTTTATAGTGGACACTTTGGAATAAATTTGTTTCTTGGAAGTTGGAAGCATGAGTAGAACTTACTCATACAAGTGGAGGCTAGCAAAAGACTGGGAGCAACCAACTAAGAGAGCAATAATGGCCAAAATCATGCAGTGCGACAAAGCATACTAATCAAATCAAAGAGTGGTACTACAAGTCAAGGACTAAATGATCATAGAGGCTAATGGTGACTTGTGAGAGTCATAACATGGTGTGAGCATGTGCCAAGTCAACCCAAGCAAAGCATCAAAGGAGAATACCACAATACTATGATTTTGCATGCTAAAACAACGCATAATTTCTTCAAGGCACACTAAGCAATCCCAATTGTTTGTAACAAGCATGCTACAACAATAATCACTAGCATAAGGTCAAAACAACACATAGCATGTCATGTTAAAGTCTAAGTCACAGTCAATGCAAGCTCCTCTTGCACTTCAAGCAAGAACTTACTACTCCTTTCCAAACACCAAGCAAACTTATTTGCAAAACAACACAGCGAGAACGGGGGGTCCAAAATCCTTTATTCAAGAAAACTAAACAAACTAAGCAAAGAAAATGAAAACTAAGACGCTCCAAGAACAACACAACTATGCATGAAACAATAAAAACGAAGTGTCTAGACAGACCAGGGCTTTTTATTGATGAAGAAGGGGATGCCTTGGGCATACCAAGCTTTGACGCTTGTACCTCTTGGATATTTCTTGGGGTGACACCATGGTGGCATCCCCAAGCTTGAGCTTTTTGTCCATTCTTCATCTCATTGCATCATTCTCTCTTTACACCTAAATTTTTTCCTTCATACAAAACTTCACACAATCTTCATTAGCAACATTAGTGTATTCAAAAGATATTAGACCACTGGCAAAGCTTTGGAATAGCAAGGCTTTTCACTAAAAACACAAGCTACTGTATTACCTCCTTCAAAAAGCTCAATTTACCTGAAGAGAACTCAAAAAGGAATCAATAAGAAGCAAATGCAAATAATGGCAGAAATCTATCAAAACAGACCAGCAGGTAGAAACCAATTTTTTTGAACATCTTTTGTTGCTCAAATCAAAAAGTGTTGAACTAACGAAAATTAGCTAACATACTGGGGGATTTATTCATACATTTTGAGCTCAATCCGAGGTACATAGCCTCCTCACGAATTTTTTTGGTGGAGGACAGAAATCTGTTTCGGGACAGCAACTCCCCAGATCTTACTTCCCTCTCATTAGAGGTTATTGTTGGCACAAAAAGCAAACAAAAAGGATAAGGAGAGGTCATTACTGAAGTAATAACTTCCAAGACTCAAGGAAACTCTTGGGTTATCTCCCAACAAGTACTTTTCTTTAACACCTTTAAGTTAGGCTTGATAGTTTGAGAAGATGCTCACATAAGAATTATGAATTGAAGTCAAAGAAAGCATCAAGAAGCAAATTCAAAACACATTTAAGTCTAACCCTCTTCCTATGCATCGGAATCTTGTACACATAAATTCACAAAGAACAAAGTGACAAGCATAGGAAGATAAAACAAGAGTAACTTCAAAACTTTCCGAACATAAAGAGGTGTTTCAGTACCATGAAAAATTCTACAAGCATAATTTTCTCTCTCATAATAATTTTCAGTAGCATCATGAATAAACTCAACAATATATCTATCACATAAATCATGCTTTTCATGATCTACAAACACATAATTTATATTAAGCTCAAAAATAGTGCGATTAAAAGCTTCACAGGTTTTACCCAAAGTAGACATTTCAAAAGGATTCACATGAATATAACATTCATCCTCCTTTGGTAAACATGGGGGACAATCAAATAATATAGGAGGTAAAGAGTTACTCTTATTAGAAGGTAAGCATGGGTAGATTCATTCTTCCTCCTTTTGTTCATCACTCTTCTCCTCTTTTTCATCTAATGAGCTTCCAGTTTCAATAATTTCTTCTTTCATAGGCTCCTGCAAGGCATTTGTGTCTTTCATTTGTGGAAAGCATCTATTAAAATATTCAAGAATATAGCCATTTTCTTGTAATTATCAAAGCAAAATTTAAGTATCTCATAAACCTCATATTCATAAGGTGCATCATCAGTATTTTCAAGCAAGCTGGCAAGTTCAAATGCACCTTTGAATGCAATAAATTCTTCAATTTGCTCCACATCATAAAAGTCAGAATTTCCTTTAACATAAGAGGATATGGTAACATTATCATTATACTCACATTGAAAAGGGAGGTGTTTATACCTCCTACAGCAACAAGCTTTATCAGATCAATAAGTAACATTATAAGTAGAGCACACCTCTCTAGCAATAGTATTCAATTTATCAATTTGTTCCCATAGGTGTTTCCCTTTTTGTGACAAACGGTGTTCCTTATAAAAATACTTTTGTTCTTCTGTGAACCCACCTTGCCAATAAGAACTAGTTGCAAAGAAACCATCCATTGATAGAAAGCATGGCAAAGACAGACCAGCAACCAGAGTAGGAACTAATTTTTTGTGTTTTTGAATAAGGCAGGCAAACCAAACTAGACTATTTTTTTTGGGTTTTTTGAAAAGAGGCAAACAAAACCAAGCAAAGGAAACAAAGCAAACTAAAAATAAAGTAAAGAGAAAGGAAGTGGAAGACTCCCCTAGTGAAGACGTCCTTGGCTTTCCCGGCAACGGCGCCAGAAAAGCTTGATGACTGTCTACATAGCCTGTTGGGAACCCCAAGAGCAAGGTGTGAAGCAGCAAGCAGCAAGTTTTCCCTCAGTTGAGACCGAGGTTATCAAACCAGAAGGAGAAAAGAAACATGACACAAGTGTTGCAAGCAACGCGGAGACCTGCACAACACAAACTCAAGACTTTGCCCCAACAAAACGGTGAGGTTGTCAAGCTCACCGGTTTTCTATAACAAAGGATTAAACGTATTGTGTGGAAGGCAATGGTTTGCAGCAAGTAAACAAGTAACAGTGGATGATGTATCAATGGTAAAGATTGGACCAGGGTCCATAGTTCACTAGAGGTGCTCTCCTTAGATAAACAACATGGCATGAAGGGTAAACAATTACAGCAGGGCAATTGACAGGAACTGAGCAAGACATAATAATGCAATTACTAGTCAGAAAGATCCTATGAGGTTGATTGGGCAATACAACAAGATACATAGACCGCCATCCAACTGCATCTATGACTAGAAGTCCACCTTCAGGTTATCATCCGAACCCCCTCTAGTATTAAGTTGCAAGCAACAGACAACTGCTTGAAGCAAAGTGTGTAAGGTAAATAGTCCACATGTTCCATGAACAAGAGACCGTTGTTTTCTCCCTAGTAGCAATAGCACATCTACAACTGAAGAGATTATTGTCACTTCCCTTGGAAACTAGAGGCCATGAACGCACTATCGAACATAAATACCCCCTCTTGGAGTCACTAGCAACTACTTGGCCAAGATAGCTACTAACAACGGAGAGCATGCAAGATCACAAACAACACAGACATGATAGTATCAAAAAGACAAAACCATTAATCAAACCAACATAATAATCTCAATATCCATCGGATCCCCGCAAACACAACATGCATGATTACAAATAGATTAGATCTTGATCATGAACGGAGCTCACAAGATCTATACATGAAAGCACAAAGGAGGAGATACAACCATCTAGCTACTACATGGACCCATAGTCCAAGGTGGAACTACTCACGCATCATACCGGAGAGAAGGCCTCCGGGATGATCTCCGCTCCAGCAGGGTGCCGGGAAGAACTTCAGATCCCCTCGATCTAGGGAAAATGGCGTCGGCTATAGACGGTTTCGTGGATATGTGATCGGGTACTCAGGGTTTCTGCATCGGCGGCTTCTTATAGGCAAAGGGAGAGACCAAGGAGGCGGCCAGGGGATGCAAACCCTAGCCAGGCGCGGGGCTGGGCCCACCCGCGCCTGGGGTGGGTCTGGCCCCCCTGGCTGGCCCCTCCGGCTCTCCTCCGGACTTCTTGTTCCGCACGGAAAGTAATTGACTTTGTCCTTTGTCCCGTCCAATTCCGAGAATATTTCTTTACTAACTTTTATGAAACCAAAAACAGCAGAAAACAGGCATCTGGCACTATTGCAACTTGTTAATAGGTTAGTACCAGAAAACATGTAAAAAGCACCTCAAAGTGTGGACAAGTAAAGCAAAGTAGATACAAAACAAGCATGGAGCATAAAAAATATAGATACGTTTCCAACGTATTAAACATTTATTTCTACCTTTTATCAACTCAGCATTCATCTCACACAGATCTGAAGGTATGAGCTCTAGTGGTGCCAAATCTCTCGCCTCCACAATCTTGTGAGACTTGCGAGGTTACTTTGCTTGCACACACACTTGACACTTAGAGCCCTTGACATTAGTAAATTTTGGAACTAAACTTATGTTGTCTAGCCGCGTCATGCAACCAGAGTTAATATGACAAAGTCGTAAATGCCAAATATTGGACTCATTATCATTGCAAACATATTGACAACTTTAGTGCATAAGTCTGACAAAGAAAGGCGGAACAAGCCTCCAGACCCATAGTCTTTTCCAAAAAATTGTCCATACATAGATATTACAACTTTATTGGACTCAAAAAACAACTTAAAACCATCTCGACAAAGAAGTGATCCGCTGACGAGATTTTTATTGATGGAGGGGACATGCTGTACATTCTTCAGTTGTACGATCTTCCCCGAAGTAAACTTCAGATCCACCGTATCAACACGTTGAACAGAAGCACATGAGCCATTTCCCATCAGCACAGAGCCAGCCCATGTGACCTGATAAGAATAAAACATGAAAATATCAACACACACATGTATATTGGCACCGGTGTCTATCCGCCATTCAGGTGAATGACAAACTAAAAGGATAGTAGGAAATATACCGTACACAACATCCTTCATCTTAGTATCACCAAGAACAACATTAGCAGACTTGCCACTATTTCCATCTAAACGCTTATCAAAGCGATTAGGACAGCTAGGAGCCCAATGATTAGGATCACCACAGACATGGCAGGATCCTTTCTTCTTATACTTAGTCTTCTTCTTAAAGTTGGTAGTCTGCGAGGCCTTGTTCTTGCCATCAAACTTTCCCTTGCCCTCAGACTTGTTCTTATTCTTGGACTTGTGGGACTGGAAGTTACTTTTCTGCACTACATGTGCGCTAGAACTTCCATCAAAACCTCGAGCACGTGTATCTTTTGCTCTCACTTTTTCTTCAACATGAAGAGATTCAATGAGATTCGAAACGGAAAATTCCTGTCTCTTATGTTTCAGAGAAGTAGCAAAGTTCCTCCACAAAGGAGGAAGCTTGGCAATAATGCCCCGACCACGAACTTATCCGGTCAGGTACACTTGAACTGCTCGAGTTTTTCGGCAAGGGACTGTATCTCATGAGCCTGATCCACAATGGGACGGTCATCAATCATCTTGTAGTCATAGAATTGCTCCATGATATACAATTCAGTGCCAGCATCCGAAACACCAAACTTGGCGTCGAGCGCATCACACGCATCCTTGCCATTATCAAATGACATATAGGTGTCAACAATGTTGTCACCAAGAATGTTGAACAAAGCCCCCATAAACATAGTGTCGACTTTATGAAACACTTCCTCCTGAGCAGGAGAAAGGTCTCCCGCAGGTTTGCCAAGAGTGGCGCTATAGCAGTCTAGGTTTTTCAACCATAGAACTGATCTCATGCGCCATATCTTATTGTGGAAACTATCAAAGGGAGGCGACCTTATAGCCGCGGCTAAACTAGTTGAATTCAGTTGCCTATAATCAGGTTTTTGGATTGTTGAATAAATAAGCAAATTATCATAATGTTTAACCTGAAATAACCAATAATAAAGCATGACTATAACTACAGGAATTAACCTAATCATGCATACTAGCAGAATAGACGAACATATCACATCTAACCATGATAAACAGATAACATCTATTCCAAAAGCTAGTACAAGAAACTATAACAGAAACATAACTAGATAGGAGCAGATTGCATATGGTGTTGCAGGAGGATTCAAATTCACATTCAAGTTGGCGTTGACACCAGCGTCGTCATCCATGTCATCGATGTAGAGGCTGCCGATGTCCAGGAAGAAGTCCTTGTCGGGAAATGAGTGGTCAGTCGACGTGATGCCGTCAGTAGTCGCGCATAGACATGCTCCCCAAAAACCTGATCGCCCCTCACCCGTACAGGTTCACGAGAGGCGGTGGTTCTGGAGGCCTACTATACCGTCGTCCGATGCACGCGGGAAGAGGGGATGGAGGTGTAGTGGTGGCACAAGGCTCTGGAGGCAGAGAGAAGGATGTGCGTAACTTGCGTTAGGGTTTACGTCTGAGCTGCTTATATAGCACCGGTCGGGTAAGACGTGGGACGCAGCTCACAGAAAGACTGGAAACGGCTGATAGAAAAATAACGCGCGCAATAATTTTTCCGAGCAGAAAAAAGATAAGATCGGCACCGAGGCACAATTACGCAAACCGTAGCACGCGCGTCGTGATGAGGTGAGGCGAGGCGGCGAGGAGAAGGAGGAGCGCGCGTGTATTCCACTCCCCTTCACTCTCTTTAGGTGGTAGTAAAACACTCTACTATATATATTGGTCTAACTCCATCCAAACTAGCAAGGTAAGACTAAGCTTTGGTGTCATTTTTTGCTAGGCATGAATGGGCCTTGAGAATTTCAGAATTTGTATTAGGCCATGGGCTAAAGCCCACAACCAAATTCCAACATGAAGTTCTCGGAGATGCGAGGAAGGATCGGCGTACAAGCGGTGAAGGCAGGCACATGATGCTTAGGGGGTGATCTTTAGGAATAATAATCACGATGGACACCGGAACAATGTCGTTTGCATGTGTGTTTCCCAGGTACATGGTTGAGTAGAAATAGAATCCATCACCGACTACGCCCATGTAATAGCTCTCTGAGACAACCGTGAGAATCAATACGAATCAACAAGAGCGATATGCCCATGTGGCAATCAACTTGGTTTTTACGTACGTGTGAGTTGAGCGAGCTAGCTAGCTGATTATTGGCTTATTCTTATACGTGCATGCGACTCGCCGGATCATCGTCGTCGTCCCGCCGAACTGCACTCGGCGTTTGGGCCTAGGTCAACAGAATTTTGCATTGTGTTCTCTCTTGGGAGCAATGTTTTGGAGCCGGATCTTGCTTGAGGGACTGTGGAAGATGGTGGAGGTTGGCTGCATAGACGGTGTTGCTTCGTGGCTAGCAGCAGGTCCGTACCCGGCAAAACAGAGGCCCTGTGCAAAATCTAATAATAGACCCTAGTTATAAATTTTTAATTAGCTATATAAATAATTTTACTATTCTCAAATGAAAGGTAACTAATTTTATGTGGAATAAAATGTTATAATATGTTTCCTAAAAGAACTTGCCTTGCCATACGCAATTATCAGATCTCCTAATTTATCTTCTAATTGAAACATTGCATTCTTTCAACATCTGGATAAAAATCTCAGAAGAAACATGTGATACTTTTGCCAAACCATTCTTCTCTTTTTATATCTCTTGTAAAAGTCAGTGAAGAAAAATCAAAGACCACCTGTTTGCACAAACATAGCAAGAACAAATAACATGTATCAGAATTGAAGTAAAGGAGGAGGATGCGACCTGGGTGTTGAGCTACTCTACTGGCAACCAGGCAGCACGAAGTATTTTATCTGGCGTGCCCAACAGTCCAACAGGGTCCAAGCAAAAAAAAAAACAGTCCAACAGGACCGATCATTCCAATTCTTGACGACGGAACAGGAGAACCAAAACAAGAGAGAGACCCCCTAGAGATCAATTAATTTGTACGAACAGATTTACTATAGGGACGAACATTAACAAGAAATTTGATAGAGGAGGAGAGGAGTATATGAAAATGGAGCTGTTTTTTCTCCATGTTCTTATAGACAAAAGAGGAGAATAGTATGAGGTTAATTCATATACTATGTGAAGGTTAATTCACCTGATGTGATTGGGAAGGCGAAAGGTAGAGAGGAGAGAGAGAGAGTAGTCCGTTGGGATTCCTAGATGGTGGGTGTATTGGGACGGACAAATCTGCAAGAGAGTAAATTGAGCTTTTCATTATATTTAATTTCCATTAATCTTTGGATTAGTACTGTGCTAACGCTACATGAAACGACAAATCAGGGGCCCTAAATTTTGAGAGGCCCTGTGCTGTCGCACACTCTGCATAGGCTTCCCATACGGGCCTGGCTAGCAGGAGGTTAGCCGTCGATACAGGAATTCCACGTGGAGGCTAGTGCGGCAATGATATATTGAAGAGTGAAGATTTGGTCGTGACAAGACTTTGCTAGTCAGCTCTTGTTCCGGTGTGTTCGATGGATTTTCGTGTTGGGCTGCCTTTGTTGTGAAGTCGGAGCTGCTGTCGCGTCGTGCTAGTGGCAGCGAGGCCCTATGTCGGGTGAGTGGTAACGATACCCTGCGTGCGCGGTTTGGCCGCGAAGGTCTTCATCAGCCCGAGTCTCACCCATCTCCTTTTTGGAGCTCATCATCAGAGTCGGAGTTTTCGGCCATATATGCAAGGGGTCGACTGTTTGGCATAGGCCGATGTGGGCTTCACGAGGCCGTTACGGTGATGGATTCTTAGGTGGTCGTTCTTGGGTGGAGTCGGAGTCGCTGGCTCGATGAGTGATGACGATGACACCGGTGGGCAACCTTGACGATGGTCCTTGCTTCGGTGGTGTGTGTGCGGTTTGTGTTGGTAGCCAGGTTGACCATGTGTGTCCTTGATACGTTGAAAACGTATCTATAATTTTTGATGTTCTATGCCTGTTTTGTATCTACTTTTCTTTGCTTTGTCTACACTTTGAGGTGTTTTTATATGTATTTCTAGACTAACCTATTAACAAGATGCCACAGTTCCAGTTGCCTATTTTCTTCTGTTTTTGATTCCAGAAAAGGCAGAAAATCAATATTCTCGGAATTGGACGGGACAAAAGCCAAAGTCAATATTTTACCATGGGGAACACGGAGCCAGAGTACGAGACGGAGGGGAGTCACCAGGGGGCCACACCCCCTGACCGTGCGACTAATCCTAGCCCGCGCCTGGGGGGCGGTCCGGCCGTCCTAGCTGCCCCATGCCTCGCCTGTTCGCCTATAAAGACCCCTCGATACCAAAATCCTAAGTACCCGATCAATTTTCCACGAAATAGTCCGTAGCCGCCACCACCATCGTCCCTAGATCGGGGGGATCTAAAGCTCTTCCCGGCACCCTGTCGGAGGAGAGATCATCCCGGAGGCCTTCTTCTTCATCATGCCAGCCTCCGGTATGAAATGTGAGTAGTTCCACCTTGGACTACGGGTCCATGTAGTAGCTAGATGGTTGTATCTCCTCCTTGTGCTTTCATATATAGATCTTGTGAGCTTCGTTCATGATCAAGATCTAATCTATTTGTAATCTTGCATGTTGTCTTTGGGGGGATCTGATGGATATTATGATTACTATGTCAGATTGATTAATGGTTTTGTCTTATTGATTCTATCATGTCTGTGTTGTTTGAGATCTTGCATGCTCTCCTTTTCTAGTAGCTATCTTAGCCAAGTAGATGCTAGTGAATCCAAGAGGGGTATTTATGCTCGATAGTAGGTTCATGCCTCTATTTAATCTAAGGGAAGTGATAGAAATCTCTAAGCTTGTAGATATGTTGTTGCCACTAGGGAGAAAACAGCGGTATCTTATTCATAGAACAAGTGGATTGTTTACCTTACACACTTTGCTTACAGAAGTTATCAGTTGCTTGCAACTTAATACTGGAGGGGGTTCGGATGATAACCTGAAGGTGGATTACTAGTCATAGATGCAGTTGGATGGCGGTCTATGTATCTTGTTGTATTGCCCAATCGAATCTCATAGGATCATGAATGTCTAGTATTTCATTGTTATGCCTTGCCCAGTCCTGTCAATTTCCATGCTGTAATTTGTTTACCCAACATGCCATGTTTGTTTATCTTAAGGAGAGCACCTCTAGTGAACTATGGACCCCGGTCCAATCTTTACTATTGATACATTTTCCACTATTACTGTTTACTTTCTGCAAACCACTATTACCTTCCACACCATACAGTTAATCCTTTGTTTTTAGCAAACCGGTGAGATTGACAACCTCACTGTTCGTTGGGGGCAAAGTCTTGAGTTTGTGTTGTGTAGTTTTCCAAGTTGCTAGCAACACCTTTGAGTCGTTTCCTTCCTCCTACTGGTTCGATATCCTTGGTTTCTTATTGAGGAAAAACTTGCTGATGTGCTCATCACACCTTACTCTTGGGGTTTCCCAGCGAAGCTCTGTAATCAACTTAGCCATCATCAAAGATTTTTCTGGTGCCATTGCTAGGGAGGCTAAGGACGGCTTCACAAGGGGAGTCCTTCAAAACCTTTCTCTTTACTTTGTTTTTGTTTTGCTTAGTTTCTTTTACTTGGTTTTCTTTGCCTCTTTTTATCAAAAACTCCAAAAAAAAATAGTTTTGTTTGGTTTGCTTTCTTTTATCAAAAACACAAAAAACTTAGTTCCTACTCTAGTTGTTGGTCTGTTATTGCCTTGCTTCATCATGCTTTCTATCAATGGATGGTTACTTTGAAACTAGTTCTTATTGGCAACGTGGGTTCACGGAAGAACAAAAGTACTGTTATAAGGAACACCGTTTGTCACAAAAAGGGAAACACTTATGGGCACAAATTGATAAATTGAATACTCTTGCTAGAGAGGTGTGATCTACTTATAATGTTACTTATTGCTTTGATAAAGCTTGTTGCTGTAGGAGGTATAAACACCTCCGTTTTCAATGTGAGTATAATGATAATGTTACCATATCCTCTTATGTCAAAGGAAATTATGACCTTTATGATGTGGAACAAATTGAAGAATTTATTGCTTTCAAGGGTGCATTTGAACTTGCCAGTTTGCTTGAAAATACTGATGATGCACCTTATGAATATGAGGTTTATGAGATACTTAAATTTTGCTTTGATAATTACAAGTAAGAAAATGGCTATATTCTTGAATATTTTAATAAGTGCTTTCCACAAACGGAAGAGACTAATGCCCTGCAGGAGCCTATGGAAGAAGAAATTGCTGAAACAGGAAACTCATTAGATGAAAAAGAGGAGGATGAATGTTATGCTCCTGTGGATTCTTTTGAAATATCTACTATGGTTAAAACTTGTGATGATGTTCCTATGCCTGTTACCTATAGTAGTGATCATGACTGGGAAAAACACACTACTTTTGATATTGAAAATCTCTTTGGTACCAATTCTGAAAAATTCTATTGTCTATGATGATACTTTACCTCCAATTTATGATGATTATGATATTTTCAGTCCACCTACTATTGAGGAGAAAATTAATTATGATTACAATATGCCTCCTATATTTGATGATTATGGTGATGAGAATAATAATGATATCTATTTTGTTGAATTTGCTCCCACTACAATTAATAAGAATGACTATTCTTATGTGGAGAGTAATAATTATTATATGCATGTGGCTCATGATAAGAATGTTTTATGTGATAGTTATATTGTTAATTTTATTCGTGAGGCTAGTGAAAATTATTTTGTGAGAGGGGAAAATGGTCTTATGTATCTCAACAATATTAAGTTTCCCCTCTTTATGTTGAAAATCTTGAAGGTGCACTTGTTTTGCTTTCCTATGCCTATTGCTTTGAGCTATCATGACTTGTATATTTACAAGATTCCTATGCATAGGAAGTGGGTTAGAATTAAATGTGTTTTTAATTTGCTTCTTGATGATCTCTTTTACTTCAATTCATATTTCTTATGTGAGCATCTTCTCAAATTATCATGCCTAACTTAATGGCGTTAAAGAAAAGTACTTATTGGAAGATAACCCAAAAGTTTTCTTAAGTCTTGGAAGTTATTACTTCAGTAATGACCTCTTCTTATCCTTTTTTATTTGCTTTTTGTGCCAAGAATAACCTCTAATGAGAGGGAAGTAAGATTTGGGGAGTTGCTGTCCCGAAACAGATTTTTTTGCTCTACCGTAAAAAATCGTGTAAAATCTCTGTAAGTCGGATTAAGCTGATATTTTCTGAATAAATCACCAGTATGTTATCTAAGTTTCGTTAGTTCAACTCTTTTTGATTTGAGCAACAGAAGGGCGTTGAAAAAATCGGTTTCTACATGCTGGTCTATTTTGACAGATTTCTGCCATTATTTGCATTTGCTTCTTATTGATTCCTTTTTGTTTTTTTTTGGAAAATTGAGCTTTTTGAGGGAATTGCTATAGTAGCTTGTGTTTTTAGTGAAAGTTTTGTTGTTCTAAAGCTAAACCCCAATGACATGGTTATATCCCGCGGGTACACAACATTGGCATACCTAGTCCAGCCCAAGGAAGACCCAAGACAAGATACGGCGGCCTCTAGAGATTTCGGGTGGCCCAATCCCATGACGTCTTCATATCCTTGGAGTACAAGACTAGAGTAGATAAAATTTCAAAGGGGACAAACCCTAATCTATAACCGACTCGACCTGTGCCCGGGACCTGCCTATCTATATAAAGGCTAGGAGGACACGACGAGGAGGACAATACTCACCTCATACGCACCTCATGCAGATTGCATCTGCGCACCCATGTAACCTTTGGCGCCGTAATCAAGAGTAGACAAGCAGGAGTAGGGTTTTCTCTACGGGGGCCTGAACCAGGGTAAACCTCGTGTCCCCGTGTTGCTTGTCTGTTAACCGTTCCGCAATCTCCAGCATCCCCATCTTCTCCAAAACCCAAGTCCATAACAATGGTCATTAACGAGATCGAACCTCGTCAATTGGCGCCGTCTGTGGGAATTGGGGACGCTGATTGTGCGATCGTGACGATCCCATCCGGAGCAATCTACAACTCGTCAGCGATGGAGAATCACCTCCTCTTCGGCACCTTCGACTTCACCGCCCACTCGCAGCCACCCTGAGGGATTTAGAGTCCGTCGGCGACGGGCTCGAGATGCTGTTCGGGAGATTCTGCTTCCAGGTGGGGCAGACCGGCACCCTCCACCTCCCTGAGTGGGTGCCACCACCGTCCATCAGGCCTGCTTCGTGTGTCCCACCCATCGGTGTGTTGCACACGTCGACGCTGACAGACGAGTCATATGACAGCAGCAGCTACAACTCAGATATGTGCGGCCCTCCCTCAGACGAAGGAACCTACGGTTCCGGATCCGAAAGCTGCAGAAGCAGCAATCCAACTCGTGGACGCTACCTATGCACCGTGGTCATCCAAAGCGAAGCAGAACTGCCGCCAGGTTTGAGTGCGCCTAACCCTCCCAACCCACAAGATGAGAATGGAGGAAATGGGGGAGCTCCATCGCTCAGGCCCAACGAAGGCGACGCCAACGCCTACCAGAAGATAAACCTCAACGAGGAAGGATGGCGCCAAGAACGCGAAGCCGTGGCAGGCAACTTCATCCTACCTGTGAATACTTCAGGAGATCTGCTGATGGCCTACCACCTCCTCCTCATCAGCGAGCATAACCGGTAGGTAAAACTTCAAGAGGATCTCGACAAACGTAAGGAGGCGGCTTCGGATTCTAGCGCGCGGCAAGCTGCGCTCTCCGCCTCTGGCGGCTCCAGATCGCACGGCAACAATGCCAACAACCATCACTCCCGCATGGAGAACATGGACCCCTCCGCACGCCACGAAGTCACCAGGGCCCTCAACACGTCCTTCATGACGATGGACGTGAATGACAACGTCATGCCGAAAACACCGCAGGCTACGATCATGGCGGCCCATACATACATCGCATCTCACCCACTTCCGGTGGGTGACCCTAAGAGCACCATGCACAAATCTGTGTTGGCCGGTCTCAGACTTGTCGGAGTTGCAATCCACGACGAGGCTCCTGCGGAGCCAAAGAAGAAAGCTGCGGTCAAGTTTACCCGCAGCCCTACACCCTCATCCGACGAGGACGAGCACGATCTGCCTCGATGTCGAAAGAGCCCACGGCGCCGTAGCAGCGACTACGATGCCCGAAACGATATCACCCAGCACAAGATCGACAAGGCACACGCTAAACGCGCGTGTTCAACTGAATCCGACGAGGAAGACGACGGAGAGTTGTGCGGAGCCAGATGCTTCAGCAGATCCGTTCGGCGAACGCGGATGCCAAAAAATTCAAGGTCCCTTCGGATACTCCGAAGTTCGATGACATGCATGTCCCAAAGGCCTGGCTCAGCGATCACCTCTCATCAGTCAAGCCGCACGGCGGAAATAGGAACACTGCCCTACAATGCCTTTAGCTGTAGCTGATAGGCGCAACTCGGATCTGGCTTAGCAGCCTGTCCTCTGGCTCCATCCGAAGCTGGGAGGAGCTGGCATATAGTTTCATCCGAAACTTCAAGGGCACCAGCAAGAGGCCAGCCTCGATCGAGGAAAATTGCGAGCCTGTACCCAACGTACTGGCGAATCCATTCGCTCGTACATCCTACGCTGGTCCCACATCAAGAACTCTGTCGTGCACATCTCCGAGGAAAGGATAATCGATGCCTTCAAGGACGGTGTCAAGCGCTCGGACTTCAAGGAAGAACTTGGGCGCGTCAAGCCCAAGACGCTCGACCACCTCATGGACATCGCCAAATGATGGGCAGATGGCCAGGATTCCCTCCATCGAACATATTCGGATGACGAGGACGACTACGGCCGCAGGAGCGAATGCCACAGCAAATGAAGATCGCGCGTCTACGACTATCATGATGGAGTCAACATGGTTGCGGCTGGCTACGCCGACCGACGGCAACCGCAGCAGCGAATACCACAGAGGCAACTTCCGCGACGGAGGGCGACCCACACAAACATGGCAACGTCGCAGCCGTGACGACGAGCCCTCGGCATACAACAACTTGTATGGTCCTTGCACCATCCACTTCTACATCGACAAGAAGGATGGCAAGAAGAAGTCCATCCACATGCTAAAAGACTACCGCGAGTTCTAGAATCTCGGCGAGGGTCTCACCCAAATACGACGCTAGATAGTGAACCCTCGATTTGGACCCACACCTGCACTAGGTGACATCGCTCACGGAGCTCCTCCACCACCACCCGTTGGACCGTCGAATCCAGCAATCGCACCCGCGTCAAACAACAGCACAGGAGGATATCCGCCGCCAAAAGGGTCCCTGATGATCCAGAAGGGCGCCCTACCAACAGGGTGCAAAATAAGATCACCAGCAAAGTGAGTGCAGTGACCCAACATACCACTGCATGATGTAGTACACTATAGTCGTTGACATAACACCAATGAAACACCGTTCACTAGTATTACATCCCTCAGAGTGGTACAACAGAAACACATCAGGTCCAAGACATGACTATAGGTTACAACTCAACTCTTTACACAAGATCCAGAGAACACTCTAGGTTAAAGAGAGAGAAAGAAACTTCTTACAAAGAAGAATCAGAAATAAACAACTCCAAAAATTATAATACTATTAAGACTAATATCTTAACTAATGGTCTGGCATTGCTGCTATTGCAATACACTACAGAAATAGGTTCTATGGCTAGAGATTCTATTCTTATCTAATCAGCAACTTCGTCTTCACTTGAGCTGATGTATATGTTGACTTTCTTGACTTCATTGAAGAGCTTTAGCTTTTGATGATGATTCCTAGAGCATGGCTTGATGTAGTCATCGTATGTACCGGCTTTAGAACCTAGCAAGGGTTAAGAAGATACTTTGAGTACGAGCGTACTCAGCAAGTCTACTAGAAAAGGAGTGTTTGATGCACTATATCTACAGCCACAGACCATAGATCGTAGGCCATTCAAGTTTTTGTAAATATTTCTTCAAAGGTTGTTTTTATTCTGAAAAAGCTATGTCCGTCAGCCTTCACGGATTTACCAGAAATTTTATGGAGTTCCTTTCCCGCCGCGTTCGCAGCTCCTTCTCGGAACAGGGAGTAACAAGTTACAGTTCTTACACTCTGCAGAGGTGCGTTACTTTACCCATGAGAGATCTTAGCCTTATTGCACAACCAAGTCATGACCTTGTCCATACTTCCTTGGTATGGGGCCCAGTCTAAGATCTAAGCCAATCACTGCCCCCTTCGCGACCCTGCATGCCTCCTCGGTGTACACCATGCCAACATATTGAATTACGGCAATGGTTTGTACAAACCGTTAGATGCCAGAACTATCGTGGGACGTTGAGGGTTCCCACCCATATGCTGCATATCCTCTACGAATTACCAATTAATATGCATGCTACGAGTGATAATAGCCACGACCTACACATCCGACTTCATGCGAGAGGAAGAAGATACATCTGACTTCTCTGTCCCATTCCAAATCTCATGGTTAACGCGTGATATACGACACAAGAATCACTGGCGACATTGGTTGTTAAGTCCTAGATAATATGTTCCCTTACCACCGGAACTTTCATAGTAGGTTATTACCTCATGGTAAATAACCTATAATCACATTATTATGAAAATAGTGTTTTCGGACCTTTTTCAAATGCAGGTGATGACAACACTGGATTTGCAAAATACTTTACAGAAAATAATCAAAGGACATGAGCAAGTGTGAACTTGCCTTCTGTGATTGCAATATTATGCACTCATGGTCTTCGAGACGACATAAGATCCAATATCTGAAATCAGCATCATTGGTCCGGTAAGGACTAATGTTTGAAGAAGCAAGATGCAGTTATGCATAAGTAATGATATGCATTTTGTAAAACTCCCAAATTGAATCCCCAATACTTTGAGTGAAGTGAATTCAAGTGATTCTTTTAAGAGTTGGTTTATCTTCAAATTTTACTTTATAAGTAATGATCTTTATAAGAACCTAAGTGATAATAATTCTTAACACATAGGTAAAGTATAAAGTAATGTGATTATGTTTAATTGCCATTTGGTGACTAAGGTAAGAGTCCTTGGTTTTAGTTGTTAAGAGTTGAAGAATTTATTATGAGATTATCTTTGAAGTGGCAAAAATAATAACATTTTAAGAAAAGATTTCCTTTCTAGGGTTTACCTAATCTTTTATAAAATAGTATATTTATTTTTATACACAAAAATGATTTTTATTCATTTCTAGGATTTTTCCTTATTTTATGACATTTCACTTAGGATGTAATGTTGTTACTATTTATTTATATTTTATCTATCTTGAACAAGTAATATTATATTTTTACTAGGTAGATATTATTTTTCTAGTTATTTTGATATATCATATGTATTTTTAGGATTTTTCCTTATTTCTCTAGAGGTGAAACAATCTTTGGGGTGTTTTGGTATTTTTTTATTTTTAAATCAGACCTTGGACCCACTGGTCAGTCTGGCCCATGGTTGGGTTAGACCAACCCGAACGGTGGACCGAGCTGGTCAAACCGACCCGCTCGATCCAGTTCGTCTTCTCCCCCCCTCGACTGGCCTTTCTCTGGCTCCTGGGCTAGCTCGCCGCTGGTGCTACTCGATTCCGGCGAGCCTGGCCATTTCGGCCGGTGCCGATGGCGCTCCTCGACGCGCCTATCAAAGGTTCACTAGACTACCCAATTCGATTCGTGTCCCATGCCCCAACGTGCTCACCTCCAGCCCCAAACCCTAATTCCTCTTTTGCTGTTACTCCGGCGGGACGGCGAGGTTCTTAGCAACCCTGGTGGTACGGAGTGGGCGTTAGGATGCTGGGGGTCTTGTTGGTGGTGTGGTTGATGCAGCGCAGCGCGATGGTGCTCCTCGTGTTGCCGTACTATCGCACTATGCTCTGACTCTCTGTTGTCACTACTACTACGGCTTCTTCGGCGAGCTTGATCTTGCCAACAGGTTGGTACCACCTTCCCCCTCTCACAAACCTCTCTCTATCTTAGTATACATCCTTAACTAGGTTCATTTTCCTCCTTATTTTGATGCTTGATGCTTCACAATGGTTTGTTTGGTGAACAATTTTGAGCATGTGACCCTTATCTTGATTGAGTGTTCATGATGCTAGTGGTATATGAATGCTTGAGAAATACACATTATTAATGCACTTAGAAAAGATGTTGAATTGTGGTGGTTTGATTCTATGCTGCTGAAGGTAGTGTTACAACCCACTTGTATCCTACTTGATTTCTTCTCTCTGTATTGATCTCTAATTAGAGATCCCCTAATATATTCTAGAAATGGTTCTCTGATGTATATTTGATAACCTTAGCAAGTTGTTGTGGTTGTTTAATTTACTTAGAATGGATATCTTGTTTATGGATTAAAATAACTGAACTCTGAACCTTTTGGTTCAGGATGTTGTTGGCAAAGCTTCTGTTATTGACTTGATAATGGTTAGCATACCTTATTACTAATAGTGATTAGGGAATCTGATTACCTGAGGCTTAATTATTTTGTGATTCCCCTAGTTGCTGGATATTAAATTGGTCAGACATGAAAATTGTATGCTGAGCTGATCCTGACTTCAATGGTGCTTTTTTATTGTTTGAATAACCAGATGTTTGTCTCTAGGTGTGGAGCTTTTTGTTTATATGATGAACTGAACCTATGGTTCAGTAATGATCTTGGTTCCTTATTGTACATATTCTCTTAGAATGATTCCTAACCAAAGGTGGCTAGGAAAATGATTTAAATGACTATTGATAGTTGCTTTACTGTGTTTGTAAGCTGATAAAGGATAGAACTGCTACAAAGGTGCTACCATTATTTGGAATGTGCCCTGTAGTAGCTCATCAGTAGATCTGCTTTTATCTAGTTTTAAACTAGAAAGCACCGGCTTGGTCTATGATGCATAGTCTGAGACTTAAATTTGATAAGGACAGATAAGATTGCCTTATAGATGATTCCTAGACTACTTGTCTAGGAAAATGATAAAATCATTTACTTGAATGACTTGAGGCTAGATGATTAAAGATAATTTGTAGAATGTCTTTATTTGGCTTGCAAATACTCTATTGACCTGTTGGTCAAATGATGTGGTTCATTGCCCTAGTGGCTTGCTTAATAAGCTTTGAACTGTGCAATTAGTTTTGGTGGATCTTATTGCTGTGATCTTACTACTGTGGTGCCTCCCTTTGGAGTGTGCATAGTACTATGACCATGGCATATATAATCTGATGCCTGTGCCCCTGCCAATGATGCAAAGGCTGAGGCACTGATATGAATAAGAATAGATGCTATTATATGGCTTTTAATAACTCCATGATGATTTTGGCAAAGCATCTCTTTGCAAACCTGAGAGTAATACTCCATCCAATCCTCCTAGATGAAAATCTAGTGGAAGGGTAGATGGATCTAATTGATGGTTATTATTTCCATTGTGTTTCCAGATCTGTATACAAGAGATAAGGACAGATGTTGCATAATCTAGTGGGTAGTTCTGATGATATTTTTACCTGCTGGTTATGATTGGCTTATGGCCTGTTGTAAATCTTGATCAACTACTTCTTAGGCTACTACTAGCATGCTCCTCCTCAAACTGTTGTTGATCTTCTACTGGTAAGCTTTTGGAACTATTTCCTTCCCTCCTTGTGGTGCTGATCTGCTACTGGCCTCCTTTTTGATATTCTCCTCCTCCTCCTGATATTGTTTGATCCTGACCTGCATCTGGATGGCTCATCGAAGCAACCAGATTGCAAGGAATATAGGATTGAAACTAGGATGGTTGATCTGTGTTGGTTGTATTGGCTGTTGCTTACTATGGTGAAGAATTGAATGCGTGTTCTTGAGAAGAACATGTAATGTGAATAGAACTGGGTGGATGTGGTTATGAAATGGTTTGGAGGAAACTAGAGCAGTGTTTGCTCTACTGCTACGACAGCATGTTGCCTTATCAGTTCCCTGGTGTCTATGTGTTGACAACACACACACCTGCATGTGTTGTGTGAGATGTCTGTGAGCTTGCCTCCTGTGTGTGGATAAGACCAAGTGAAAAGGAATGATATTTTCCTAGTTTTGATTGTTATAATTTACTAGACAAGGTAAAATTTACCCCACTTACTGATTTGGTGAAACTTGCCCCTCTTATGGCCAATGATGTAGGACTGAGGCTACATATCAGATAAGAATAATTGCTCTATTTGGTGAAACTTGCCCCTCATCCTAATTAAGCTCTATGATGAACAGTGGCAGTGCACTTCATTATACTTACTGAGAGCAACCAAAACTAACCCCCTCACATCTTATATTTATTTTTCTTATTTTGTCTTGCAGGTACAGAAGTTCTTTGCAGGGTTTGGAAATTGATAGATAGAAGAATTAGAGTAGGGATATAAGTTTAGTTTCCTGTAATGTTTATTATTTTGTAATTCATTTATTCATTTGTATAAGACAATGCAATATTTATTTGAAGTTACTATTTCTATTGTAATCTTTATTCATTTTTCTTCTGTAAGAAAACATTGTAACATTGATTTAAATTAATGAAGTGAATATTTTCCTTTAGGAACACTTCTTTTATTCATTTATTAAAATTGTCATTTAAAATATCTGAATTCATCTTATAGTTAAGAATTCTTTTGCCTTATATTATTGTGATTGTAATAAATGAACTATTTATTTATTAATTCTTCCTTTGTAAATAAATGTTGTATTGTTTGTTTTAAATAATACAATTTACTTATTTCTTTTTTTCTTTTACAATCCAATTGTAAAGATAATGAAATATATATTTTCTAGTAATAAGGAATTCTTTTATTTATTTTAGTATTACCTTTCCTTTTTCTACATATTTGTTTTCTGATATTTTTCTTTTATTTATTTATTGTAAAAGATCAATGTAATCCTATATGTATATATATTTATATTAATAAATAATCCTTTTTATATCATTTCTGTAACCATTTTATTTCAAATTCTTTTAGTATTCAATTCTATCAATTAAATATTCAAATTTGAATTGTCTTCCCCTAAAATACAAAAGTACAATAGAGGTCATGTCGAAATCCATCGCACCTGTCCTGATGTTTCCATTAGAAAAAGAGAGTTCCCGATCCCTCTATAGCTTATTTTAGTTTTGCGCAAAAATTCCCCGGATTTTCTGATGCATGAATGCAATGCACACACCTATGTTCAAATTATTTCTAAGCTCTAATGCTGGGATGTTACAGTGAGCCTTGCGATAACATCCCCACCAGCCATCCCTGAGTACCTCAGTGGCTCGGAGTCCTGCATCACGTTCAACCGTTTGGATCACCCACGCCAGATCCCTCTCCCAGGTCATGCTGCCCTGGTGCTCGAGGCACAGATCGGAGGTTTCGAGATGAGCCACGTCTTCACGGATGGCGGCAGGAGCATCAATCTGATGTTCACCAGCACACTCGCAACAATGCGGATCCCGCTGTGCAACCTGGAGCAGTCAGACACGACGTTCCACGGCATAGTCCCAGGGAAGGGCATATACCCCCTGGAGAAGATATGGCTCGACGTCATCTTCGGCTAGCCCGAAAACTTCAGGCACAGGCGATTGGAGTTCGAGGAGGTGGACTGGCCATCACAGTACCATGCTATCCTCGGGCTTGTGGCATTCGCAAGATTCCTAGCGGTACCGCACTACGCGTACCTGCTACTAAAGATGCCAGGACCCAGGGGCGTCATCACCGTCCAAGGTAGCTTCACCCGATCTGACCACTGTGACAGAGACTTCAACAGAATCTCCCAGTCGTTCGGCATGCAGGAGGAGCTCATGAGGCTCAGAGAGGTGACAGACAATGGGGCACCCCCAGCCGCC
Source organism: Avena insularis (assembly GCA_023614405.1). Taxonomy (NCBI): domain Eukaryota; kingdom Viridiplantae; phylum Streptophyta; class Magnoliopsida; order Poales; family Poaceae; genus Avena; species Avena insularis. Next base: position 57,199,510 of record CM042689.1, read on the forward strand.
AGACAAAACGCACCCGATATGTCGTTCGACTCCTCAGTCAACACGAAAAAGGTGCAAGTCCACCCAACGGACACCTCCAAGACGGCGTTGATCGCAACTGACCTCAGCCCACATAGGAAAGCGCGCTCGTCGAATTCCTCCGTGAGCGCTGGGAAATCTTCGCCTGGTGTCCTGCGGACATGCCAAGAGTTCCCAGGGAATTCGCCGAGCACACACTTAATGTGTTCCCCGATGCAAAGTCAGTCAAGCAGTCGATCTGACGACTGTCCGAACCAAGAGCTAAAGCTGTTGGATTTGAAGTCAACAGGCTGCTTGATGCCAACTTCATCCGAGAAATTAAAGAGAGCGAGTGGCTGGCCAATACTGTGCTGGTCCCCAAGAAGGACACGAACATCCTGCGGATGTGCGTGGACTTTACATCGCTCAACAAATACTGTCCCAAGGACCACTTCCTCCTACCGTGGATCGATCAGATCATCGATTCGACTGTAGGATGCGAGAAACTCTCCTTCCTCGATGCCTACTCAGGCTACAAACAGATTCGGCTGAAGGTCAAAGATCAGGAGAAAACGGCATTCATCACGCCGTTCGGAGTGTTCTGCTACAACACCATGCCCTTCGGGCTGAAGAACGCAGGTGCCACGTACCAGAGGTGCATGCAGGCGTTCCTGAAAAACCATATTGGTCGCAACATTCAAGTCTATGTAGACGACATAGTAATCAAGACCAGGGAGGCCAAGACGCTGATCGACGATCTCCGCGAGACATTTTGATAACCTTGATCACTATAAGATCAAGCTGAATCCAGAAAAGTGCGCCTTCGGTGTCCCATCTGGCCAACTACTAGGCTACTTCATCTCCCAACGAGGGATCGAGGCGAATCCGAAGAAAATCAGGGCCATACTGTCCATGGAGAAGCCGAAAAACCTCAAAGGTGTCCAACAGCTAGCTGGGCGGATCGCAGCGCTGAGCAGATTCATCAGTCGCATGGGCGAGAAGGCCTTGCCCTTTTACCAGCTGCTGCGCAAGGCGGACAAGTTCGAGTGGACACCCGAAGCGGATGATGCATTCGAGGACCTCAAGCGGCTGCTCTCCACCTCGTATGTCCTGGTCACACCAAAGGAGCGAGATCCTCTGCTGCTATACATCGCAGCTACGCATCAAGTGGTAAGCACCGTACTCGTGGTCTAACGACCCGAAGATGGCAAGACCCATGGGGTCCAACGCCCAATCTATTACCTCAGCAAGGTATTGACTCCAACAAAGCAGAGGTACCCTCACTACCAGAAGCTCGCCTACGGCGTATTCATGACGGCTCGTCGGCTGAGCCATTACTTCCAGGAGCACCAGATAATGGTCGTCAACGAGGCGCCACTGTCCAACATCCTGAACAACCCCGAAGCCACGGGACGCGTAGCTCTGTGGGGCGTTGAGCTGTCTCCTCTAGACATAGCCTACGAGCAGCGCAAGTCCATCAAATTGCAGGTCCTCCCTGACTTCCTCGTCCACTGGATGGAACTCCAGCTGCCGAACACTCCGGACATGATGCAATCTGTAAGATCCCTCTGTTGTAAAGGAAAGGATCCCTGTGATTGCAATGCTAGTCCCTGGATCAATGCTAGCATCCACAGTTTAAGATGAAGTACACAGATACAAAGGTCGTTTATTACATTCATTCCAGAGATAGAACATAGTCTTTTACAACTCAGGGCCAAAGGCCTAATACAAGAGTTTGTGGAATAAGTAAATAAACATAAGTCCTCATCTTCATGTGCCACAGGCAAGCATGTTGAGTGTAGACTCATGACTCCTACTCATCATCGGAGTAACCTGCAACATCACAAGTTACAGCCACAATGGGTCAATACTTTGGAATAGTATTGGCAAGTGATACCTTAGTAAATTTTAAGTGGTATATATTAATATATGCATTTTGGCTAAGTGTAGCTTGGCTTGCTTTGCTTGAAAATAGGTTTTCCCTATTAGTTGAAATCACTAAGTTTTTCTTTATCAAAACTTCCCAAGAAACCCCCAATAGACATTGGGGTCCTTCACCCTTGTTCACCCACAAGTTTTACTTAGAAGTTGGAGTGATGAGATTCTTGTAGCTTCCATGTCTTGATGCTCAATTTGTCCATTGCCATGGACTTGGATAAGTACTTAGATTTTTCCATCTGCAGAGGTTGTGCACTTTCCCCACCAGACTTGGTTTCCCAAGACAGGACCTTTCAGAAGCCTTTCCTTAGTCAAATGGACGCGCTCCAACCTATCATTCCCACTACCACCAACTGTCCAAGTGACTAAGTTCTAGCAACCTATATGATCAAGGCAGAGCCCATATTGCCAAGTGGTTGCACTGTAAGCTTTCTCAACACTTGGCCTCCAAATCCATTTGTGCCTGGGTGTCATACCACAAGTGAGATACACAAGCCAAATCCATGGCCTTTTGTAACCACTCAACCAAAAACCACCATTCAAGTCCCATTCCACCCAGGAAGTTCATTGACTTAGTTGTTTTATTAAGAAAAGCATGAGTCCCAAAGGACTTAGAATTATTTCACCATAGCATGTACATACTTTACCAACCCTTTGTTTTCTACTAGCTAGGCTAAGCATGGCATAGTATCCTAACTTAGGAAAATTCCCTAGCAATTCTACAATTCTATACTACATAGGATTTCCCACATAGCATTTGGCAAAAGTAGTATGCAAGACTTAGCAAAAATAATTCTAATGCATATTCAAAATAAAGGGTGGAAAATGTCATGAAGTATCACTTGCCTTGGTAATGGGGAGAGTAGCACTCTTCACAATCACAGTCACTAGCAAAATCTACACAAAAATTTGTAGCATACAATTACACACAAATCATATACAATCAAAAATATGAATGTATGCATGCAAGAATCTACTAAGTGATGATTTTGAAAATTCTACCAAGCAAGTGCATAATACATAAAAATAACAAGTCACAAAGTTTGCTATCTAAACTTATTTAGCCCTAAAATAATTTACTAAACTAAATCTATGCTCAAAATATACCTAAATATGTTTCTGCATACAAAGTCATTTTAACAGATACTATTTGTTAAACACATTGCAGATTCAGAAAGGTCTTGACTCACTGATTCCAACGGTATAAAGTTTGCAAAATTCTAACGTGGAAATCTCAAGTTATAGCCAATTGAATTTCTGGATCTAAATCTGTTTTTGAATTCTGTTTTTGAATCATCCCTAGACACGTGTCGCAGTATTACTGGCGCGTACCGATTCGTTTGGATCGACAAACGCGGACCGTAGGATCTAAGTGAGATCTGGCGGCTCAGATGCGCGCTTACCTCTTCGCCCACGTTCTAATCTACGCCGTAGGATCTACATCTGACGCTCCTAATCGTCCTGACCATACACGGCGCTAAGCGGCGTTATTGGCGGCGGCCCAGCGTCGACATGGCGGTGCTGGCGCTCTAGGTCGCTGGGAAGGAAGGGCGCTTACGGATCCGCGATGGCGTCTTTGGCTTCGACGTGGTGTTGGTTTGCAAAGGGGCACGCTGGCACGGTCTCAGGAACTCGTCGGAGTAACGGGCGGCGTCGGTAGCTTGCAGTCGTGGTCCTTGCCGAGGTTTGGCGTCGCCCTAGCACGAACCAGTGGCATCAGGATTTGCGCAAGACATAGGCGAACAAGCTCGCGTGAAGGAGGGGGCAAGGGGCGCTCGGGTTTTACCTTAATTGGTCGCCGGAGTTTATCGGCGGCGCAGGTGGTTTCGGTCGCGAATGGAGACGACGACCTGGGTCACGAGCAGGCAAAAGGAAGGTATCAGCGTAAGCGCGAGATCATTCCGAACATCCTTGTTTGAACCAGAGAGGGAGGGACGGTCGAGGCTCACCGTAATTGGCCGCCGGAGTTGTCGGTACTGCGGGGTTTCGAGGGCAATTGCACGCAGCCTGGTGGCAGAGTGAGCGAGGAGAGGGGGGGAAATGCTTGCGGGGCAGAGGGGTTTAAGTAAGCCTAGGTGCGACAGGAAACGCTTGCGAAATAATGGGCAATTACACCGCGCCATTACCGGCCTTGACAGCAGCAGCGACGTGGTCGCAAGCGTGGTTTGAGGAAGACGAGGGTGACATGGACAGGGCCCGCTGGTCAGCGAAATAAACAGAAGGGGCGTGGGGTCTGACTGTCAGTGGCTGAATGGTTGTGCTCGCGCGTGAGAGAAGAAAAGAGATGCCCCGGGTGGGCTTGCTGGGCCTGCTCCGTTGCTGGGCTAAAATGGCAGCGCTCGGCCTTTTTTATTTGTTTGCTTCTTTTCTTTTTCTGAAACGATTTTCTGAATTGGTTTTGATATGAATTCAAACTCTTTTTGAATTCAAACTTTTCCTGGGTTTTTGCAGGGTGCAGTAGTCTCCAATTTAGGCATAAGATCATGTGGTTGCTTTGCAAAGGCTTGGTCAAGCTTGGAGATCAAAAATAACAGAGGCTAGGCACTTGGTTTGTAAAATTGAAAAATGGTTTTTGAATCTATTTCCAATTTGAAAAACTTGGTTTAAATTCTACACTCAAACCTATCCTCATAGAAGGCAACAAACTTGGTTCATAAACAATCAAACTCTCAAATGGTGTCATCCATTTGATTTAAATCTGTTCACATAAAATCATAGCACTATGTGCTTCTGTTTTTCTGAAATGAGTTTGAAATTTGATCCCAAATCTATATGCATGCATGAATGATATGCAAACTTTGTAATTATGATTTTTAGGGATGTTACACAATCATGGACAATGCACTTCGACGGCTCCAAGCGTGAGGCTGGAGTAGGAGCTGGAGTCATACTGACGTCCCCTCAGGGCGATGATACGTCCAAAACGTATCTACTTTCCCGAACACTTTTTCTATTGTTTTTCCTCTAAACTTGTGTGATTTGGATTCAACTAACACGGATTGACGCTGTTTTCAGCAGAATTACTCTGGTGTCTAGTTTTTGTGCAGAAAATCAACTATCAGGAAAAATCCCGGAAATATGCCAAAATCCTATTTCACCAGAAGATCCATAGAGCCAAAGTACAAGACGGAGTGGAGGCCTGGGAGGTCACACCCCTGCCAGGTGCGGGCTAGGCCTGGCCGCGCCTAGGGGGGTGCGGCCACCCCAAGCACCCCCTCGGCCTCCCTCTTCGCCTATAAGAAGCCTCTTGACCTAAAAACCGCGGGGGGGGGGGGGGGTTCGTCGTTTTTCCAGAAAGAGTTCCGCTACGCCGCCACCACCAGAAGCCGCGATTCGGATCCAGAAACTCCGTTCTGGCACCCTGCCATGATGGGGGAATTTGGGAAGGATCATCGCTATCGTCATCGCCAAAGCCTCTCCATCAACCATCAATGTTTCCCTCATCCATGAGTGAGTAATCCCCCGCTGTAGGCTATGGGGATGGTAGGGATTGGATGAGTTCTATCATGTAATCGAATAAGAATTATGGTGATTGGAGTTCAACTGAGCTAAATACACCTGAGCCTATTACTCCTGAACCAGTTGTGCCTGAACTAGATCCAGTACCAACACCAAAGAAGAGGGGAGTTATTGCATTAAATGATGAAGTGATGAAGGAAGCTAAGAAGTGTCTAAAGGAGAAAGGTATTAGAGCTGAAGATGTGAAGAATCTACCTCCTATAGAAGAATTATGTAAGCCAATTCCCCACTCATCCACTATTGAGGTACACTCTCTCCAACACTTTGATGAAGGTGATATTCCTTATGGTAAGCCTCCTGATCAATGTTTAGAGGAACTTGACATTTTTATTGTTAAACAATGTAATTTTAGTAAACAAGTTCAGAATCATTTATTGGAAAACTCTAGAGATATTAATGAGTTGAAAGATATCGTGGAAAGAACTTCTAATGATATTAAAATGCTTTGTAAACATTTTCAAATGGTTCAAACCCAACTTTATCAACTTGCTAAGGTACAAAAAGATATGCTAGTTAATGCCTCTGGAGATAAACATGCTTATGGAATTAGAACTAGGAGTGGTATAGCTACTCAAGATCCTTTATATCTTGAAGGACACCCTAAAAGAATTGAGCAGGATTCTCAACAAGGTGAAAGTAGTAGTAGTCCTCGTAAGAGAAAGAAAAAGAAACATAAAATAGTTGAGGAACCCCTTGAACCTGCTGTAGATCCTAATAGTATATGTGTCTCTGATGCTAAAACTGAGAGTGGTAATGATAAAAGTGATGCTCCTGATAAGGAGGAAGTTGAGGAAGAACCTGAGAAGCACACTAAGAATACCAAGTACACTAAGGAAGATTTTATTGCTAAGAAACATGGTAGTGAGAGAGAACCTTGGGTACAGAAACCTATGCCTTTTCCAGGTAAGAAACACAAGTCAAAGGAGGAAGAACACTACAACAAGTTTTGTGAGTGGATGAAGCCTTTATTTTTGCAAATTCCTTTGACTGATGCTATTAAGTTGCCTCCTTATTCAAAGTATATGAAGGATAGTGTCTCTAATAAAAGGAAGATTCCTAATGAGGAAATTTCTACCCTGCTTGCTAATTATTCCTTCAATGGTAAGGTTCCAAAGAAACTTGGTGATCCAGGTATACCAACTATTCCTTGCTCTATTAAGAATAATTATGTTAGAATTGCTTTATGTGATTTGGGAGCTGGAGTTAATGTTATGCCTTTTTCTCTCTACAAGAGACTTCAGCTAGAAAAGTTGATACCAACCGATATATCTTTGCAAATGGCTGACAAGTCAACTACTATTCCTGTTGGTATATGTGAGGATGTTCCTGTTCAAGTAGCTCATAATTGCTTGGTTTTAACTGATTTTGTTGTGCTTGAAATGCCTGAAGATGATAATATGTCTATTATTCTTGGGATACCCTTTCTTAATACTGCAGGTGCTCTCATCAATTGTAATCAAGGAAAAGTAACATTCAATATTAATGACAAAGAGCACACTGTTTATTTCCCCAAGAAGGTTGCTAAAAGCTATTGCCTGAATTCCATTTATAATATTGAGAGCATCAAGGTTGGAGAAATATATTGTCCCTTTCCACAAGAAAATTTTGAAACTATTATGATTGGGACCATTGCTATCAAGTTTGAGGTAACATAATCACCTTGTGGAATGCAAAGTTTTGTTTCATATAAGATTGTTTTGGTAACAAGACTTGATCAACCTTGTTAACAAAAAGAATTTTAATGAACAAAACAATGCTTTCACGGTGGTTATACTTGCTTACTTTTACTTTTATCCTTCCTAGTCTTTGCTTTTTCTCTTATTAGCTTTGGTTTTGTTAGTTGTTTGTTTATTAGAGTGTCTTAGAACTTCTGTAGTTTTGGTTTTGGTTTGCTTTTGCTTCTTCTAAAAAATCTGTTTCTGTGAGAAAATCAATTTTCATACCCTGAAAATTGGCCAAAAATAAAGTTTCCCGAAAAATCCCAGAAAATTCAAAATAAAATTTCCTCGAAAAAGGGGCAGAGGGACACCTGGAGTGACCCAGGGAGGCACCCCAGGCCAGCACACCCCTGGGCGGCGCGGCCAGCCCCTAGGTGGCGCCTGGCAGGGGTGTGGCCGACTTGTGGCCATCCAAGGTGCCTCCTCCCAGCCAAATTCTTTCTCTCTCCCAAAAAACCGGAAAACTTTCTCAAGCTCGAGTTCCTGTTGTTCTTGCTCGCGAATTTCGATCTCCTTGCTCAGCCCATCTTTGTTGCTGATTTTTGGAGGGATTGCTCCTTGGTATGTGCCTCCTCCGCTTGTCCAATTAGATTTGTGATTGGTAGATTGTATCTTGAGTATTTTGCTGCTATAGGTGACAGGTTGTGTGAGCTTGCATGCTTGTTCTATGCTTACAGATTACATTTTGATGCATGTATAGCCCTCTAGCAAGTTCCTATAGTAGTTTCTCATCATTTAAAAACTTGGAAATTGTAACATCCCAAAAATATTAAACTAGAATCATCAAACTCTAATCACCAAATTTAGGGTTAACAAAAACTTTTCCAATTAAAATATGAAAGCATTCATATGAGTGTGCATTAAAATTTGGATTCTTTTGAATTGCCATGATTATGTGTTTCTTTGCTTGTAAAATGATTCTTAGGTGAAATAAACATAATCTAAACAAACCCCAAACTTTTCCCAAAGACAAACAAATCAAAACCATCAAATTAAGTGAATGGTCACTTTTGCCAATTTAACTCCCATGCCTACTTTGGCTATCTCTAACTTTCAGAACTTAACAGAAACATGTATAGATCTTTGCACCCCTTGATAATACTCATAACAAGGTACCAAGGCCCACTTTGTGACCATCTAGAAACATTCAAATGCATAGTTTAAATGACAGTTTAAAATTGAATCTATTTCATAAGGGAAGATCCCACTTTTTCAAAAAACCCTCAAACCAACTCAACTTTCAAAACCAAGCATCTACAGACTCACCAGCACATGCCTAGCACACCCACCAAAAATCTTTTCAAAATTCAAAACTTGAGTTCATGCGGCCATTTCATCAAATAGGTTGCAGATGCAAATCAAACAAAATCAAAACACTATGTTGAGCAGTGTTTTGGGCCTAACTTGTTCCCTCTCTGGACACCACTAGCCTTAGTAGATCATCTAACAACCTTAACTAATCACTAGCACTACTGTAAGCTGGCCATTGTCATCAATGGTGAGCAGGCTGAGTGCACCATTGCCACCCCATGGTCGACAGCAAGCTACAAGCACCACTAGCCTTGCCAACCTTGTCTAGGAGCAAGCTAGCACCCCACCGCCACTCCCTATCCCAGCCACAAGCAATGCCAGCCACTGGACCACACGCCCGAGCCATGCCAAGCCGCTCTGCAAGCATGCCGAGAGCGCGCCCCGTGCGCCACACTCGACAGACGACCACAGACCGCGCGCCGCCCTCGCCGCGTGCACGCGTGATCACCACCGTCCCAGCAACCCCGCAGACATGCCCGTTCACCGCCGAGTGGACCACACGCGTTGTGCGCCATTAAAACTTCCATCGGGCACGCGCAGAACACCGCAGCGTTCCGACCGATCAGCACCGCCCCACTCCTCGCCACCACGTCGTTGAGCTTCGCCAGGGAGCACAACACCGCCCCTACCATCGCCCACGCTGATAGCCCTCTGTGCCATCGACCATGACGAGCTCAGCTTGCGCCCGTCGGTCCCCTCTCGCCACTATAAATAGAGGCCTCCCCTGCTCGATTTCTTCACACCAGTTCGCTCCCCACCTCTCACTGATCACACCTACTCACCCCCGGAGCAAGGCGAGCACCAGGTGGCTGGAATTGCACCAGAGTTCGCCGCTGCAGAGGAGGAGAGGCGCCGTCGATTTCGTCTACCCCAGGAGCTGCCGCGACCACCCCTGAGTTCGCCGTCGTAGACTTCGTCGTTCGCCCGCATCGCCGACCTTCGCCTGAGCCCCGGTGAGCCTCCCACGACCCCCACTGAGCCGCTAGGGTTCGAGCTCACCGGTGACTAGTTCATCGTCGACGATGACCCTCAGCCGTCGATCTTCATTCTAATCCAACGCACCACATCGCCCTGTACCGCTTCGCGTGTTAAGAGTCGTTGACCAGTAGACCTGCCCTGTTAGTTGCGCCCCGCGCCGCGGAGTGACACTGGGCCGGCCCGTTAACCTTTCCCGCGCAGCCCACTCGTTTGAATTTAGCTTTTTCTATTTATATTCAAACTCAGTTCTGTACCTAGTTTCAAAAATCAACCCAGCTCGATTCAGTGAACCAAATTGAATGAAACCAATTTTGTTAGAAAGATATTGAAATGCTTAATCCAAGCCCATTGGATTCAAATCATTTGAATTTATAGATCAACCTTGGTAAAAATAACAAGACAGAAGCTTTTATGCATTCAAACATTTTTCAAATTTAAACCATAATAGCTTTTGAGTTGATTCCAACTCTCAAAAATCACATTTGATCATACCTTTCAGAATATATAAAAACATATGGGTTTGCTTACAGAAATAATATTCAAGTAATAAAAGAATGCCACATAGACATTTCTAGTCACTTTATTTAATTGAAATAAAAGGTTAAACCTTATTAAATTGTGACACCACTTTAAATCACATTCCCATGTACTGAAATATGTGGTGATGACATGTGTCAACATGATCCCATGTTTGAGTTGGAGAATATTAAATCTTAAGTAGTTTTTCAATGAGTATAAATTACTTTTCTAAAAATAAATAAATGATGCAAGTGCTTTAATCTTGAATGTTAGTGATGATGCTAGATCATATATAGAACCCTTGTGTGTGATGATTGAAAGTAGTTAAGTATTGTTTGGTGATTGTGTACCTCGTATTTATTCATAGACGCTAGTACCGACCAAGGATACGAGGAGGAAGGAGGATACTACGAAGAAGAAGCCGAGGAGAACTTCAACCAATGCTCTGCACAAGGCAAGCCAATACTTGCAAGCTATTAACCTTGCAAGCTAACACTTGCAATTATGGAAGTTATATAACCTATGCAATGCACTAAGCATGCTTGGTTGGACACAATTGATGATACCCAATCCTAGTTTTACTTGCAAGCTTCATACTTTATTTCTTTATCAAAGCTATTACTTAGAGCTTACTTAGGTGAATTGTAGATTCTAGAAAGATAATTGAAGGTTGCATAAAGAGCATAAAATTTGGCCTAAGCTAGATAATCTTGATGCCATCCCAAGGCATGAGATTGAACTTAGTTAAACTCCACTAGTTTACCACCCCTCATTAGTACTCACCCCCACTTCTAGATACTAGTGCTAAGCATAAAACTTGATCAACTTTAGATGGGAATACTTGGTGGGAAAATGGTTATGAAAACCTTGGAATGATGGATCATTCTATTGAGATGTTTTGACATGTGTTTTCGAACACCAGGTGATTTTGGATGATGAAAATGTTAAGGCATGAGCCTTAGCCCTTTATAAAACTGATGGTTGTCTGGATGCGATACCATTCCAATGTTACCGTACAACCATAATACCCGAGAATTGGGTAGGGCTTGACTGGAAACTTATATACCTTAGTATTGGTTCCCTCACGGCCAAGGTCTGAGCTGAGGCTACCTTGTGAAGATTGTCCACCTGTGCAGTACCCAAGATGACAGTTGGTCATGGTTGGGAGGCCAAACTCATAGGAGAGGTGCTTATACTAGGGCGTGTAATTGAAAGGTTAGGATTGATTATCCGCATACTGAGTATGGTGAATTCAGGATTTGTTCCTGACAGATGTATCGAATGTTGTGGTGAAAGTGTACAATCTCTTCAGAGTGTCAAACTATTAGAATAGTAGTCGGTCGTCATGTTATGGACAGTTGGAGTGGCCATACTGTTCCCCCGTCAGATGTTTTCAAAAATGACTTGTGAAATGGATCGAGATTTTGACTTGACCACAACAGAGTTGTGATATGAAATACAAGTTCCCACTTAGGTGTTATAAAATTTCAACTAGCTTTTCTTGCTTCTAAACTTAGTAGAGGTAAATCTGGCTTTTTGCAAAAACAACCATAGAGCTTAGTGTCCTACTACAAAAACTCACTTCACTGGTTAGTATTAGTTTGCGAGTACTTAAAGAGTACTCATGGCTTTGTCCCTGGCTATTCCCGTGGCCAGAGTATGAAGAGGAGTATCAGGAGGAAGGACCCCAGGAAGGTTACGACAACTAGGATCATCTCCCATCGTCAGCATTGCCTGTGACCCCGAAGATGGAGCTTCGCCTATGCTACCTTTATTATTACGTTATTTCGCTGCTTGAGTTGTATTAAGAACTGGATCATGAGATCCTTATTTGTGTAAGACCTTATGTATGGTTTGTAATGGATGATGTACTGTGGTATCCAATTCTGTTATGTCTCGCAAAAATGGTAATCCTGGGATTATGTATATGGCATAACAGGCATCTGGGATTAAAAACCCGGGTGTTGACAAGTTGGTATCAGAGCCATCCTGACCATAGGAGACCCTAGTTAGACTGGACGTTTGAATCAAAAACTTAGTTTCAAAACCAAAGGAAGCAAATATTTACAAAAACTCATTCCCATTCTTATCACCTTGATTCTTTCATAAAAATTCCTGTTCCTCAAAAACTCTTGCAAAATACATAAAATTTGACACACTTGATCACTCTACTAACTTACTCATCCTATATTCTTATAGATGGACGTGAAGTACAACAAGTTTTATCAGTTGGGGAATGGAGGAAACCTTATCTTTGAGCGAGATTTGGACCAGCTTTCGGAACTTCTGGAGCGTTCGCACCCCGAGTTCTTCGGAGCTCAGCTCAATGATCAAGGAGGAGAAGATCTGCAGTGGCTAATTGTTGCAAGTCTCCGAGGAAAGATTGAACCTTCCACTGCCGAGGGAATTCAGTTTACTTTAAGAGAGAACAACTGGCTCGATGGACTTGCCAGGGCCATGCAGGAAGCTCTTGCCCGTCGGTGTGGGCAGAGTATCAACCAGATCAAGGGTACCCGCTTTGAGTTTTGTCCAAGGCGTGATGCTAATGGACAGCCACTGGAAGCCCCATACCACCACGAGCTGAAGACTCAGTTGGACCACCTTAGCTTCATGATGTACGATCGTCAGCAGGAATTAGACAATTGCCGTGACTACTCCAACCACAAGTCCGCCATCATCAAGACGAAGGATCAGACCATCGCCATGCTAGCAAAGGATCGCAAGTCTTGCTGCCGTCATCTCGACAAGAAGGAGCGCATCATTGCCCATCTTCGCCACCGTATCTCGGATTTGGAGGAGACCATCCATGAGAGAGACATGCAGTTGGAGGAAAGGGAGAATGCCGGAGAAGATCTTCGTGGAGACCCCTACTCCTATCTCAGCGATGATGATGACTTTCTGGAGGATCAGGCTATGGATTTCTTCACCGATGAGGATGATTACGCCTTCATCAATGACGATGAGGATGATGAGGATGACGACTACACCGACTCCGAGGAGTAGTAGCACTTGAGCACTAGCGTAGTGAGTTGTATTCGGTCCCACTGTATCATAGTTTCCAGAATGGTTCTTAAAACCATCTGTTTACCTTTGTTGTGGTGTGCGTTTGTATCGTGTGCTATGAATGAATGAATGAATGAAAAGCAATTTGCTAGAAAATCTGAGTCAAACTTTAAAAACTTTTCAAAGTCCCTAAACCTTAGAAATTTCCCTCTTTCTCATGATCTATCTCAATCTTCAGATGCCACGCGGAGGAAGTGGTTCATCCCCGGACCCGATGTTGCAGATCCTGCAAATGTTGGTTTCTGACCACGAAGCTGAAAGAGCGAACATCAAGCCAACCTAGCCACCCTTCAGCAGATAGCTCAGCTAGCCCACAACAATCAAGGCCAAGGAAACCAGGACAACCATGGATCTAAGCTCAAAAATTTCCAGAATACCAACCCACCTGTTTTCACTAAGTCAGAAGAGCCCCTAGACGCTGATGACTAGCTGCAAACCATGGAAAATAACCTAGAAGTCGCCGGAGTGGAAGCTAACGAGAAAGTTCTGTTCGCCACCCATTATCTGGCCGGAGATGCAAGAGCATGGTGGAACAGCGTTCGTGCAATGACCGGAGGACAGATGATGACCTGGGAGGAATTCAAAGTCAAGTTCAGCAGAACCCATGTGCCACCGGGTTTGATCAAGAGAATGAGAGACAAGTTCAGAGAACTTAAGCAAGGACGGATGACCGTAGTGGAATACCGTGACAAATTCTTGTCATTAGCTAGGTATGCCCCGGATGAGATCAACACCAAAGCCAAGAAGAAGGAAAGATTCTTGAATGGTATGCACGATGAGATGCAGACAGTGTTGGTCAATATCCCCTTTGCCGATATTGAAGCCCTTGTCGACTCTGCCATCCAGATGGAAGGAAAGATCAACCAAGCCAATGAGAACCGCAAGCGTCGCATGATGCATCAGCCAGGAACCCATCAGACCCCAAATTATCGCCCTAACCCATCTCCAGGATTTGCCCCAAGAACCAACAGACCCCCGATGAACCGTTCGACCTATCCCAACCGTGGAAACCCGAGGCCCGGAGGAAATCATAACAACCCCGGCAACCCTAACAATTTCAACCGTGCCCCACCAAGTTCAACAACAACAATGCTACCGCCAATACCAACACTGCCCCGAGGACTGGAAGCAATGTTGTGCCTGTTGCAGCAAAGGACAAGTCGCAAGTGACTTGTTATGACTGTGGAAATAAGGGTCACTACTCCAACGAGTGCCCCAACAAGAAGAATGCCGCAACCCCCATTGCAAATGTCCCAACTCAGCAGCAGCGTCGTGTTCAGCCAGGAAGAAGGTTTGCCCCAGGGAGTTCACTCAATCGCAACGGTCGTCTTTTTCTCATGCATGCTGAAGAAGCTCAGGAAGCGCCAGACGTCATGCTGGGTATGTTTTCTATTAATTCAATACTTGCTCGAGTGTTGTTTGATTCGGGTGCATCGCATTCATTTGTCACCGAAGAATTTGCCTGCACTAGTAATATTCAACCAACCAAACTGAAGCATGTTATGATTGTTCAAATCCCCGGTTCAACCACCAAAGCTAGGCAAATTTGCAAAGCCGTCCCTATCCGAATCCATGGCATAGATTTTTATGCTAATCTAATAGTACTCGGAACTAAAGGTTTGGAAGTAGTACTAGGAATGGATTGGATGTCCAAGCATAAAGGATTAATTGACTGTGCCAAGAAAGCCATAACCATGACCATTATAGCCGGAATATCAGTCGAGCATGTATATGAAACCTTACCTCGTCAATTCAAGTGCAACAAGAGTATAGCCCAACCTACCATTGACCAAGTCCGGATAGTCTGCGAATACCCCGATGTATTTCCAGATGTTTTGCCCGGTATGCCCCCAGATCGGGATATCGAGTTTATCATTGAACTAATCCCTGGAACCGGACCCATAGCCCAGAGGCCATATAGTATAAACCCGTCTGAACTAGCAGAACTGAAGAAGCAACTGGATTCCATATTGGAAATTGGATTGATTCAACCAAGTGCGTCACCTTGGAGATCACCTGTCTTGTTCATGGACAAGAAGGATGGAGGTAACCGTTTGTGTACGGATTATCGGAAGTTGAATGATGTGACTATCAAGAACAAGTGCCCATTGCCCAAGATAGAAGATTTGTTTGATCAGTTGACCGGTGCCAAAGTGTTTTCTAAGATTGATCGTAGGACTGGCTATCATCAACTCAAGATTCACGCAGAGGATATTCCAAAGACTTCCTTTACCACCAGATATGGATTATACGAGTATACCGTCATGTCTTTTGAATTAACCAATGCCCCCGCTTATTTCATGAATCTCATGAATAAGATTTTTATGGACTTCCTGGATAAGTTTGTCAGTGTTTTCATCGATGACATTCTGATTTATTCCAAATCAGAAGAAGAACATGAGCTACACCTAAGGACCATTCTTGGAACCCTTAGAGAGCATCAGTTGTATGCCAAGTTTAGCAAATGTGAATTCTGGGTACAGGTGGTAGGATTCCTCGGTCACATTGTATCAGCCAGAGGAATTGCTGTTGACCCTGCAAAAGTGAAAGATGTCAAAGATTGGCAAGACCCAACCACTCAAACCCAAGTTCGTGCATTTCTCGGATTGGCGGGATATTACCGCAAGTTCGTAGAAGGATTCTCGAGTATCACCAGACCCATGACCCAATTGCTGAAGAAGGACAAGAAGTTTGAATGGACCGACAAATACGAAGCGAGTTTTCAAGAACTCAAGAGGAGATTGATTTCAGCCCAAATCTTAATCATGCCGGATATCACGAAGCCTTTCGACGTGTATTGTGACGCATCCAAGATCGGTCTTGAATGTGTGATGATGCAAGAAGGCAAAGTTATATCTTATCTATCTCGACAACTGAAACAACATGAACAAAATTACCCCACCCATGACCTCGAACTCGCAGCCGTAGTTCTAGACCTGAAGACATGGAGGCACCACCTGATGGGAAACCGTTGTGAGATTTATTCAGATCACAAGAGTCTGAAGTATATATTCACTAAGAAGGATCTGAATATGAGACAGAGCAGATGAATTGAGCTAATCAAGGATTATGACCTGGACATCCACTATCACCCTGGTAAAGCCAACGTGGTAGCAGATGCCCTTAGCAGATTGACGTGCCGCTTGAACTCCATGATTTTGAAGGAGCAACCAATCTTGCACAAAGAGATGGAAGATTTTCGAATGGAATTAGTAAGTGAAGGATTTTTGGCTAGCATAGAACTTCAACCCACTTTGATCAGCCAGATCAAAGAGGCGCAGAAAGGAAATGCTAGTATCGACGGAATCAAGCATCGTATCGGTACAGGCAAAGTACCTGGATTCACCGAAGACGAAGAAGGAGTTCTATGGTACAAAGGACGCCTTTCTGTACCAGCAGATTCGGAATTGAAAGAAGTTATTCTGAAGGAAGATCATGATACTCTTTATTCTATCCACCCTGGAGGAACGAAGATGTATCAAGATCTGAAGGAGCAATTTTGGTGGCATAAGATGAAGAGAGAAATCGGAAGCTATATCGCCAAGTGTGATATATGTCAGCGAGTCAAGGCAGGACATCAAAGACCCGCTGGATTATTGCAACCATTGCAGATTCCGGAATGGAAATGGGATTCCGTTGGAATGGACTTTATCACCGGATTGCCTACTTCTAGTAGGGGAAATGACTCTATCTGGGTCATAGTGGATAGATTGTTCAAAGTCGCCCATTTCTTACCAGTCAAGACCACATATCAGAGTTTGAAGCTAGCGGAGTCAAGACCACATATCAGTTCGCTTGTGAACTTTATTTGCTTGCCTCTTATTATGTGTGACTTACTATGTGTGAACTAACTATTTGTGCTATGTATGGTGATACTATGTGGTTATCGTATGGATCCATCTTGTGTGTAATATGGCTATTCTCATTTGGATCCATCCTATGTGACAACCTTCCCCAGTCCTAATCAATATTGGTCATCACATGTTATTTAGCAAAGGTATGTGCTCTATGTGCGACTTCTACTCCCAGGTAACTTGTTTGAGTGTATGGGGCTTGTTTCTACATATCTAGGGGGAGCCCCATCTATATCTTGTCATCACTAGATTTCTCAGAAAATGTGTTGTCATCAAACACCAAAAAGGGGGAGATTGAAAGAGCATTTCCTATCCCTAGTGATTTTGGTGTTTTATAACAACACACATATCGGACTAATTATTTGCCAAGTGTACCGCAGGTGCATTGAAAAGTTTTGCAATGTTGAAAAACGGTTTGCCTGGCGCGGTACCAAAAAGCGGTAGTACCGCTTTTTGCTACCGGATGCGACAGAAGGCTTAGACTAACTATCAAAAAGCCTCTGTCGGGCTAGGTACTAAAAAGCGGTAGTACCGCATTTTAGTACCTAGCGCGATAGTAGCTTTTTGACCACTTGTCAAAAGCACGCTGCTCGGTACTAAAATGCGGTAATCTGCTTTTTAGTACCTCAAGGCGTAGACTTTTTGTATGTTGGCAAAAAGCTTCTGTCTGCCTAGGTAGCAAAATGTGGTAGTACCGCATTTTACTACCTGGTGTGACAGAGAGTTTTTTCGTCTAAAGCTGCAGATTCCACTACGTCCGGTAGTACCAGTTGCCACTTGCGGTACTACCGCTTTACGGTAGCATCAATAGTAGTACCGTTGTGGGCAGGGCTTTATGAAGTTTGAAAGAGGGTGGTCCGGTACCAGGTCCGGTAGTACCAGAGTTCTCCGGTAGTACCGCTTGAACTTCCTATTACTACCGCGCAAGAAAAGCTCAACGGCGATTTGATTGGAGGGTATAAATACCCCTCCACCTACCTTGGGACAAGATGCTCAGCCACATTAAAGTCAAGACCACCATTGGAGCCACTCAATCTTCAAGATCTCCACATTCCACCACCCAAAGTCCTTGATCTTTGGGGAATCGAAGGAGGAGGCCCCGATCTACTACTTCACCAAAAGAGATCTTCATTTCCCCCTCATTTCATTGAGGGCCCCTTTGCTCTAGTGTTTTCTTGGAAACCCTAGTTCTTGTTTTGGTTCTTACAAGCTTGTCTTTGATTGCTTTGACAACTTGCTTGTATTTGGGAGCCTCCGATTAAGTTGTGGATGTGTGCCCCAAACTTGTAATGGTGCCGGCTTCCACCTTGAAGGTTGCCGATATAGTGGAAGGTGAATCGATCCCGTTGGGGTGAGATTCATCGGAGAACAAGGGAGGCATTTTGTGGCGTTGGTGGTTTGAAACCACCCCCTCTCCAAACGTAGACGTACTTCCCCTCAAAAGGAAGGAACTACGGGAAACAAATCCTTGTGTCTCCGCGTCCACTTTTTGGTTACTTCTATCCTTTACCGCACCTTACTTACTTGTTACTACTTTGTGTTGTGGTAGCTCTTGCATAATTGTCATATAGGTAAATTCACCATAGTTGCATTATCTAGAGAATTTACCTTATTGTCAAACCTTAATTTGGAAAAGAAGAAAATTTGAAGTAGCACCTATTCACCCCCCCCTCTAGGTGCCCATACGATCCTTTTAATTGGTATCAGAGCCTCGGCTCTTTATTCGGGCTTTACCGCCTAAGAGAATATGGGTAGCGACAAAGGGGATGGTGGTAGTGAGTTGACACCGGTGACCATGGAAGATCTCAAAAACTTGGAAACAAGATTGAGCTCTTCCTTGGTCAACGAAGTCAAGAAGATGCTCGAGCAACTTCTTAAAGACAAAGAAGGCTCATCACCCCCATCTCCTCAAGAGGATCAACCATCCATTTTACCTAAAGGGAATACGTCGGTATCCCCCGAGGGTATGGTGGTGGGGGGTAAACTAGACAACGTTAATTCCTACACACACAATGATGGTGGGAAGGGTGAGTACCGTGACTCATGGTACTCTCCCGACCCTCCAATCCCTCACCCTCATGTATACAATAGTGAAGGGTTTCGCAGCATAGTAAATCAAAAAAATTCTACGGATACGAACGGGAAAGCCAAGATCTAATCTAGGAGATGCAAACAACGACGGGGGATAGATGAGATCTTCATACCCTTGAAGATTCGCACAGCAGAACGTTCGATGGAACGTGGGTGATGTAGTCGTACTCGCTTCTCCTCCTCGCGATCCGATCCGATCTAACACCGCAAGTGGCGATGCCTCCGAGAGATGCACACGTGCGGCATCTCGACGTCTCCTCCTTCCTCGGTCCAGCAAGTATGGTGGAGAGATGGATTGGATCTACAACGCGACGGTGCGGTGCAAGTGGTGGAGAGTTTCTGCAGCAGGGCTTCGCCTACACGCAATCGGGAGGAAAAGAGAGAGGAGGGGCAGCAGGGCGGCTAGGGTTGAGGAGGAGGTGTAGGGGAGGGGTGTGCCCCCAGCCCTCTTTATATAGAGGGGTGGGCGGCCAACCCTAGCCCCTCCCCCAAGCCCTAGGCCGGCGGCCAAGGAGGGAGGAGTGGGGGGCAAGTTTCCCCCCTCCCTTCTAGAAGCTCCCCTAGGGTTTTGCCCTAGGCTTGGTCGGCTGGGCCCTATGGGGTTTGTCCCCTTGGCCCAATGCGGCCAGGACACTCCCTCATAGGCCCATGCCCCCTCCCGGTAGGTGGGGCCACGTTGGTCCCCCTCCGGAAGGTTCTAGAAGCTTCCGGTACAATACCGATTAACCCGAAACAATTCTGAACTCCAAAAACTGCATTGCCTTATATGAAATCTTATTCTCCGGACCATTCTGGAACCTCTCGTGATGTCCTGGATCTCATCCAAGACTCCGAACAAAAACTCATAAACCAATTATCCAATCTATCCTAGCGTCGAGACACGTTAAGTGTGTGACCCTTCGGGTTCGAGAATATGCAGACATGATCTTATATCAATAATCAACAATGGGTCTGGAAACCCATATTGACTCCACACATCCATCGATGATCATATCGGATGAACCACGATGCCAGGATTCAATCAATCCCATATATATATTCCTTCGTCGCGATATTTTACTTGCCCGAGATTTGATCATCGATGCCATACCTACTTCATTCTCGTTAACAGCAAGTACTTTACTCGTTCCGTAATCCGATATCACTTTGTGATTAAATCCTTAACCACATGCTTGCAAGCGGTGTTGATATCGACACGAGTGGGCCCAAGTATATCTCTCCGACTTGGGAGGAAAAATCCCATCTCGATACATACAACCCAACAGGTACTTTCCGATCACCTGAGAGACACCTTTATGATCACCCTCTCATAGGATGACGTTTGATGACCTCAAAGATTTCTTCTGATACCAGGGAGTTGTATTATCTCATGGTCTAAGGAATACAATATTTCACATAAGAAAAGCTTCACAAAGATGAACACGATGACACGATCTAATTGCTCCGCTTAGTTTGGGTCTGTACATCATATCATTCTCCCAATGATATGATCTCATTATTAATCGACAACTCATGTCTATGATTAGGAAACCTTAACCATCATTAATCAATGAGCTAGTCCATAGAGGCATACTAGGGACACGGCGTTGTTCACAAACCACACAAGTATTAAAGTTTCCGCTTAATACAATTCTAGCATGGAATATAAACTTTATCATGAACAAGAATTATAATAATAACATCTTTATTATTGCCTATAGGGCATAATTCCAACAGTCTCCCACTTGCACTAGAGTCAATAATCTAGTTTACATCTGGCAACAATCTAACACCCATGGCACTAAGGTGTTGATCATGTTTTGCACGTGGAAGAGGTTTAGTCAATGGATCTGCGACATTCAGATTTGTATGTTCTTTGCTAATCTTCAGATCTCCATCTGCTATATAATCTCGGATTATATGAAACTTGCGGTTGATATGCTTGGTCTTTGGATGATATCTTGGTTCCTTAGCGAGTGCTATGGCGCCACTGTTGTCACACAATATCTCCAGTGGGTCCAAGGCACTTGGAACCACACCAAGCTCAGTGAACCAAGCTCAGTGATGAAGTCCTGATCCAAACTCCTTCACTTGACGCTTCTACAGCAGCCACGTATTCCGCTTCTCATCAGATCCCGCGATCACGCTTTGCTTGCAGCTTCTCCAGCTCACAGCTCCTCCATTCAAAATATAAACGTATCCTGTCTGAGATTTAGAATCATCTTTGTCGGTGTCGAAACTAGCATCGACGTAACCTTTTACGACGAGTTGTTCATCACCTCCATAGACTAAGAACATTTCTTTAGTTCTATTTAAATACTTTAGGATGTTCTTCACGGTTGTCCAGTGCTCCACTCCTGGATCACTTTGGTATATGCTCGTCAAACTAAGAGCATTGGACACATCCGGTCTAGTACATAGCATGGCATACATGATAGATCCTATGGCCGAGGCATAAGGAACTTTGCTCATAGATTCTCTATCATTTACCGTAGCTGGACACTGAGCCTTGCTCAATATCTTACCTGACAACATAGGCACTGAACCTTTCTTTGCCTTATCCATTCTGAATCTTTTCAAAACTTTGTCCAGGTATGTACTCTGGCTTAAAGCTATCAGGCGTCTTTGTCTATCTCTATAGATTTTGATGCCCAATATATAAGCATCTTCCCCTAGGTCTTTCATTGAAAAACATTTGTTCAAATAACTCTTCACATCGTTAAGCATGTTAATGTCATTTCCAATAATCAATATGTCATCCACATATAGTACCAGAAATGTCACTGAGCTCCCACTCACTTTCTTGTAGATACAAGCTTCATAGCAATTTGGAACAAATCCAAAGCTCTTGATCACTTGATCAAAACGAAGGTTCCAACTCCGAGATGCTTGCTTCAGTCCATAAATGGAACGCTGAAGTTTGCACACTTTATCAGCATCCTTAGGATCGACAAAACCTTCGGGTTGCATCATATACAACTCTTCATCAATGTTACCATTGAGGAACGCAGTCTTGACATCCATCTGACATATTTCATAATCATGAAACACAGCAATTGCTAATAAAATCCGAATGGACTTAAACATCGCTATAGGAGAGAAAGTCTCATCGTAGTCAACACCTTGAACTTGTCGAAAACCTTTTGCGACAAGTCGTGCTTTATAGACGGTAACATTACCATCCACGTCTGTTTTCTTCTTGAAGATCCATTTGCACTCAACGGCCTTTCGGTCGCTAGGAGGGTCCACCAAAGTCCATACTTGGTTTTCGCTCATGGATCCCAATTCGGATTTCATGGCCTCTAGCCATTTCTCAGAGTCTGGGCTCATCATCGCTTCCTCATAGTTCGTAGGTTCACTGTCATCTACTAACAAGACAGTTAAGACAGGGTTGCCATACCACTCAGGAAGGGCCGACCTTATCGACCTGCGACGTTCAGTAGTAGCATCGTCCGAAGCTTCATGATCCTTGTCATTAGCTTCCTCTATTGTTGGTGCAGGCGGAACTGGAACAATTTCAGGTGCTGCGCTACTCTCCAACTCAAGAGAAGGTTCAACAACCTCGTCTAGCTCTACTTTCCTCCCACTCACTTCTTTCGAGAGAAACTCCTTCTCAAGAAAGGATCCGTTCTTTGCGACAAACACTTTGCCTTCGGTTCTGTGATAGAAGGTATACCCAATAGTTTCCTTAGGGTATCCTATGAAGACGCATTTCTCCGCTTTGGGTTCGAGCTTGTCCGGCATCAACTTCTTGACGTAAGCTTCGCATCCCCAAACTTTAAGAAACGACAACTTAGGTTTAGCACCAAACCACAGTTCATACGGTGTCGTCTCAACGGATTTAGATGGTGCCCTATTTAAAGTGAATGAAGCGGTTTCTAATGCATAACCCCAAAATGATAAAGGCAAATCAGTAAGAGACATCATTGATCGGATCATATCTAATAGAGTTCGATTCTGGCGTTCAGACACACCATTGCACTATGGTGTTCTGGGTGGCGTGAGTTGCGAAATGATTCCGCTTGCTTTAAGTTGCGTGAGAAAATCATAACTCGAATATTCACCTCCACGATCGGATCATAGAAACTTAATTTTCCTGTTACGATGGTTCTCCACTTCACTCTGAAATTCTTTCAACTTTTCAAAAGTTTCAGATTTATGTTTCATTAAATAGATATACCCATATCTACTTAAGTCATCGGTAAAAGTGAGAAAGTAGCGATATCCACCGCGCGTCGAAACACTCATCGGTCTGCATACATCGGTATGTATGATTTCCAACAAGTCCGTTGCTCGCTCCATCATTCCGGAGAACGGGGTTTTGATCATCTTTCCCATGAGGCATGGTTCGCATGTGTCAAATGATTCAAAATTGAGAGACTCCAAAAGTCCATCAGAATGGAGTTTCTTCATGCATTTTACACCAATATGACCTAGACGACAGTGCCACAAATAAGTAGTATTATCACTATCTACTTTGCATCTCTTAGCCTCAATGTTATGGATGTGTGTTTCATCCCTTTCGAGATTCAGAAGAAATAAACCATTCACAGTAGGTGCATGACCATAAAAGATGTTACTCATATAAATGGAACAACCATTATTCTCAGATTTAAATGAATAACCGTCTTGCAATAAACACGATCCAGATATGATGCTCATGCTCAACGCAGGCACATAATAACACTTATTGAGGTTTAAAACTAATCCCGAAGGTAAAACTAAGGAGAGCGTGCCAACGGCCATCACATCAACTCTTGATCCATTGCCAACGCGCACCGTCACCTCATCCCTCGCAAGCCGTTTTCTATTCCGTAGCTCCTGTTTCGAGTTATAGATATTAGCAACTGAACCAGTATCAAATACCCAGGCACTACAACGAGGGCTAGTAAGGAAAACATCAATAACATGTATATCAAATATACCTTTGATGGTGCCAGCCTTCTTGTCCGCTAAGTAATTCGGACGCTATGCCCAAAGGACCCTTGTCCTTGCAATAGAAGCACTCAGTGTCCGGCTTAGGTCCAGACTTGAGCTTCTTCTCAACAGGGGCAACGCGCTTGCCGCCGCCTTTCTTGAAGGGCTTCTTTGCACCCTTACCTTTCTTAAAGCTGGGGGGGCTTGTTGACCATCAACACATGATTATCCTTTTTGATGTCCACCTCTGCAACTTTCAGCTTAGCGAAGATCTCGGTGATCGTATCAGTGGAACCAATCTGATTATGAGTCACTACAAAACTTTTGTAGCTGGGAGGGAGTGATTGCAGAACCCTATCAATCTTGAGCTCCTCTGGAATCTTGCAGTCCAGTTGCTCAAGGCGTTGAGTGTAGCCCGACATCTTTATGGTGTGCTCACTAACGGAACTCCCTTCCTCCATCTTGCAGTTAAAGAATTTCTCAGAGATCTCATATCTCTTAGAACGGGCCTGAGTCTTGAACATAGTTTTCAGTTCCTCAAGAATCTCATAGGGCCCGGGGTAATCTTCAAAACGATTTTGAAGGTCCGATTCCATAGCAAACAACATGGTGCTCTTAATCACACCATAATCATCTTTGCGTGACTGATAGACAGCTTTCTCATCAGCCGGCGCATCTACATCAGGGGCGTCGCCTAGCACATTCTCAAGGACATAGTCCTTTTGTCCGCCAGAGAGAATGATTCTCAGATTGCGGAACCAGTTGGTGAAGTTAGACCCATTGTTCTTAAGCTTTTCTTTCTCAGCAAAAACGTTGAAGTTGAAGTTGGACTTAGCCATTTGATCTACAATATTTGCAAGTACATATTAGACTATGTTCATGATAACTAGTTCAACTTAATCAAATTACTAGATGAACTCCCACTAAATTTAATATCCCTCAAGTTGTTTAGTGAACATTATCCAAATTCACCATACCTAATCCGATCTTCACGAGAAGAGATGTGGTTTCAATGGTGGACAACAAAGTGTCGATCATATCATTCATATGACTCATGCTTAACCTTTTGGTTCATGTGTTTCAAGGCCATGTCTGTACATGCTAGGCTCGTCAAGTCAAACCCAAGTATTTCCGCGTGTGCAAAACTGGCTTGCACCCGTTGTATGTGAACGTAGAGTTTATAGCACCCGATCATCACGTGATGCTTGAACACGACGAACTTTTGCAACGGTGCATACATGGGGATAACAGAGTTTTATCTTGATCTTTAAGTGACGAATCATCTTATGATGCTACCGTCACGATCTAAGCATAATAAGATACATAAAAGGATAAACATCACATGCATATAACTTTATGTGACATGGTATAGCCAATCTTCGCGCAATGATCTCCGTCTTGTGTGTGCCGGCATGATCTCCATCACTCCACCATGATTGCCTCCACCACGAATAGCAACTACAACTATTGCTAACTACTTAGCGATAAAGTAAAGCTATTACATGGCGCATAAGAAGTTGACACACAGGTCATACACAATTATAAAGACAACCATATGGCTCTTGCCGGTTGTGTACTCATCGACATGCAAGTCGTGAAACATTACAAAACATGATCATCGCATACAACATACACATCACATCTTGGGCCATACCATATCACAGAAAACACTCCCTGCAAAAACAAGTTAGACGCCTCTACTTTGTTGTTGCATGTTTTACGTGGCTTATGGGAGTAGCAAGCTAAGAACGATTCTTACCTACGGAAAGCCACAACGGTGATATTATGGTTGCCAAACTTCGGTGTAAATCCCATAACAACTATAGTGAGAGAAACTGGCATCCACCAGCCGCATGTGTGGAACAAGCCACACGTCAAGTGCGGAGCCGGTCTCGCGAACGAGGTCGCGTAAGGTTGGCCTGGACCGCTTCGATCTCACTATCCCGCGTCATAAGAAGTACACAAACAAGAGGCTTGCAACAGAAAACAACAATGCCCGCAACAACCATGTTGCGTTCTACTCGTGAAACACATCTACGCATAGATCTAGCTCTAATACCACTCAACGGTTTCGTAGCATAGTAAATCAAAAAAATTCTATGGATGCGAACGGGAAAGCCAAGATCTAATCTAGGAGATGCAAACAACGAGGGGGATAGATGAGATCTTCATACCCTTGAAGATTCGCACAGCGGAACGTTCGACGGAACGTGGGTGATGTAGTCGTACTCGCTTCTCCTCCTCGCGATCCGATCCGATCCGATCTAACACCGCAAGTGGCGATGCCTCCGAGAGATGCACACGTGTGGCACCTTGACGTCTCCTCCTTCCTCGGTCTAGCAAGTATGGTGGAGAGATGGATTGGATCTACAACACGATGGCGCGGTGCAAGTGGTGGAGAGTTTCTGCAGCAGGGCTTCGCCTACACGCAGTCGGGAGGGAGAGAGAGAGGAGGGGCAGCAGGGCGGCTAGGGTTGAGGAGGTGTGGGAGGGGCGCCCCAGCCCTCTTTATATAGAGGGGTGGAGGCCAGCCCTAGCCCCTCCCCCAAGCCCTAGGCCGGCGGCCAAGGAGGGAGGAGTGGGGGGCAAGTTTTCCCCCTCCCTTCTAGAAGCTCCCCTAGGGTTTTGCCCTAGGCTTGGCCGGCTGAGCCCTATGGGGCTTGTGCCCTTGGACCAATGCGGCCAGGACACTCCCTCATAGGCCCATGCCCCCTCCCGGCAGGTGGGGCACGTTGGCCCCCCTCCGGAAGGTTCTAGAAGCTTCTGGTACAATACCGATTAACCCGAAACAATTCCGAACTCCAAAAACTGCATTGCCTTATATGAATCTTATTCTCCAGACCATTCTGGAATCTCTCGTGACGTCCTGGATCTCATCCGAGACTCCGAACAAAAACTCATAAACCAATTATCCAATATATCCTAGCGTCAAGACACGTTAAGTGTGTGACCCTTCGGGTTCGAGAATATGCAGACATGATCTTATATCAATAATCAACAGCGGGGTCTGGAAACCCATATTGACTCCCACACATCCATCGATGATCATATCGGATGAACCACGATGCCAGGATTCAATCAATCCCATATATATATTCCCTTCGTCTCGCGATATTTTACTTGCCCGAGATTTGATCGTCGGTACCGTCATACCTAGTTCAATCTCGTTCACAGCAAGTACTTTACTCGTTCCGTAATCCGATATCACTTTGTGATTAAATCTTTAACCACATGCTTGCAAGCGGTGTTGATATCGATTACCGAGTGGGCCCGAAGTATATCTCTCCGACTTGGGAGGGAAAAATCCCATCTCGATACATACAACCCAACAGGTACTTTCCGATCACCTGAGAGACACCTTTATGATCACCCTCTCATAGGATGACGTTTGATGACCTCAAAGATTTCTTCTGATACCAGGGAGTTGTATTATCTCATGGTCTAAGGAATACAATATTTCACATAAGAAAAGCTTCACAAAGATGAACACGATGACACGATCTAATTGCTCCGCTTAGTTTGGGTCTGTACATCATATCATTCTCCCAATGATATGATCTCATTATTAATCGACAACTCATGTCTATGATTAGGAAACCTTAACCATCATTAATCAATGAGCTAGTCCATAGAGGCATACTAGGGACACGGTGTTGTTCACAAACCACACAAGTATTAAAGTTTCTGCTTAATACAATTCTAGCATGGAATATAAACTTTATCATGAACAAGAATTATAATAATAACATCCTTATTATTGCCTATAGGGCATAATTCCAACAGTCTCCCACTTGCACTAGAGTCAATAATCTAGTTTTCATCTGGCAACAATCTAACACCCATGGCACTAAGGTGCTGATCATATTTTGCACATGGAAGAGGTTTAGTCAATGGATCTGCGACATTCAGATCTGTATGTACTTTGCTAATCTTCAGATCTCCATCTGCTATATAATCTCGGATTATATGAAACTTGCGGTTGATATGCTTGGTCTTTGGATGATATCTTGGTTCCTTAGCGAGTGCTATGGTGCCAGTGTTGTCACATTAATATCTCCAAAGGTCCAAGGCACTTGGAACCACACCAAGCTCAGTGATGAAGTTCCTGATCCAAACTCCTTCACTTGACGCTTCTGCAGCAGCCATGTATTCCGCTTCTACTGTAGATCCCGCGATCACGCTTTGCTTGCAGCTTCTCCAGCTCACAGCTCCTCCATTCAAAATATAAACGTATCCTTTCTGGGATTTAGAATCATCCTTGTCGGTGTCGAAACTAGCATCGACGTAACCTTTTACGACGAGCTGTTCATCACCTCCATAGACTAAGAACATTTCTTTAGTTCTATTTAAATACTTTAGGATGTTCTTCACGGTTGTCCAGTGCTCCACTTGTGGATCACTTTGGTATCTGCTCGTCAAACTAAGAGCATTGGACACATCCGTTCTAGTACATAGCATGGCATACATGATAGATCCTATGGCCGAGGCATAAGGCAATTTGCTCATAGCTTCTCTATCATTTACCGTAGCTGGACACTGAGCCTTGCTCAATATCTTACCTGACAACATAGGCACTGAACCTTTCTTTGCCTTATCCATTCTGAACCTTTTCAGAACTTTGTCCAGGTATGTACTCTGGCTTAAAGCTATCAGGCGTCTTTGTCTATCTCTATAGATTTTGATGCCCAATATATAAGAAGCTTCCCCTAGGTCTTTCATTGAAAAACATTTGTTCAAATAACTCTTCACATCGTTAAGCATGTTAATGTCATTTCCAATAATCAATATGTCATCCAGATATAGTACCAGAAATGTCACTGAGCTCCCACTCACTTTCTTGTAGATACAAGCTTCGTAGCAATTTGGAACAAATCCAAAGCTCTTGATCACTTGATCAAAACGAAGGTTCCAACTCCGAGATGCTTGCTTCAGTCCCTAAAGTTTGCACACTTTATCAGCATCCTTAGGATCGACAAAACCTTCGGGTTGCATCATATACAACTCTTCATCAATGTTACCATTGAGGAATGCAGTCTTGACATCCATCTGCCATATTTCATAATCATGAAACGCAGCAATTGCTAATAAAATCCGAATGGACTTAAACATCGCTACGGGAGAGAAAGTCTCATAGTAGTCAACACCTTGAACTTGTCGAAAACCTTTCGCGACAAGTCGTGCTTTATAGACGTAACATTACCATTCGCGTCCGTTTTCTTCTTGAAGATCCATTTGCACTCAACGGCCTTTCGGTCGCTAGGAGGGTCCACCAAAGTCCATACTTGGTTTTCGCTCATGGATCCCAATTCGGAGTTCATGGCCTCTAGCCATTTCTCAGAGTCTGGGCTCATCATCGCTTCCTCATAGTTCGCAGGTTCACTGTCATCTACTAACAAGACAGTTAAGACAGGGTTGCCGTACCACTCAGGAGGGGCACGCGACCTTGTCGACCTGTGACGTTCAGTAGAAGCATCGTCCGAAGCTTCATGATCCTTGTCATTAGCTTCCTCTATTGTTGGTGTAGGCGGCACTGGAACAATTTCAGGTGCTGCGCTACTCTCCAACTCAAGAGAAGGTTCAACAACCTCCTCTAGCTCTACTTTCCTCCCACTCACTTCTTTCGAGAGAAACTCCTTCTCAAGAAAGGATCCGTTCTTTGCGACAAACACTTTGCCTTCGGTTCTGTGATAGAAGGTATACCCAATAGTTTCCTTAGGGTATCCTATGAAGACGAATTTCTCCGCTTTGGGTTCGAGCTTGTCCGGCATCAACTTCTTGACGTAAGCTTCGCATCCCAAAACTTTAAGAAACGACAACTTAGGTTTAGCACCAAAACATAGTTCATACGGTGTCGTCTCAACGGATTTAGATGGTTCGCTATTTAAAGTGAATGCAGCGGTTTCTAATGCATAACCCCAAAATGATAACGGCAAATCCGTAAGAGACATCATTGATCGGACCATATCTAATAGAGTTCGATTCTGGCGTTCAGACACACCATTGCGCTGTGCTGTTCCGGGTGGCGTGAGTTGCGAAACGACTCCGCTTGCTTTAAGATGCGTGAGAAAATCATAACTCGAATATTCACCTCCACGATCGGATCATAGAAACTTAATTTTCCTGTTACGATGGTTCTCCACTTCACTCTGAAATTCTTTGAACTTTTCAAACGTTTAAGATTTATGTTTCATTAAATAGATATACCCATATCTACTTAAGTCATCGGTAAAAGTGAGAAAGTAGCGATATCCACCGCGCGTCGAAACACTCATCGGTCCGCATACATCGGCATGTATGATTTCCAACAAGTCCGTTGCTCGCTCCATCATTCCGGAGAACGGGGTTTTGATCATCTTGCCCATGAGGCATGGTTCGCATGTGTCAAATGATTCAAAATCGAGAGAATCCAAAAGTCCATCAGAATGGAGTTTCTTCATGCGTTTTACACCAATATGACCTAGACGACAGTGCCACAAATAAGTAGTATTATCACTATCTACTTTGCATCTCTTAGCCTCAATGTTATGGATGTGTGTTTCATCCCTTTCGAGATTCAGAAGAAATAAACCATTCACAGTAGGTGCATGACCATAAAAGATGTTACTCATATAAATGGAACAACCATTATTCTCAGATTTAAATGAATAACCGTCTTGCAATAAACACGATCCAGATATGATGTTCATGCTCAACGCAGGCACATAATAACACTTATTGAGGGTTAAAACTAATCCCGAAGGTAAAACTAAGGAGAGCGTGACGACGGCCATCACATCAACTCTTGATCCGTTGCCAACGCGCATCGTCACATCATCCCTCGCAAGCCGCCGTCTATTCCGTAGCTCCTGTTTCGAGTTACAAATATTAGCAACTGAACCAGTATCAAATACCCAGGCACTACAACGAGGGCTAGTAAGGAAAACATTAATAACATGTATATCAAATATACCTTTGATGGTGCCAGCCTTCTTGTCCGCTAAGTACTTGGACGATTCTTCGATGACCCTTGTCCTTGCAATAGAAGCACTCAGTGTCCGGCTTAGGTCCAGACTTGAGCTTCTTCTCAACAGGGGCAACGCGCTTGCCGCCGCCTTTCTTGAAGGGCTTCTTTGCACTCTTACCTTTCTTAAAGCTTGGGGGCTTGTTGACCATCAACACATGATTATCCTTTTTGATGTCCACCTCCGCAGCTTTCAGCTTAGCGAAGAGCTCGGTGATTGTATCAGTGGAACCAATCTGATTATGAGTCACTACAAAACTTTTGTAGCTGGGAGGGAGTGATTGCAGAACCCTGTCAATCTTGAGCTCCTCTGGAATCTTGATCCGATTGATCAAGGCGTTGAGTGTAGCCCGACATCTTTATGGCGTGCTCACTAACGGAACTCCCTTCCTCCATCTTGCAGTTAAAGAATTTCTCAGAGATCTCATATCTCTCAGAACGGGCCTGAGTCTGGAACATAGTTTTCAGTTCCTCAAGAATCTCATAGGGCCCGGGGTAATCTTCAAAACGATTTTGAAGGTCCGATTCCATAGAAAACAACATGGTTCTCTTAATCACACCATAATCATCTTTGCGCGACTGATAGACAGCTTTCTCATCAGCCGGCGCATCTACAGCAGGGGCGTCGCCTAGCGCATTCTCAAGGACATAGTCCTTTTGTCCGCCAGAGAGAATGATTCTCAGATTGCGGAACCAGTTGGTGAAGTTAGACCCATTGTTCTTAAGCTTTTCTTTCTCAGCAAAAACGTTGAAGTTGAAGTTGGACTTAGCCATTTGATCTACAATATTTGCAAGTACATATTAGACTATGTTCATGATAACTAGTTCAACTTAATCAAATTACTAGATGAACTCCCACTAAATTTAACATCCCTCAAGTTGTTTAGTGAACATGATCCAAATTCACCACACCTAATCCAATCTTCTTGAGAAGAGATGTGGTTTCAATGGTGGACAACGAAGTGTCGATCATATCATTCATATGACTCATGCTTAACCTTTCGGTTCATGTGTTCCGAGGCCATGTCTGTACATGCTAGGCTCGTCAAGTCAAACCCAAGTATTTCCGCGTGTGCAAAACTGGCTTGCACCCGTTGTATGTGAACGTAGAGTTTATAGCACCCGATCATCACGTGATGCTTGAACACGACGAACTTTCGCAATGGTGCATACATGGGGATAACACAATTTTATCTTGATCTTTAAGTGAGGAATCATCTTATGATGCTACCGTCGCGATCTAAGCATAATAAGATACATAAAAGGATAAACATCACATGCATATAACTTTATGTGACATGGTATAGCCAATCTTCGCGCAATGATCTCCATCTTGCGCGTGCCGGCATGATCTCCATCACTCCACCATGATTGCCTCCACCACGAATAGCAACTACAACTATTGCTAACTACTTAGCGATAAAGTAAAGCTATTACATGGCGTATAAGAAGTTGACACACAGGTCATACACAATTATAAAGACAACCATATGGCTCCTGCCGGTTGTGTACTCATCGACATGCAAGTCGTGAAACATTACAAAACATGATCATCACATACAACATACACATCACATCTTGGGCCATACCATATCACAGAAAACACTCCCTGCAAAAACAAGTTAGACGCCTCTACTTTGTTGTTGCATGTTTTACGTGGCTTATGGGAGTAGCAAGCTAAGAACGATTCTTACCTACGAAAAGCCACAACGGTGATATTATGGTTGCCAAACTTCGGTGTAAATCCCATAACAACTATAGTGAGAGAAACTGGCATCCACCAGCCGCATGTGTGGAACAAGCCACACGTCAAGTCTGGAGCGGTCTCATGAGCAGTCGCGTAAGGTTGGCCTGGACCGCTTCGATCTCACTATCCCCCGTCATAAGAAGTACATAAACAAGAGGCTTGCAACAGAAAACATCAACGCCCGCAACAACCATGTTGCGTTCTACTCGTGAAACACATCTACGCATAGATCTAGCTCTAATACCACTCAACGGTTTCGTAGCATAGTAAATCAAAAAAATTCTACGGATGCGAACGGGAAAGCCAAGATCTAATCTAGGAGATGCAAACAACGAGGGGGGATAGATGAGATCTTCATACCCTTGAAGATTCGCACAGCGGAACGTTCGACGGAACGTGGGTGATGTAGTCGTACTCGCTTCTCCTCCTCGCGATCCGATCCGATCTAACACCGCAAGTGGAGATGTCTCCGAGAGATGCACACGTGCGGCACCTCGACGTCTCCTCCTTCCTCGGTCCAGCAAGTATGGTGGAGAGATTGATTGGATCTACAACGCGACGGCGCGGTGCAAGTGGTGGAGAGTTTCTGCAGCAGGGCTTCGCCTACACGCAATCGGGAGGAAAAGAGAGAGGAGGGGCAGCAGGGCGGCTAGGGTTGAGGAGGAGGTGTAGGGGAGGGGTGCGCCCCCAGCCCTCTTTATATAGAGGGGTGGGCGTCCAGCCCTAGCCCCTCCCCCAAGCCCTAGGCCGGCGGCCAAGGAGGGAGGAGTGGGGGGCAAGTTTCCCCCCCCCCTCCCTTCTAGAAGCTCCCCTAGGGTTTTGCCCTAGGATTGTCCGGATGGGACCTATGGGGCTTGTGCCCTTGGCCCAATGCGGCCAGGACACTCCCTCATAGGCCCATGCCCCCTTCCGGCAGGTGGGGCCACGTTGGTCCCCCTCCGGAAGGTTCTAGAAGCTTCCGGTACAATACCGATTAACCCGAAACAATTCCGAACTCCAAAAACTCCATTGCCTTATATGAATCTTATTCTCCGGACCACTCCGGAACCTCTCGTGATGTCCTGGATCTCATCTAAGACTCCGAACAAAAACTCATAAACCAATTGTCCAATCTATCCTAGCGTCGAGACACGTTAAGTGTGTGACCCTTCGGGTTCGAGAATATGCAGACATGATCTTATATCAATAATCAACAGCGGGGTCTGGAAACCCATATTGACTCCCACACATTCATCGATGATCATATCGGATGAACCACGATGCCAGGATTCAATCAATCCCATATATATATTCCCTTCATCTCGCAATATTTTACTTGCCCGAGATTTGATCGTCGGTACCGTCATACCTAGTTCAATCTTGTTCACAGCAAGTACTTTACTCGTTCCGTAATCCGATATCACTTTGATTAACTCCTTAACCACATGCTTGCAAGCGGTGTTGATATCGATTACCGAGTGGGACCGAAGTATATCTCTCCGACTTGGGAGGGACAAATCCCATCTCGATACATACAACCCAACAGGTACTTTCCGATCACCTGAGAGACACCTTTATGATCACCCTCTCATAGGATGACGTTTGATGACCTCAAAGCTTTCTTCCGATACCAGGGAGTTATATTATCTCATGGTCTAAGGAATACAATATTTGACATAAGAAAAACTTCGCAAAGATGAACACGATGACACGATCTAATTGCTCCGCTTAGTTTGGGTCTATCCATCATATCATTCTCCCAATGATATGATCTCATTATTAATCGACAACTCATGTATATGATTAGGAAACCTTAACCATCATTAATCAATGAGCTAGTCCATAGAGGCATACTAGGGACACGGTGTTGTTCACAAACCACACAAGTATTAAAGTTTCCGCTTAATACAATTCTAGCATGGAATATAAACTTTATCATGAACAAGAATTATAATAATAACATCTTTATTATTGCCTCTAGGGCATAATTCCAACAAATAGAGGTGACCCACGTAAGCTTGAAGAATATGCTACTTTTGCTCAATGGCAATCACTAATGAGGACTCATATGCGCAGCTCTTGCATTGAACTATGGAACATCATTGAGCATGGACTCTTTATTGGGGATCCAAACAACTTGACAAGAAGAGAGATTGTTAATAGTCAACTCAATGCCACTTCTCTGCATATGATTCAACAAGGTTTGGGGACAAAGGATTATCCACACATTGAGCACTTTAGCATTGCCAAGGAAGCTTGGGATGCTCTCACTGTGTTGTTTGTTGGAAATGAGAGTATGAGGAGGAACCGATATGATGCTCTAAGCAATGAAGCCAAAGGCTTCTACATGAAAGAAGGTGAAGATCACGAAGACATGTACCGAAGGCTCAAGACCACCGCCACCGCTTTTAGGAATGTGGGTGCCTCACATGTGGATGATGCATGGATAAAAAGGAAATATGTGAGTGCACTCATGCCTTTTGAGACCACCGACTTGAAGAGCCTACAAGGAAGACACAACTACCATATCATGACCTCAAATGAAGTTATGCAAGAGATGGCCGCTTTCAAGGTTGCCGCCAAGAATGCCAAAGATGCTCGTGCTCGTGCCCTTGGTATGAGCAATGTTGTCAATGTTGCTTTGAAGGCCAAAGTTGTGGACCATGGGGATGAAGATGATAGAGATGAAGGGCTTTCCATGGACCATCCCGATGAAGTCAAGATTGCTCATGGTCAATATATCGCTTTCTATGCAAAGAACTTTTGGAAGAACCCCGCCAAGGCCAAGATGGAAATGCAACGGAGAAGCAATCCAAGTGGGAAAAGAGAGAATACCACTAGGTTGAGAACTTGCTTCAATTGTGGCGACCGCTATCACTTTGTGGCAAGTTGCCCCTATGAGAAGAGAGAAGATCATGGTGGTAATCTTGTGTTGAAGAAGACTCTCAAGGCACCTTACAAGAAACCTTTCATCAAGAAGAATCCAATCAACAAGAAGTCAGGAGAAATTGTCTTGATCACTCATGAAGAATACTCCTCTGACAATGAAGATGATGAAGATGAGGAAGAGGAAACTTCTCATGATGTGGCTGCTCTAGCCACCACCTCTACTCCTACACTCTCACTCTTCGATTCTCCAAATAAGAACTCTTCCACCAAGAACGTCACTTGCCTTATGGCAAGAGGAACGGATACTTATGCTTCCGGAGGGTCAAAGTGGGTGCTTGATAGTGGTTGCACAATTCATATGACTAGAAGCTCGTCTATTGTCAAGGACTTAAAGCCTAATGATGATCAAATCACCGTGACATATGCCGGCAAGTCAAAGTCTAAGGTAATGGGTTTCAGCAAGGTAGTGGTTGCTCATGACATTACACTCGTGAACGTCATGCTTGTTGAAACCCTTGGATACAATTTACTTTCAGTCTGTGCTCTTGGAAAGATGGGCTTTGCCATCTTTGTTGATGATGATATTGTGGTCCTCATGTGGAGCAAGACTCTCAAGGTCGCTTTCGTTGGGTACGTCAAACATGACTTGTATGTGGTGGACTTTTCGGGGCAAGACACTACATGTCCGATGTGCTTATTCGGAAAGGCCGATGTGGGTTGGCTATGGCATCGCCGACTAGCCCATGTCAATATGAGAACTTTGCAAAGTCTCCACAAAGAGGGCCATATTGTGGGACTAAAAGAAAATGTTTCCTTTGCCAAAGATCGTGTTTGCAGGGCATGTGTTCTAGGGAAGATGCATGACGCTCCTCACAAGCCTAAGAACCAAATCAAGTCTACCAAGATCTTGGAACTCCTCCATGTGGACCTATTTGGTCCTCCATCTCATGCAAGTCTTGGTGGGAAGAAATATTGCTTGGTGATTGTTGATGACTTTTCAAGATACTCTTGGGTTTATTTCTTCAAGTTGAAGAGTGAGACTCAAAATACTTTTATCGACTTCATCAACTTGGTTAAACGGCAATACAATGTTCCCGTGTTGATCATAAGAAGTGACAACGGCACCGAGTTCAAGAACTACACCTTGAATGATTTCCTTAGTGATGAGGGGATAAAACATCAATATTCCGCTGCATACACCCCTCAACAAAATGGTGTGGCCGAAAGGAAGAACCGGACTCTTATTGAGATGGCTAGGACCATGTTGGCGGAGTTTAAATCTCCATAAAACTTTTTGGCCAAAGCCATCTCCACCGCTTGCCATGCTTCAAACCGGCTCTACCTCCGCAAAGAAATCAACAAGACTCCATATGAAACACTTACCGGTAACAAGCCTAACATATCTTACTTCCGGGTGTTCGGTTGTAAGTGTTTCTATCTCATAAAAGGTGTTCGTTTGTCTAAATTCGAGTCTAAAGCATTAGAGGGTATTTTTGTTGGGTATGGTCTCGAGTCTCACACTTATAGAATCTATGACAAGCTCTCCGGAGCCGTCATAGAATCTTGTAGTGTGACCTTCGAAGAATATGATGGTCCCCAAGGGGGGCGTCTTGATGCTTGTGATGCAGATGATGAAATGCCTCAGGATGCCATAGGAAGAATGGGTATGGGATATATCCGCCCCGTTGAGGAACCCCTTATGGCGGATCGAGAAGAACTATGCTCCACTCAAGTGGAGCCCTCATCTTCACAACCTCAACATGCTCCATCCACCGAAGAGGACATTGACTCAAGCCAAAGACAAGATGTGGACCCTCAACATAGTGATCAAAGTGTGAACTCTAGTCAAAGGGAGCTTGGTCCATTCGATGGGTTGTCAAGTGGTGCCAAGTCAATTTGTCAAGGAAGATCCATCCAGACTGTTTTGAGACAAGCTCAAATTGATGCTAGAAGAGCACTTGATCAAGACCAGGGTCAATCCTTGCCTCCCAATGTAGAGGATGATTCTAATAATGATCAAGGTCAAGATGATGGTCAAGACGAGGATCAAAATGATGAAGAGGGTCCTCCAAGAAACAATACGGAGATCCAAGCTCGTCGCGAAGCTAGAAAGGAAAGGATGTTGGAATTAAGAGACCACACCCTCCAAAATGTTGTTGGAGATCTAAGGAAAGGTATCTCCACAAGAGCACAATTGAAGAGGTTCAGTGAACACCAAGCACACATCTCCATGATTGAACCAAAGAAAGTGTGGGAAGCTCTTGAAGATTCGGATTGGTTAGAAGCTATGCACAAAGAGCTCAACAACTTTGAGAGAAACAAAGTGTGGAAGTTAGTTGAGAAGCCAAAGGATTGCCGCAATGTTATTGGAACAAAGTGGATATTCAAGAACAAGCAAGATGAGCATGGAATTATAGTAAGGAACAAGGCTAGATTGGTTGCACAAGGGTATTCTCAAATTGAAGGCATTGATTATGGAGAGACTTATGCACCCGTGGCTCGCCTTGAGTCCATCAGTATCCTTCTTGCTTATGCGGCACATCATAACTTTAAGTTGCAACAAATGGATGTAGAAAGTGCATTCCTTTATGGTCCTTTAAATGAATTGGTATATGTTAAGCAACCCCCGGGATTTGAGGACCCCAACTTCCCAAACCATGTATACAAACTTGATAAGGTGCTCTATGGGCTCAAGCAAGCCCCACGCACGTGGTATGAGCACCTTAGAGAGTTATTGTTTGACCGTGGCTTTGAGGTTGGGAAAATCGATCCCACTCTTTTTACTAAGAGGGTCAATGGGGAGCTTTTTGTATGCAAAATATATGTTGATGATATTATCTTTGGCTCATCTAACAAAGCTTTTAATGATGAATTCTCAAAGCTTATGACTAGTAGGTTCCGGATGTCTTTGATGGGGGAATTGAGAGTATTTCTTGGCTTTGAGATCAAGCAAGTTAGAGGAGGAACATTCTCCAATCAAGCCAAGTATACTCAAGATATGCTCAAGAGATTCAAAATGCAAGATTTGAATGGAGCTCCTACTCCCATGGCTACAAAGACTCATCTAGAACAAAATCCAAATGGTAAAGATGTGGATCAAAAGGTATACCGGTCTATGATTGGTTCTTTGCTTTACCTTTGTGCATATAGACCCGATATTGTGTTGAGTGTAGGTGTGTGTGCAAGATATCAAGCGGCTCCTAAGGAAAGCCATTTAATGGCGGTCAAGAGAATCTTTCGATATTTAGTTCACACCCCATTTTATGGTCTTTGGTATCCTCGAGGCTCAACATTTGCTCTTTGTGGATACACGGATTCGGATTGGGCGGGGGACAAGGATGATATAAAATCAACATCCGGGGCTTGCCAATTCCTTGGTAGGTCCTTGGTATGTTGGTCTTCTAAGAAGCAAAATTGTATATATCTCTCCACCGCCGAAGCCGAGTATGTTGTTGCCGCTAGTGCTTGCACTCAATTGCTATGGATGACGCAAACTTTAAAGGAATATGGTGTCCATTGTGACAAAGTGCCTCTTCTATGTGACAATGAAAGTGCCATCAAAATTGCATACAACCCGGTGGATCACACAAGGACAAAGCATATTGATATTCGTCATCACTTCATTAGAGATCATGTTGCTCGAGGTGATATTGATCTATCCTATGTTTCAACCAAAGATCAACTTGCCGATATCTTCACGAAGCCACTTGATGAAGCAAGGTTTTGCTACTTGAGGAATGAACTAAATATCGTAGATTCAAGGAGCTTGACTTGATTATCTTGCACTCTCACCTAATATTCGACCCATATTTGGTTTAGGTGTAGGCATGGACATAGGGGGAGTGCGGTCCTAATTGATTGTACCATCCCTCCCCCCATTATGCGCAAAGTAAACAAAATCATTCCTCTTAATATCATTTTGTGATATGTGAGCTTAATGATGAGTTTCGGTAATGGACCCAAGATATATCTTCGTGGTGCCAAGCCGAGTATACTCAAATATGGTGGCCTAGGCCACCGCCCCATCTCAATCGAGAGGTTGATGTGCTTACTCGTGTTTGTCACTTTTGAATTGGTTCTTACTCATGTTTGTCATCCTCTAGTTGATTTTGTTCTTTTGGTCGTGCACTCACATTTGGCTCTTCATATGTTTTTAGTAATTTTTGAGTGCATTGGCCCATATCAGTGTGACTCTCTAAACCCATACCATTCTTATCCCCCAACAAAACTCATCTACTCTGCACAAGAACCTTCCATTTTATGTATCTTGGCTCTCTGTCCTAATGGTTATGGTACTACTGGGTCCCATAAGCGATACTACCGCCAAACGGTACTACCGGACATTGCTAGCGGTACTACCGCCTCTGGTTCAGTTTCCAGGGTCCTGTCTGGAAACTTCCAGTCTTGATACTACCGCTATATTCGATTACCATAATGATAGCTACATCTTGGCACCGGTACTACCTCTTGTGCGTGTCGGTTAAGATTGGAGACGTGGGAGAGGCACCCCTCAGTTCCTCATTCATCCCTCGTCTCCACTCCTCACCAGCGCCACCGCAGGAGCAAGAGGACGCCGCAGGAGCCCCGCTCTTCTCTCCTTCTCCCGGATCCACACTGGATCCGGCCTCCCCGCGGGCTCCTCCTTCTTCCCCACCGTCATGGACACCGGTACTACCGCCCTCCTCATCTTCTCACTTGTTTTCTCCATTGAATCTAGGGTAACTTTGATTCTTGGTTAAAACTCGTATTCTTGAGGTTGTATCGTGTGCTATTTACTAGATCTACCACTTTGTCCGATGGAAATCGTGTTTTACAACAAATTTACTGCCCGTACATGGATTTCCAGTCCATATCTGCACTGTGGTCGCGGGTCGGTAGTACCGGGAATCTTTTTCTGGTACTACCGCCCGTGCATATTCGGTACTACCGCCCTGTACTGGCAGCAAAAAAAATTTCAACACCAAGTTCCATCCTCTGTTTGTCTCAGGTTCTTGTGCCCTTACCCCTATGCTATCTCCCTCGTTCTTTCACAGGTGCAGGGGGTTCCCGGGGATCGCGCAAACGCTCCAAAGCTCACTATGAGATCGAGGACTATAAGTCAGAATCAGAGACTGAGTCAGAAGAGGAGGTCATGCCTCAATCTCGTGCCCGTCTGAAACTGCCAACAACTCGTGGTCGTCGGGGTGGGGGGGTCAAGCAAAGTGCTGGTCGTGGTAAAGCTTCTCCACCTCCTCCTCCCTCAGATCCTCGCAAGAGCCATAGTTCCGGGCCATCTGGGCCAAAGCTGCTGTCTGATTTGTCTGAGACAGAATTTCATGCCCTGCGGGTGGTCA
Source organism: Avena insularis (assembly GCA_023614405.1). Classification (NCBI taxonomy): domain Eukaryota; kingdom Viridiplantae; phylum Streptophyta; class Magnoliopsida; order Poales; family Poaceae; genus Avena; species Avena insularis. The sequence goes on from CM042689.1 coordinate 57,240,342, forward strand.
GTCCATATGGGACAGCTCGCTCTCATGCTCGGGAAAATAGCCTCTTCTTTACGGATTTCCAGGAGCGGGTGTTCCATGAGATAGTCATGAAATATGACAAAATTGTGGTTCCTCAAAAATGGATCGAGATGAATCATGTGAGGAAAAATCTGAACTACTTTGGTGAGGCCCTTGACATTTGCAGCAACATTGGCTTGCTTTCCATTATGGAGTTCCGATGCAACTATGATCCAATGCTCATTGCTCAGTTCTATGCAACCGTTCACTTTGCCAAGAATGATACTCGGACTTTCACCTGGATGACCGAGGGTGTTGTCAAGCAAGCAATGTTGGCTGAGTTTGGGTCTATCCCCGGGTACGAAGACCGTGGCAAGGACACTCCCGTTGGCTTTCGGTGCCACGCCAATGATCGTCCCATGAATAAGGATGTTCTTGCACCACTGTACATCCGGGGGCGCGGAATCCCTGGAAAGATCAAAGGGCTTCTCCCTACATATGACATCTTGCATCGCATCTTTCGTGAGACCGTTGCCCCTCGTGCTGGGAATGTTGATGAGATACATGCCTTCATGGTAGATATTATGATGGCAACCTATCACCACCGTGACTCTAGCCTACCTATGGATGTGATGGATGTCATTTGGAATGAAATGGTCTGTGCCACTTTTCAAAGGAGGGTGCCTCCTTTTACTCTGTACATCATGGCTCTCATTATTCGCAAGTGCCCTGTGATTGCCCGTGACTTGCCTTCTCTTCGTCTTGCCACTCACCGCCACAAGAATCTGTTGATCAAGACCCATCTCAAACCACGCAATGCTGATGGTCAAATTGTTGATGAGGATGGGAACCCTGTTGTGGAGGAATCAGGTGATGCTGCTGATGCGCAGCAGGATGCTGCCTTTGTGGTCTCACGTCGCCAGTCCGCTCAGCCATCTTTGGCTAAGAGGTTTGAGGTCAAACTCAAGAAGATATTCTGCTTCCAAGTGGACAATCAGAAATGCATGTACGAGGCCCACGTCTATGCCAAGAAGTCATGTGCTCGTCAAAAGGAAATGATGGAGGCTCAAGGCTTGACCGTCTCCAAGGGCTCCGAGAACAACATTACCCCAGAAGACCAATGGATCTCCAAGCACAGCCACTGGGAAGATGATGCCACCTCCTCCTTCCGTGCCCTGCCACCTCATGATGATGCATGGGAAGACTATGTTGATGATGATGATGAGTGATCTCCGGGGCGTCAGTGTTGCTCTTGTCCCTTTTTGGCATCTTGATGCCAAAGGGGGAGAAGTTGCACATTAGGTATGCAGGATTTGTGAGGGAAAAGTCACAAGCTCGTTCTTGCCATTGATTTTATTCGCTTGTGAACTTTATTTGCTTGCCTCTTATTATGTGTGACTTACTATGTGTGAACTAACTATTTGTGCTATGTATGGTGAGACTTACTATGTGTGAACTAACCCCTTTGCTCTAATGTTTTCTTGGAAACCCTAGTTCTTGTTTTGGTTCTTACAAGCTTGTCTTTGATTGCTTTGACAGCTTGCTTGTATTTGGGAGCCTCCGATTAAGTTGTGGATGTGTGCCCCAAACTTGTAACGGTGCCGGCTTCCACCTTGAAGGTTGCCGATATAGTGGAAGGTGAATCGATCCCGTTCGGGTGAGATTCATCGGAGAACAAGGGAGGCATTTTGTGGCGTTTGTGGTTTGAAACCACCCCCTCTCTAAACGTAGACGTACTTCCCCTCAAAAGGAAGGAACTACGGGAAACAAATCCTTGTGTCTCCGCGTCCACTTTTTGGTTACTTCTATCCTTTACCGCACCTTACTTACTTGTTACTACTTTGTGTTGTGGTAGCTCTTGCATAATTGTCATATAGGTAAATTCACCATAGTTGCATTATCTAGAGAATTTACCTTATTGTCAAACCTTAATTTGAAAAAGAAGAAAATTTGAAGTAGCACCTATTCACCCCCCCCCTCTAGGTGCCCATACAATCCTTTCAAATAGTTATCAAGCTAGTTTGCAAATGGCCCCATTTGAATTCATGTATGGAAGAAAGTTGTCACATCCCAAGATTTTCCAAATCTTGTAATGTGAAAATAAAATAAACAAAATAAAATTTTGTTGAAAATCAGGGTGAAAAGAAACTTTTGTTTCTAAAAGGAGACTTAAAATCCCATCTTGAACAAACTTTGATAGAAGTTTGAATTCAACAAATTCAAATCAAGGGAAATGCATTCCTCAATGAATGTATCTGGAAATTTGAACATTTGGAAAGAAACCCAAAACCCTAAACCCTAATGGAAGGAAATCATTTTCCAAAGTATCTCCAAATCTATGGATTTGATCCATACCAAATTTGATCAACAAATAATCACAAAGGATCAAGAAAGACCTTAGAGATTGGTTTCACTTAGTTTGGAACCATAAACAAGATCTATAACAAGAGAAGGAAATTGAAATTTCCAAAGCTAAATAAAGCCCTTACCAAAAGCCATACCAAATGGTGAACAAATAATCCTAAAGGGATTTATTTGGATAAACATTTATCAAAGGAAAATAAGTTGTTTTGGAAATACTAATTTAGATCTTTTAATAAAAGACTTTGATTTCAAATGAAAAGGTGAGCCAAATTAATTTTGGCCAAGCTTTTGAAATAAAATATTTTGTTTTGATAAAATGAGTAAAGGTTTATTTAAATAAAATAAAGGATCTAAATATCCAATTTTATTTAAGAAAAAGCTTTTCCCATTTTAAATAAACACCAAGTATTTTATTACTACTTGAAATCTTTTATTAAAAGGTTTTGCTTTGATTAAAATGAGTAAAGGATTATTTAAATAAAATAATAAGGATTTAAATATCCAATTTTATTTAAGTAAAGGCTTTCCCATTTTAATTAAAACACCAAAACTTATTCATTTATTTAAATAAGTTTCCAAGTATTCTTTATTTTTCAAATTAAACCTTCTGGTTTGGTTTTGAAAATAATTGGAATTCAAATGGAAATACTATTAAATAAATCAAACCCTAATAACTAAAGATCCATTTTATTTAATTATTAAATGGATCCTAAAAATAAATAAAATATTATTTCATTTTTAGATTTGGATTATGTTGCCAAACAGAACCAAATTCAAATGAAAAGTTTGCTGTTTGATTTGATTTGAGTGTTGTTTGAATTGTGTGAATATTTGTTTAAAATTGAAAACAGAAAAAGAATTAGAAAAAGAAAAAGAGTTAGACAGAAAAAAAAAATAGGAAAACAGGCCCAGCCCACTAGGCCCAGTCCAGCCCAGTACTCTCTCCCCCGAAGAAATCTCTTCTCACTAAGAAATCTACCCACACAGAGACAGACAACCAGGACCCACTTCTCCCTCTCCCTCACTCGCTGACGAGACGACCCCACCTCCACTTATTCTCCCTCGAACCGTTTTCTGTACCGAGAAAGAAACCCGCAGAGTGAATGACCGGTGGACCCCTCCTTCCTTTCTTTTCCCACTGACCAGAGGACCCCACAGACAGCTGTTCATCGTCTTCAGCCTCCTCAGCGACTCGTTCCTCCCCCTCCGTTCTGCCGTTGATTGCTCCGACTTAATTCACCTTAACGCCGAGCCTTTACCTCGCCTTGATCACGCAGATGGAAACGCCTCCCTCTCCTCCATAAATCCCCTCTGACACCTCGCGCTCGCACGCTCCAGACCGCCCCAATTTTTCTCTGCAGCGCGAGCTCCGACCACCGTCTCCGAGCAATTCCGGCGAAACCAGACCTCCCCTTACCTCGCCGACCTAGCACCCTTACTCCACGCATCCAGACGCATCTGTCCGTACTCTCCGTTCATCCGCGGGTGCCCTAGAACCTCGACTCCGTCGTCGACAGTGAGCACCACCGTCTGTCTTCAGCTCCGGCGAGCCCCACAGGTAGATTCCGGTCGCCCCTCTTATCCTCGTTCACGCACACAGCACCTCCGTGACCTCCTGCGTCTAACCCAACCCTCGGTTGTTCTTCTCGTGATCTGTAGCGACGAATCCGACAAGCACAGAGCGCCGCCGTCTGCTTCTTCTCCGGCGACTCTTCTGGTAAGCACAAGACGACCCCGACCCCTCTCGTTCACGCACACGACCTTGCCTTGGACCCGCGCATCTAACTGTGCCTTCTTTTCGCTTCGGAGTGAATCACAGCGACGTCCACGACGACAAGCCGAGAGCACCGCCGCCCGCAGCAACTCCGGCGAGCAATCGCAGACGAACTAGTGCGCCCCTTGCCCCGTCAATCGCACGTTGAGCATCACCGCGACCCCCTGAACCTGGTGAGCATCTCCTTCTTCTCCCTCACCCCCTGTAGCATCGCCACCGTCATCGACCGACGACTCCGCCGCCGTTAGCCACCGCAGTGCCGCCAGTTGATGGTCTGAGTGATTGCAGCCGTTCGATCTAGATCCATCGGATATGATAGAACCACTTACACGCGAAGAGGTACGCTCTCTGGACCGCACGATTAGATTAGATCCAACGCTCCACAGCCACGATCCGGCCGAACCGGTACCGACGAATAGAATTACGCCGCGTGTCCAGTATTCTGTTTAAAACAGAAATTGAAAACAGAATATTTTGCAAACTTCAAACCTTTGTATCTTTTGATCCACACGTCCAAATTTTACAAATTTGATGTCGTTGGAATCATAAAGACAAGCCCTAACCAACCCTGCCCTTAGTTTAGCAAATAGTATCTGTTAACTTGTTTAACTTTGCAGATTCTTTTGTATGCTTGCTAACATTAGAAAAATCATTTAAAAATGGTATTTAGGTTAAAACCTTTGCAAATTGGTTTGTTGTGACCTTGCTGACCTTAGGAACCAACCCATAGTTTGGAAAGTGATTTTGGAAAAGAATAGAATGGATTAATTAGTTTAGTCCATTTCTAGCTAACTAAAACTATTTGTTTTGTTTATGAAAATGCTTTCATAAAGAAAACCTTGAGAAAAGGTTTGGACCAAACCTACTGACCAAAAGCACCAAGTTTTGCAATAGCAACTCATTTGGTGAACCCTATAGACTAAAACCCTAGTAGACATATTTCTGCACCACATAAAATGACCAAATAGGTGCCTTGTTTTGAAATTGGTTTTTGAGGTGAAACCTTTTGCTAACAACTTTGCCACTTTGGTAAATGACCAATTTGGATCTTACAAAGTTTGGGAATCTAATAGAAACCCTTTTGCAAATGACTTTGCCATTTTGGTAAATGACCAATTTGGAACTTACAAAGTTTAGAAGCCTAGTGAGGACCATCCCTACATTAGAACCAACCTTTGCATGCCTATGCATGACTTTGCCACTTTACAAAAATGACCATTAGGTGTACCCAAATGTCTATGACCCACTAGGAACCACTTTTGCAAACAAAGCAAAGCTTGGCATGCTTGCATGCATTTCTTTGACTTTGTTATTTTATGTGTGTTGATTTGCTTGATTGGTAGATTGAGTTTGTGCCTTGCTTGATTGATTGTAGTGACTTGAAGAGTGTGAGTGTTGCAAGGACAAGGAGTGAACTTATACCCTCTACCAAAAAGGCAAGTGATACTTCATATCTTATGTCCCATTATTTTCACTATGCATTAGTGTTTTTGCTAAAGTAAAATCTTGCATGGTTTTTATTTTTGCTAAGTATAGACCTTGCTATAGGAAATCTAGTAGATGAATCCTTAGTAGGATTTTCCTAAGTTAAGAATCCTATTACTACCAAGCTTAGCCTAGCTAATAGAAAACTTGGGTGGGATATATATTGACACTATGAAAAATATTCTAAGTCTGAGGACTTGTGTTTTGTTTAAATAAAAACAACTAAGTTAATGAACCACCTGGGTGGAATGGAAGGAATGGCTTATGTTGAGTGGTTCACAAGGCCATGGGACTTGGCTTGTGTATCTCACTTGTGGATGGCCACCCAGGAAACAAAGAGATTTGAGATGTCAAATGTTGAGAAACTTCAAGTGCAACCACTTGGCATTATGGGCTCTGCCATGATCTTAGGATGCTGGAACTTAGTCTTTTGGACAGTGGGTGGTAGTGATTGATAGGTTGGAACGCGTCCATTTGACTAAGGAAAGGCTACTGAAGGATCATTCTTGGGAAACCAAGACTTGTGGGGAAAGTGCACCACCTCTGCAGAGTGTAAAACCTAAGTACTTAGCCATGTCCCTGGTAAAGGACAATTTGAGCATCAAGACATGGAAGCAATCAAGAATCTCATCATTCCAATTTCTAAATTAAAACTTGTGGGTGAACAAGGGTTGTGTGAAATTCTTCAATCTTTGATGGAGAGATGGCTTGGTACAAGGATCTCAAAATCTTAGATTGGAAAATTGTTTTGCCAAGTAAATCTTCAGTCTTTGATTGGTAGATGCCTTGAGAGGATCTTCAGTCTTGATTGGTAGATGCCTTGGAAATGTTTTGCCAAAACAAAAACTTAGTATTTTCAAATGATAGGGAAAAATCTATTTTGAGCAATGCAAAGCCTCAACTCCACTTAGCCAAATGCATATAGATGATAGACTCCACTATACTACCAAAGTATCACTTGCCAATACAATTCAAATGTATTGACCCTTGTGGCTGTAACTTATTATGTTGCAGGTTTGATTGTTTTAGTGAAGATTGATTGATTAGGATTACAAAGTCTACAACCAACATCTGCCTGTGGCACTTGAAGATGAAGGACCCATGACTATAGTTATTCCGCTGCAATGTAATGAAAATAGCCAATGAGCTCTGTTTGATGTAATAAAACTATTTTATTCCTGGTTATAAAGTTGTATTATGACCTTTGTTTCTTGATATTACATCTGAACTGTGGATGCTAGCTATTGATCCAGGGACTAGCATTGTAAACACAGGGGACTCAATCTTATTTAAGGTTGGGGACGCTACAAAAGTGTCGCACCCCTTTGAACTGGTCGGAAGTAGGAGAGAGTCAGATTTTCGGACCCGATATCCTACGAGAAGCAGAAGAGAAGGTTCACAAGATTCGTGAGCACCTCAAGACAGCCCAGTCCAGACAGAAGAGTTACACCGACAAGAGACGTCGAGACCTCACCTTCAACGTAGGAGATTTTGTGTATCTGAAAGTGTCGCCATTGAAGGGAATGCAGCGTTTCCAACTCAAAGGAAAGTTAGCCCCCAGATATATCGGCCCCTTCAAAATTCTGATCCGTCGAGGAGAAGTGTCGTATCAATTGGAACTACCTGAAGAGATGTCAGTCGTGCACAACGTGTTCCATATCTCATTACTTTGCAAGTGCCTCGAAGTTCCAGAGAAGACCGAAGTGTTCAAGAACATTGATCACCGGACCATAGAAATCAACGATGACCTGACCTATCCCGAAGTACCCATCCGTATTTTGGAAGAAGCCTTCAGAACTACCAGAACCCGAAGCATCAAGTTTCTCAAGATTTAGTGGAGCAACCACACAGAACAGGAAGCTACCTGGGAGCGCGAAGATCACATCAGGACGGAGTTTCCCGATCTCTTCAAATCTTAGGTAATCTTTTTCGTCCTTTTTCAAATCTCGGGACGAGATTTTGTTTAAGGGGGAAGGTTTGTAACATCCCAAAAATATTAAACTAGAATCATCAAACTCTAATCACCAAATTTAGGGTTAACGAAAACTTTTCCAATTAAAATATGAAAGCATTCATATGAGTGTGCATTAAAATTTGGATTCTTTTGAATTGACATGATTATGTGTTTCTTTGCTTGTAAAATGATTCTTAGGTGAAATAAACATAATCTAAACAATCCCCAAACTTTTCCAAAGACAAACAAATCAAAACCATCAAATTAAGTGAATGGTCACTTTTTCCAATTTAACTCCCATGCCTACTTTGGCTATCTCTAACTTTCAGAACTTAACAGAAACATGTATAGATCTTTGCACCCCTTGATAGTACTCATAACAAGGTACCAAGGCCCACTTTGTGATCATCCAGAAACATTCAAATGCATAGTTTAAATGACAGTTTAAAATTGAATCTATTTCATATGGGAAGATCCCACTTTTTCAAAAAACCCTCAAACCAACTCAACTTTCAAAACCCAAGCATCTACAGACTCACCAGCACATGCCTAGCACACCCACCAAAAATCTTTTCAAAATTCAAAACTTGAGTTCATGCTGCCATTTCATCAAACAGGTTGCAGATGCAAATTAAACAAAATCAAAACACAATGTTGAGCAGTGTTTTGGGCCTAACTTGTTCCCTATCTGGACACCACTAGCCTTAGTAGATCATCTAACAACCTTAACTAATCACTAGCACTACTGTAATCTAGCCATTGTCATCAATGGTGAGCAGGCCGAGTTTACCATTGCCACCCCATGGTCGACAGCAAGCTACAAGTAGCACTAGCCTCGCCAACCTTGTCTGGGAGCAAGCTAGCACCCCACCGCCACTCCCTGTCCCAGCCGCAAGTAATGCCATCCACTGGACCACATGCCCGAGCCATGCCAAGCCGCTCCGCAAGCATGTCGAGAGCGCGCCCCGTGCTCCACGCTCGATAGACGACCACAGACCGCTGTCGCCCTGCCAGCGCTGCGGATCACCACCGTCCCAAAGAACCCCCGCAGACACGCTTCGTCTCGCCGTATGGACCACGCTGTCGGTGCGCCATTAAAACTTCCATCGGGCACGCGCAGAGCACCAAAGCATTCCGACCGATCAGCATCGCCCCACGCCTCGCCACCATGTCGTTGAGCTTCGCCAGGGAGAACAGCACCGCCCCCTACCATCACCCACGCCGATAGCCCTCTGTGCCATCGACCACGACGAGCTCAGCTTGCGCCCGTCGGTCCCCTCTCGCCACTATAAATAGAGGCCTCCCCCGCTCGATTTCTTCACACCGGTTTGCTCCCCACCTCTCACTGATCACACCCACTCACCCCCGAAGCAAGGCGAGCACCAGGTGGCCGTAATTGCACCGGAGTTCGCCGCTGCAGAGGAGGAGAGGCGCCATCGATTTCGTCTACCCCAGGAGCTACCGCGACCACCCCTGAGTTCGCTGTCGTCGACTTTGTTGTTCGCCCGCATCGCCGACCTTCGCCTGAGCCCCGGTGAGCCTCCCACGACCCCCACTGAGCCGCTAGGGTTCAAGCTCGATGGTGACTAGTTCATCCTCGACGACGACCCTCAGCCGTCGATCTTCATTCTAATCCAACGAACCACATCGCCCCGTACCGCTTCGCGTGTTAAGAGTCGCTGACCAGTAGACCCGCCCTGCCAGTTGCGCCCCGCGCCACGGAGTGACACTGGATCGGCCCGTTAACCTTTCCCGCGTAGCCCACTCGTTTGAATTTAGCTTTTTCTGTTTATATTCAAACTCAGTTCTATACCTAGTTTCAAAAATCAACCCAGCTCGATTCGGTGAACCAAATTGAATGAAACCAATTTTGTTATAAAGATATTGAAATGCTTAATCAAAGCCCGTTGGATTTAAATCATTTGAATTTATAGATCAACCTTGGTAAAAATAACAAGGCAGAAGCTTTTATGCATTCAAACATTTTTCAAATTTAAACCATAATAGCTTTTGAGTTGATTCCAACTCTCAAAATCACATTTGATCATACCTTTCAGAATATATAAAAACATATGGGTTTACTTATATAAATAATGTTCAAGTAATAAAAGAATGCCACATAGATATTTCTAGTCACTTTATTTAATTGAAATAAAAGGTTAAACCTTATTAAATTGTGACACCACTTTAAATCACATTCCCATGTACTGAAATATATGGTGATGACACGTGTCAACATGATCCCATGTTTGAGTTGGAGAATATTAAATCTTAAGTAGTTTTTCAATGAGTAGAAATTACTTTTCTAAAAATAAATAAATGATGCAAGTGCTTTAATCTTGAATGTTAGTGATGATGCTAGATCATCTATAGAACCCTTGCGTGTGATGATTGAAAGTAGTTATGTATTGTTTGGTGATTGTGTACCTCGTATTTATTCATAGACGCTAGTACCGACCAAGGATACGAGGAGGAAGGAGGATACTACGAAGAAGAAGCCGAGGAGAACTTCAACCACTGCTCTGCACAAGGCAAGCCAATACTTGCAAGCTATTAACCTTGCAAGCTAACACTTGCAATTATGAAATTTAGATAACCTATGCAATGCACTAAGCATGCTTGGTTGGACACAATTGATGATACCCAATCCTAGTTTTACTTGCAAGCTTCATACTTTATTTCTTTATCAAAGCTATTACTTAGAGCTTACTTAGGTGAATTGTAGATTCTAGAAAGATAATTGAAGGTTGCATAAAGAGCATAAAATTTGGCCTAAGCTAGATAATCTTGATGTCATCCCAAGGCATGAGATTAAACTTAGTTAAACTCCACTAGTTTACCACCCCTCATTAGTACTCACCCCCACTTGTAGATGCTAGTGCTAAGCATAAAACTTGATCAACTTTAGATGGGAATACTTGGTGGAAAAATGGTTATGAAAACCTTGGAATGATGGATCATTCTATTGAGATGTTTTGACATGTGTTTCCGAACACCAGATGATTTTGGATGATGAAAATGTTAAGTCATGAGCCTTAGCCCTTTATAAAACTGATGGTTGTCTGGATGCGATACCATTCCAACGTTACCGTACAACCACAATACCCGAGAATTGGGTAGGGCTTGACTGGAAACTTATATACCTTAGTATTGGTTCCCTCATGGCCAAGGTCTAAGCTGAGGCTACCTTGTGAAGATTGTCCACATGTGCAGTACCCAAGATGATAGTTGGTCATGGTTGGGAGGCCAAACTCATAGGAGAGGTGCTTATACTAGGGCGTGTAATTGAAAGGTTAGGATTGATTATCCGCATACTGAGTATGGTGAATTCAGGATTTGTTCCTGACGGATGTATCGAATGTTGTGGTGAAAGTGTACAATCTCTGCAGAGTGTCAAACTATTAGAATAGCCGCGTTCGCGGTTATGGACAGTTGGAGTGGCCATACTGTTCCCCCGTCAGATGTTTTCAAAAATGACTTGTGAAATGGATCGAGATTTTGACTTGACCACAACAGAGTTGTGATATGAAATACAAGTTCCCACTTAGGTGTTATAAAATTTCAACTAGCTTTTCTTGCTTCTAAACTTAGTAGAGGTAAATCTGGCTTTTTGCAAAAACAACCATAGAGCTTAGTGTCCTACTACAAAAACTCACTTCACTGGTTAGTATTAGTTTGCGAGTACTTAAAGAGTACTCATGGCTTTGTCCCTGGCTATTCCCGTGGCCAGACTATGAAGAGGAGTATCAGGAAGAAGGACCCCAGGAAGGTTACGACAACTAGGATCATCTCCCATCGTCAGCATTGCCTGTGACCCCGAAGATGGAGCTTCGCCTACTCTACCTTTATTATTACGTTATTCCGCTGCTTGAGTTGTATTAAGAACTGGATCATGAGATCCTTATTTGTGTAAGACCTTATGTATGGTTTGTAATGGATGATGTAGTGTGGTAACCAATTCTGTTATGTCTCACAAAAATGGTAATCCTGGGATTGCGATGTATGGCATAACAGGCATCTGGGATTAAAAACCTGGGTGTTGACAGAAATCACTTGGTTTGATGTTTGTCTAAAAAAATTCAGAGAGGAAGATGAGTGCATACCCACTGAATTAATATGATTTGATGGTACCTAAGCCAATAAAAGTTCATCGTGAGGAAGGAGTCTTTCCTTCCATTTACCCATGCCCTGAATTTATGAGAGCCGCGGGAATCTTCCAGGATTTCCAAACTATGATTACCAATGCAGGGTTGGAACACTTTGTTGAAGGTGAACCTTTTCAATATGTTAAGCTAACCATGGCTGTGGTGCAGGACTTCTGGTTTACTTGGTCTTCATCTAATCCCATGGTCCATTATAAAATATACAATATAGCTGTTGACCTGCCCTTTGCCGATTTCTGTGCAGCAATTAGAGTACCTCATTGGGGATCTTGTGAGAAGATCAAGGAGAGGCCCAAGTCACTTATGGATTTATATGCTGAAATTTGCCAAGGTTTTGACTTCTCAAAGGAAAGTGGTAAAATTCGGAACATTCAGTCCCCATCCATTAGATATTTTTCCTATTTCATTACCAAGTGTGTTCTTGCTAGAAAGATTGCTAGAAAGTTATCTTCTTTTGATCTAGCTTTTATTGCAGCTGCTTTGAATAGGGATAGACCTTATAACTTGGGTGCTTTGATAGCTCACCGTCTTACCACTAACCACGAGAAGGGTGGAATTTGTGGAGGTCTCATTGCCTCTAGGTTGCTAGCTTTCCATGGTTTAGAGCCTCACCATTCAGATTATCGGTTCCCCATAGAAAGGCTTGATCTTGATTCCATGGTTCAGCATAGTTTTGTTTCCTTGGGGGCTACTGTGAGAAGTTTATTGTATGAACTATCTTTTGCCAAACGTGGTTGGAGAGGGGGTAGGACTGAGACAGTAGTTTATTTGCCTGCACCTGTTTTGTTTGATTTTGACAACAGGCAAGGATGGTCGCTCACGGAGGAGGAGTTTGACACGTACGTGGTGGAGCTCTCCTAGAAAGAGGAGAATGTTGGAGATGATGCCGAAGATGATTCGGTTCAGCCCTCTAACTTGGGAGAGTCTTCATACCAGCAGCCCTCCTACAATTGGAGCGTGCCGTCTTCTTCATCGCAAGGGCCTAACTATGATCATTCCTATGATGACCCACCAGCTTGGGGTTACTACCCGCGCTATTAAGCCCCACATAGGCCAAAAGCCTAAGCTTGTGGGGGGGTATACCGACATCACACTCATCTATATATCATGTTTTGTCGGTTCTTTGTATATCCATTGCTTCGCTTTCTTTTTGGTTTTTGTTTCTGCTTTCTCAAAACACAAAAATACCAAAAATATTTTTGTTGTTTCTCTTGGTTTGTTTCTTTGTTTTTTAGCTTTGGTTTGCCTTAGATAAAAATCCAAAAAGTTTTTTCTTTGTTTGTTTTTGCTTTGTTTGCTTGTTTGAAAAATCAAAAACACCAAAAATATTTGTTGTTCTTCCTTGTTTTTGTGAGTTCTTTGCAGGGTTCAGCCGTCCTCAGTGGAGTTTGGTTTCACGTTATTATTCAAGTCACACAAGTGAAGGGAGATAATGAAGATTAAAACATCTTGAGGCGTGGTAAGAGGCTGGTAACGAACTCTATTCGTTTTCATTTTTGTACATATACTCATCATTATGAGCATGCTTAGTTTGTTATGTAAGGTGTATGTTATTGATGGATTCTTAGTAGTTATTGCTTTCTTATGATTAGCTCCAGCTTGCCAATAGTTTGTAGCATGCCATATGAATGTTTGCTTGCATTGTTTTATTCATATTTTGGTATGATATTGTGGTATCCTCCTCTGAATGTCTCATGTGAATCGACTTGGCACATACTCACGCATGCATATGACTAAACAATAGTCAGTAAACCTCGATGATTTATTTTGCCTCAGAGTTTTTGTATCACTTTCATGCCATAATTAGTCCTGTTTTGTTGCAAGCATGATTATGACGGTTATTGCTCTCTCGTTTGTCGCTCCCTCTCTATTGCTAGCCTTCACTTGCACTGAGTATGAGCTCTACTTGTGCATCCAACTCCCCAAAACCAATATTTCCAACAGTGTCCACCATACCTACCTATTAGCATCATTTGCTATTTCAGTGCATATTCTTTATGCCTTGTTTTCTTCCAAATAAAATTTTTGTCTGTTTTGAGAAAGTTAGTTAGTAAAGCTCTCACGAACTTGATGGCACACTTTGTTTCTTGCCCTTAATAATCCTGAACCATTGTGACTTGTCCATGAAAGTTATATGCTTGCAAATTATAGGCTGGGAGTTAGCAGAACCGTGTTGTCACGGGGAACGCTTTCAACACTTATGGATACATATCCAGTTGATACCTTGCTCTTTGTTTGCGGATGTCGTTGTTGTGAAATAAAAGGGGATCTTGTGAGTTCATGGAGTATATATATGTGTTAGAGAAACGCTTGGGCCGCTAGCCTAAGCCATGCCTAATCATGGTGGAAACTTGCAGCATTACCATAGTGAGCATTTGTGAATCATCCTCAATAAAAATCTATGCACATAGTAAATAAAAAGATCGCTGAGATGCTCATTGTTTGCTTGCCTTGTCATTTTGATTATGGGATATCTCCTGTATCATGTGCAAGGGGTACCCCGTTGGCGGTTCTATATGATACGCATGTATTTACAATGCCAAGAAATTACAGGTAACTAAAGTTGAGTAGCATGAGGAGCGGCATTCGTACTCAAGGGACATGGGATTTCCAGTTTATGGTCTGTCAAGCATATAACTCATATTGGACCTCACTTTCACCTTAACCACATAAAGATGCCTATGATAGGGGCAATGAGAGCTCAAAGCTAATGAGTACCTTCCTTTCAGCATTTGGAATCCTTTCAAACTTTTCAAAACCTTTTCACTTCCTTGTTGAGTCACCACTTATTCTATGAGCACCTTATTGAGAGCATAGTTGTCATTCTTGTGTTTGTATCAAAACCTGGTTAATTATGTCATGACTTTGATGCTTGTATCTCTGATATCTTTACTTCTAGTCTTCACTTGAACTTCAGAGGTGCCTTGGAATTTATTTTGTGCTCTACAAACAAAGGCAAGCGAGATACCACTCTATCATACCTTTTTATGAGCATTGCAATGTTGCTTATGTTTATGTTCCATGCTACTTATTATTATCGAGTTTTTTCTCTTCATATCTTGCAATGACTATTGAGTAGACTTAGTTGCATACTTCTTATTATGAATGGTTTAAGTATCTACTCCTGTGTTGAGAATATATACATCTTATGAAGCAAATGTGTTCGTGAAAGTTCTTTTATCCCACTCAGTTTTCAACTAAATTGCTTGAGGACAAGCAATAAGCTAAGCGTGGGGGGAGTTGATATGTCCAAAACATATCTACTTTCTCGAACACTTTTTCTATTGTTTCTCCTCTAAACTTGTGTGATTTGGATACAACTAACACGGATTGACGCTGTTTTCAGCAGAATTACTTTGGTATCTAGTTTTTGTGTAGAAAATCAACTATCAGGAAAAATCCTGGAAAATATGCCAGAGTACGAGAAGGAGTGGAGTCATGGGGGGCCACACCCCTGTCAAGCGCGGGCCAGGCCTGGCCGTGCCTAGGGGTGCGGCCACCCCAGGCACCCCCTCGGCCTCCCTCTTCGCCTATAAGAAGCCTCTTGACCTAAAAACTGAGGGGGGTTCATCGTTTTTTCCAGAAAGAGTTCCGTTGCGCCGCCACCACCAGAAGCCACGATTCGGAACCAAAAACTCCGTTCTGGCACCCTGCCGATACGTGGAATTTGGGGAGGATTATCTTCATCGTCATCACCAACGCCTCTCCACCAACCATCAATGTTTGCCTCATCCATGAGTGAGTAATTCCCCGCTGTAGGCTATGGGGATGGTAGGGATTAGATGAGTTCTATCATGTAATCAAATAAGATTGTTAGGGCATAGTGCCTAGTATCTCCATTAGTGCTATTTGACTTTGTTGCAACTTTTTGTGCTTAATGATTGTCACTAGGGCCCGAGTGCCATGATCTCAGATCTGAACTTATTATTGAATCATTATGATAGTATTGTTTGTGATCTTATCTGCAAGTTCTGTACACATATCATTGTCCGGATCCAAAGGCCTCGAAGTGACAGAAATTGGGACAACCGGAGGGGATGGCTGTGATGTGAGGATCACATGTGTTCATGGAGTGTTAATGCTTTGCTCTGGTGCTCTATTAAAAGGAGCACCTTAATTGCTAGTAGTTCCCTTGAGGCCTCGCTGCAACGGGCTGGCAGGACAAAAGATGTTGTGCAATTTCTCATTGCGAGCACGCATGACTATATATGGAGCACATCCCTATGATTGTTTAGTACTTGGGTGCTTATTTTTATTTATCTGCAATTTCCCTAGGTCTTGAAGTTACATGTTTAGACTCGTCCATGCAACGTCCGTCCATCCATCCCTATGCCTACCGCACTCATATCCTACTGTTTGCTGCTATTGTCACTATTGCTCTTGTTTTACTGTTGTTGTTGCTACTACAAACTGTTGCTACTGATAAACTTCTGTGAGGAAAAACTATTTCCAGGTGCAGCTGAATTGACAACTCAGTTGTTAAGGCTTTCCAGCATTCTTTGGCTCTCCTTGTGTCGAATCAATAAATTGGGTAATACTACCCACGAAGTCTGTTGCGATCCCCTATACTTGTGGGTCATCAGGCAACAAGATGAAATACGTCCTTCGGATGAAATTTCGCGCCTCTAGCAACGAGGCCAAATACGAGGCCCTCATCCATGGAATGCGGGTGGCCAAGATCTGCGGCGCAATGCGCCTAATCATCTATGGTGACTCGAACCTTGTTGTCCAGCAGACGATGAATGAGTGCGACGCTCACAGCGCCAACATGATCGCGTATCGCACGCTCTACAACTCACTCGAAGGAGACTTTGACGGCTTCAAACTTTGGCACGTCGAAAGAGAAAGCAATGAAGAAGCTGATAGGCTCTCCAACATTGGCTCTACCTGCGCACGGGTGCCACCAGGTATGTTCCTCGAACAAATATGTGTACCCTCTATCAAAATAAGGTTCCCAAAGGGCTCAGCCGAAGAAGCAGAGCACTCGGGGGCTGCACCATCTGAAGGACATGAAGGACCTGAAAAGCTCGACACCGAGGCCGAGCTTGTCATCCTGATGCAGGTCATGGCGGTCGAAGAAATGTGGACACAGTCGTACCTTTGGTACCTGATAAACAATGAACTTCCCGACGACCCGACGGATGCCCGACGGATATCTCGCCGGTCTAAAGCCTTCACCATCCACAATGGCGAGCTATACAAGCGCAGTATTTCGGGCGTGCTCCAAAGGTGCGTCGCCATCGGTGATGGCAAAACCATCCTCCAAGACATCTACGAGGGCATCTGCGGCCATCATGCAGGCAGCCACGCCCTAGTGGATAAAGCTCTATGAGCTGGATTCTACTAGCCAACGGCCATAAACGATGCTAAGGACATCGTCCGAAGGTGCAATGCCTATCAGAGGTACATGGACAAGCCGCACACACTAGGATCAGAGCTAAGACCCATACCACTGGCCTGGCCCTTCGCCCAATGGGGCCTCGACATGATCGGCAAACTGCCCAAGTCTTCGAAAGGAGGCCACGTCTACCTCCAGGTCGCAGTCGACAAGTTCACCAAGTGGATCGAGGCCATGCCCGCACCAACCAAAGTGGCAAAATTGTCGTCAAGTTCTTTGAGTCCATAGTCTACAGGTTCGGTGTGCCGCACAGCATCATCACGGACAACTGCTCGAACTTCATCTCAAAGGAATTCCAAGACTTCTATGAGGGCCTTGGCATCAACATATCGTACGCCTCCGTGGCGCACCCGCAGACCAACAGACAGGTCGAAAAGGCCAACGGCCTCATAGGCAACGGCATCAAGAAACGCCTGTTATGCCCACTCGAACTACTTGCAGGAGCCTGGGCAGAGGAGCTACCCTCCGTCCTCTGGAGCCTACATACAACGTTGAACTGCTCAACTGGATTCACACCCTTCTTCATGGTACACGGAGCCAAAGCCATGCTACCTGCTGAGGTACGCCACAATGCCCCATGGGTAGTCGCCTACAGCAAAGCCGAATCATCGGCCGCACTCGAAGATGCCATCGACACACTCGACGAGGCACGCGACATCAACGCGGCTCGCTCAACAGTCTACCAGCAGAGCCTCCGCAATTACCATAGCCGTCGGCTGCGCCCAAGGTCCTTCGTCGAAGGAGACCTCGTCCTACGACTCAAGCAAGAGCGGCCGAAGAAGCTCGAGTCACCCTAGGAAGGACCCTACATCGTCACAGAAGTCATCCCATGTGGCGCCTACCACCTCATGGACATCGCATCAGGAGTCGAATACTCCAACCGCTGGAACATCGCACGTCTGCGACACTTCTACCCCTAGCTACCTCTTTAATTTCAACAAGGCTACTCAGCCGAACAATGTACCTCCTTGTTACAATATGAATAAAATCGAAGTCCCTTGGCCGAAATTTCTTTTCTTTACATTACTTTTCAGTATAACACGCTCGGGGGCTACGCCTCACCTCACGACCTCGTCGACTGAGAACAACGCATACAACCTGAGTAGCTGACCACGTCAGGCTAATGAAAAGGACATGAACATAACAAAGCACCACGTGCTACTATATATAATCTTTACAAAGGGCACTACGAGCCCACTCGAAAAATACAAATTTTATATCAAGTTTTTCTTTACAGGACCTACCTATTCTAGAGAATCACATTCGCCCGCTGCTCGAACAAATCTACTATCTCCTCGGCATGTTGCGCCACAGCTGCATAATGCGGGCGCATGTCCCAAATGTTGCCATCAGGTCGAAGGAGTGGCCCAGTCGCCACCTCCGCAAGGTTAACATCACGACGATGCGGCAGAACAAGGGACAATGCAGCTTTCACCCCAGCGATCAGCTGACGCCGCGCTAACTCTTTGACCCGGCCCACGTTCCGAAATTTCTCCAGAAGGCCCCAAAGGGTGGAAGGTGCCTCATCCAGGGGGAACATGACGGCCCAAACGGACGCCAAAGAAATCCTTGCCTGCTTCAGCACCCGAGAAACCTGGTGCACGCGATCTTGCACCGTCGCAAGGACGATGGCCCGGTCGCGGTCCATCTAGAAGAAGCCACCAGCCTCCAGGTCTTGTTGCGTCAGGCAATTCATCCGAACAGCGACGCATTCTTTCTCTTCCTTCGGAATGAGATTCGCACCTGCAGAACGCACACCATGAGAAAACATGCAGAACTTCACCTGAAAGAATAGCAGTTTGCAAAGACTCACATTGCAGTTGCTCTCTCATCTACCGCAACTCCCCCATCAAGAACTCCTCCCTGGCAGTGGCTCGCTTAGCCTTCGAATTCCACACATCTCCATGGCCCCGAATGCCAAGGATACCCTTCTCCAAGCCGCGGACTCGGTCGCAAATAAAAGCTAGCTGTGACGCATCATCCAAGGATGGTCGCGGCTCAGGAGAATTTGGAGTGACAATAGGAACCTCACCCGAAGAACCCTAGAGGCAAACAAATCAAGACATGAACATCACAAGTATCTCTAGCAACAGCTCGAAACATAAATTTATATACATCAAGGCCACCTCGTGGCATAAGTTGGGTCTGTTCATCAGCAAAAGGTTACATTAAGAAAGCAAGAGGATAAACTATCCTAACTACAAAACAAGGGCCTAAGCACCCGCATCTGGAGTGGCCTCGGAGCCAGACTGCCTGCTCTTGGCCTCCTCCTATTGCTTCGTCGCATACTCCGCCAGAAGATCAAAAAGTTTCAGCACATAGAGCTTACAGCGAGAGGCAAAGAGGGCAAACGCTACCTCTGAGCCATCTGCAGCCGTTGGCATCTAGGACGTTATGTGCGGCAGATCCAGCTCTGCTATGGACGCCATCGCCATCGCCAACCCCATGGAGGCACCGATGCCCTTCTGCTTTTGCTTATACACCGCCGGAGCATCCTCCGATAGAGCATCCGCAAGGGTGTCAATATCCTCAAGGGCAGCGCCCTTGGGGATGACCTCCTTGTAGAAGCGCCTGAGCACTTCCTTGGCCTTCGCCAAGGAGCCAGCAACAGTGCCACAGCGATCTTCGACCGCTGTGGTGGCATCGGCCAGAGCATCTCCATGCTCCAGCACACCACAATCAAACGTGATGCCTGAAGCGTCTGAACCAAAGAAAAAAAGTAACCAAATAAGAGCAAAACAAGACGAGTCAAAAAAACATGAGACCCAAAACAAGTGAAAGGAAACTCACCATAGAAGGCTTTGGCTGCAGCCATAGCCCCATCTGCCATCTCCTTCTCGCGAGCAGCCGCCGCAGAAGCGAGTTGCTCCTCGCGATCGGCAGTCTCTTCCTGCACGTGCTCCTTGGCCTCCGCAGCATATGCGGCCTTCTTCTCCACTCGACCAAGGCTCTTCTCGAGAGCGTCCAGCCGATGGAGGGCTGCATTGTTTTCATCTTCAACATCACGAACCACTCGATCAATACAAACAACATACATGGGACGGACGGACTACAAAAAGGGTGAGTACATTATGCACCTTGAAGCTGCTGCATGCTAGCCTCCAGCGCCAAGTGCTGCTGGATAAGGAGGTTGGCGCTGTGCACAAAGGGTTGCAATAGAAAGAAAAATCACCAGAAAAGGCTCGGGGGCTACGCCCCGCAAGAGCAACATGACCAACAGGTCACCCGAAAGGGCTCGGGGGCTCCCCCCAAGGATAAAGTAGAAAATACTTACGTGTTCAGGCGTGGACTCCAAAGTTCTACGCGCAGTCTTCTAAGTTACGACTGCCCGAGCTTCTCGCTTGGAGAGATTCGGGCCATCATCCCCAGAATCGGCCACCACCTGAGGGGGAGGAGATGTCGGCTTCGACTCCCCTACATCCTCCTGAGTGCCCTCGCTAAGAGGCTCCTCCGAAGAATGGCTGAAGGAAAAAAGTTTGATCAGACAAACAACCTACATTACCCAGACATATGACAGTAAACAATTCAGGTGACATCACTTATGAATCAATGTTCGATAAGTTGAAGACAGGGGCCGCCTTCTCCTTCCTCTTCTTGGTCGGCGGCTGCGGAGCCATCGCCCGAATGGGCATGGCAGGAATAGGTGTGGATGAAGAAGCTTCATCCTCGCCATGCTGGTCAAGGAAGGATGGACCCCTTGGAGTTGGAGGGGCTTTCGGGTCTGCCCTTCACTCGCCTCGGGAGCATCCGCAGTAGGCGATTGGGCTAGAGGAAGCTCAGACTCGGAGTCCACCTCCTCGTTGTCTGGTGCTTCCCTAAAATTCTCAGGAAGAGAATGCATAGACCCCGTAACCTGGAGGCGCTGCAAGCGAAAAGAAAGAAAGAAATCATATAAGTAACAAAAGCACACAGCAAACACCCTAAAAAGCGCTACGCGCACGAACAAGCATCACCTGAGAAACCCCTTTATTGGTGCTAAGAGGAGGGTCAACGATTTCCCCGGAAGGTCCTCATCGTCCTTGGCCTTCAGCAGGGGACGAAGAGCCCTATCGAGGTCACCTGAAGACAACTCTTCGGATGAAACCCTCATCGGATCGCTGGAGCCGGCGTAGAGAAACATTGGGTGTGCCCTAGCCTGGAGAGGCTGCACCCGACGCTTGAGAAAGGTGCGGATGATATCGACACCGTTGACCTCTTTGCCTGGCACCAGCTGAAGGGCCTCCACCCGCTGGTAGAGTCTCTCCACCTCCGCAGCTTCACCCTCCAAGATGTGCTTTTTCCACGATCTCTTTGGGACAATCTTCTGCTCGGTGTCGAAGGGGGCAAGCCCATATTGCTGACCGTCCAGCTTAGCATCGCGGATGTAGAACCACTTCCGGCGCCATTGCTGGATGGACTCGCAGATAGAAAAGGAGAAGAATTGGACGAAAGGGCGGACATAAATGATGCAGCCACCAAGCGGATAGACTCTACCGGTGCCGGACTGCCTCTTCACGGAATAGAGCTTCCGAAAGAGGCCAAAGTGTGGCTCGATATCGAGCCAGCACTCGCAAAGGGTTATGAAGCAGGCGACATGGACAAGAGAATTGGGAGACATATGATGTATCTGAATACCATAGAAGAAAAGGAGTCCACGAAGGAAATCGTGGACAGGAAGCGAAAGACCGTGAAGGATGAAGACAACAAACATCACCCAAAACCCTACGGGTGGACGGGGAATTATCTCATCGCCAGGAAGCTTGACGTCATCCTTGTTCTGGTGGATCAACCCAGAATTGCACAGCTTGCGCAGATCCACGTCACGCACCTCTGTGCGCCTCCACCCACCGTCGGTGATGAGGGTGGTCGTGGCGGCCTTCTTGCAGCCAGCTGCGGCGCTCGAGCCAGCTCTAGTAGCGATCTTCTTCGGCTTGCCCATCGCGCGGCGTTGAGTGCGGCGATGTGCACGGAGAAAAGACGAGGGAGAGGAACAAAGAACTTCCAACGCGCAGTGGAGGAGAGAAGTGCTCATGAAAATGGAGGCAATGGCAAAGAGCAAATGGCAAAGGGTAAAACAAAAATCACTGTTTACCCACGGTATTAAAAGACGAAGACGGTGAACATGCACCGTTGATCCAGAAGCCCTAGCGCACATGCAAGATCCAACCCTACACGTGTCAGCACAACAACGAACCGTCGCTAGCACGCCGTCCACTATGCACGAAAACCGAGGAGACGTCATAATCCTCGCCACGTCTATGCGTGACTAGTCAACTTCAAGTCAGGCGGTGGGACCCACTATCGTCCCGTCGCGTCATCTCTGCCGCTGCAGATGGTTGAGATCACCAATCGTCACCACTGACATCATCAAGACCAATCTAGCAACGGCTGGAAATCTCCAGCTGACAAATCAAGTACTTACTCGAATCTACGATTCGAGCAACTACTCAGAGGCTACTCCTATCAGGGGCGATGACCGTGCACCTGAGACATGATTAAGGTACTACACCTTGCAATTGTCTTCGAGTCCTACATCGAGTCTGCGACTCCACTATGGACTCGGGGGTTACTCCCATAGGGAGGATAGTTTGGCATTCGAAAAATTTGTGTCCTTCGGACCTAAGCTAAAAGTAACTAAACTAAAGTCTACTTTGACTAATGCGACTTAAGGGTTACTCCCATAGGGAGCGCTAGCCGCGCACCCTATGAATTCTTCGACTACGATCCTACGGATCAAATACGGCAAAATCTTTTCGTCAACTTTGCCCAAATCAACGCTAAGTGATAAGCATTCTCCTTGACCACACGAAACACCTCCGCGGTGATAAAACTTCGGATGATGTGTCCGCGGCACAAAGATAAGTCCTACAGATATCATCCGATGGCCTGGTAACGCACCTGATTGTGCTCTGCCAGTAAACTTCCGTGTCAACAGGCACGACGAAAAATCCTGACGGACGCGTTGGCTACATCACTTGAAAACCACTGGGATTTTACTCCTATAAGACCTCAATGGCCTGAGTCAAAATTACGCCAGCATTCGTTCCGGATTCGAGTCTAGGGACTTGAGTCTGAAGAAGATCGTGTTGTTTTGTCCCATGACAGTTAACTGGCCCTGATCCATCGGGAGAGTCAGGCACACGCATCAACAATACCTATGAAATAAACACTTTCCTTTGTAAAACAGGTTCGGCTACATAGCACCCGAAAACTTGAAGAGTCCTCGGTCGAATCTACGATTCGACTGAGCACTCGGGGAGCAGTCTTTTTGTTATGAGAAAACTTAGTGATTAAAGCTCTCACAAACTTGATGACACACTTTACTTTTCTTGCCCCTAATAAACTTGAACCATTGTGTCATCTATGTTGTATATGCTTGCACTTATACGTTGGAATTAGCAGAACTGCGCTGTCACGGGGAACGCTTTCAACATTGCACTTGTACTTTGTACATAGTTGATATCATGCTCTTTTGTCTATGGATGCCGTCGGTGTGAAATAAAAGGGGAGCTTGCAAGTCCATGGAGTTATGTATGTGTGTTAGAGAAACGCCTGGGCCGCTATCCTAAGCCATGCCTAATCATGGTGGAAACTTGCAGCATCACCATAGTGAGCAATCTATGAAGCTTTGTTCTTATAAAAAAAGAGAGAGATGTTGAAAAGAGGAAAGAGAGAAAAAACACCATTTTACCATGGTAAATAAGAAGATTGCTGAGATGCTCATTGTCTGCTTGCCTTGTCATTTTGATTATGGCATATCTCCTGTATCATGTGCAAGGGGTACCTCATTGGCAGTTATCTATGATACACATATACTTACTATGACAAGAACTTAAAGGTGACTAAAGTTGAGTAGCATGTGGAGCGGCCCTCGTATTCAAGGGACATGAGATTGCCAACTTATAATTTGTCAAGCATATACTCCATAGTTTGTTTACTTTAACCTTAATCACTTCAAGATGCTTATGATAGGGGCAATGAGGGCTGAAAGCTAACAAGTACCATAATT
Organism: Avena insularis; assembly: GCA_023614405.1. NCBI lineage: Eukaryota > Viridiplantae > Streptophyta > Magnoliopsida > Poales > Poaceae > Avena > Avena insularis. Next base: position 57,264,465 of record CM042689.1, read on the forward strand.
TTTGGAAGCTCTTTATGAAACTTGAAATCTCTGCTTCCCTTTATGAAGGGCCTTTCTTCCACCATTATATTGAGTCTCCACCTTCTATCCTTAGGCACCAGTTAAGAGAGCATAGTTGCCATTCTTAGTTCTATGTGCATTGCCCCAAAACTTATTGATTGATGCATATTGTTGATATTGCTTGTTCTTGTGCTATTTTTATCTAGTCACTCTTATGAACTTTGAAGGTGTCCTATGCATATATTTGCTACTCCATGAGGGACAAGCTGAATACCACTATGCCATGTTTTCTATATGTGAAAGAAACAAACGTTTTTCAATGCATGTTATTCATGATCTTTGTTTGTAACCTTTCATGTTGCATGCTTAGTTACTTTGTCTTACTGTTAGAACTCCATCTTTCATGTTCATGTTTAGAGTTCTTTGATCCCAGCTTTCAATGCTTGCAAATGGTTTGATATTGATTTTGATGGTGCATGTCACATCAAAAATTATTCTTTTTATCACTTACCTACTCAAGGACGAGCAGGAGTTAAGCTTGGGGATGCTTGATACGTTGAAAACGTATCTATAATTTTTGATGTTCCATGCCTGTTTAGTATCTACTTTTCTTTGCTTTGCCTACACTTTGAGGTGTTTTTATATGTTTTTCTGGACTAACCTATTAACAAGATGCTACAGTGCCAGTTGTCTATTTTCTTCTGTTTTTGGTTCCAGAAAAGGCAGAAAATCAATATTCTCGGAATTAGATAGGAAAAAGGCCAAAGTCAATATTTTACCATGGGGAACACGGAGCCTGAGTACGAGACGAAGGGGAGCCACCAGGGGGCCACACCTGCTGGTCGCGCAGCTAACCCTAGCCCGCGCCTAAGAGGGGTACGGCCGCCCTGGCTGCCCCCTGCCTCGCCTCTTCGCCTATAAAGATCCCCCGATACCAAAACCCTAAGTACCCGATCAATCTTCCACGAAACAGTCTGTAGCCGCCGCCACCATCGTCCCTAGATCGGGGGATCTGAAGCTCTTCCCGGCACCCTGCCAGAGGGGAGATCATCTCGGAGGCCTTCTTCTTCATCATGCCAGCCTCTGATATGAAGTGTGAGTAGTTCCACCTTGGATTACGGGTCCATGTAGTAGCTAGATGGTTGTATCTCCTCCTTTGTGCTACCATGTTTAGATCTTGTGAGCTCCGTTCATGATCAAGATCATCTATTTGTAATCATGCATGTTGTGTTTGCGGGGATCCGATGGATATTGAGATTACTATGTCAGATTGATTAATGGTTTTGTCTTATTGATTCTATCATGTCTGTGTTGTTTGAGATCTTGCATGCTCTCCGTTTCTAGTAGCTATCTTGGCTAGGTAGATTCTAGTGACTCCAAGTGGGGGTATTTATGCTCGATAGTGGGTTCATGCCTCTATTTAATCTAAGGGAAGTGACAGAAATCTTTAAGGTTGTAGATGTGTTGTTGCCACTAGGGAGAAAACAACGGTCTCTTGTTCATGGAACAAGTGGATTGTTTACCTTACATACTTTGCTTAAAGCAGTTATCCGTTGCTTGCAACTTAATACTGGAGGGGGTTTGGATGATAACCTGAAGGTGGATTACTAGTCATAGATGCAGTTGGATGGCGGTCTATGTATCTTGTTGTATTGCCCAATCGAATCTCATAGGATCATGAATGTCTAGTATTGCATTGTTATTCGTTTCTCAGTCCTGTCAATTGCCCTGCTATAATTTGTTTACCCAGCATACCATGTTTGTTTATCTTAAGGAGAGCACCTCTAGTGAACTATGGACCCTGGTCCAATCTTTACCATTGATACATCTTCCAATGTTACTGTTTAGTTTCTGCAAACCACTATTACCTTCCACACCATACAGTTAATCCTTTGTTTTCAACAAACCGGTGAGATTGACAACCTCACTGTTCATTGGGGCAAAGTCTTGAGTTTGTGTTGTGTAGGTTTCCAAGTTGCTAGCAACACCTTTGAGTCGTTTCCTTCCTCCTACTGGTTTGATAACCTTGGTTTCTTACTGAGGGAAAACTTGCTGTTGTGCTCATCACACCTTCCTCTTGGGGTCTCCCAACGAAGATCTGTAATCAACTGAGCCATCATCAGCCCTCGAGGTGGTCATGTTCCATGACCGTTGGTAAGGGGTATCTGTATCGGTTTTAGACCATCTTCCCGTTAATTAACCGGTCAATTATCTACTGCTTTTTTTTGAATAAAATAAGGCAATACTGCCTGTTTTGTTCAAAAATTTAAGTTCGGATAGTAGGCAAAGAAGTCGGTCCTCCAGGAGGACTGCAAGTCTGTAATGGTGGCCTACCAACAACCAACATGGAGGACAACCTTACTTCCCACACGATACTAGGTCGGTGCCTACAAGTGTGAGCGCGCTGACAAACATATTCGGGTGGTGCCAAGGGTCTTACATATCTCCTTCATCGAGCACCAGATGGAACTCGCCCAGGAGGCGGTGTTCCACACGTAGCTTTAGGATACCATAGCCCCGCCTTTGCTCTTCGGCGAGTCTCATGGGATAGAACCGACAGCGGCTACGGTAGACCGGGAGGAGGAGGAAGATGAGTCTCATACACTAGCTCCAGCATTGGTATCCTGTTTGGAGATGAAAGCAATCCCGTCTTGCCTAAGGTAAAACTTAACCATAGTTTAGATTTCCTTACATGTATGTTCTTAGTTTTAGTTAACCCTATTTTAGTTTAGCTCTGTTAGGTTCTAATTGTTCTTAAACAATTTGTTAATTGTGCTAGTTTACGACTAGTTGTTAATGTTGCTCTATTTATGTTATATGCCTTGCTTATTTATGCCTACCGATAGTTGGTTGATTGTTGTTTTCTAGCTTTGTTTATAATTTATAATATTTCATTAACAATGCATGTTGGTACTTTATTAATTAGTTGTTCCATGTTATTAATTAGTTGTTCATGTTGCTATGTTAAGGCTCTCACTTTTTCTTTACAACGCAATGTTTTAGCGCAAGGTGGAAGACCAGCGACCATGAGGCATCCGTAAAGACGTAGGAGCGGGCCTCCTTCCTCGGTGCTGAAGTGCTGGAGTTGGTGGGAGCCAGACTTTTGTGCAGTAGGACTAGGTAGAATGCGATGAACATCCGACAACTATGAATACATAGGAGCAAGGCTCCATCCATGATGCGGAAGACATCGACGATGCGGTGGCCGTCAAGACGTAGACACGGAGCTCCAGCAACGGTACAAGAGCCATTGTCGAGCCTAATTTTGGTCTATACGGTGCATATTGGAAACTACTAAGGCTAATTAATGTAACGGTCTAATTTTGTAAGTGTTTCCCATCTAATATAGTTAGCTGTGTAAAAAACCGTTGTCACTGTTGCTTCACATTAGATACAGGTCCCGTGCAACGAGCTCTTTTACTGTTGTCGATGAGGGTTTTGACCCGTGTCTATAGGGTCAGTCTATACTAGCGTGGAAATGCATTTCAAGGGCTTACCTAAACTCAGTGTTATGGGCTTACCTAAACTCGGTATTATGTGAATTGAGCCCCGGCTCATTGATACTTTCTTGCTGTGATGAAACTTGATCAGTGATCACTTGGATCCAATCCTTGGATCGAGCATCAATGTGTCATACCCTTACTCGCATGCATGTTGCATGATGATCAGGGGTCCCAAGGTTCATAGGGTATATATAAGCAGATTTATCATAGCAAACACTAATCTAAATCTAACTGTGTTTTAGTACAAAGCACATCAGTGTGAGTTTGTGTCAGTGTAATCATAAAGAAAAACATCAAATTACTTATAATTATACTTATATTTGGGAAAAAGATTCTATTAGATCATATATAAGGCTTACAATTAAGTGGTTCAGAGTCACTGTTTCTTGTAGACTACTTTTCAAGCCAACAAGCTGTTAAAGTTTGCTAAATCATGGCTATCTATATTTTGAATTAATATATTATATCTATCGATTTTGTTGAGCACTTCACCTTTTGCATTAGGTGACCAAAGCAATTGAGTCGTTAGCGTCCTATTCATTGAAGTGAGCCTATCTTCGGAGCTATAATTAGTTCGGGAGAGTGAGGGTTGTGATTTACCATCAAAATTAATAAGGCCTTGTTTTGTACTAGAGGTATTGAGGGGATTGGTGGGGTTAATCCCCACAGGGATCGGGTGATCTGCATCTTATCTCCAACAAGCACCACTACTTCACTTGCTCAGGAGAAACCAAAATGCAAGGTGAGGGTCATGGGTTAGAGATACACTAAAGTCATAGGTTTTCCTGGGAATAAGTGGGGTTAATCCCCCGGATAGCAAAACAGCCAATTTAGGTTTTCGGGCTGGACCAGTTTAATCTCCTCTGATCCGGCAAATCTCCCTCACCAAAACGAGGCCTAAGTGAATGCTTTCAAGTGAGAGTTCGAGGTTTTTTTACAAAATATTTTGTGAGGATTTGAATGCTCCAGTTGCCTCTCGGTGCTTTTCTTACAAGGGTTGTTCATACAATCACATGTATAAATTAACCTCTATTAGCTTTTTTTTATTTGGTCACCTAGCTAGATACCCGTGCTATATAGAGAAGGGGCATGGTATATGTATGTAGATATCTTGTAGATCGATGGCGTGCTTTCCAGTGGCGAACGGGTGAGTAACCTGCAAGAACCTGCCCTTAAGAGGGGAACAACAACTAAAAACGGTTGCTAATACCCCATAGGCTGAGAAGCAAAAGGAGAAATCCGACCAAGGAGGGGCTCGCGTCTGATTAGCTAGTTGGTGAGTCAATAGCTTACCAAGGCGATGATCAGTAGCTGGTTCGAGGATGATCAGTCACAGTGGGACTGGGACACGGCCCAGACTCTACAGGAGGAAGCAATGTGGATTTTTCTGTAGCGTGAACAGAGCAATGCCACGTGGAGGTGGAAGGCCCATGGGTCGTCAACTTTTTTTCTCCAAGAAAAAATAGTGAAAGTATCCGAGGAATAAGCATAAGCTAACTCTGTGCCAGCAGCCACAGTAAGACAGAAAGTTCTGAAAATTATGGATAATTTTTTGGGAGAGTTGTGCTCAACCGGCTGGTGCAGGTATCATGTTATTGGAACCGATTCACCTGCCATGCGTAGGTGTTAAGCAATAGTTGCTTGTTAGCGTATTCACAATGATGTTTGCAAGGATCTACCTTGCTCAATTAGCTTCTATAGAGCTATGTTTGCTTGTTAGCCGGCTTCAGGTTGAGTCGGCTAGTAGAGGTATGATGTTAATGGAACTTATTCACCTGCCGGCAGTGCGGTAGGTGTTAAGCAATGTTTGCTTGTTATCGTAAGCACAATGATGTTTGTAGGGATTTATATGGCCTATGGTATCTTGCTTTTTCCTCTTTTGATCGAGCTAACATGTGTCATTCTTGGTTATCCTGACCGTTTACTGCATCTCGATTCTCAAGTGGTATGAGACCATATTATACATATGCTAGTTTCAAACAGAATGTGTCCCCAGATGCAATATTGTTCTAACCCGATACCTTTTCAAACCTAAATTGTTTTTGTGATTTGTAGATGACTAGCTTGCCACCTAATTTGATATGTAATAGACAGAAAATGTGATATGCAAGGATGGATGACTGATTTTGCAAGCTCAAGCTAACCTTGGCCTACCAATTCAATTATTTAGATTCTGCCTAAAGTGACACTTCACTCCAACGAGCTATAGCACTATATATACAGACCAAATCTCAACAGCATGATATAAACCTATTGACCAGTAACCTTTTTTTGCGGGAACTATTGATCAGTAACAACTACAGTAGTACTAAATATGATGTTTCTCAACAACATGCATCTTTAGAGCATGACTAACAGCATCCGTAAAACTCCGGCGCGGGTCGAATTCTGGCAGGTTTACGGGTGCTGGGCCGAGTCGCGCATCGATCAGTACCTGTACTTGGGCCGGCCTGTAAAATAAATTCACGGGCCACCTTACTTGGCCCGCCCCAACCTCTACAAGTAGGGGCAACTTTGCTGGAGACGGGTCGAACCCGCTCCTCCGCCACAAACCCTAGCCGCCACATCTAACTCCGGCGAAAGCAATCGGCGTCCGCTCCATTGGCGCGAAGAAGCGTGCCTATCGCCGCTACGGCGGCCGCTCCCCGCTCATTCGGTCCTCTTCCCGTGGCGGCGCCTCGGCATGGGAGAGGGAGGCTCCTCGCCTCGGCCTCTTCTGCCCCCGCCGTCATAGTCCGCCCCCGTCGCGGTGATTTGGAGGAGGCCAGCGCTATCGCGACGTCCATGACGTCCATTGCCGGCGAAGGCGCGACAGGAGGAGGAGGAGCTCGCAGCAGCCATCGCGGCTGTCGAGCTCCTCAAGTCGCAACAGTAGCTGGAGGAGGAGGTCGCGGCCAAGCGCGTCGGGGCGGTGGAGGAGGACAGCGAGGTCGACGACGACATGGACGTTGACCTCATCGTCATCGACTAGAACGGTGGCCGGCGGCGACTAGGACTACAGAAGCTCGCATTTTGGGCATCTGGACGCGGCGGCGTCCTCGGGCGAGCTTTTCCCCATCTAATTTTAGTTTCTTTTAGTGTAATTTTGCTGTAAATATGAACTGCTACTCCTATGTATGAACCTAATCAACGAACGCGCGAAGCTGTTTCCCGGGAAATTTCGAATCTTGCAAGTAGGGGCTAGGGTTTACAGTTGTTGTTCTGCGCCGCCGCCGTTAAGCCTGTAAATCGCGAGTACAGGAGCCTGTACTCGCGATTTACAGGCCGCCCATATAAGGGCGCTGTTAGTCATGCTCTTAAGTCTATAATAATACATGCACTTCTGGCAGTGCTTGCAATTCACACATAAAATATGTGCATGTGCATGCACCTTGGTCCACTGTCGCTGAGGCGTCGATATATGGAGCCCAAAGAGATCCATTGATGAGGTTAACAAAGTTGGTTTCACAGACAGATGCATGCTTAGTTTAGATGAGCGTTCTATCAGCTTACAGGTTGGAAACAAGAGCAAAAGGCGCACAAACAGATGACATTTCTAGTAAGTACTACCGATATTTCCTTGAATGAGCCTGGGACTGGTGCTGACATAGTAAAAAAAACTGTTTTATACCTCTTTAAAGACTTGATCTGATCTCAAGAGCAACGATAATTTTCCTTAAATCTCATTCCATTGCTCTTTGTGCGATGTCCATGAATTTTGGTAACATATCCTCCATGCCTGATGTGGCCATCAACATGGCATGTCTTTCCCTTCATTTCTTATTCAAAGGGGGAAAAAGGAAGAAAGGAAAAACTGGTCATGTCTTTACTCGCCCGAGGGCTCAAAACGTGCTTGCCAGCGAGAGACAAGGGAGCCAGGAAGACTATGGGCCATACATTGATAGGGTACGCAGGCAAGTACTGTACTCATGATCATACGATTCTTGTGGCCTATGGCTCCAGTTTATCTTATCTTCTCAGATCTATAAAGAGATCCTTGGTATCATTTCAAGTTTTTCTGTGCCCAGGAATGGCCGAGCATGATCAGACAGATCAGAGTTCCTGTCATTTGCATCTCAATATCAAACCATCTACAGTTGATTCTGAACATTCATTTCTCTTTTCTATTGGACAGCAAAGCGTACTTGAGAATACAGTTCCTTGGTAATTCAGGATGGAGACAAGCCAAATATCTCCAAACGAGTGACGGGCCCTTGATTTATTAGTCTACAGTTGGTCACTGCCTCACCGGTGAAACTTCACTGTTGAACCCACCACATATCAACACAATCATGTATGTCCTTGCTTTATTGCTTCGGTGGATCTTCTAGAAAATTATAAAAATATATAATTACCTCACTGGAAGAGACATTAACATTTTATCAGCAGACATGCTTCTACTGTACAATCCAATGGAAGGCATCAGTAATGTACATGGAGTATCACTAGTTCTTGGTATATCCCTACAATATACAATTTAATCACAACCAGATAAGAAAAGATTCGCTCTAGGGAATCTCCAAAGACCAATGTTCAGTTATACCATGGGAAGTCCAAAGAAAGTTGTTTAAAAAGTACATGTACAATGAACGCACCTGGTCATCTGCAACTGCAAAGGCTGGGAGCATCTCGTGAATGGACCAATACCAGAACGTGCCACACTAGTTCCTGCGGATATGATCGGGAACAGTGCTGCTGCTAGTACAGTACTACGAGCTCACTGAAAAAATAGCATGGCCTTTTGTTTTAAACGATGATCACAAGGTTGATCAGAACCACCTGTTGCCTCTCTGAAAAGTTCAGCATGGCACATGGTAGGTGAGCTTTTCCATTACAGCAGAACAGGAGTGATTTTCATTTGCCAAACACACATCCACCCATTAAATAATGTCGCCATACGCCAGAGAACATAATCTATCATGGGCTCTCTCATACTTAATCACCATCTCTTCTCTCTCCTCTCCTTCTGCCTCGGTCTCTCTGTCTCTCCCTTCCTCCCTCCCTCTCTCTCCCTGTCTCTCCATCTCTCTCTGAGGCTGACACTCAAACACACACACAGCTGCTACGGTTCTGACTGGATTTTAGCTCCCTTGACCAAAAGATCCCAGGCATGCTTTGTTTTGTTAGTCTCTTCACCATATACTGATCACATAGTTGAAGCAGCAGCTTCCATGCTTATTTCCAACCTCCAAGTTCTCTGATTGATTTGTAGCTGCAGGGCCTGCTATGGAGGTAGCGGCTATGGCATATTCTACAGTCAAGGTTCAAAATGCTGAAGCCAGGAGATACTTGCCTATGCTGATGTAAAATTGCTGTCGCTGGTTGTGGTTAGGCACCGTCCTCTTTGATAGTGACACGGTGATAGATATGGAGCAAAGAAACTGTCTTGAAGGTCAGACGAGCTAGATGAAGAATTGAGGTATTGCAAAGTTTCTTTTCTTCCAATGCTTGAAAGCCTTATTTGACACTTGAATTACTCTGCAAGAAAAAGCGATGTACTCTTTTCTTTATCTTGCTTCATGATGGCCTCTGTTTTATCTAACCTATGAAATGCAGTAGTTGGAGGCCTTGAAGTAGAACTGACCTTTCCTTGAGAAGTGATAGAGACATGGGAACTCCAAAAAGGATTTAAGCAATGTATGGGTACTCCAGAGAAAACTCCTTCTGCTCTTGCACGCTCTAGGCATTTGACGAGTATGGAAGCACAGGTACGAACTACCAATATCTCGTTTATCTTCTGCATGTTTGAAATTTCTTCACATCAAGTATCATTCGCAAGTCTAACTTCAACAAAATACCTGGTCAGAAATTTATTAGAAAATCATACAGCAGTCTTGGATGTCAACTACATGTGGTAGACTAGTCGTGCTGAAGCAGTCTACTTTGGATTATGTTTGACTTCAACGGAACAACGCCACTCTGTTTTATTTTCTGTATAATTTTAGAATCTCGTTCCAAATGGCAGGCATCATAGAGATCATCAATATTGGTTCTTGGTGACAGCTTGCTTGGCACCATACATGGATGGGCAGTCAGGGAAAACCATGCGGACTCTGCCAGATACACTCTCATCCCTCAAGGAGTTCAACAAGTACCTCACACCTAGTTGGATTGAATCAGTGTCTCACATCATCAAGGAGTTGACACCAACCAAGCCACAGAAAGTAATGGAAGATAAGGGTCAAAATATATTTGAGCGCGATGACGCAGAATCAGACACTAAAGTTGCAAGGATTCAAGGTATGCACTTCTAATTATGGCCTTCAAAACCTCTAGCCTTTTCTGAAATACTTTCTTCCCTTTTTATCATATGACAGATGAAATGGTTTCACTGAGTGCTCAACTAAAGGAGATAACACTGCAGAAAAGAGAGTCATTAAATAACTATTTGGATCTGAAAGGTAGAACTTTGTTACTGAATTTACTACTTGCATGAATTTAATTGTGTCTGGTTTACCATACTTCTAGAAAAATAATGGGTGCGCTTATCTGCTAATTATCATGCCTTTTATTCCACAGGAAGCATACGGGTATTCTGTCGTATAAGGCCTCTCAGCCATGAACAAAGTTACAGTTCGAGAACTATGTTCACCCTGGATGAGAGTAATGTTTTCTTAAGAGTTGCTGAAACCAAGAGAAAACAATACAAGTTCGATAAGGTTTTCGATCCATCCTCAACACAAGGTATTGAATCAGATTTTTTAATATGACTATAGGAGCCGTTCTTTTTCTATTGTTTCAATACAAGCTACTTATGATAATATGCTTCGCTAGGTGATGTATTTTCTGAAGTCGAACCACTGATAAAATCTGCTATAGATGGCTACAACGTTTGCATATTTGCCTACGGTCAGACAGGTAGCGGAAAAACTTACACAATGGTAAGATTTACTGCATCCAGCACTTTTATTCTCTCCCTCCTTCCACACAAAAGAATAAATCAAACGTTTAAACACCATAAACAGACTGAAAGGCAAATATTGTACTTACAATCCATTGCCATATGAATTAGGAAGGCAAGCCTACAGATTTGGGTGTCATACCACGTGGGATTCAAGTACTGTTCGATCGAGCTTCAGAGAGCAACAGCAGATTTCTATTCACTTTCAGTATGCTAGAGATATATATGGGGAACTTAAGAGATCTGCTAGTTCCAGGGAACAAGACCAATGGGTTTAAGAACGTCCCAAGGTAATTGCCTAAACTTGATGAAAGGAAAAGGAATGACTACTTTTGCAAGACAAGAAAATAGTGGGGTTCAATATGGTTTATTACCATAATAGCTAAAGAAACAGATATGCTGGTTCTGAACTCCCCACTTCTAACAAATAGAAGACAATGAAAGTTGGGGCCAGTTCCTGAATCCTGACTGTAATGTAGAAGCAGCAACGAATCTCGACTGTGCAATTATGTTGAATCAATATCCTATAATGTTGAATCCATATATCTAAAATATATTACAGATATGGTTTAATATTTTAAGATGTGCTGGATGCCATTCCAATCTCGTTGGATTCCATCTCCGGCTAAGCTGTACCCTTTGTTTCCAATCTAATGACATGAGAGCTTGCTCGGTGACTTGTCAATATTTTGCAATTTTGGACAGCATGTGCCTGCACTGATATGAGGCTGGCAAGTATGCGATTGTGTTGTGATGCTTCCTAGATCAAACGCAAATGCATGTTAGGCCTCCTGTACATATATGAACTACGAAAGGGTCTCATGTCAGTATGGACCTATTTAGATTAATTACTTTTGTCACATTGGTGCTTACAATACTTGTTCTTGTCCCTATGCTACATAAATGTGCAACAGAGCCAACATTTGAATGTGGTCCTAGTTTCTTGAACACTGTAAATACCAATATGCGGAGAATCCAACTACGGATGTTTATGCCATTGAGGATGAAAGTGAAACAGAATCTTGTCCTAGGAAAGAGAATCTTACATTATCTACTGAAGATGTGTATTGTTTGGGCTGTTCCTGTATTTTCTGATAGTGCAGGTTAACTAATTCCTATATATATTCTTATCTGTTACGCAAACAATTGTTTAATGCATCTCCGCATACAGCCTCGCTATTAAAACGGATCCAGATGGTGGCATTGAGATTGAAAACCTAGTGGCAGTTACTGTAAATAATTTCCAAGAGGTGAAAAGATTATATGGCGTGGGGACCCGTCTTAGATCAACAGCTTCCACTATGGCTAATTCTACATCAAGCAGATCTCACTGGTAATGTATTTTATTCAATAAAGTACATGTCATTTTCTATGCCATTTGATAAGACATTAACCATGGAATCTGGCGGACCTGAATCAAACTCGATAACAAATTCTCACTAAAACCTACTATGCTTGCATAAAGAATAATGGCTGATTTTAGAAACAGAATATGATGGATCCATTGCTACCTGAAGCCTTATATTTTTTGGATACTCATTTATGGAACAGTTTGATTCGCATTTCAATGACTTCCTTCGATGCACCTGAGAGAAAAAAAGCAAGAAACAAATTATGGATGATTGATCTAGGTGGAAGCGAAAGACTTGTAAAGACAAAAGCAACTGGCAAAAGGCTCAAGGAAGGCAAAGCTATAAATTTGTCATTATCAGCCCTAGGGGATGTGATTGATGCATTACAGACGAAAAAACCTCATGTACCTTACCGGTGAGTGGAATTCATCATGCCCATGTTCGGCAATAAGCACATAAGATTGCCATTTTATCGGTGAAGTTGAAGACATTGATAACCTTTTATTTGACAATTTCGCAGGAACAGTAAGCTTACACAAGTTCTAAGAGATTCTCTAGGTAAATAGAGCCTCAGTGAATGTTCCAAAGGAAGTTTTTTACTTTCTTGTTTTACAAACCCAGATTTCTTGTAGCTCACCATGCTGTATTCATGTCCACAGGATGCGAGTCCAAAACATTGATGCTTGTCCATATTAGACCAAATGAAAATGATTTGTGTGAGACAGTTTGCACATTGGGTTTTGCAACAAGAGTAAGAAGTATCCGTCTAGAAAGTGAAGAATCGCCAGTAAGTTTTTGCAATTACCATTAACAATATTGTCAGAAAAGTTACGATTAACAAGAATATACATCCAAGAAAAATCATGTTCATCATTGTTGTGAGTCAAACATTAGGTGGTTTAGTTAATGCAAAGCTAATGCCAAAACCTTCCAATTGACAAAATTACAACTTGAAATACCAATGTGAGACTGTATTAGATCTGGCAAAATTAATGAACAGTCCAGAAATTAACATGATGGATGCATTCATGTAAGCAGATAAGTAACCCAGTTATTTTAGATGTTGGCTTTAGTTTTTATCCACTTGAAAACACTCTTTGCTACAGGAAAACTAATATTTTGGTATCGATCAGGATGTAAAAGCAAGGAAGGAACAGTTATTAATGGAGTTAGGACAGAAGGTCAATGATTTGGAACAAGAATGTGATGATATTAGAAGAAAAATTAAGAAGCTTGAGGATACAATGGAGCATTTGAAAGGGCCCCAGTTATCTGTTAGCACAAATATTGTCATATCACGTCCATCCACTGAAGAGCTGAAGATTAACATATCAAAGAATGTAAGAAGTCTGAAGAATCATAGAGAAGTTTCGTCTGGGTTACCAAGGTTCATGAAGCCAACTGCTGCTAGCCGGCACAGGTTAGGCCTAAATAACAACGTTCCCAACATTAACAGATCGAAACCACCAGTACCACCAAAGAGAAGGCCTTCATCCGTTTATGCTGAATCCGTAAGGCTTCCAGTAAATGCAGACACTTGGCAGTCAGAGTGTAGTTCTGAATGCAGTATCTCCATGACAAGTGACATTAATTGGACACCGAGTATACAAGATGGGACTGAATATAGCCAAGATGCATCAGAGTACGAGATCAAACAGGTGATTTTCTCTGAACATGAGACACCATCACAGGGTCAGGTGATTTCCTTCAAAGAATGGCAACTTGCAGAATCGGAGAATATGCAGAACAAAACTGAAGAAAGGGGCAATATAGACATTGATAATTGGATCCACCAACAAATACTTGAAAGCAATGTCACATGTCAAAGTAAAGATTTAAATGTCCCTGAAGTAACTGGAGATGAAACTTCTAACATTCCTTCACCAATTAAGAGTGAAAGGGCTAAAGATTGTAACCAGGCACAGGATGAAGAAAGCGACCTAACCCTTCATGCCCCACCACTCAATACAAAGGATATAAAGCAAGCAAATGCAGTTAATCATTTCTCCAGAGCAGAATTACGCAGTCCTCCATCAAGAGAACGTTGCAGCAACAACGAAACAAACAAACATATGAGTGAAAGTTTTGCATATCATGGGAGGTCTAGACGATCTCTTCAAGAAAAGCTGGATGATTGCATGCTAAAGCAGCCAAACAAGGAAGCTGATCTAAGTACACATGCTGAAATCAGGTCCCAGGAAGAAGAACACCACATAGGTAATGTTGTCTAGCGTTGGAGAGTGCTTTCAGGATAATACATATTCCAAAAGGGCATTATACATCTAGTGACATCTGGATTGGTCTATGTTATTTCGTATAAACTTGAAAACATAGGAGAATGGCTTGGCGTAAGAAATTTTATAGTATACTGTATACATGTAGACAAGTAGATTACTTACAAAAACATGCCGGTAAAAAAGATCAGGACTCCAATCATGCAATGCTTCAAGTCATAGGCATTACTTACAAAAAGTCTACAGTATTCACAGTATTCAAGTTATGGCAAACATCTGCAATGATTTAATCTCAATTATATATAGGTGGTCTAGAGCTGTTGCCTCTCACTTACCCAGTCTTTATTTTGCTATTATAAAACACATTGAGAGAACACCACAGTACAATGGTTGCCATAGTATTATTACTGAAAAGATACTCACAAGCACAGCCGACGCAGAATAAATTGAAAGAATAGACAAGAGACAGATCATTCCCTAACACAACTGTTTGCGCATGCAAAAGAAACTTGAAAACACACGCAGATCATGTGCATTTTAATTGAGTAATTTATGCTAGATAGTACTGTTAAACATGTGCCAAAAATGTATAATGAAGGTATAGAGTTACATCCCAGTGTGAAATTGGGATAAGTACTCTATGGTCGATAATAAAGAGAATTTCAACTAAAATGGGTCTCTATGATTGTTAGCTGAGAATATGGTTAAATTTTTCTTGAAGCAGGAACAATATATTCAGCAAAGTCATGTCTTAATAGGATAATAGTTTATATAGTACTTAATGAAACACCGATGGAATATACTTAGCATCACACAACAAACTTGTAATGTAAGTCTTTGAGTTGTTATCATATTTTTTTATAAAACAAAAAGCAAAGCTAGCATAAAAACATCAGTACCATTTGTTCATTAATTAGTAGCATCCACTTCCACTTCTGAATTTCTATCTAAGTACACATAATCCCTATTACTGATGGCTCTATGTTTATTGAATTTGTTCTTTTGCACAGGAAAGCTGACAAAATTCTTTCAAGCTCTCCAAATAGCTTGGGCCAGTGTTCGTCTAGGATTAGGCACGGTCAGCATTGGTTTAGGGCACGACTTCTTTCATAGCTTGATGCTCTGAAGTAACTATAATCTTGTCATCTCTAAGATGTAATACTCAGTTTTGAGAGTAAACTACTCGAGGAGATGTATTGCTGGTTTGTCAAAGCAGCAGGTGAATTGCTATCTCAAGCTGTGTTGCACGACAGCTGGTTTGATGACAGATGATTCTTGTAGGACCAAAATGGAAGTTACAAGAAAATGCAAGTGTACAAACTATGATAATGAGACATGTGACGTATCATTCTAAAACAGCAACGTTACAGTACATAAATATGAAACTGCATTGTATTAACTCAGAGAAAAAGTATTTTGTTAGCTGATTTAATTAGATCTCACAGTAATGCATACAATAAGGGCTTCAGAAAAGAAACCCATTTATACTACATATTGTTTAGCTAAAGCTGAAAAGGGAGTGGCCTATTTGTTCTATGTATGTTGCAAAAGGAGAAGAAGCAAGAGGGAACAAGTAATCAGTAACTATCAAGTAAGAGGCTCCCAGTAGTCAGTATAAGCTTCCCATACCTGTAACAAAAACTGAAAGGCTTGTTTAGTTTGGATCATAAGAACAAATTTCCCATGCAATGACGAGCCCATCAAAGATCAGCTATCTGAATTTTGACCTTCTGTATACAAACACCGCCTATTCTCTTAAAAATATATATTAATTAATGTCTACGGTCTTACTATTCTTCAATATCATGCGGTACTTCAGGGAGCACGGCAACATAACCAATGGATTTCATGTCAGTGGCAATATCACATAATACTTTACATATCTCATGTAAGCATGGATGAGATCCATCTCTGGAAGTGAACTCATGAACCATGCCATCAATTTCAACAGAACTTGCCCCTGGTACATTTGTTAAGCCTCCGTCTTTCATCGCCTTTCGTAGTTTGCTCACATCATCCCACCTCTCCTGTTCTGCATAAATATTTGATAGGAGAATATAGTTGCCACTATTGTGAGGCTCAAGACGAATTAGATGCAACAAAGCTTGTTCCCCAAGCTCAGCATCACCATGGGTCCGAGCGGCAGCAAGAAGAGCTCCCCATATTGCTGCATTTGCCATGAAAGGCATGCCCTTAACTAAGTCTTGAGCTTCTACCAAACAACCAGCACGGCCAAGCAAATCAACCATGCACCCATAATGTTCAACTCGTGGCTTAATTCCGTACTGTGATATCATGATTTTGAAATACCATCGACCCAAATCAGTCAGTCCAATGTGGCTACATGCTGACAGGATTGCAAGAAAAGTGACATCATTTGGTGCCACATTCTCCCTTTCCATCCGGCAAAACATCTCAACAGCTTCCAAACCAAGGCCATGCAATGCAAATCCTGCGATCACCGTTGTCCATGTCACTACGCTCTTCTGCTCCATACCCTCAAACACTTCCACCGCCTTCCCAACACACCCGCATTTGAGGTACATGTCAATGATGGCATTCATCAGTGGTATATGCCAGCATAATCCCCGCTTCACCACGAACCTGTGCACCCATTCCCCCAAATCAACCGCACCTAGATCACCGCAAGCCGACAGCACCGACAGCAATGCTATCCCATCAGGCTCGATTCCCTCCTCCACCTGCATCCTCCGGAACACCTCGATCGCCTCTACCGGCCGTTTCATCTGTGCATAAGCCCCAATCAGAGTCGTCCAAGAGACCACGTTCCTATGGGGCATAACATCGAACAGCTCGCGCGCGCAGGCCAAGTTCCCAGATTTCACGTATCCTGAGATCGTAACATTCCAGCAGAAGATGTCCTTGTGGATCGTTTCATCGAACACTCCACGTGCGGAGGCTATTCTGCTGCAGGAGAAGTAGGTCTGGATGAGGCTTGTCGAGACGTGCGCGTCGGAGGCAAGACCGGCGCGGACGACAAGGGAGTGGAGCTGCGGGCCGAGGGTACCACGAAGGTGGGGGGTCCGGGCGACTGCGTTGAGGGATACGGAGGGGTTTATGCTTCGGAGGAGAGTGAGGGCGTGGGAGCGGAGCGGGAGGCGGAGAGAGGCGAGGAGGAGCGCGGAGAGGAGGCGCGCGTTGTGGTGGCCGCCGCGGGGAAGGAGGAAGGCGTGGGCCTGCAGGAGGTGGCGTGGGGAGTCGAGGCGGGCGAGGAGGGAGAACGCGCGATGGAGCCCCAGGGGCAGAGGCGGCGGCGGCATGCGGGAGTTTGCGCCGCCGGGGTGACTGTCGGACGGTGGCTGGAATTCGCGCCGTTCGTGGCGCGGGGTACAGTGTTTTGAACAAGTTCGAAGGAATAATTTTAGTCTGGTCGATCCAACCGGGCCGGAGTTCAGTGTTCTAGACGTGCCATCTGTTTTCGGCCCGGCTTAAGGGCTTAAAGGATTTGTAAAACACGGGAACGGGGAGATGCATGAATAAAATGGCATGTCAATTCTAAAGAATAAAATATGTAGGAATTAGTAAAATAAGTTGTTTGATTGCACCCAAGGAAAAACGCAGAAAATTTTCTATAGGATTTCGGTTCATGTCATAGTTGTTATACACGCGTAGAAATTTTCCCAAAAGATTTCACCTTTTATTAGAAATTCTGTAAAGAAGCAATGCATAGGAATTTGATACTCCCTCCGACCCATATTAGTTAACTTGGATTTATCTAGATTTGGATAAATCTAGACACTATTTAGTATAAAGGTCCATCCAAATTTTGACAATTCAAGTCAAGTAATATGGGCCGGAGGGAGTAGAATTTATTTCTGTAAAACATAGATGAAAGAACATGTGGGTCTCCATGTGTGGTTTTGATAATTAATAATAATCTTTATGGACTAATGCTTATATCGAGTTGTACTTGTAGGAAATGTCCATAGACAATGCTTGAACCATATGTTGGCTTCAAGGTTTGGAGAAGAGGTGAAGAGGATCATGTGGTGAGGTGTTTAAAGAATGGTCCACAGATTGGTCATATGAGAGTTAAAGCTATGGCAAGTATGTCTTGAAGAATAAGATGGAGTAATATCTCTGGTGTACCTTCAAGGCATTAACATAATGAAGAAAAGAAGAAATGATGTGCAAGCTAAAGATGTGCAATATCTAAAAGATCTCATGCTTAAAGCTTGCCATCCTCGGTGATCATGGATCGATGAAGACAAGGTCAAAGTAAAGGTTTCCCCATGTTGTATGGGGGAGTAACTTGCAAGTCTTCATCAAGCAAGTGTGTACAAGAGCAATCAAGAAAGGTGTTCCATCTTGAGAAGGACAAGACCGTCTACATCATAATCAAGTGGAATATGCGCAAGGCAAATGTATGATCTTGATAGGATTCTCTTCTTACCGGTCTCGTGGTGTTAGTTGAGGAGACCGGTTTATAGGATAGATAACCGTACTATCAAGAGGGGCTCTCAAGTGAGTAACTCGATCATATCTTTCCGAGAGAGCTCAAACCTTTGCATACTTAGCATCATCCTTTCTTGGTTGTTATTTGGATCTTATCCATGTGAGGTTCTAGCTCTTGTGGTAATATTCATAACAAGCTCTAGTTCATCAAAAACGGATTTCCCTTTTATATCATATTGTGTTTTTGATCTTTTAGGTTTTCTGTTTCTCGCCAAGAGAGGTATCTCACTTTATAATACATGAAATGTTCTCTCTTGGTGGTATCCAATATTTTCACTTTTTGTTGGGTAGCTCTTGTTGTCCTCTTTCCAACAAAATTGGTTTCAGGTCAATTGGAGTTTCCAAACTCTAGATATAGCCATTTGAAGTTTGTCTCTTATTTGGTCCAGACCGAAGTCTCCGGTCTGCGTGGACCGGAGTCTCCGGTGTGGACCGGAGTTTCCATAGGAGTCCCTGGAGGGGGCTCCGGAATTCAGCCTGGGACAGTCTGATAGGTGGTCCGGAGGCTAGTCTGAAGGTTGGGCCAGAATCTCCGGTGTAGACCGGGGTCTCCGGTCTGGCAAGTCCCCAACGGGCAGAAAACGGTCAGAAATCTGTGGGCCTATAAAAAGGGGCCCTTCTTCCCAATGACCATGCTCGAGTTTTGACAGGCTTTCTCCTCCATTCTTAACCCTCTTGACCTTGCTCTCCCTTCAATCCCTCCCTTGATTCTTGCATATACTTTAGGGATTTGAAAGAGGAGATCTAGATCTATAATCCCACCAATCCATCTCTCCTCTAAGTGAGGGGACATCTTGGGATCTAGATCTTGGGGTCTTTTGTGGATTTCCTCCTTTGTTCTTCCTCTCTTATTCCCCCACAAGCTTTTGTAGCTTTGGTGGAATTTGGGAGAGAAGGATTTGAGAACTACTTGTGTTCTTGCCATTGCATTTGGTGCATCGGTTTGAGTTCTCCCCGGAGGATTTGGTGAGTGAAAGTTGAGAAGCTTTTTACTCTTGGGTTCTTGGAACCCTAGACGGTTTGTTGGTGTTGCAGGTTGTGGCCTTGGTGGCGTTTGTTGGGAGCCTCCAATTAAGTTGTGGAGAAATGCCCCAACCTTGTGAGAGGTTTCGGTTTGCCACCGACAAGTGCACCGATAATGGAAGTGTGGGTCGATCCCGTTAGGATGAGATTCACCAGAGAATAAGGGAGGTCTTTTGTGGCGTAGGTGGTTAGATACTACCCCCTCTCCAAACGAGACGTACTCCATGTTGGGAGGAACTCGGAAAAATATCGTCGTTCCCGCGTGCCTCGGTTATCTCTATACCCGAGCTCTTACTTATGCACTTTACTTTGTGATAGCCTCCGTGCTTGAAGTATATATATCTTGCTATCACATAGTTGTTTGTCTTGCTTAGCATAAGTTGTTGGTGCACATAGGTGAACTCTAGATTGTTCTAGGTTTTGTGCTTAACAAAGTAAATACTAGTTTAATTCCGCCTTTGTTGAGCCACTCTCAGAAAAGTTTTAATCGCCTATTCACCCCCCTTCTAGGCGACATTTGTATCCTTTCAATTGGTATCAAAGCCCAGTCTCTCATTTTAGGCTTCACCACCTTAAGAGTAAAGATGTCGGCTAGGGGATTTGTGCACAATGACATGTTCATATTCGATGGCACAAATTATGATATATGGAAAACTCGTATGCTTATTCATTTTCGAGACATGGACCCAAATTTGGAGCGTATTGTAGATATAGGTTTTTCTCCTCCTATGGATTTCAAAAATCTATCTTGTAAGGATGAGAAATTTTATATCTCGATGCTCAAGCTTCTAATGTGCTTGTTAATGCTTTGAGCTATGTAGTTACCTCTTCAATCATTCCTTTTTGGAGCGCTCATGAGCTATGGACAAAACTTGAAGATAAATATGTTGTGTCCAATATTGTTGAGGATGATTGTGTTACTTCCACTTCCGGTCGAGATGAGTTCTCATCCTCTACCAGTTCACCAACATGTGACTTTTCACAAGGTAATGATATGGTGAGTGGTGATAGAAATTGAAATTTGGGTAGTGTGCTTACTATTTATAATCCCTCATCTCTATCTAGTTGCAATGATCTATCTTTGGATTTTAACACTTCTAGCACTACAAACTTCTTACATGCTTGTGTTAATAGTCCTTGCATATCATGTAGAAATGACTTGAATAAATCTCATGATGACATGCTTGTATTGTCTTGTTGCCATGATAAAAATGCTTCTATTTCCTCTAGTGCTTGTGTTGCTAACCATGTAGAGGAAACAGAAGATTCTATGGGCCAAGATAAGGTTTTGAATGAAGCCACAAATGCAATCTCATCTTCACCTTCTTCCGGTACCCATCTATGTCTTATGGCTAGGGATTTAAAGGTAACTCCTACTTTGGAAACCATTACCTCTTGTGATGAGTAGGATGTGGATAATGTGGAAGAAGAGCTTGATAGTGATGATTTATATGAAAAGGGTGAGATTATTTATCGTGCCCTTGTTAAAAATGATATTGCTTGCTCTAACTTTGTTGAAATCTTGGACTTTGCTATTAAGAGCAAAGAACTTATTGATAAGTTAGAAACACAAATTGAGGTGCATGATAACAAATTTGATAAAATGTGTAGTCTTGAGCGTGAGTATGCTAATATAATTGCAAACCTAAATAAAGCTCTTGAAGAGGAACAAACCACTAAGGAATCTCTTGAGGAGACCTTTGCTTTAGAGATGTCTAGAGTAAAGGAATCTCATGATAGAGATCTTGAGGTGTCAAGTGATCTCAAAAGTAAAAACGATGAGAATCAAAAGTAAAAATGATGAGGTGCATCGATTTGAGTTCTCCCCGGAGGATTTGGTGAGTGAAAGTTGAGAAGATTTTTACTCTTGGGTTCTTGGAACCCTAGACGGTTTGTTGGTGTTGCAGGTTGTGGCCTTGGTGGCATTTGTTGGGAGCCTCCAATTAAGTTGTGGAGAAGTGCCCCAACCTTGTGAGAGGTTCCGGTTTGCCACCGATAAGTGCACTGATAGTGGAAGTGTGGATCGATCCCGTTGGGGTGAGATTCACCGGAGAATAAGGGAGGCCTTTTGTGGCATAGGTGGTTAGATACCACCCCCTCTCCAAACGAGACGTACTCCATGTTGGGAGGAACTCGGTAAAATATCGTCGTCCCCACATGCCTCGGTTATCTCTATACCCGAGCTCTTACTTATGCACTTTACTTTGTGATAGCCTTCATGCTTGAAGTATATATCTTGCTATCACATAGTTGTTTATCTTGCTTAGCATAAGTTGTTGGTACACATAGGTGAACTCTAGATTGTTCTAGGTTTTGTACTTAATAAAGTAAACACTAGTTTAATTCCGCCTTTGTTGAGCCATTCTCTGAAAAGTTTTAATCGCCTATTCACCCCCCTCCTTCTAGGTGACATCTATATCCTTTTAATAGAGACACTTTAAAATAATCCTATGAATTGAAATCCTATATACTAGTTTCTTTGAAAATCTTTTGAATCAAGCATGCCCTAAGCGTTTGAAGCCAGGTTCATGAGAGGCGTTTCGGCTCCTATGGGCCTGGAATTTAGAAATCATATTTGAAAATTTATAAATTCAAAAACTATTCTATGGGATACGTATAAAAGTGTGGCTCTAAAACAAAAGGATGATGAAAACATGTTGTTTATTGCAATCGAAATGAGGTGTCTTATTTTAAAATAAGAAATAAATTTTATTTGTACTCGAAGCAAATTCTATAATTAAGGAACGAAATTCAAATCGCCTTATAGGGGCTGCTAATAACCAAATTGTCATACATAAAGAGATGCTAGGCACTTTTGTAGAAATAGTCGAATAAATATTGTACTCCCACCCGGATGAGGATTCTAAACTTACACTAGATAGCACATAATAGCTGCCCCAAAAAATATTTTTTTAAAAAATTCCATTGATCTATTAATAATCATCAATAACTGTACAATTGTTTTTAAAGTAATAAAAATTACAAATAGCTCAATAGACCACCTAGCAACGACTAGCTCAATAGACCACCTACATACACTAGCATGAGTTGAAGGTGCGTTGCCGTCTTCGCCCTCCATCATCTGAGCCGAACAAAACTTGTCACCCTCCATCATCTGAGCCGAACAAAACTTGTCGTAGTAGAGCTTGTTGTAATAGACGAGCAGAAAGTCATCGTGCTAACGCCACCATCACCAAAGTTGATAACCATAGATCAGAAGAGACTAACCTCAGACCACATGATAGCTGCCCAAAAAAATATTCTTTTTCGAAATTCCATCGATCTATTAATAATCATCAACAACTGTAATAAAAAAATACAAATAGATCAATAGACCACCTAGCAACAACTGCATACAATAGCATGAGCTGAAGGTGCGTTGCCGGCCTCGCTCTTCATTATCTGAGCCGAGCAAAACTTGTCGTAGTAGAACTTGTTATAATAGACGAACAAAAAGTCGCCGTGCTAACGTCACCATCACCGAAGATGATAACCATAGATCAGAAGAGACTAATCTTAAACCATACAAATGAAAAAGACAAGATCCTAAGAGATCCGTTGGACATACTCCATGTGCCCTCTGTCGGCATTAGACGCATCACCGGAGCGAAAATATAACGGAGAGGTCCTTATTTTTTGCTTGGGGCGTAGCCAACGCCTCAACATTCTAAATAAGACACTAAAAATAGTCTAAACAGATAATATAATCATTCACACCGAAAAAAAGTTGTAGTATGCCATACCTCCATGACACTAAGGTCAGGTCTATGGTTTAGAGTTTAAGGTTTATGATTTATGAACCGCCGACATAAGGAACGAAACTGTAGATGAGTTTTACGAGCAACACTGCCGCCTCTCTTCTTCCATCACACCCGCGTGTATGGTGTACCGGTTCGTGCCCCCCAAAAAATATTTTCAATATTACAAGACAATTACAGGTTGGAACTCAGAAGCCACCAGAATAATCGTACCACGCCAAAATTTGCATAAATAAACGTTGGAAGTTCGGCTACCTCTTACTGCTCTTGGAAATGAAACTCTACTCCACCCCTTTGGTAATGTCCTTTTTTTCTTTCCTTTTTGACAAATTTGGTCATTTCTAAAACTATGAGACACGTTTGCTCCCTAGTCGCCCAACAAGGGGCGCAGTTTTCTTGTTCTGAATTCAAGTATTAATTTAAAGTACATGCATACAATTAGGAAGCAATCAATGGAAAAAATCGTGTCCGCTCACTTCGAGTTCGATAGTCTAAAACTGCCCGTTAGCTTAGCAAATTTTATGGGCGCCAATTTTCTAGATTTCTCCGTAAATAAATGTTGAAAGTTCGACTACCTCTTAGAGTATCTCCACTCGGTTGACCGAACCCAGGCCAAACGGCGCAAGTTTTCGGCTTGGGTACGTCCAGTTTCCCACTCGCGTACCTAGACCGAGTTTCCGGGTCGCCCGTTTCCGCTCATATTCGGCTTAAGTTCGTCCAAATTTTTGCATAGTTCGTCATACGATCAATACGGAACACTTTAAGACCAAAGTTCGGCGAAATTTTAAACAGAGTTTGACGTAAATGTAAACATAGTTTGGCCTGCAATAAAAGTACAACATATTTCGGTCAAGTTCGACCCATGCTCAGCATCTACGTCGTGTTTCCCCTGCGTATCCATAGGTGCTCGACAAGATCATCTTGTAGTTGTTGATGCATCGCCGGATCTCGGATCTCCTGACGCATTGCGATGAATGCATCCCATGTTGGAGGCACCTAATGATCGGGCTCGGCAAGAGGACTCTGTCTGTAGTATGGCTCGTCCTCGAGCAAACTCATTGGATCCTTCCTCTCATACTCAATGATCATGTTGTGTAAGGTCACACAATAGTTCATCACTTCTCACATCTGATCTTTCGATCAGGTCATAGCAGGGAACCGGACAACTGCAAACCTCTGCTGGAGCACACCAAATGTCCGCTCCACGTTCTTCCTGCAAGCTTCCTGTTCCTTGGCAAAGTGAGAATGCTTAGGGAGCATTGGGCTTGAGATAGTCTTCACAAATGTTGGCTATCTTGGATAGATGCCATCTGCTAGATAGTATCCCTTGTTGTAGTGGTGTCCACAGATCTCAAATTCCACAGGGAGAGCATGACCCTCAACAAGCTTGGAAAAGACAGTTGAGGAGTTGAGGACGTTGATGTTGTTGTTCGATCCTGCCATGCCAAAGAAGGAGTGTTAGATCCAAAGATCATGTGTAGCAACTGCCTCAAGTATCACAGTGCATCCTCCTTTGTAGCCTTTGTACATTTCTTGCCATTCAAATGGACAGTTCTTCCACTCCCAATGCATGCAATCTATGCTTCCAAGCATACCAGGAAATCCTCTATTTTCATTGACTGCGAGGATCCGAGCAGTGTTTTCAGCAGTGGATGATCTCAAGTACTCTTCCCCAAACACTGCAATCATTGCTCTGCAGAACCTGTACAAGCAATCAAGGGCGGTGGACTCGGCGATGCGGAGATAGTCATCGGCAGCATCAGCCGGCGCTCCATATGCAAGCAACCTCATTGTCATGGTGCACTTCTGAAGCGAGGAAAACCCAATCAAGCCGGTGCAGTCCTTCTTGCAAAGGAAATATGGGTCGAACTCCCGGATGGCATGCACGATCTTGAGGAAGAGCTTCCGGCTCATCCTGAAACGGCGGCGAAACACGTCCTCTCCATGGAGTGGCTGGTCGGCGAAGTAGTCGGCGTACAACATGCAATAGCCCTCTATCCTCTGTCTCGCCTTGCACTTCATGCGACCTGGCGCTGAACCACCGCGCTTCGGCTTTGCCATCTGCATGTACAGTTGGACGAGCGATGCGAGGATCTGCAAGTGCTCTTCACCTTCGGTGACCTCGGCGCTCTCCTCCTCCAGGAGTACGGCGAGCAACTCCTCGTCGTCGGAATCCATGGCGAGTATCTCGTTCTCGTCAGAGTCAGTGGACAGTATCTCGTTGCCGTCGGAATCCATAGCCGAATCCGGCCAAATGTCGAACACTTGGCGGGCGTGGTGGTGGGAGCACGGAGCGAAGCAGAGCTACGACGAGGCTAGGTCGGCGAAAACAGCGGCGGAGAAGCTGTGGAGGTGGGCGGCAACTACGGCGAGCGTAGCTAGAGGCGTGAGCATGTCTCGGCGCGGGGGAGCTCCGCCGGCGAACTCATGGCGACAGAGCTCTTCGTGGCAGTCTGGGCGAGTGGAGTGGGTGGGAATGAGGCTGCGCCCGTGACACGCCAGCTGACGGCGCGTCCGTCCCAGGCGTGCAGAGAACTGGTTCGGCCTGGGTAGGCCGGACCAAAACACGCCAAAATCCGGACGAAAACAGGTCCTTAGATACGCGATTGAGCCGATTTTTGGCGTCCGGATCGGCGTACTGGGTAGGCGAGTGGAGATGCTCTTACTGCTCTTGGAAATGAAACTCTACTCCACCCTTTGGTCTTGTCCTTTTTCTTTTTTCCTTTTTGACAAATTTGGTCATTTCTAAAACCATGAGACACGTTTGCTCCCTAGTCGAAACTAAATCGTGGGGGTGCAGTTTTCTTGTTCTGAATTCAAGTGTCTCTCTTCCGGAAACACTTTGATTAAAATTTTGACCAATGAACGCGGATTTGCAGCTCCCCAGCGCCCAGGGGCAGAGCCAGGATTTGAACATGAGAGGGGCGAAGATTTTTTTAACGGGGATACTACATCACATATATCAAGTCAAGATACCCACATCAAATCCTATCAATATAAATGTTTGGCTTTGCCACAATACAAAAAAAAATTCTACAAATTAAATTTAGAATGAAAGTGGCTTGTAAAAAATCTTCATTGAGTTAATTTTTCTTCCAAAGATATATAATAGGTGCATAGAGGATTAGAGAAACATATCCAACTAGTAAACAAATGCATTATCATATATGCAAGTAAAACAATTAACCAAACTAACAAGTTGTAAACTTGTAATCCATATGAGAGACGACAAAAGGTTACCAGTACTAGTCTGTGTATACCTACCTTAAGGTCCGAGTGTGCTACTCCATGGACTTATGCCGTGAAACCACGACAAGAACTAATGTAGGATTAAGAGCGTCGGCACCGGGACGGCATGCCGGCACCACATCGGCCGCGACCTTCGTTGTCTCATGGTTCATGGCGTCTAGAGGACATCAATGAGCATCAATAGAGACGTAGTTCAATCGTGAAAGAAGGAAGGAGTCCTAGGCTAATAGATCAATCCGTGACACTGTGTCCGGCAAACTAACGCATAGAAACATGAGAGTTTTCATTTTTTTTAACTCTCCATGATAGCTTGATGGGCTATTTTTTGAGGTTCCATTGAATACCTAGCTAGATGCACACATTAGACTTGGACCTCTCAAAATAATTAAGTTATTAGGTAAGATAATTAATAGTACATATTTATAAGGGGGGCTGATGGTTAGGAGGGGGGGTAGCCCCTGCTAGCTCCCCCTTCGCTCCGCCCCTGCCAGCGCCAGTGCTCAAAATTGCACTCCGGGAATACATGGCCCGGGTGAGTATCCGTGACAAGTTTTGCTAGTAGAAAACTCGTTTTGTTTCGGTGGAAATATATGTGTTTTCCTAATTTTTCAAAAAGAAAATTGAGAGCTCGGGAGCTGGCTGTGGTTTTCGTCAATGACTTGCGTGGGCAGGAAATTGGTACTGTCATCAGTCATCACTCCAGACCAGACTCTGTACTGCTCAAACTCAAAGCAGCAGCGCGATCCATCGGGATGCCCAAGAGCCGGCCGCACCGCCCGCACAGACTTGCACGTACATACCATACGTACTGGACTAGCTGATCGATGCCGACACCTTGGCCACGAGGACACACGTGACCTTGGCGTCCCACCGCCGTACCTCGAGAGCGCAAAACGGGTGTGCTGCGCCACCGACCGCGGGAGCTGATGCTGCCGGCCTTGGCCGATCGATCAGGTACGTGGTGGGCGCGGCCGCAGTGTGATCGCAGACTGACAAACTTACTCCTCGTCAAGCCAGTTGCTCCATGATGTGTACTCTCTCCACTCTGCCGTGGCAGTACCTCTCGGAGCAAGTTGCACGAATAATTAACAATGCCGTAAACACGATTAAAATGTCCTCATGCCAACATCCCAAGCGTAAACAACTGAGCCACGCACGTGAGGAGATTCATGGATATTTGGCACAAGATGTTAAATGCTTTTGCCTTCCATCGCTAGAATCGGTGAAATGGATCGTATGGGCACCTAGAGGAGGTGAATAGGTGCTAACCAATTTTTAATACTTTTTCAATTTTAGGCTTGACACAAAGTAAATTCTCTAGATATGCCATTACGAGAATTTCCCTATATGCAACCCTAACTACTAAGCATGTAAAGAGAGGAGTGAAGGAACCGTAGTGGAGCACGCGGAGATACAGAGATTTATTTTACCGCAGTTCTTTCCTTGTTAAGGGAAGTACATCTGCGTTGGAGGGGTGGACGGTTCTAAACCATCACGCCACAATAGGCCTCTCCCTATTCTCCGATGGATCTCGCCACGAGAGGCCTGATCCACCTTCTCCGCTATTTGATCCCCTTCGAGGTGGGAACCGGTGTCTTTTACAACACTATCGGGGCACACACCCACAACCGAATTGGGGACTCCCGAGATGACAACAAACTGCCATAAAGAACAAGGTTTATCAATATAAACAAAAACAAAGATCTAGGTATTTGCAAGAAATACTAGATCGATGGTTCTCCAAATGAATGGAGAGGAGATAAAGCGCTTGATTGCTGATGATGAAGATTGAGTTCTCCTCCTTCGATTCCCCAAGGGACGGTGCCTTTGGGTGGATCTAGGTGGAGCTCTCTTGGATGAAGGTTGCAGATCAGATCTCAACTTTTTCGAATGAATCAAGAGATCTGGCAGGAGGGGGAAGGCTGGCTTAAATACCCCTCCCGGATCTGGCCGTGCACAACTTGGGCGGATTATCCGCTGAAAACTCCGCCCCAAGTGATTCTCGAGGAAACTCCGCCTCTCAGGGCTGCGCCTACGAAACTTGGTGAAGGTCTTGGGGGGCGGATAATCCGGGCCCCTCCAGGGGCGGATTATCCGGCCAAGCCGGAAAGTCCGGCCAACACTCCGCCCCCTCTCTGGGGCTTGTGCCTTGGCGATGAGCAAGGCGACTATCCGCCTCCCGAGGCGGATTATCCAGGGGCCGGAAAATCCGGCCAAAACTCCGCCTTCAGGGCTTGCTGCTTGGGAAGAAGGAGGGGCGGATTATCCGCCCCCCAAAGGCAGAATCCTTTTCCCTTTTTCTCAAAGAGAGCTGCAACACTTCAACACACATTAAATAATCCTTGATATTGTTATCTAACACACAAAACACTAGGGATTAAGAAATGTTTTTTCAATCTCCCCATTTTTGGTGTTAGATGACAATACTAGGATTTGCAATGAAACCGACTAACGCCACCTTAAAGTGAAAGGCGCTCCCCCTAGATATGTGCATATTTAAAATTTGCATTTGAATACAAATACACACACTAGAGAGGACACAACTTCCATAGCAAAGATAATTGAAACAAGGTGGGTTGGGAAACAAGGTCATACCACCGAGATGTGATTATAGCCAAAGAATATAATTAGCTTGATAGCCTCCAAGCACATCCCAACAATACTGATGCATGCATTAGATAATCCCATGAATCCATATGCCATCAAATATGCTCCATAGATAAATCCAGAATTCCATGAGATTGACAATAGATAAATCCAGAATTCCATGAATACCAAACATAGTGGAGCACGACATAGTCTTACATAATCAAACACAAATAGCAAATAAGTTTACGCTAAAAAGGCACAAGCAAGCAAATAAGACGACTGAAAGATAGATGCTTGTGCCCGACCCTTGCAAATCCACGAGACCTAATAGAACTACTTCTCCCCCTTTGGCATCAAAACGCCAAAAAGGAAGAAGAGCGATGCTAACGCCCCTGAAGATCACTCCTCCTCATCCTCGTCGTAGTCATTCCCGTACCCTTCCTCTTCATCATACTCATCATCATCGTCATCAGCTGGAGGAGTGGGTGCCCTCGGTGGAGGAGGAAAGAGGCAACTCTCGAGCTCGCCATAGTTGATCCCTGAGGTGTTCCACTGAACATACGGATCCGGAGCAGTGGGAGGAGGTGGATGGCTAGTGGCACCTGAGATATGGTGGAGAATGAGCTGCTGTGTGTGATCCCTCGCATGATCCCTGCGGTAAGCCTCATATTGGCCCTTGTGAGTGTCAATGCCCATGCAAAGAATGTGCCCCTGGAACCAAGTGAGCTGCTTAACCTCGCGTGCCATTGGGGACACCGTGGAACGACGACCACTAGCCCGAGCATCACGCATGAAGGACTCCGGGGCAGTGAAAGGGTGATGGGTCTTCTGAGCCTTGTTGTAGATTTTCTTGGGCTTGTGAACCCCATCCAGAGCAGTGCCAAAATCCTCATGGGGCAACATATGCTTGACAAGAATCATAATGAAAGGAGCATAAGGAATAGAGAGCATGTTGATCATAACATACGTCATTTCATGATATATGTAGTCCATGACATCCAGTTTGTAACCTGTGGCTGATCCAGAGTTAGTGGCACACTCGTGAGCAAAAGCAAGGAGAGGAACCAGGTGGCCACGGATTTTGTCATTGTTGCCACCACTAGGAGCGATGCAGTCCCTAAATATGTCAACAAGGGAGGCATACAAGGGAGAGAGACCAGCGAAAGTACCAGCAATACCATCAGAAGAAAGGCAAGGGGCAAGCACAGTGTCCTTGGATGGCTTCGGCGGAGAAATGATGCGGTGGCCAGAGGGAGTGTCACGACCATGGAATGCATAACCAAGAACCTGCCCAAAGGTGCGAAAGTCCGACTGAATCATTGTAGTCCCGGTCATCCACTTCATAGTGCGGCGCTCATCACCGCAGATCACAAGTGTGGAGAAAAACTGCCGCACCACGGATGAGTCATAGTTGCATTGAATAGTCATAAGGTGGTGGAGTCCCATCTTGTTGGTCACATCCAATGCCTCAAGGAGCCTTGCCTTGGATTGAGCCTCAGTCAAGTTGATGGGGTGCATGGGGTGAATCCTGAGGGTGGCATACACATCATCATGAATAGCCCGAAAGTGGGCATTCCAAAACATAGAGTCCTCGGGGGGACCATCACTGTCAGCCGCATCATAGTAATCCGTCTGGCGAATGGTGGCATACTGAATACTGTCCATAATCTTGTAATTGGGCCGAGACTGTTTGCCCTTGCGAGATGCGGTCCTCTTAGTTTTCTTACTTACCTCTGCCATCCGTTCAGCCTCTCTTGCTGCTCTGCTGACCTCGGTCTCGTCAATGAACTTCCTTCGCAGAGGCTTGAGATAACGGGCACGGAACAGCAGACGAAGGTCTTGGTCGGCTTGGAACCACCTGTGAAAAGCATTAGAGGGATAGCATGGAGATAAGCATACACACAAGTCCAGGAGAAAGCAAGAAGAAAGAGTAGCAAAGCAACCCAGAGCCAATGATGTGTATTGCAGGAGCAGGACCAAAACAGACCAGAGTTCAGTCTCCAGGCCGGATTATCCAGCCCTGGCAGGGGCGGATGAAAGGATCATATGGGCACCTAGAGGGGGGTGAATAGGTGCTACTTTAAATTTTACTCTTTTTCAAATTAGGGTTTGACAAGAAAGGTAAATTCTCTAGAATATGCAACTATGGTGAATTTACCTATATGTCAATCAAGCACAAACTACCACAACACTAAGCAAGAACAAGTAGGTAAAGTGCGGTAAAGGATAGAAGTAACCAAGGGAGTGGACGCGGAGACACAAGGATTTGTTTCCCGTAGTTCCTTCCTTTTGAGGAAATCGTCTACGTTTGGAGAGGGGGTGGTTTCAAACCACCAACGCCACGAGAGGCCTCCCTTGTTCTCTGATGAACCTCACCCCAACGGGCTCGATTCACCTTCCACTATATCGGCAACCTTCGAGGTGGAAGCCGGCACCTTTACAACAAGTTCGGGGCACACATCCACAACTGAATTGGAGGCTCCCAAATACAAGCAAGCTATCAACACAAATCAAAGACAAGCTTGTAAGAACCAAATCAAAGTTAGGGTTTCCAATGAAACACTAGAGCTTGGGGGCCCTCAAGTGAATGAGGGGGAAATGAAGATCTCTCTTGGTGAAGATGTAAATCAAGGCCTCCTCCTTCGATTCTCCAAAGATCAATGACTTTGGATGGTTGGATGAAGAGATCTTGTAGATTTGGTGGCTCTAATGGGGTTAGTGTTCTTGAGCAGCTCGAGCAACTAGAGGAAGAAGATAAGGGTCCCTTTTTATAGGCAGCCCCCTCCACGAACCGTTTTCTGACCGTTGTAGAAAAGTTAGACCAGAGACTCCGGCCAATCTTCGGACCAGCCTCCGAACTGCCCTTCTGACTGACCCAGACCAATTCTCCCCTAGCAACACCGGAGACTCCGGTCTTCCAACACCGGAGAGTCCGGACTGAACAAAGTCCGGAGACTCCGGAGTAACCTCCGGTGCAGCCTCCAGACCCCTAGTCAGAATGTCCCAGCCAGATCCTGGGAGGCACCACCAGAGCCAGAACCGGAAACTCCAGACCACACCGGAGACTCCGGTCTTGAGCCGGAGACTCGATGCCGGAGTTTCCGAAACGATGGCATATGAATGTGGTCTTTTCCCAAGAGTGAGGGTGTTGTTTATCTGTGATAATACCAACCTGTGGACAATAACAAACTGTAAAATGATCTACTTGTTGTTAACGAACACCAAAAGTGATTATGACAATAAATGCCCTTTCAATCTCCCCCTTTTTGGTGTTCGATGACAACAAGTGATTTGCATGGAATAACATATAAATGTGGCTCCCCCTGACTATGTGCAGCAAGATAATGAAGTAAATCATGTAAGGAAGATAATATCAATGATAGCACACATAGATCTCACATGAGTTACAATAGGTGGTGCACATAAGCACATAGTCATAGACACACATAAGAACAGCAGATAACACACATAAAGTTCAAGTTCGAATATCCAAATAAAAGGCAAATAAAGGCAGATAATCGCAAATCCCAAATCCCATGCAAACCGATGAGAATGTCTTCTCCCCCTTTGGCATCGAAACACCGAAAAAGGGAAAAGGCCTACACTAGCGCCCCAACAACTCAGTAGTCATCGTCATCCTCGGCATCCTCATCCTCCTCCTGGTCACCATCATCCTGATCATAGTCATCATCATCGTCTTTAGGGACAGCAGTCCCTTTGCCGTGAGGGCGAGAAGAGGAAGTACCCTGGTATCCAAACCCTGAGGTGACATCAGCAAACGTCTTCCAGTCCACCAGACTATCCTATTGGGAATTCCATGCCCCAAATGAGAGAGTGTGATCAGACTCTGTGGACGGCTAAGCCCCATGCTCATCATTGTATTCAACTTCACCTTCCTCATTATCCTCAGCACCTTGTTCCTTGATCTCTTTGAGATGCTTCTCAATGTGGTGGTTGCTTTGGTAGGATGCATGCTGCTGTTTGCGAATGTCGACGTTCATGCAACAAAGGGTCCTCTCCCAAAATCTAGCCTTCTTGACCCTCTCATGCACATAGTCTCGAGTCATAGTAGGCATAGGGGCATTGGAGGCATTCTTCCTCCAAACTCTAGGTGGAGAGGGAGCCCTCTCCGTCTCAATCTCCTCCTCATCATCATCCCCATAGCGACGCCTTGGGGCAGGCCCCATGCACCCCTTCTGCTGCAGAGAGACCAGAGTGTGCTCAGTGAGGTGTGGTGGTATGCCATGTGGAGAATCATGCTCCTGGGAGTTGATGAGCCTCATAACCAAGGGTGCATATGGAGGATATTTCTTGTAAAGAGTGGCATGGAACATCTCCTCGAAAATTAAGTCCATCACATCAATAGGTGTAGCATCAGCCTCAGGTCCAGCATTGAAGGTCCGGTGAGTATGGTACAGGAGGTTGATAAACCCACCCCTGATAGCATCATCATTTCCAGCGCTCGGAGCAATAGTGTGACGGAAAATCCTCAGCATAAGGTTGTAGAGGGTCTTGAGTCCCTTGGAACCCCCCACAACACCATCATCATACAGAGGTGCCAGCTTCAACTTGTTCTCACCCAAAGCTGCCGAGTGCATGCGCAGACCCACAGGAGTGGATACTCCATGGAAGGTCTCAAAGATGACATTGGCAAAGTCTTGAAATGTAGCCGTGCAGCGGGTGGTGCCAGTCATCCACACCATGGTCCTGTCAAGGTCAGTCCCAAACACAACTGTGGCATAGAACTGATGGACAAGATGGACACTGTAGTCTTCACACAACTCCATCAAGTTGTAGAGACCCAGCTTCTCACAGATCCACAGGGCATCATTGAAGTAAGGGCTCTGGCGCATTTTCTCAACACTCATGAACTTCTAAGGGCAGACAGGTGATCTGGTGAGTACACCATACACATCCTTCATGAACACAGCCTGTTCTTTCCTCCAGTAACGAGGGTCATCACTGGTACGAGGCAGCGCATAGAAATATGTCTTTCTCAGCTCACGGTACTCCTCTTTAGACATTTTGGCTAAGGTCTGCAGGTTGTCATACTTGTCCCTCTTGGCACGGTCCTCCCGTTCAGCCCTCTCCTAATCCCTCTTCATGTAAGCTGCAGCACATGCTCGCTGTTTCCGGTTGGACGGAGGCACGATAAACTGACCCTGAGCTTCATCATAGCGAGGATTGCCCCTTTGGGACTTGGCCTTGGTACGACGAGGACGACTAGAACCATCACCTGTGAACAACAGTGAGGGAGATAACATGGAGATGAGTATATATGTCCCAAAGATGCAGTACAAGATCTTTGATGCATTTCTGGATTAATTTGATTCACCCAACATCGGAGTCTCCGCACCTGATACCGGAGTCTCCGGCTCATACCGGAGTCTCCGGTCCTGGGGACCGGAGTCTCCGGCCTGGACCGGAGTCTCCGGACCTAAGTCCGGAATCTCCGGTCAGGAGGCTCAGGTATGAGATGGGAAGATGCTGGTGAGGGTGAATCTAGTAGATTGGACAATGCAACAAGGCTAAAGTACTAGAGTGCACGCAAACAAGTGATTCCAATGGACAAATCAGCAACAATCCTCAAAAACACATCTAGAGATGAACCCTAGGAGAAAAATAGAGGAGAGGTACCAGATCTGTCCATGGGATCAATTCCTTCGGTGGGAATGACCCAATGGAGGAGAGGGGAAGGTTGGCCGGCGGCACGGCGGATCCCGGGGGCTTCTTGACCTCCGGGGAGGATTTTTGGAAGAGGGGGCGACGGGGTTAGAGGTAGGGGACGGGGTGAAGAATGGTGAACTGTTTTCCCAGTTCACCCCGACCCCCCACTTTAAGTCACAGAAACCGTCTGGACCGGAGACTCCGGTGTTTGTACACCGGAGACTCCGGTCCTCCTCGACCAAAAGTTCCAGGAAAGGTGTTTGGGGACATATATGAGAGATAGATGGTTTTTTAAGATAGGGAAAGGGCTTGGGTTGAGACATCAAACTGTGAAGAACCAACAAGAGCCATAGGGATTCAAAAAAATGTTCAGAAAAGCTCCAAGAGACTAGAATCAAGCAAATGACAAACATGAGTAAGTGCCAACCTCTCAAATGAGAGAGGGCGGTGGCCTAGGCCACCATATTTGAGTATACTTGGCTTGGCACCACGAAGATATATCTTGGGTCCATTACCAAAACTCATCATTAAGATCACATATCACTAAATGATATTAAGAGGAATGATTTTGATTGCTTTGGGCATAATGGGGGGAGGGATGGTCCAATCAATTAGGACCGCACTCCCCCTATATCCATGCCTACACCTAAACCAAATATGAGATGAAACATAGGTGAGAGTGCAAGAATATCAAGTCAAGCTCCTTGAATCTATGATATTTAGTTCATTCCTCAAGTAGCCAAACCTTGCTTCATCAAGTGGCTTCGTGAAGATATCGGCAAGTTGATCTTTGGTTGATACATATGATAGATCAATATCACCTCGAGCAACATGATCTCTAATGAAGTGATGGCGAATCTCAATATGCTTTGTCCTTGTGTGATCCACCGGGTTGTAGGCAATCTTGATGGCACTTTCATTGTCACATAGAAGAGGCACTTTGTCACAATGGACACCGTATTCCTTTAAAGTTTGCCTCATCCATAGCAATTGAGTGCAAGCACTAGCAGCTGCCACATACTCGGCTTCGGCGGTGGAGAGATATATACAACTTTGCTTCTTGGAAGACCAACATACCAAGGACCTACCAAGGAATTGGCAAGCCCCGGATGTTGATTTTCTATCATCCTTGTCACCCGCCCAATCCGAATCCGTGTATCCACAAAGAGCAAATGTTGAGCCTTGAGGATACCAAAGACCATAAAATGGGGTATGAACCAAATATCGAAAGATTCTCTTGACCGCCATTAAATGACTTTCTTTAGGAGCCGCTTGATATCTTGCACACACACACCTACACTCAACACAATATCGGGTCTAGATGCACAAAGGTAAAGCAAAGAACCAATCATAGACCGGTATACCTTTTGATCCACATCTTTACCATTTGGATTTTGTTCTAGATGAGTCTTTGTAGCCATGGGAGTAGGAGCTCCATTTAAATCTTGCATTTTGAATCTCTTGAGCATATCTTGAGTATACTTGGCTTGATTGAAGAATGTCCCTCCTCTAACTTTCTTGATCTCAAAGCCAAGAAATACTCTCAACTCCCCCATCAAGGACATCCGGAACCTACTAGTCATAAGATTTGAGAATTCATCATTAAAAGCTTTGTTAGATGAGCCAAATATAATATCATCAACATATATTTGGCATACAAAAAGCTCCCCATTGACCCTCTTAGTAAAAAGAGTGGGATCGATTTTCCCAACCTCAAAGCCACGGTCAAACAATAACTCTCTAAGGTGCTCATACCACGTGCGTGGGGCTTTCTTGAGCCCATAGAGCGCCTTATCAAGTTTGTAGACATGGTTTGGGAAGTTAGGGTCCTCAAATCCCGGGGGTTGCTTAACATATACCAATTCATTTAATGGACCATAAAGAAATGCACTTTCTACATCCATTTGTTGCAACTTAAAGTTATGATGTGCCGCATAAGCAAGAAGGATACGGATGGACTCAAGGCGAGCCACGGGCGCATAAGTCTCTCCATAATCAATGCCTTCAATTTGAGAATACCCTTGTGCAACCAATCTAGCCTTGTTCCTTACTATAATTCCATGCTCATCTTGCTTGTTCTTGAATATCCACTTTGTTCCAATAAAATTGCGGCAATCCTTTGGCTTCTCAACTAACTTCCATACTTTATTTCTGTCAAAGTTGTTGAGTTCTTTGGGCATAGCTTCTAACCAATCCGAATCTTCAAGGGATTCCCACACTTTCTTTGGTTCAATCATGGAGATGTGTGCTTGGTGTTCACTGAACCTCTTCAATTGTGCTCTTGTGGAAATACCTTTCCTTAGATCACCAACTACATTTTGTAGAGTGTGATCTCTTATTTCCAACATTCTTTCCTTTCTAGCTTCGCGACGAGCGTGGATCTCCGTGTTGTTTCTTGGGGGACCCTCTTCATCATTTTGATCCTCGTCTTGACCATCATCTTGACCTTGATCATCATTGGAATCATCCTCTACATTGGGAGGCAAGGATTGACCTTGGTCTTGATCAAGTGCTCTTCTAGCGTCAATTTGAGCTTGTCTCAAAGCAGCTTGTACGGATCTTCCTTAAGAAATTGACTTGGCACCACTTGACAATCCGTCGAATGGACCAAGCTCCCTTTGACTAGAGTTTTCACTTTGATCACCATGTTGAGGGTCCACATCTTGTCTTTGGCTTGAGTCAATGTCCTCTTCGGTGGATGGAGCATGTTGAGGTTGTGAAGATGAGGGCTCCACTTGAGTGGAGCATAGTTCTTCTCGATCCGCCATAAGGGGTTCCTCAACGGGGCGGATAAATCCCACACCCATTCTTCCTATGGCATCCTGAGGCATTTCATCATTTGCATCACAAGCATCAACACGCCCCCCTTGGGGACCATCATATTCTTCAAAGGTCACACTACAAGATTCTATGACGGCTCCGGAGAGCTTATCATAGATTCTATAAGTGTGAGATTCGAGACCATATCCAACAAAAATACCCTCTAATGCTTAAGACTCGAATTTAGACAAACGAACACCTTTTATGAGATATAAACACTTACAACCGAACACCCGGAAGTAAGATATGTTGGGCTTGTTACCGGTAAGAATTTCATATGGAGTCTTGTTGATTTCTTTGCGGAGGTAGAGCCGGTTTGAAGCATGGCAAGCAGTGGAAATGGCTTCGGCCCAAAAGTTGTGTGGAGATTTAAACTCCGCCAACATGGTCCTAGCCATCTCAATAAGAGTCCG